>CM073590.1:68520394-69739894 GCA_037074705.1 Zhengitettix transpicula | reverse complement strand
TAATAATTATTATAACATAAACATATAAATGAATTTATTAATAAGTACAGTTCCATTGTGTATCGTAAAAGATTAAAAATTTTCTTTGTATTAAATTAAAAGTTCAATCTGGCATGGGAACTGCTAATTGGAAATGAACAATAGTGTCCGACAGTAGCATGTTGATGACTAGGGGTGACTTCGTCGTGGATATTTCTTCCAGCGACTGATTTTGTACCGAGTATTTGTCCACATCCATATTCCATAGTCGATATTGCTTCTACGTTGTACTGAATTCCGTTTTCCCAGTTTTTAAGCCCAAATATTTGCTTCATTTATCAATAATGATCCATACCACTCTCTTTCTCTGACTGGCTTTGGTCACCGATACACACAGCTCCCTGCATAGAAAAATATGCGCCACGAATTCAAAATTAGAATAACGATTTCATTTTCATACAGAAATTGGTTATAAAACTGAAAAAAGACGTCGTCACTAAAACGTAACCAAAAATTAAAGCTTTTTGAAAATAGTTGATAATCATTTCGACAAACCTTGGAATTAAACCATTTTAGACAATTGATTCCCAACCTTTTTTTCCATATCCAACCTAAGACTTCCTAAAATTCTAATGCCCCCTATGTAACATATTTTTTATATTCAAAATTGAATTATTCCATTAATGAAGCCTAAATACAACTTTTCCGATACAAAAGATTTTAAGATTATTAAGAAAAGAACAGTAAGAAAATTTTCAAAACCTACAATATACAAATTAAATATAAGTGCACAATAATTAATATAAATGATTTTTGTAAAATATTTTGATTTTTAGTAAGTATTAGTTAATATTTTAATAATTTCAACATTCAATGTGAGGTTACTTCTGGATGAATAAGACCCTTGATGCTTACTGCACAGAGATTTAGATCAAGTCTCCCCGTTTTGTGATATTCAGTCGATTTCTTTTCTTTAGTAGCAAATCACTTACAGCACTAAACACACATTCAGCTAAATATGAAAATGAAAACGGTAATAATAACTCTCTTGCAAAGTAGGTTGAATTTGGGCATTCAATTTCTGTCTCATCACAAAGCTGTGTCGTCGCTCCTGTTAGTTTTAACGCACATTTCTGAGACTTCTTCTGGGTACTGAATTCAAACATTGGCTGCATCAGGGTTGGAAAATCAAGTTCTTATAAATTAGAAAATCTTTCTTTTAAATCACCGGCCAAAATTTGCAGCTGATCGACAATAATAAGTACAGCGGTCACTCCACAGTGCAGCAGCGAATGAAATTGTTTACAATTTTTATTGCAAATTTTATTACAAATTTAGGTTTTCTGTGAGTAATAAATATTTGCGTATTCGAATATATGCATGTTTACATGAGAGCGTCAAATTTATTTTTCCTCTCCCACAAATTCGAGTTTTGGGACTTATTTTTTTATTGCCTGAAACCATAGAAATATACATACAGAACAAATTATATTGGTACCATTTTGTATCACGGTTGTTCATTTTTAATAATTCTGTACATGCACATTATAATTATTTATTTTAATCTGAGATAACGAACCCAATCAAAATGTAGAGAATTTAAGAATTTGTAAATCTTCAAATGCAGATGTCATAGAATGCCAACATGACACCCTACAAATTTCTTATAAGATGATAATTTTATTATTTTCTTCAAAATGTTAGTTAGTCCGACAATTATATCTTCAAAACGGTAACATGAATACGTGCATTGCTTCATTATTCTCACTAATTTTCATTAACGATTTATCAAATGGTATCAATTCTAGGCTCCGAGTTTTTGCAGATGACTGTGTAATCTACATGGAAATAGATGATGATCAAGACGTAGGTACCCTCAAAAACGATTTAGATATAATAAGTTCATAGGCTAAGCGAATTAAAATAAAACAAAACAATGAAAAAAGGAAGGTGATCAGCTTTATTAAATACGTCCACAACATGCATTGGGAAATAAAACAGATGACAAAACTGTGCCCCCTAGGAGACAAGTACCTAGGAATTTTATTTAACAGTAAGTTCCGGTGAGAGCTGCAGGTAAATTATGCTATAAGAAAGGCATGGAATACTTTTTACTTTATAAAGACAGCTCTCAATAAGTGAAATAAAAAGTCAAAAGAAATTCCATACATATACTAAATAAACATATATTTTTTGGAGTTTGCCAACTGTAGTGTGCGGTTGTGTCGGTCTTGGCTCTTGTGTTTTCTTGGCACCTGAAGAAAGGAACAAGGTTTCCAGAAACGTTGTGTGGTATTTATATCATCTATTCTTTTGTCTATTTTATCTTATTATATCATACGTGCGTCCACTAATGGAATATAGCCAAGCGTGCAGAAATGGTTCAGAAAAATACTTTGGGATACACCACAACAAGGGAAAGAGCCAGGCTACATACAAGCTTTCTTTAAAGCTTTTTCAAATCCTTGGCAGGGAATTCTGGACAAAATGAAAGAACCGACTCGGAGCGACTCACCACTAGTTCAAAATAATGGCCAGGCAGCAAGAAACAGATGTTGGCAAATACCTATTTATATATAAGGCAATAAATGACTGAAATAATTTACCTGCAAGAGTGTTTTGAGAAAGTCCTCGAACGGAAAGAAAATTTAGACTCAACCTGAACTCTTAATGCTTCGAAAAATCAGATTCACAATCCATAACTCTGAACTATAGGAAAATGTTACATACTGATTTATTTTTCAGGCCGTAACAATATTATTCTTATATTTATTTGATGTTAGTTTCGTAACTTGTCTTAATTTAATATCATTTTTTTGATTGAAATACTGTGCTGCCGTGCAGTATATTTATATATTGTATTTTCATGTATCAGCCGTCGGAGAAAATGGTCCATTTGTTGATTAAATAAATATATTGTAATGCTTACATTAAATGATTAATTTAAATGAATTGCCACACGTTGTGGAAGCCAAAATGTAATTATTAAAAAGTGGAGATTAATTAATTAACAAACAAAATTTTATTGAATTATTTAAACAATTAATTTGCAATTTGATTAAATTGATAATTCGTTCTAGAACTGTTTATTTTATTTTAACAGAATGGATTGAGAAATAATTACTACTTTAAACTTTTTGATACCATTTATTCATTTAATAGAAATCTATAACATTTTCTCTGAGGTTAAATACATTTAAAGTTCCAATGTTTAGAAATTTGATAACTCTTCCCTCAGGGTCGTTTACCTGGGCTTGATAAGTAAAGAACAATCATTGAATTTACGTTACAATCATAGAATTTATTAATTAAATATTAACAAACAAAATCTAACAGATACGAACAAAATCTGACGAATATCTTTAACTATCGTTTACAAACTTAATTAACTTGGTTTCTACCTACAAAAATGTTCGGCAGGTACCAGACTTAATTTCCTCGGCTCGGACACGCAATTTACACTAAAAAGGCCATTATTACTGACTCTACACTTGATGGTACACGGTCGTAGTTATTGAATTTTCCTCTGCTGCACCTCTGGATCATCAGCCAGACATATTGTTACACAGTGTCTTTATGTCGAAAATGTTGATCTCAGTACGCGTAGGAATCTTAATGTGGCGCTAAATATTTGATTATTCTTTGCAGTTTTTTACAAAGTATCTCGCTGTCCAAACTTTATACATGGATTTAAAAATTGTAACTTTCTTGGTTGAATTTTATACTCGGGCCACGCTGTTCGTTCTCTCAAAATTTTACTTCCTCTCTCGCCTACGATATCAGACAGACTCGCCTTCCTCTCCCGACTATAATATCAGTCAGACTGCCGTTCCAGAAAGTGCTCGCGGCTCACGACAAAGCCCGCCGACACATTGTTGTCTTTGAAGAATTGGTACCGCTAACAATCCAATTATTAAAATCATTACTGGCCTCTAATTAGTATTACAATATATTAGGGTAGGAGCCAGCAGTTGCCCCTTACTAGTACGGTCTGCAATACTTATACTGTACAGGATAAATAAAAAGATTTAATATATTAATTACCTGATAAAACTAAGACACATTAAAACTGAATCATACAAAATGACAATTAAAAAGAAGAAGATATGGACTCACTCTCTCAGGAATTTAATGGAGTGAACCTCAACATGGAAAAATTGAAAATATTGGTATAAATAAATTTAATATACTGATTAAAAGTATAAATGGAGGGACGTGGCATTACCATACTTGTATTTAGGTCATTCAAACGATACCGTATCGTTGTGGTTACAGCTGTGCAGATTAGTTGCGTTGGTAGTGTCCGACCCTCGTGCTGGGACGCCCAAGTTCATCTCGGTGGCGGCGGATAAATCGTAAGTACCCCCACAGTTTTCTCAGGATTCGCTGGATTTTTCTGAGTCTGGTCACCGACCGCTCAAGCTCGTAGCCGGCTACTCATTGCCAGATTTCGACCTCCCGAAATCTCCAAATTCCACCGGCGGATGTTTTTATTCTTTCATGCCCGTCAGCTCAATATATGTAAGCTTCGAGAGCTCAATTATTCACGCCTAATAAGTTTGGCGTCCCTTGGAACTGTCAGCCTGCTTAAGATCTTTTGTTTCCAAGTGGGTCATTTGTCACCGAAACGGTCTTAGATCACCGTCCGAGTCCGTCAGCAGGACAAACAGCGGCTTGCATCCCGAATTAGCGTGTTTTAAGTAAGTGTTCATTAAGGTCTAAATGCTTCAGTATCTAGCTGATGTATTACTTACATTTCCTGTTGATCCTGTGGTCGATTTATTTTCAGCCGATATAGAACTTGTTGAGGCGGAAGGTTTACTTCATCATGTATAATTGAAGTCTATTGTAAAGTATTTTAAGGGACCTATATAAAGGTGAGAGTTGCGTGAATAGCAGGGTGCATCTGTTGTCAAACTTACTGATCTATTTTCAATGACGGTTGACGTGAGAGATAGCAGCTCATCCCAAAATATCGTAAGCGTACAGTCAAATAGGTTGGATCTTTCTGGTAGTTACAAATAGATATGATAAATACAAATCTGTTTGAGAGAAAAATTTCTTATGCTATTATAGGGGAGTTGCCACCACGTGATTTACAAAACATTGTAGACAACTACAGACGTTAAGAAGGTTTCGATTTGATCACATGAGCAAATAAAATATTACAATATGAATCTTGGTATTAAGTCACGAGATAAATGTGTTTTTTTGATCATCTAGTAAATTAAATATGTGAATCATGGTAGGGAAAGATAATTTATGAATGAGAGAGATACTTTTTTAAAAAACTGCATGCACTGAGATTGTGTAACGGTGCAGTAAAACAATTATGTAGCTAATTTAGAAAAAGTAGTTATGCTAATTACATCAATATGAGCTCAGTCACTAAATATATAAATAAACGTTAAATTAAACTTTTTTAAATTAAATATTTCAATGTTTTTGTGAGTAGACATAGAAATTCAAATGAATGTTGTGAATTTTACGGATGTTTTGAAGTTCAAGTGAGTGACCAAAATATATTTGAAGGTATATAGAAATATTATTCTCGAAATATGTGCTGGAATCAATGAACCGGTCATGTTTTGGGTCATTTAACTGGAGACATTTGTGAATATGCATCCTGCTATATCTGATACAGTGAGTGGTGATTTAAGTGGACACATTGCACCATTTTGAGGAACTTGCGCTTAAAATAATTATAAATACACTGAATTTTTGTCACTAAATACGTTGTCCACTTATCTGAGCAATGCACCTTTCGAAATTCTAGCCACGTGGGCGCTCACGTGTGGACCACCCGCGTGACGTCAGCCGCCATTGTGTTGTTCGTGGCGCCGTGCCGTTGTCGCTTCGCATTACGATGAACCTTCATCCAGCAGATAGAGACTATTCAATCAGTAGTGTGTTCATATTACAGCAGGTGCGTCGCTGGTGAACTAACGTTTACATGTTCAATTTCACACAAGCGCTTCACATTAACAACTTGCATAGAAATCATGGCATTATTGATGGTGAGTCCGGAATTTGTCTTGAAAATATGAGAGCTGTATCCTCAGAAAGAGCTGTATGTAGAGCGAGGACGAATGAATAACCCGTTCCAACAACGACAGCGTATTATAGTAATCTTAATCAATTAATAAACCTATGGTATTCCTTACTGTCGACACCATAGTATTTCAAGTTTTCACATTTGTTATCAATGTTGTGAAATCTGTTATTTCTCTTGTTGGAAAGCAAGAAACGAACAGAGAAGGAAAGAAGAAATATTGAACATTATGTTTGATACAGTAAAATACCTTTTTCAATTCAAAGGAAAGAAATATAGTATATTTCTTTAGATGGATATAACCTATAATTTCTCTAATACTGTCTTAGTGACAAAATCTCTTAATACGACCCACTTTCGGGCTAGACTCTTGTTTTTCACTATTTTGACAGTGTGAAAATGTAGAATAATTTATGAATCTGACAGTACTTTTAATCATATGTACAGTTTAACGAAGAAAACTATAATCTACCGCCCGATTTTATATGCGATTTGCTTTGGCGTTGAACCCCAAATAAAATTTTCAGTTGGTTAATTAATAGAATTCATTTCGTTGAGCTCTTTACTACGATTCTGCCAGATTTGTGGAGGCAGTTTTGGGGAAGTTTGAGCTCCACCGTTACCTATCCGACAGGGCAGACAGAGAGAGCTGCATATTTGCACTGGCATGAATATGTACGAGCACGCCAGGGCGACACCCAGCTTCTCTTGCATGTCAAAAGAGCCGCGCTGGTTCCATATCTCAATCAAGAGGCGGCGCTTTCCACTGTCGAAACGTCACTTCCGTGTCAACGGACTGAGTAATCGCGAGAAACCGCTAAGTGATTTAATTACTCTGCGGAAAACAGTTACTAGCTCATAAATATTCAAGAAAGTTACACTGAAACTTTATTCGGTTGTACCTGTTTTAGCATCTCACTAGAAATTACATTTTCGCAATTAATAATATCATTACAATACCTATAGAAAAAAATTAACGTCTGTTGAAAATAATAACACTAAAACGACCTTTATAAAATTAAAATTTAAAGCAACCGGACGTTTAGACGCGGATTAGCGTCTTTTTATCATTTCTTTAATTACTAATTTCTGTCATATTAATATCTGTAACGTAAATTTAAATCTTTTTTTTGTAAAGTACAATGTTTGTTTTTTAAACTTTGTATTTGTAATTACTATTCTTTTCACGTAATCTTATATTATGACGTATCCTATTTCCTCGATTGAGGACTAATGGAATCTATATAATAAAAAAGGATGTATATTTGTATGTATGTATGTATGTAGGTATGTATTTACGTTAATTTCTATACAAATTTAAAAGCTTAGCATACATGTGGAAAGAATTATAATTAAAAACCGTGATCATTAAATATTAAATTACTACGCGCCAAGAGACAATGACGTCACGCGAGAGAAAGACGTTACTACGCAACGAACAAAGGAAATATCTCCTTTATTAGGAATGAAATAAAGCAGAAATATTTTTTTAAAATAAAAAGTATAATTTTATACAGAAATATTCCATCGAATGATAATAAAGAAGAATACGAATTACTTTACCATCCTTGGGGAAATGTAAGTTAATTTTCGCGCTGTATTAGTTGTGAGTCTAGCTAACAATTTCATCAATGTAATATTTCGTAATGTATGAAGACTGAGTGACGATTATATCCTGAAATACTCAAGGAATATATTTAAGTATTCAATTAAATACTTTTTCGAGTTTATATAAATAAGTACACGAGCAACGCCGGGCACCTACCTAGTGAATAATAAATCTAAATCTTTCTAACGCGAATAATTTAAGACTGTAGTTGAACAACATACTAAAATCACAGATAAAAACTAAGAGCCGAATAAATTAAAATAAAAGAACTTATAACTTGTTGATACTTTCTGTGTTACGTTTAATATTAACAGTATTTATATACTTTTTAATATGCAGCGTTTCAGAAATTTATCTTTTCCAATAATGTGGTTCTCTGTCAAAAACGGATCTGTGAATAAACTTTATACAATGTTTGGTGCTACGGCCATGTTTACACGATGACAGTTTGAAATTAGTTCTTTAATCTTAATATTTAACATTATTTTCAATATAACCACAATTTGGTTATATTCACAATTTGAACACTTAATTTTATAGACAATATTTGTGGTGGAAAACTTATTAATAGGATCTTGGTGTCCTTTTATGAATTACAGAACATTGGAGGTTTTTAAACAATTGTATTAGAATGAAATTATAACATACCATAGAAAGGTAACACAATAAATTAATTATACATAATTTTCCTTATAACATAATTATTATTTTTAAATTAATTTTAGATAATCTAATGTTCATGTAATTGGAGATAAATTCAATAGGATAGAGGTTGGCCAGTAAAATATTTTTCATAAAGTTCAGGTGTTCTAAATGATGAATAGGACTGGATAATATAGCTTTGTCGACCAAATTAAAAACAAATAAAAACAAAAATTGTATTAGTCTCAGAATCTGTAGAGAATACTGTTAGGATTCAAACTGTTGTTTACAACGTACTTATAAGATATATAACAGTACAAAATCAATGTGATGCATATTTAGATTGAAGGTAGATTATAGCGATATATCGCTTCACGTACAGAGACGAAGACTTTGGACAATGTTAAGGGTGGCAGTGCAATGAGATAATTCTTCGCTATTTACATTTATTAATAGGGCTGTAAGTTCTGACATAGGACATAATGTTGATGAATATTCCACCCGGTCCGGCAACAAAGTTCAACAATTCTTGAAAAAGTAAAGTAGCTGAAGACATCACTAACAAAGGAATGAGCTATATAGTCAAATATCCATCAAACTTCATTCAAAATTTTGAGTGTCAATGCAATTCATGAATTGATAAATGAACCGTACTTATGATATTGCATACATTATTCTTACAGATGTTCTGAAAACAAAGTGTGATAGTAAAATAAAACTGAGTTGTTTACTCATATATATAAATGGTAAGGAACAGGTATCGCTTATTTAGATAATTAATAAAAAGAAATATACCCAAATACAGACAAAAGAAGTGATAGTATAAATGCCACACAACGTTTCTGGGATTCTTGTTCCTTTCTACAGGTGCAAAATGTTTAGAGTTTTGTCAACTGAATAGTGCAGTTGTGTCGCTCTAGGCTTTTTTGAGTTTTTTCTGCGCATGAAGAAAGGAACAAGGCTTCCAGAAACGTTGTGTAGTATTTATATTATCACTTCTTTTGTCTGTATTTGGCCATCTTTCTTTTTATTAATTTTCAATCAAACGTGAATTTTTCATTCAATTTAGGTAATTGCCAATATATTTTGAATTATTTGCATAATAAGTCAATTAAAGGAAAATTTATTAAATTCTTAAGCATTAATTATTAGGCATTGTTTAACGACATTAGGAAACTGCGGTCAATAATAACTGTGTAACATAGTTGGCCACGACTAAATTCTTATGCTCTGTGAAACAAATATTTTTATTGGTCAATTTTTCGATGCCGCGGTATGTTACAAATTATCCGATTAGTGAGTTTATCAGAGAATTCTGGAACCTGCTATGACTTAGCGAGCGAGAATGTCACACCTGGCGGAGGGCCACCATGACTAGGGATCCGTTGGATTCTGTTATGAGAGCATTTTAATGCTACAGTTATTCGTACAAAGTACGAAATTCAAATACCAAATTCTAAACTTTATCTTCAAGTCTCGGGGAGTTACGCAATACGTCAATTCGCTCGTGCGAATTATTATATCCCGTTCGCTGTGACGGAATCAGAAGCAGGAGATGTGTAGTGAAATCAGCCCTACGTCGATGATCTTAGAAGCAACAAAATTCTAGAAATCCAGGCGTTATAATTAGAAGCCACCCCCGAAATATGAGTGCGCAACTTTACCAAGGTGGAACATTAACAATTTTGAGGATGGACAATACAACAATAACTGTAAACTACAAAATTCATAATAAAATGGGTTTTCTATTAAATACTTTTATAAATCTCCATTATATGCAGCATTATTGTTTTCGATTTAGAAAATCTCGACAAAATAGTACCTTGACGAAAGTGATGTGTCGTAAATGTCAATATGTAATTTAATGCCGGAGCTTGTGGCTACCCTTTCACTCTCCAGGAAGGTTCCACCAGCGATAGTATTTGAGACCAGCTTCCACAGGCTTGTCCTTGATCCAAAACTGGGCAAAATGACTTTTGGTTGCGTAGAACAGGAGTTGGTGAAAAGAAGACGTTGCAGATGTATTCTCCGAAAGGAGACAAAGGGATAGACTTTGAGCTTTGAAGAATTCCAAACCTGAAATTTATATGATAAAACACAATGGTCAACTAACTGTTGTAAATCAATTATTTATATGGAACTTCTACGTAAACGTATTTGAGACTATCCTGGAAAACTCAATTTCTTTAGCAATAGATTAAAAAATAAGGGCTATATTTAAAAAAGTATGTAAGGAAATATGCATTTAGCCCTTTTTATGTAAATTAATATCTGAGTAAAGTGAAGTATTTTTTTTACAAATTTTCCAGATAGCCGTTGTTTGATAAATATAAATATGTTCTCGAGCATTGTAAAATCTTTAGTGTGGAATATTATATAGACACACATTAAATTTCCAGCCCACACATTAAATTTCCTTTTATTAGACATTTGTGGTTAGCCTAATATGTGGGCTATATTTGTACGGGAGTGTCCAGTAGATCCATATTGCATGTCTGTAGGTCTTACAGGCGTCGACACCGAGGCCCTTGTACATAACATTTTTCCAGCTTCGGGATGTGCTGTGTATGCATGATGGGCAACAACCCATATTCGATACTTGATATCTCCTTCTACACATAGATCAGCTTCATGGCCTACAATTCTTTTTGAATTTGCGTTCGAAATGTTCATTCGGTCACTTTTTTTAGTCTACCGCGATCAAACGCGGCATCCAATGCGTGGACAGCTTTCTCATACCTAAATCTTGATTCAACATGTGATAATATTCATAGTCTATGCAATCTCTCTCACTTTAATTCGACGGTTTTTGGGTGATCTTGAGCGATGTTATCGTCAAAGATAGCAGTTTTTGAACGTCCCGAACGTTTATCATCTCCCAAGCTGGTACGGCCACGTTTAAATCAGCTGCCCAAAAAATTACGATGGTAAATGATGGTGCAGAGTCCTCGTACACGGCGTTCAACTTGTCTGTGATTTGCGTGGGTGTATTACCTTTCAATAACGGTTTTTCCATTATCACAAAAACACTCACATCGACTCACTCCAAATGCGCGTCTAAATGGCTGAAATTTTAGTTAGTACCTTTCCATAGCTCTTGAAGAAGAGTGCTGCCATATTTATCTTGAGGTCGGAAACTTTTCAGACTCTTAGATTTATATACTCTTCCGTTCTTTTTTTTCTGTGTAGAAACGGAAACGGCTTGTCTACATTAATAAATTAATTCAAAAATGAGTCCCTCAACTGTGATTTTGAATTTCGTTGACCGTAGACTGGAATCAGTAGGTCGATTTATATCTGAAATTCTGTTCTCAATTAATGAAGGGGATGGAAAAAGCTAATGAATCCAGTGCCTTGGCAATCGTCCACACTCTGCTCCAAGTAGACTCAAACGTTTGTCTGTGATTGATTCTTCTACGGTACATAAAATGATGAGACTGCACTTATATTCTTGGCTTTGCCAGCTGACTTCATCGGTGATCCGCCCCTTCGGAATCGCAAATGGCGTGACTTCCTGTGTGTGACTGTGCCTGCACTGCTAACGACGCGGCATCTAGGAGGAAACATAACTCTCTGCTGTTGTCATCTGCACACGCACGATTCTCAGGGAGAGTGACCAGCATCCCGTAGGTGCCAACAACCCCCAACGTCTCTAAACGCAATGTATTGAATCGATTATCCTCATTTTCACATATTTATCGACTGGGCGTTTCCATAAAGCAAACGAGAAGATTTCAGTTCATTTTCTCGAATCGTTCAAGGTGATCAAAATAAGTATACAATTTTTATTTTTAAAAACGATTACATTATTAAATAATACTAAAATCAATTGGGATGAAGCATAATTTGATAAGCAATCAAATTACCGTTCTTCTGCAATAACATATTTAAGGAATCGAGTACCGTAAGGCACAGTTTGGCACAAAGATTATATTACAAATCAGGATATTAACCTTTTTTACCTTCTTTGAT
This sequence comes from Zhengitettix transpicula, assembly GCA_037074705.1. Lineage (NCBI taxonomy): Eukaryota > Metazoa > Arthropoda > Insecta > Orthoptera > Tetrigidae > Zhengitettix > Zhengitettix transpicula. The sequence continues at coordinate 69,727,640 of CM073590.1, read as the reverse complement.
TTATGTCATCAACTCGTCATACTTTTATTGAAACCCCCCTTTATTTGCAGCATCACAAACTCATAATTTCAGTGGGGTTACTTCTGGTGTTCGAGGATACGAAAATATAATGAATAAATAAAAATTGTCGTTTTATAACAATGTCTGTGAATTTTAATTTTCTAATTTATTAGATTTCTTACTTAAAAAATTACTTTCTTTTACACACAAAAAATATTTTGGATTAATATTTTTCTCCAGTGCTGCAATTAGGATTAAATAAACCACCTTGGAGATACATAACGGCTAATGTAGTATTATTTCAAATTTGCCAATAACTGAGAGCCTTTATTACGTTTCGAGTTTAGGATACATTATAGAAAGATTCAGATGGCCACGAATCTTATTATTCAACGAAAACACCCCATGTCAGATCTTGTGTGGTCATCTGTGAATAGTCGATTTATAGAAATTTACGTAACCTAAGCCTAGCAACAGAGAACTGAAATAACTACGTGAACAAAGACAGCCAAAACAATGGCGTATGGTTCAATAACAAGTTTTGAAATCAAGAAGATGTGATGTGCCTTCCGGTTTATTTCCCAACTACAAATGCTAAGAGAAAGTCGTGCAGTCAGATAATTTGACATGGTGACTAAACATTGGGTTGAAATTGAAGCCCGTGTGGCATATTTTTGTACCATGTCATTGCACGAATAAACATGAACCTTAAGCGGCCCTTACACGTGCAATATTATTGTATAATATTTGGTAGCTTTTTATTTGTCACTATTTAGATTTAGTCTCGGCATGTCCCCTTTGGCAAGCTCGTAGTTGCACACTAAATATTCGCGGTTGGTGATGCTCTATTCGCTAGCATATTTATGAAGAAGAAGCATATAAGGGGATGATACAGAACGGGGTGGTTGGGGATACGTTTACAGTATCTAATCTATATAATAAAAAAGGATGTATATTTGTATGTATGTATGTATGTATGTATTTACGTTGTTCTTTATACAAATTTTATCGCGTGGACAGAATTCAACAAAAATTGGTATACGTATTCTGCCAAAATCGAGAACCGGTACTGTGGGGGTGAGAAACCCCTAGAATAAACGTGGAAATAATTATAATTGAAATAAGTTACGAATTAGTGTTAAATTACTGCGTGAGACGATGACGTCATAAGTTTTCAAGACATTGACGCATCCTAAATATAGTTCTGTATTTCGTAATGAAATAAAGCAGAAATATTTTGATTGAATAAAAAGTAAAATTTTTTCCAGTATTACTCCATCGAATAGTAATAAAAACAATACGAAACACTTTACCATCCTTGCGCAAAGTTAATTTGGAATAGTTAATTATCTCGCTATCTTTGATAAAGCCAATATGGCGCCTTATAATACATTCAAATGTGTGTCGGTCGAGATTTATAAAATTTCATAATATAACGTACTATTGTATCCTGTATAATATTTCAGAAGATAATAAGATTTGTCTAAGGTACGACTGCTGAATTATATGTTTGTAACTATAAAAGTATTGAAAATGACGTACGGAACTCCGAAAGTTTTTATGGTCGTTATTCAATTAATGCACTATCAGTCAAAGGTATGTACAGAAATAGGAACATTTAAATTGAATTAAAAGTACAATTAATTATACTTTACGCAACGTATTTCTATAAAGTTGTATAAATGTAAACAAATTATTGCGTGAAATTTGTGTCGTGAAACAAAAATTTGAGGTTAGGATAGCAGTATTTGTTTTCCTTTTTTGGGAACGACGTTATAGATGTTCAATTTCTGAGAAATGAAGCTGAGCAAAAATATTTTGATTGAATAATAAGTATAATTAAATCTACCAATACCACATCGAGTGATAAATATAATTTATTATGAAAGGTTATACAATCCATGGCATTAATTTTCTTTTAAATAACTTGACTTTTGACGTGGAATATTTAACGGGATCAGGGACCAATATGTTTCCCAATTATATCTTGCAATACGCACTGGAAGATACATAGAATTATGATAAAAACAATACTTAAATGTTCAAAATTGATATTTTTTTATTGAAGACAGCGTATTTCGTAATGTTTTGCATTAATTTTATACAATGCAACCAACTGCAGATTGCTAAAATCACCAAATAGTTTAATTTCAGATGGAAAAATTATATGTCTACAAATTTAATAATTGTTTTAAATAGTGTATGTATATCTATCTATCTATATATATTATATAAAATTGTCTTATACGGGTATGTATGTGTGTATACATGTGGGTATGCATATGGGTATGTTCCGCTTACAAATCTACACCCTCGAGGAGCGTTACATAAAAATAGCGCAAAAGCAACCGAAATTGGAGTGTATCGGGACATCTCGGGCAAGGCCGGGCACCCAGCTAGTAATTTAATGAAGCCCTATTCTATATATGAACAGCAAAGAATATTCAACCACCGCCTTAGTAAGGCTCGGGGCATTTCGGAAAACGCGTTCAGTATACTGGATTTCAGATTAAGAATCTTTCAAAAACCTATCAAATTTTCCCCAAATAAAGACAGACGGATTGTTTAAACGTGTTGTTACCTCCATATACGGAATAAGCGAGCGAGTAACTACATTCCCAGAGGGTCCGTGGACGTAGAACTGGGTCTTGGAGAAATGCGGATTAAGCTATAACAGAGAAATAGCTCGCTATCGGCTAAAACAGTTATGGATCAGTATTGTGACTACTTTAACGACTCAGAATCAATTCCTTGGCAATATAAAGTGTTGCAAAAGTAGACACTGGGTCCCACATATTACAATGAGATAAATTATCATTATTTTATGTACTTCTCCCGAAAAAGATCAAGAAACTTCGGTTTTTTGTTGCGATCCTTATAATTGTATGATTTGCATTGCCAGAGAGTAATGTTTGGTACAACTGTAAATTACATTTTAATTGCAATAAAATATAAAGCTAACTAGATGAAAATAGTGAAATTTAATCAACGTTTACGTTTTTATTAAAAACTTCCGTTCCTCTTCCGTTTCTTCCAAATTACTCTCTTTATATTTTCTTTTTCCTAATTGGACGTAAGTTTTGTACCTCTTCATCCGTTATCTTTAATCACTAAAAGGATAAAAACAATTTGACAACTGGATCGTGTACCTCCACGACTCGAGACCTACTGAACATTATTTAACTTCAGAGCCCTCACACGAAGTGGCGGTTCTACAATAATATTTACGAATGCTCAATATATTTCAAAACTTACCCTCACACGGTCAATATTATTGTATAATATCGAATACTGTACAATAATATTGGACGTGTAAAGGGTCCTTACTCAGGTAAATACGCTACAATTTCTTAGTGTGGATTGCGGACGTGTTTTCAAGTGACCGCTGCTCCAAACATAGTCGCCAATTTCTACCGAGATAAGTGACAATCATTTATATTCTTAATTTCAACTCAATATAAAATATCCAAAAATGACAATATCCATGGTCAATAAGTTCCAAATACTAGTGCTGTACAGGAGGCCCTACTAAAATCACAACTATAGCAATTTTGCGCCTCTCAATTAATGAATCAGCCGACATCAAGTGGTATTACTTATCACAGGAGTAGTTTGCAAATAAACCTTCTCACTATACACAACTATTTTCAAATGTTATTGCCGACTATCATCTCAAGTGTTGAAAAAGTGTATGAACAAGATGCCAATAAAACGCCAAAAAATTTTAAAAAAATAATGAAAATACATCTATGCAAGAATCACAATATTACTTTGAGTAATAGATTCAGCCAACTAAATGAAGAAGAATGTGACACTTCTAACAAAAAAAATTGACAATACATTCACAAAACCGTCTCCAATATATATATATATATATATATATATATATATATATATATATATATATATATCAAGAAATGGTAAAAATTCTCAGCGTATTAAGCGGTTGACGAACCATTGACGTTCACACGACGATTCTGAGTATGCACGCTGTCATTGTGTATCTCCCCGTGCTTGAGGTTCATTCTTGTTTTTTTTAAAAAAAATTTGCTTTATAAAATAATTGTATAATTATGTATATATATATAAATATTTCCGTTAACGTAAGTGTGTTAATATTGTTGACAATGGTTAAAATAAATAAAACTATCTAGATATTCGTCCTTCCAACGCGATGATGTTTGGATCTATTTCTTAGCACGTTATATAATCAACTCTTTGAAATGAAAATATAATACGTCTGTTTTAAAATATAATAATTAGATAACATTAGTCCATTTACATCCCTCTTTATGAGATAATAGTGATTCTGATTATTCAGATTAAATAAGAGAGAAAACACATGAAGTGCACGATTGTGAAGTTCATAAGAAAAATGAGACTGCTAAATTGATAAATTAATTTACGTACAACGTTAAGTAATCTAAACGAACGTAAAATGATGTAAGAGAATGCAGATTTTACTGATTCAATTAACATAAATATTAAATCTTTAAAAAATATTAAAGAACAAAATTAATGAGATTTAAATATTAGCCGTATATTAAATATTTTTGTTCACATCTTTAGTTTACAGGATTGTACTCAAAGTTTCCTTTTTCTTTTCTCGACATTCACATACATTCAAATACCACACAGCTAATGCCCCAAAATCGTCCATTTTTTACTTTAATTTAAAATAAAAAGAAATATGTTGACAGAGGCTGACGAAATGAGAATGGAAGCGACAAGTGTTGGAGACTGTAGAGGAGAGAGGAGCGGGAGGAGTAGCAACAAGCCGCCAGGCGCCTGCGGCGATACTTTCCTGAATCGGCTATACAGAATCGCCGTGTGCAAAAGGCCTCAGTTGTCAGATACATACCGACGGTACATGCAAGAAAACTACAGAGTCCAACATATCAATCAACTGAAGCAAGACGGAGCATTCAGAGTCGTCAGCAACAATCTGCATTTTACAACCTTCCCAAATGAAATCCAATAAGAACTTCATATCATTGGAGACAAAGTAGAGTAACAAAGGTGTCACTAAACATGCTTATCGTTCATCTTGAACCTGTGACTAACAATACAGGTATTTATAAATTAAACAAATTTGAAAAACAAGTATTTACAACAGAACCGCCAGAAAGAACAATATTGTGAAATGCACGCGAATTCAGCAATATGGGCACACGAAGAAATTAAAATATAATACGTAAATGTTAAAAATATACTAATTAGGTAAAATAGCCAAATAACAGACAAAATGAAGTGATAATATAAATACCACAACGTTCCTGGAATACTTGTTCATTTCATCGGGCGATTAAAAACACGGGAGCTGTGAGTACGACACAACTGCACAATCTAGTTGACGAACTCAAACGTTTTAGAGCAAATTTCAAAAAGCACAATCCAGTTTACGAATTCAGAAACTTTTGAGTTTTTCTGACGATTTCTGTATGGTATTTATGTTATCACCTCATTTGATTTGTTATTGGGCTATTTGATCTACTTTACATATTGTAAGCAGCTATTCGCTTTCGTAAAATGTTGAGAATCACTGAATACGACAACCTGAAAAAAAGGTAAAAAAGTTCCACTTGGTGGTGGCGCACACACGGCAAATTACAGAGGTTGCGACTAACTACGCGGCAAAATATAACAATGGGCAACGGTACCACCAGACCAGATTCAAACATCCCAAGTGCAGCAAAATATTAGTTATGCAAGTGCATAACTGGTAATAGTTGCCACAACAGTAGAACACAATTTAAACTCGAATCTAAGCACAATGAATATTAAAACAACAGGCAATTGGTCAAAAAAAATTATAGTTCTAGTTAAAACAATATTTATCAGGCAACGTTTCATTCCTGTTTGGGAACTCTCCGGTGTACTGTTACAATTCAATGGTAATTATTATACGAAAATTTAGATGAACAAATTTTTAACGTTGTGACTAATACGCTTTTATTAATATTTAATTTAGAATGAAATCAGATTATTATAATTGTTAATCACAATGAAGTCAATGTTTTCTGCATTTTTAGCCATCTTATTGAAGAATTAAGTCTATGTTCCAGCAAGTATTGCAACAAAACAGCCTGATATTAAGTATCATCTCTCTTAATCTGTACTGTAATCAAGTGTTTATATTTTTAATATTCTGGATGATATTTTCATTTTCTTAAGTCACAGTAAAGTTTTGTCTATGGATCTACGTAAATTTTTATAGTCTTATAAGGATATTTTTCTTGTTCGTTCTGAATATGGAAATTCATTAGTATCTTAAGCTTAAACTATGGTTTAATTTAACCAAAAAACTAGTAACTTCCAAAAGTTACTTGACATTTTTGTGAAATTGCAGGAGATGTATAATACCCTGTTAACTCATCGTCTATTTATATAAAAAAAGTTTTTTTCAGTTCCAATTTATAAATTTTAAGGCAAGTAACTCATAACTTACAAAATGTAAATCATAGAAACTTAAACTTTAAAAATGCTATATGGTTTTCAGTATTTTAATGTAATAATGGTTGAAAATGAGACTCAGATAAAACATGGTTAATGGGGACAGGTCCTGGGATTTTGCAGGCCTATGTACAGGACATAACCCATTGGACTTATTTTTCTGGTACTCGTTTTTCAACATTTATAACAATAAAACACTGAAAAACATTTAACATGGTTTTATTCTCAATAACAGTCATCAACCTCATGCTAAACTCAGTACTCTCACAAGATGGTTATTCAACAAAATATAATTGTTTTGTCTCCATCATATCTATCATTTTGGCCACTGGATTGTAAAAGCAACAAAAGATCGTAGAAATATATGTTCGATAGTCCTTCGTTTTTCAGTTATTAGTGAGACAACATATTGACTCATTATATGCTTGCAAACGTCCAGTTCTAAATGGCCTTTGCCTGTTTGCACACGCAATCCTTTAAATACTCGTACTCGGTGTGGGACTGTTTCGCTGGTGTTTCAGACAAGTTTGTGAAGTGACTGCCACATTCCAATTTTTTGAAGTGGCCCACGTTCGAGGAAACGTGCAGACAATGGAACTGGTCTATATATACCATCAGTAATAATTTTGCGCTGTATTCAAAATATGCATGAACCACGTAATTCTTATTAAGTACACAACCTGTAGCACGTCTGGAAGAGTGTTCTGTTCAAAGTCCTACAGGACAATTGAAAAATAGATTTATTTATTCATTCAACTAAACAAAGTTATATATATAACTTATATATATAAAGTATATGGCTTCATGTTGAAAGATTCTTTGTTATTTTGGTACAGTAGAAAGAATAAATAAAGGTTTTTTTCAACATTTAATAATTGACATCCTGCAAATAAAATTAAGTTCTATGGGTATTGCTGAGAGAAAATAATGCTATTACCTTAAAAACCAAGGATTCTCGGAAATTTTTTCGTATAATTCGCTTCCCTACTTCTTTATGAGAATAACCTGCGCCCAAGGTTTGTTTACACCCTGAATGTATATGATATACATTACATATAACGCTAACAATATATATGAATTATTAAATAATATCTGCGAAAGACAATCGCTATTTACTAAAATAACAACCAAAGTGAACTTTAACAATAAAAATTAGAAAAAAAATATGGTTATCAATATTCACTCGAACTAATATGTAGGAAGATAGATCAGAAGATAGAAAATACCCAGGTTGATTTAATTTCGTTTTTCTTCAATATTTTATATTGATGAATTGTTACAATTTATATCAAACTACTAATAAATTGAAATAACTTAAACTATAAGTAGATTAAATTAATGTTTATCGAGGAAATTCATCACTGGCACACGTATTTCCTGCCAGGATCTTGTTAGTTTGATTTTCTAACTAGTTTCCCTATTTTCTTAATTTTATGGCATAGTTTTTGGAAGTTCGTTTCTATACAACATACAAGAAACAACGCTGTTTAAAAACAGCACTAAAGTAAGTGTTATTAATTTGGCTGTTGGACGTAATTCATGTTACCACATGTCATCGAGGATAAGTATCTGCGAAGATAACGTTGAACAATAGTCGCTGAAAAAATTGTAAGTTTATATTTAAGTTGTTCAGAATTCTTACTTTATTTTAAAGAGGATAATGTGTACCCCGATTTATAAAATTCTGTGTGGGCGTCAAATCGAGGTTTGCAAGAAAAAAGTGTGGGATGAGTCTATGATCAAATCTTTTGCCTTGCTCGCTCTAGTAACCGTTCAAATTTTCTGACCTCGTAAATACTCGTAGAAAGCCTGCCAAAAGCGTTGAGCAGAGCCACGACTGCCTTCCTATCCAGCAAGATGTTCATCTTGTCAAACTTCTCGGAGAAGAGGATCTCGAGCGCCGTGCCCAGCCCCAGTACTTGCAGCTTTCCCCAGAGCTTACACTTGTCGCATCCAACACAGTCCATTATCCTCGAGATGTTGCGGAAGTGCTCCTTGAACTCCCGCTTGAGCATCCCGGCCACTTCACCCGGTTGGAACATACAATTTTCGTTAAAGTGATCGGGAAAGCGACGTACAATGCACATGAGGTCCCGCACCGCCACCGCCACCTCCTCGTCCTCTCTGGTTATGCCCGTGTAGTAGTGCCCTAGTGACAGAGCATCCGCCACCTTGTCCAGAGCCCGCAATTCAAGGATGTAGAGGAAGTATAGATTTCTAATCCGGTGCGGACCCTCTCCGTTGGTGGTATCGGAACTGAACCGCCTCAGATATTCCGTCACGTTTGCTCCCCAGTCGCCAACAGTGTCTGTGAGGCCCTGAGAGCCGTTGGTCGATAGAAGGTAATTGGCACACACGTGCACATTAATGCTGGTATGTAGGCCGGATATAACGCGGTAGAACACCTTATGTTCGAAACACATGTTCGTGAGAACTTCCTCGTTGATGCACTCGGCCAGGATTCCCTCTGGCTTGAAGCAGTTCTCCATGTAGATGCTCTTCCAAATGCGGTGGGCCGATTCACCCTTGTAGCCTGTGTATCGCTCAGGATTTAGCGACAGGTCGACGTACTCGGCAAAATCCTCACCTTCCTCGACGCAGAAACTTTCCTGGGTGTCGTCAAAGACCTTCCATCGCTGGAAGTGCTCCTGCGCCTCTCTGCTGAGCGTGGTGTCTAGATCTCCCAGGGCGCTGTCGCAGTCTCCGGGGTTCTGCTCCAGAGGTCCTTTGCCCTTCAGCGCCGGCGGAAGTTCGCACTCGGCACTCGAACGAACGTTGCAATCCCTCACTGTACACTTGTCGTCCACCGGCCAAAAGGGACAGTCCCTCGAAAGGTCTACCTTAAAAAACCTAAAATACGACTTCGTCAACAACTTTTGAAGTCGCGGGTAGATGATTAAATTGTTCAGCTCGTCTATTGTCTCCAGTGTGCACTTGCAATCGGTTAAAGGATCCGTATGAATGCAGTAACACCTTCCCTTCGTGATATCTTCTTCTTCCAACGTGGTAAAGAAGAACTGGATCACGAAAAATATAATTATTGGTCTTTTGAAACTCAAATCTCGCATGTTTTAATATAGACCGACGTGTTGACGACCACGCAGTACACATATCCACGGCGACGCATTAATTATAATTTTTGTAAACAGATGGTGAAGTTAATGTAAACAATGTAATTGATCGAAATTGCGATCATTTACTTAAATGAGGACTCCTTCAAAGAGATAATTAAATAACACTGAAATATTTTCCAATATTATCATTGACAAAAATTATTATAAATATCGCAGAACACATTTGAATTAAATTACATGCTAACAAATGTAGGACAGGTAACGAACACTCGGAATCCAAAGTTTTAAATCCTTGTGACTTTATTAATTATATCTAATTTAGTTCCTTTAGCTACAATGTTTGTGCCCTTGGAGAATAATGTTATCTGGCACTGTTTGTTTAACGGAGCCTAGAAAGTTTTCCCAATTAAATATAAATTAATTTATTTCGTTATCATGACGATGACTGAAGAATTATAATTTCGAATAATTATTTTCATCCGCGTATGTAGTTAGCATAAATCTAACTTGCGAGCTATAACGTGATTGCAATTTTTACTTAAATGGAATCTGAGATGATAATTAATATTTCTAAACTCTACTTTAATATCAATGACATTATGCGGATACAAAATTATTACTATAATATGCTATATTTAATGCATTTTTATGAAACCAGAGATGATTTTAACATTCTTTTTAGACATTGACAGCCATTAATGCCAGCGTGATAATCAATAAATTGGTGACATTTAGTTTTTATATTTCCCACGATGATAACAAAATTATAAAAACCAATAAATTACTATATATTATATGCAATAATTAATTTTGACAGTCGTGATTCTTCCCTGTATTTCTTTCAGAATTGTATATAATAATTAGTGATATTGATTATTACATTTCAAGATTTGTAGCCGGATAAAATCTGCGATGGTAAGTGAAAATATAAATATAACAAAGGTAAACAATTATTTTTTTAAAAAAATTGTATATTTTAAGTTTTATCGTGCGGAAGACTATTGTATATATTTATACGGGAATAACGAATGCTTGATTCAAAAATGCTTAGGTTCTTTTGTCAATACGGTGTTCACAACGATTCCTAGTATATATATTGTAGTAATCTCAAATGAAAGTTAATTAAACCACCACGTTGGAGTGCAAATTTTTAGTAATTAGCGTCAAATAAAGAATACAACATGTTAAACCAATTAAAGCAAACAATTAAATTTTACAAAAGGTATTTAGGCAAATAAATTTCAATTAACATTATCAATTAATCTTTTACAATAAAATGGTTATTTCTCAGGGTTGTTTACTGGGCCTTTAATAAAGAAATACTTGTTAACAATTAAATTTTATCACGCTATCATGGACTTAATTCATCAATAGATTATTACAAAGCAAAAACATAAAATATGAACTTCAAATTCTAAACGAAATCCGAAATCTGACGACAATATCTTTAATTATGAGTTTACAGATAGTAATTCTTTGGAATTTTACATTACTGTCTCTGGTACTCAAGAAAATCGTCTCGTTCGTACACACACACTTTTGCACTTTATAGACAGGCCATTCTTTTATCCACGGACTCTAATCAACACTTTTAGTTTTGAAATAGTTGGTTCACTGTTCGTTTAAGAAATATTATTAGCTCGTTCCTAAGTTTGTTAACTGCTGAATGCAGTTACGTGGGCTCCTAAAATCGACGAAAGTGGTCTAAATAGAGAATATAATAAGTTAGACTCTACACTCTAAATATTTAGCGTTGAATATTACGTAGTTATCTCACAGACTGCAACTTGTAAAAATGTTCTAACTGTTTTAACTTTTGTTACATGTATCATGGCGCTTTCTACATTTTATACTTTTCGTCTGTCCACTGGTATATTTTTTTACTTTACTGGAGCTCGGTTCCCCACAGACTCTGCTCTGCGCGTCTAGCGAACCAACCTCTACAATACCCACAAATTTGAATTCTTGCCACATTCTTGTGTACGACTTGTGTGTTTTATGCCGCTAACAATGCGAGTATAAATTTTTGTTTATTAATTAATTATTTCCTATTAATTTCCACAATATATACATATATTGATGAAACTTTGCTGACACGTACGCCCCCGAAGGTTTCTGTCGATTTTTCGAAGCGTTAGGCAAATCCCAAGGTGTGAACGGGCATGAAATTTTAAAATGAGCTAAAACGGTCGATTATTAGTTTTCGGGGTCCATTAGTTTTAAAGTTTATGTCCAGGTGTTTTCAGTGTATAATTTCAACCCCTTTCAGCAGCATCACTCAGTAACAGAAGTGGGTTAAAGGCCGTTACATAAAAGTAATGAGTAAACAACTGAGACTGGTGTTGAATCTGGGGTTATGGAAGTTACTGAGTTTAATTCCGGCATTTACCATATTAGTTCAGATGGAAAGGGGCGAAACGAACTTCCGCGTGTATTCTTAAACCCGTAGAGCAAGTTCCATCAAACTTTTTACACATGCTACTTACGATCCAGGAAGAAACACCGAACGGTTAAGACAAACGTGTCACCTCTATGGGATGTGGTGGATGAGGTAGCTTTTAAACTACATTTGTAAACAACCATTATTAATGCCCAATAAAACGTTTTCGGGGTCACTGAATTTTTTAGTGTAATTCTAGAAGTTTTAAGTGTCTAATTTGAACTTCAAAATGCAAGGAAGGGAAGGACCCTTACAGGTGGTGCTTACAGGTGGTGGTGGAAATAATGCCAAAAATGCCGAGTTTGGTGTCGAATCCGGGGTTATAACAGTCGCTGAGTTCAATTATAACCTTGAAGGCCTTGAAGGCCGTTAAGTTGTAATTTAAAGCCCATGAGTGGTGGTGGAAGGGGAAAACAAAGTTACCCGTACAATCTGACCAAATTGTGTACACATGTTCCGTTTAAACCGAAAACAATTACTATTACTAAGGGGGTAACACAAGACTACAACCACAGGGGTGCAAGGTGGTGGAAATTTTATAATACGCATAAAATACGCATATTTGTGTCGAATAAATATCTTTCGGGGTCAATCAGATTGACTTTGTTCTCCCGATGTTGTTTGTGTAAAATTTTAACCTTTTACTGCATGGGAGGGAACTATCTTTAAGGGTGTGGGTGGAGGGGCGTACAGAAATAATTCTACGAAAACAACCGAGATTGGTGTCGAATCCGGGATTATGGACGTCGCTGAGATTAATTATAACATTCTACATGTCGGTTAAGTTATAATTCTGCCCCTAGGAGTGGGGGTTGAAGTGGAAAATAATGTTCCGTGTCCAATCTTAAACACGTGCAGTGAATTTGAGCAAAGTTTGTACAGATGTTATTTACGAAACGAAGTAAACACTGGATCGGTAAAACACCTCTATCACATATAGAGGGGACATTTTAAGAAATTGTAAATTACAGGGAATATTTTTGTTCTTAGAGTACCGGGATAATTTTGAGACACTGGGGGAAAGGTTCTGATGAATTCCCTCTGCATATGTTAAATTACTTCCTGACTAATAAATTAATGAAGAATTAAATACATTTTTCTGGCTTATATAAATAAATACCCGTGCAACGCCAGGCAACTAGCTAGTATAATTTTTAAGCGTGCTGTCAAAATTCCAAAATAATTTTTCGTGCTTTAGATAATCGGTAGTAGACTTTTTTTATACAGTTTTATACAGTCCTCAAAGGAAAAGTGTCTGTAACGGAAACATACGGCAGTTTACGTGAACTATTTGTGACTTTTTTTTCTCTAGGAATGTTGAGTTAATTACCTTGTAGTCTACAAAAAGTTCTGTATTATGAAGGACACCTCCATTCGTACCGAAATCAAACAAAATAGATCTGTAGTTTTTACATCTGTAGTCTGCCAAGGAAAGTAGCATTATAACTGTTTCTATGTTTGCAGTAAAAAAAAGTCCCAGCTGGAGGAATGGTCTGGATATGATTTCCATCCAGGCAGCCAAGGTGGGAAATTCCATCTCTTTTCAAAAACCCTCACTACGGTGATCCAATAACAATTAGCGGCCCTAAATGAACTCAGTGGTCCCATCTGTACAGACGATTGCTTTTAGATTTATCATCGTAGATTTATTTTCCTTCAGATTTACCTTCAGTCTCGGAATTTACACTTTTTGTCGCAACCCTATTTTGCAGTTTTTGAAAGAGTTCAAGGCGTACTTCGAATTAGAAACTTCTTGCGGATATTTTTCCAAAGTTATTTTTATCAATATCTGCAAAATCGGCTACGTTTTCTACACTTCTGTTATAATAGTAAATACTTAATGAAATTGAACGTTTATTTATTGTAAAGCATCGATATCACTACAAACTCTTTCATTTTCAGTTCCATGGATGTGTATTGAATTCAATGGATACCCGGTTTTTCCGGTTTTTCCCGGGCTGTGATAATTAAACTCAGCAACACCTATAACCCTAGATTCAACTCCAAACTAGGTTGTTTTACTTTATATGTTTGTAACGCTCATCCACCCCCACCCCTAAGGGTGGTCCCCTCGAATACAGAAAGGGGTGCAAATTGCATACATCGGGAGAAACATGATAAATCTCATTGACCGCGAAAAGCATTTATTCAACGTAAATGTCGGCACGTTTAATAATTTCCACTTCCGCAATCCCCGCTCCTGGTGGGTTAAACGGAAAGTTCAGTGTCATAATTAAACTCAGCGTCCTCCACAACCCCGGATTCGACTCCAATCTCGGTTGTTTTCGCGCGATTTTTATGTAAATCCCCTCAGCCAACTCCACTAAGGGTGCTCCCCTCCTATGTCAAAAGGGGTGAAATTAAACAAAAACATGAAAAATTTAAGTTTATTTAAAAAATAATATATAATATATATAATATCGGCCTGTAGAGCAATTTTTCTCTAAATTAGGACATTTAATTTTCCTCATTAAATTATTTCAAGACAAACAATCTTAACATGTATAATTATCTATATACATACATCAACAATTGTCAATATTATTTCTTCCTTGATAATCTATACCTAGCTATCAATTAAATCCATGGGATATAGTATTCTTAAATTAAAATTCTGGACTAAAACGACAGAATTATCTCAACTTCATAACTTACTTCTCTAATTATACGGTGGATTAAATTATTCTAAAGACTTTATGAACTCTAATTCTCAATATATAAACTATCGAAGTTTAGAGTGAATTTTGAAGATTTATTCTATTAAAAATGAAAGGAAATGCTTTAAAAATAAATAAAATTTTACTTTATGTTAAGACCAAAATTTTTGTGTAATGTTTAGCTACTTTCGCGCATTATTTCCTATAATTGATGGGTTTATCCTTATTTTGATTGATATAAACAGATATCTGCAATATATCACATGATTAACATCACAGACGATTGGAAGACGAGAAATGGGTAATTTTCAATTGAAAATAATTGAATTCCATTATGAAAATTTTCTCATTATTCTAAAAATTAGCTAGGTATGTATACTAAATGTAAGCCATGAAAATTCCTGTTTAGGTGCTAGACAAGTACTGCAAGGTTGGGGTCGATGCTTCGTGTGAGTCATTTGTTTCCATTTTGCTAACTGGATCGGCCTGATTTCCGGAGGGGCTGGATAAGTGGATTACGCCAGTATTTATGTAGCTGCTACGTCAGACCTGCTCACCTAATGAATTGGCTGCAGTCGTAATCGAATTGTCTTCTTGGGGGACATAGCACATTGCACAGTCAGCATGTAAAGCGCAAGGGGCGAATCGTAACAACAGCATTATTGTCATACGAAACTGTTTTATCCAAGTCGTCTGTGCCTACTTTATTATTGAACTTATTTGAAACCAGATTTGAAAGGTTATTCAATATAAATACATTATTTAATGAGTTACTTTTATCAAAAACAAATAATGTGTCGCGTTTTTACAGAAGTAATGATAATTTTCATATTTTTCACACCACTATTTTCGTGAATGAGTGGCAACCTATTTAGACCTCACATCCAAATGTGTATTGTATTGCCATCTTTCGTATAGTGCGTACTTTCTGCCAGTCCTATCGTCTTTCCTAAGATTTGAAAGAGTTTTTTTTTTTAACCGGAGCTACATATAATAATGTATTACATTACTTTTATTATCATATTAAATAGGATATGCTTATTTAAAAATAAATTTTTGTATAAAGAGTACATTGAATAATAGGATGTTATATACAGTATCAACATTATTATTGCAATCGTTGGGACCAGAAATGACCGAAATGCCTCAGAGTATCGGTATTTAATTTGTAAATGGATGGGAAACATGCTCAGAGCAATAAATCACCTATTCTTGTCTTCGTGGTCACTCATGATACCAAACATTTCGAGTTTTGCTTTGGAAGTTGACCAGTTTCCATCATATTCGTGATTTACTGGATATTCCTCTAGTTCAAGTCGGATAACTGAGATGTTGAAAGGGAACAAGTTTTCTCATTCAAGTGGATTACTTACCTATAATATTACTGTATAACGGCGGGGTTGGGCGTTTCCCTTATACGACGCATCGGCACGATGCTTGTAACGTTGATGTTGTTTAGAACCTTTAATAGGTTCTCCGAGCTGCGAAAAGGCACCAGGAAGTGTGTGGTAAACGCCACGCCGTAATTCAGACCTGTCTGACACCGGGAATTATCTCTGATTTAATGAGGCGGAGCGGCGCGTAGTGATTACGTGTAATATACGAAAAGCAGAATTAGTGCCGGACCTAATGTGCCTGTGAAGAGCTCATAAACACGTCCTATGCTAATATTTTCATAGAGCTTTAAGAATGATGAGGAAGGTCTATCACTCAGCAGTGTCGCCACCAGCTACCTTACGCGTTCTTGTATCGGTCAAAATAATATCTGTAATGATAGCTTGAATCAAATTCTCCTTTTTATGTCCGAAATCGATCTCGAAATAAACGATCAATAGTAGTTCAGAAACGTGTTGTTATGAACACAAGCACATGCATTCGTACTTTTTAAAAAAAGATGATTATGGCACGTAGGTTTTCGTAAAAATGACGTTAAACTTTTTAAAAGTAATTTTGAAGAAAATGTGTCAGTAAAAAAAATGTGTTTATAGCCCAAATGTGTAAACTTAAAAAGTTTATTCCAAATACAATACGTAAGTATTGTTCATTGAATTTGTAGGACGTCTAAGTTAATTATTGGGTGAATGGCAAAGTACATCTGCAAAAATAGCCGCACTCAGATGTTAAATCACGTACATTCCATTGAATTTCCAACAAACAATTCTAATTCTTTCTTATATCTTACTTCTCCATGCTACTTTCTTCTCTGAAAAAGCATCTCCTCCTTCAATTTCGCTTGACTTGCAGATAATAAAATCCCCCTAAAAATCTTGATCAATTTACATAGAATTGTGGGAAAAAATGACTGGAATGCATTAATATTAAGAATACAATTTAAATTATATATTATTCCATTTTTTATAGGTTTTGATAGATGGCGTTCCTTTCCAAACACATTTTTTTTCCATTTTTCTAATAAAATTTTAATTATTTTTTCTAAATTTTCGTCCCATATTCATCAATTAAATCCTTCGCAGCCAGCAGCGCATAAAGCTTATCCTTCTACGGAGACCCAGCCGCTGTATGCTATCAATAAAACCTTTTATTTCACTTACATTACAAAATCTTGTATGTAGTACATACGATATTCATTTATTAATATGTCCAGCGTTCTATATTATTTTTTTTATTAAAGAAAAAATTGCAAATAGTAATTTTGTTTCCCAGTACTTCAAAATCCTATCGTATCCTTCCTTCCCTTAGTCATCAAACTAAACTAGAATGTATAAAGGGTTTCAAAAATGTATAGTTTACGTCTAATTTATAAATATTTGAATAATAATGAAAATCATTTATTGATTCGAATAAAATTAATCGTTCGAAAAAAGTATGATCAAAATGTGTGTTTATAAAGATTCTCTTTCCTTACATTTTAAACTTACATAAATAATTGACTGTAACTGTTACATTTTTAGCTATGGAACACCTGAAGACGACAAAATGCCTTTCAGCCTGTAGTAATAATTAAATCAGAAAATGCGTAACATTCTGTAAACATGTATCCATTGAAAAAATCGATGCAATTTTCAGTTGAGTAAATTTTGTTCAAGCCACAAACGTTTTCTGAAATCAACCGGGACGTCGTGGACTCAACTTAAATGGGAAGTAAAAGAAAATATTATATAACGTAGAGAAAACAATTTGATAGATAGCTTATTTTCATTACATTCAGCACACATTCCACTGGACAGATTATATTGCGTTTATGTAATTCTTTGTAAATTTTAATTTATATATATATACATTAAATTTTCAATAAAATCACTAAAATATATTTTTGCACAATCGTGAATTCAACTTCACTTTGAAAACGTCATTTAACTTGACTCATTTGGAATACTTCTCGGCCCGAATAAATCACGTTAAGTAACAATTGACATTTCCCAAATAATATTACATGAAATGATAAAAACAGGAGAATTTACATAAAACTATTGGCCAATACCACTATGTCACCGGTAACTTGAATAAGCACGGAAATAAGAATGCTGAAGTGCTGGATGTGGAACACAGTTCAACGATACACTACTCTCAGGTCTTTCCAAATAGAAAATGCATTATTTGCGACTCGGTCTGCCTCTTACTGGAACCCAGCGTTGGGAGAAAACCTCCCCTAGTCGATATCAATCAAGCAACCAATCAGAGCCCTTGAGCTTTCCAGCCAATAGTGGGCGAGGTACCATCGATTGCGTGTGGTTTGCCGCATAACAATGGAGTTGAATGCTCTCCAGGAAACAATTTCCACACTTTTAAGAGTTGAATATCAGCAGAAAGTGATATTGGATTATTTTTCAGGTCAATTAACTTTAAATTGTTGTGACGAGAAATTCAGATATGTGTAGTTAAATGAAAAAAATGAAAGCTAAGAGGTTTACTTAGAGAATAGTGAAATTATCAAAAAAATAACGCATTTGGGATTACGTCTAATGCATTTGATAATGCATTATTCACGATATACATCAATACACTCATTAAATACCTACTCCTTGAATCGACAGCTCATAAGGACCTTGGCCTACCGAGGCGACTGGCAGACTGTCATCTTACATGACACATTCTGGATTTAGGAATGACACCTGATCCGTGTTTCTATTCTCCCTCAGCCTTAACCCCAGTTTTCGTGACCAGGACAAGCACAAACATCCATTTCCATGCCGGGATTCGAAGCCGGAACCTCTACGATGCGAGGCAATAATGCTGGCCACTACACCACAACAGGCCGGTACTCAATAAATACAATTTCGGTAATGTATTTATTTAAACGCAGTATCTATCCGGAATTGCAGATGCATTCTTAGTACTATCATTAGCTTCTTTAAGGTGTAGGCCTGACTCTTTTACCTTAGTTGTTTGATAAACGAATTGCGATATAAATTGCGGCGAACTCTTGCAGTTCAGTGAAATATCCCTTAAGGTTGTATCTGAATTTTGCTAGAAAATTATCTAAAATGTTACCACGCAGGTCCTTCGGACAATTATGGCAAAGTTAAAGTGGTTGTGTTGTAGGCAGGTCAGTTTTACGACCTGTGAGCTCAAGGGAGAACGTTAGTTGTGCCGAGCTACAGCAACAATTGTTATTATATAGATATACCATCTGGGTAACCGACGTTGCCCGGGATGTCATAATTAATCTCAGTAGCATCCGAAACCCTGGATTTGACTCCAGTATCCGTTGTTTTGCATTATATTAATATAACGTCCCTCCAGCCAAATCCCAAAAGATGCCGAAATGGGTTGCAATTATACACAAACGACATCGAGAGATACACTATCAATCTCATTGAGCCCGAAAAATATTTTTCCGACGCAAATACCGGCCGTTTTAGCTTCTTTGATAATTCCTACCCACTATCCACCTGGGGGTTAAACGGTAAGTTGAAAATCATAATGAAAGTTAGCAACATCCATAACACCTGATTTGACTTCATTCTCGGTTGTTTTCGCGGTTAATTTTTTGTAGCGCCCTCCACCTCCACGAAAAGGCTGTTCCCTTTTTATTTTTTTTAGGGCAACAGGCTACGTGAGGGTGATCCACATTGGGCAACTCCCCTTTAATAGCATAGGAAGGGATTTGAAAGGGGGGATTCGGAAGGGTAGAGGAAGGTAGCCAAAGGTTACTAGGGCCCCCGGGCTATATTTTAAGGATCCTACCCGGCATTCGCCTAAAGAAATGCAGGGAAAACCCTAGGAAAACCTGCATCGGGTAGGTCGGGAATTGGGTACTTGTCTTACGCCCTTCCGATAGCGGGAGAGGAGTTTGCTGTGGGGACGCAGCATTCCCTTCTCCGTGCCTAGACCAGTTTAGGAGGCAGCTGGCCGACTATTCCAATGGGAATAGCGAACAACTCTTACCGTATGCCCAAGGTCTGTGACCCCGGAACATACACCTCTCAGAACAGGCCGAGGTGTCTCGGCTTGTAGGAACCTTAGTTAAAAAACGGAGAGGAAAAGGCATACCCAAAGATAGCCCCTTCGTATCTCTCCTAAAAGGATCTGCATGCGAGAGAACATCCCTCGCAGGTATTGCCTGCGAGAGAATAGCCCTCGCAGACAATTCAAGGCTGTTCCCCTTCCCATGCTGAAAGTGGTTGAAATTATACACAAAATAAAACATCGGGAGAAACACTATCAATCTCATTGAACCCGAAAAATATTTATCCGATGCAAATACCGGCCGTTTGAGCATGTTTGAAAAATTCTACCCCTGTCCATCCCCGCCCTTGGGGATGGTAGCATGGCTTACCCCCACACGCGTACGAAATTTGGTCAAAATTGATCCAATGGGTTTAGATTATTTATGCGGAACATACACACATAACCACACAAGGTTTATTTTAATTATTATATTTCAACAAACTTTCTAGGTGGGGGATGACCGCGAGTCGGTCGCGTCTCTGGAGTACGAGTCTGGAGGCTAGGGGACAACCACTTACGCGACATCTGCCCGAACCTGAAGCGTGTGGCCGATATCGAGGGGACGTTGCACCGATACCTTCAAAATTAATAGTAAGCCCTCCCCTACCCCAAATATTTTTTCCGTGTGACAGGTCGTGCCGCGTTTGTTAGACTTAAGACGTCGTATTCCAATGCCCGGCAAAGCGTGTTGATTTAGAAAATATTGCCTAAGTTATAGATAAATTTCCGGAACTTTTATAATTACTTTCCTCAGATATAGATTTAAGTATGAATGAAAGTGTGAATCCAGTAGCAACAAGCAACGAATGAGGAGCCGTGTGTCTGAGCTTATGAGCATACATTGTTGTTAACCTTTCTCAATTAAACTGTATGTTAACCGTTTATCGTTATTAATCAATCCCTCTACAATTCCTGATCGTCAGGACCCCTAAGATACGTAATTTATAATGCTCGTTTCAATACTCACGAGTCCTGGCAAGTCGCCCTCTTTGGATCGCGCGGATGACGTAAATTAAATTTTATATGACGATTGAAATGTTTATAGATAATTAAATTCTGCGTGTACAGTGGCGCTCGGGCTGGAATTCGTCTATTAAATGATCCGAGGCGGCGGAGTATGCGAGTATTGACAAAGTCAAATACATTACAAATAGCTTCTTTTTTTTTTAGAATGTAGACAGGTACAGAACTGAATCGATCGACTCCACAGCGATACAGTATTTATGCAACACAAGAAACTTCTACAGTAGAATGAATAATAAAATAAATTACATATAATGTTCGTGGTGAGAGCACTAAATCGAAACCCTAGTAAAGCAACCTCCCAACTTTTCTCTGTTATACGTATTCCAAATCATATTCTTATTCCTTGAACCTACCGTTGTTCGTACCATTCTGACTACTGACTTTATACTTATTAATCGACTAGTCACCGTTATTTCTATGAGAAATCGTAATTTGGCTGATATTATTTATGATCCCAAGTCTCCGTCTACTTAATTCCCATAACTGCACTAATAATTTCAAATAGTGTCGCCTATACACTAGTTGTTAATACAATTACAATACTGTCTAGGAAATTAATACTAATACGTTTGAAGTATAATTTCAGAAAATAATCACAATACTTAACACATTTCTTATTACATAAAACTTTTGACAAGTGCTCTAAAAAAAATATGACAAGGTAATTATGCAGCAAAGGTTTCTCGTAATATATTTGGTCGTTTTCATCATTGTTTCTATAGTATGGATCCGTTTTGCGGCTCTCATACCAAATCAACCTTAACAAATAAGACGTCAAAAGAATATTCCGGAGCACTGGCGAATTGATTTTTTAATTTATTAAAAATTAACAATCTGATAAAAAAACTGGACTAATTATTGCTAAAGTTGTCTTAGCCGTAGCCTCGGGTGGCCGAGTTAGTACAGTACCTCAATTCACAGACGTTTCATTTTGCACTCAATTCTTCATTTGTTATTATGAGGTCATCGTCTTCTCAACAAGTGTTCGGAGAGGAGGCGGGCGTTTGCCCGAATAGTACCGTATTCCGAAATACAAAACCTCGAAAAGCGACTTCCCAAAAAGTACAATTTGTCCGAACAGTACAAAATCGTAAATTTTAGGTACAGTACAGTACAAGATTGAGGAAATTATCTATTTTCTAAATCTCATCGTACGCCATCAAAGTGTAGCTTACCAGGCAAAATCAGGAGGGTGAGAGAGAAAACAGGCATTGAAGCTCATTATTTTAATATCCCATCCAATATGAATTGCTAAAGTAATAAATCACTTTTGTGCAGTATGTAGTATGCAAGCGTCGTCGTCATCGCTGCTGTTTTATTTTTCTGCTGCTTATTTGACATAAGATTAATAACACCTAGAGATAGATGCATATTGTGACAAAACGCTGTGAATTTCAGCAGGTTTTAAAGGCGCGATAAAACGCGAAAAAAGGAAAGATTAATTGCGAAATGCAGCTAATTCAGCGATATAATTGCCATATTGTATTTTAGTGGTGGTCCTTAATGTCCCATTTTGACCGTAGGCCATAAGGTGAAACACGAGAAGGCTGTGTCCCATATGTGGTCATTCCTGTCTGTGGTCGCCTCAAAATCTGTTCTATTTGTGGTCAGAAACGTCGATTAGGAAACGACGCTTCATTATTATTATTATCTATTATTTATTTATGTATAAAACTTAGATTTTATTTTAAAATATTTAGTATAGGCCTATATAAATTTTGGCAAAATATAAATCTAAAAATGTTTACGAGTAATACATCAAAACGTCATCTTTGCACCAAACATAGTTGATATGTTGCGCTAAAATTCAGTGAATAATAGAATATTGTGTATCGTTATTCTTCTAAAGTAGAATTGATATACACTAGAAATTTTAAAATAAAATAAATCGAAGTTTGATAAACAGAAGTCCACTAGGTAAAAAAGGAGGGACACTACCAGGGTTGACCGCATATGAAATTGACCGCAAATGGGAAGACACCGTTCTGTCATTGCCTTCCAAAACTATTCAGTCTGTGCACAAAATAAAATGTCGTTTTCAATAACTCTGTTATTAATTTGATCTCTCTATCCGAAGATATTTGTGGCGCGGATAACTTATTTAAAAATTATTTCTCATAGAAAAAAGCATTAATATTCTGTTTCCCTTTTTTTTCTTTTTTTTTGGTGTAGACAGGCTATGTATAGGGTAATCCACATAGTGGCAACTCTTATAGCATAGGAAAGGGATTTGAAAGGGGGGATGCGGAAGGGTAGACGAAGGTAGCCAAGAGTTAACTAGGGCCCCCGGGCTATATTGTAAGGATCCTACCCGGCATTCGCCTAAAGAAATGCAGGACAAACCCTAGAAAAACCTGCATCAGGTAGGTCGGGCATTGGGTACTTGTCCCACGCCCTTCCGATAGCGGGAGAGGAGTTTGCTGTGGGGACGCAGCATTCCCTTCTCCGTGCCTCGACCAGTTTAGCCGGCAGCTGGCCGACTATTCCAATGGGAATAGCGGACAACTCTTACCGTATGCCCAAGGTTTGTGACCCCGGAACATACACCTCTCAGAAACAGGCCGAGGTGCCTCGGCTTTTGTTAATATGATAAATTAATTATTGGTGAATACCAGTTTTGCCTGACCGAGAATTTTGTGTTTCTTCCATCTGCAAGTTGTGTGCCGCCTGCTATAAGCTAAACGCCGTAATTGTCACACAGAAGCTACCTTCAGTGCGGGTGGAGAGGCGTTACGTAAATATAACGTAAAAGCCTACATTGGTGTCGAATGCGGGGTTATAGAAGTAGATCAGCTTAACTCTGACATTAAACGAGCCGGTTAAATTGTAGTTCAGCCCTTACGAGTGGGTTGGAAATGAGTAAACCGAAATTTCTTTCTTCGTCCTCGGCTCTACAGCTCATTGAGGGTATTCGTCTACCAGGACGACTGCTAGAATCTTCCATGACACATTCCGAATCTTTTGAAACCCAACTTTCTTGACCATGACGAGCACAAACATCCAAAATCCGAAACCTCTGCGATGCGAGATGAGATGTTGACACTATAACGCAGCAATTCGGCATTGGGAGTATTTTTGACATTCGCAAACTACCGGAAGAATGTTAGTATACGGAGTAGAGTACCGAATGCAGTTTTGAGTCTCTTAGGCTACCGCTACTATTTTAGTCTGCTAAGATGCCGGAACTCTCTTAGTGTACCGAGAATATTTTTTACTCTTTTAAGGAGTATTATTGACTCACTTAAAAAAGCGTACCAAGTAAAACTTTATAATTGTGACGCTCTCAAAGCTGGTAAAATCACGTACCGATTTAGAGATTACCGCCGAATTAAATACTCTTACGGGCTTATATAAATAGTACCTCGGTAACGGCTGCTAGTATACAATAAAAATATGTATTGTATATAATTTGCAACATGGAATGATACATGTTCAAATAATATATCAATAAAAACTTCCTGTATATCTATACTCGTTAAATATAAATGGATCAAATAAAAAAATATTAAAGTAGAGCACGACAACCAATCAATAGTTCGTCTTTTAAAAATTACTTTATTTGGGATGTGCTGTACAGAATGAATAGAAAAATATTTAAGAATTTTCTAGTGATACATAATTATTTATTGTTTTCTAGATAAACAATCATATTTCAGATGGTACCAGCTATGGATTCTAAACACTTTCTTTGCGGTCGAAGAAGTTAGCGAAACAAATGACATTTTAACAATAATTACATTGGATGGCAGCAGAAAATATGATGTTATTTAAATTAGCATTATTTTGTGACTGAATTAATTAAAGCATAATTTTATATAAAATTAAAAATATAAAATAAAATTACCAAAACATTAGATTACACACAAATAATACGAGAATCAAATTTATTATTCATAAAATTATCCTAAAAAGCCTAACCCCGCACTTACTAACCCTCCAAGACTTAATGAACCTCCAGCACTTCCCCCTACTCCTGCTGACACTCCTACCTCGGACTTGCCCCCAACCGAACCTCCTACATTTGCAGATCCAGAACCACCCACGCTTAATCCCAATCCACCACCTACGCCACCACTTACGGAACCACCGACTCCAAGACTTCCTCCAACCCCTCCACCAAGTGAAGCACCTACTTCACCACCAACCCCACATGATCCTTCAACAGAGCAATCAGCACCAATGTTTCCAGCAGCACCTCCACCTATACCTACGGACCCTCCAACTCCTATTCCACCTCCAACTCCAACGCCGATCCCACCACCTACTCCGCCACTAACCCCACATGATCCGTCGACAGAACAATCAGCGCCCAGATTTCCACCAGCTTCACCTCCTATTCCAACACCGATTCCGCCTCCTATTCCGCCTGAAACACCACATGATCCGTCGACAGAACAATCAGCGCCCAGATTTCCACCAGCTTCACCTCCTATTCCAACACTGATTCCGCCTCCTATTCCGCCTGAAACACCACATGATCCGTCGACAGAACAATCAGCGCCCAGATTTCCACCAGCTTCACCTCCTATTCCAACACCGATTCCGCCTCCTATTCCGCCTGAAACACCACATGATCCGTCCACAGAACAATCAGCGCCCAGATTTCCACCAGCTTCACCTCCTATTCCAACACCGATTCCGCCTCCTATTCCGCCCGAAACACCACATGATCCCTCGACAGAACAATCAGCACCCAGATTTCCACCAGCTTCACCTCCTATTCCAACACCGATTCCACCTCCTATTCCGCCTCCTATTCCGCCTGAAACACCACATGATCCGTCGACAGAACAATCAGCCCCAAGATTTCCACCAGCTTCACCTCCTATTCCAACACTGATTCCGCCTCCTATTCCGCCTGAAACACCACATGATCCGTCGACAGAACAATCGGCGCCCAGATTTCCACCAGCTTCACCTCCTATTCCAACACCGATTCCGCCTCCTATTCCGCCTGAAACACCACATGATCCGTCCACAGAACAATCAGCGCCCAGATTTCCACCAACTCCACCTCCTATACCAACACTTCCTCCGAGACCTACTTCACCACCTACACCCACTCCACCGCCTACTCCAACACCAATTTCTCCACCGACTACTCCGCCAACACCGCATGTTCCTCTAGCGTGGCAGTCTGCTTCCAGGTTTCCTCCAACTCCTACTCCAGCTCCAACACCTATTCCCCCGCCGACACCCAAACCAACTTCTCCGCCGACACCTGCGCCAACGCCGCACGTTCCTCTAGCGTGGCAGTCAGCTTCAAGGTTACCTCCAACTCCTAGTCCACCTCCAACACCTATTCCTCCGCCGACACTCAAACCAATTTCTCCACCGACTCCTGCGCCAACGCCGCATGTTCCTCTAGCGTGACAGTCAGCTTGAAGGTGTCCTCCAGCGCTACCTCCAAGTCCTATTTCACCTCCAACACCTATTCCTCCGCCGACACCCAAACCAACTTCTCCACCGACCTCTGCACCAACACCGCATGTTCCTCTAGCGTGGCAGTCTCCTTGCAGGTGTCCTCCAGCGCTTCCTCCAACTCCTATTCCACCTCCAACAGCTATTCCTCCGCCGACACCCAAACCAACTTCTCCACCGACCCCTGCGCCAACGCCGCATGTTCCTCTAGCGCGGCAGTCTGCTTGAAGGTGTCCTCCAGCGCTACCTCCAAGTCCTATTTCACCTCCAACAGCTACTCCTCCGCCGACACCCAAACCAACTTCTTCACCAACCCCTGCGCCAACGCCGCATGTTCCTCTAGCACGGCAGTCTGCTTGAAGGTGTCCTCCAGCGCTACCTCCAACTCCTATTCCACCTCCAACAGCTACTCCTCCGCCGACACCCAAACCAACTTCCCCACCGACCCCTGCGCCAACGCCGCATGTTCCTCTAGCGCGGCAGTCTGCTTGAAGGTGTCCTCCAACGCTTCCTCCAACTCCTATTCCACCTCCAACAGCTACTCCTCCGCCGACACCCAAACCAACTTCCCCACCGACCCCTGCGCCAACGCCGCATGTTCCTCTAGCGTGGCAGTCTGCTTGAAGGTGTCCTCCAGCGCTTCCTCCAACTCCTATTCCACCTCCAACAGCTACTCCTCCGCCGACACCCAAACCAACTTCTCCACCTACCCCTGCGCCAACGCCGCATGTTCCTCTAGCGTGGCAGTCAGCTTGAAGGTGTCCTCCAGCGCTACCTCCAAGTCCTATTTCACCTCCAACACCTATGCCTCCGCTTAAACCCACACCACATCCTTTTCTTCCATGGCAGTTATGATGCTGTTGCCCATGACCATGGCCAACACCGCGGTTTTCTCCCCATCCTCCATTGTGGTGCCTATAATCTCCATTGGCATGGCCTCCAGCTCCAAATTCTACAGAGGCTTCTGCCTCCCCACCAGCGAATCCGAAATTTCCGTCGCGTCCACCATGTGGGAATGCTGCAAAGAGAATTACTGATCAGGAATAGAAAATTGTTGGCAATAACCAAGGAGATATAAGAATTATGGTTAGAATTTGAAGATAACCACAAGGTTAAGGTTGCTTGCGGAATTAAATCTTTCACGAAATATAAGCGATAGAAGTTAAATATGTTGATTAAAAATAAGATTAAATTTTTTGAATTTATTAAATATTCTGAATGTTTCTGTATAAAAGATTAATTAACACATTACCTATAACTGAAAGTGAAGTACGAGAGAGATTGAATCGAGTATCGGTGATTCTACATAA
The DNA here is from genome assembly GCA_037074705.1 of Zhengitettix transpicula. NCBI lineage: Eukaryota > Metazoa > Arthropoda > Insecta > Orthoptera > Tetrigidae > Zhengitettix > Zhengitettix transpicula. Next base: position 69,699,847 of record CM073590.1, on the reverse strand, counting down.
AAGGATGGTAGTAACTATGATTGGAAAACTATAGATCAACAATCGAACTCTACATATTATACAAGTTATTAAGTAGAATATAATATGTAGGATGTTAGAATAACCTTCAAAATTGCTCCGTATAAGAAACTAATTGAATTTCTGCTTGTTAGAGTAATAATAGGAGCATTAAAAAATGGCCAAATAATAAAAACCTCATCAATTGCATTAATTATTTTTATAGAATTAATTTACTAGTAAGAGAGTAAAGGTTTCGCCAATTTATCTGATAATTATAGAAAATGCAAATAAATCACGAGAAATTACTTATGGGAAATTATAAACGAAAAATGATAGAGAATATTTACAACCCATAATACTAATAAATATTATTGTTGTATACATTACATTTTTCAATAAATTACAGAACTGAATATATCGACTCCGTAGCTAGCGGTTGTAAGACTGTATCAGTTAATTGGAACAGAAAATCTACACGTTTATAAATATATCTACTGCAGTCTATGTCATAGCTGACAACATGAATTGAAGAAAATATTGATTTAATATTATGGTAATTGAAATTAATGAACCATCTTGAACGTATCCACTGGAACTTATATAATTAATGTTTACGTTATAAAATCTAGACCATTTCTCTTTCGAAATATGACGTGGAAACATATGCTCTTTATTAGTAGAAATTTGTACTTGTCGGCTGAAGGACCGAAAGTCAAATAATGTCACTAACGAAATATGAGTTTAACACATAACAAAAGGAGCACATGAGTAGGCACATTAAGACTGATGTCTGTAACATAAGGTCGTTGAATGAACTATTAAGTTACAGTTTTAGTATCCTAACCTGAAACTAGCAGGATCACCTGCCAGAGAACCAAAGCCTCTCGTAGCGCCATGGTCAGAAACGAAAATTTCAAAGTCAGCTCGGAATATATACAGGTGGGGGCCAAACACAAATACCGCTTATCGAGATTTTACGACCTTGTAATAGGGGCTCCTGTTTTCAACGCTGATAGCCAGAGCTATGTGGCTTCCAGGCGTACAATTTGACAAATTGATGCACCTTGTATTTAATGTCCTTGTTTTATGTACAACACCATTATGTCGGAAAGCAAGTTAATTCGCTTGCTCATTAAATTGAACTCATATATATATATATATATATATACATTCTATTAAAGGAGCCGTAATACAGAGTAAATTAAATTCATGTTATGTTCCCGGAAAGAACTAATAATCCCCAACGAATTCATTTTGTAGAACTGGGTTTATATGAAGGACGAACGAGGTCCACATTTGCTTCATTCAAACTAAATCTCCCGTTTATGGGAAGGTCATCTTTGAACCACATGTAGAGAATTTCGTGCACACTTCTAAACTGAAATCGGGGATTTCCTTTCATGACGCCAGAGAAGGAATTGCGCGGACTCCTCAACGTATATGTAATAAATAAACAGAAAAGTGACCAATTTGTCAGAAAACAATTTATTATTTAACTAAATCTAAAAATATATACTATATAGACGTTTCGTCTACAATTTTGGAACTTCATCAGTTAATAGACCTTATTATACAATAAATTAGAAATGTAAAACATAGTTAAATAAATTATTCAAATTTACATATTTCAATTGATTTTGTAAAAACATAAATTATATACAGTTCTGAATGTCGGCGCAATACATGCAGATTTTGCAAAAGCGTTCGACAAAGTAAACCGCTGCGTTCTAGTGATGAAGCTGTGCTAAGTTGGCATCTCAGGGTCACTAATAAAACTGGCCTACAGACTTTTTACTTAATCGGAAGCTTGTTGTCAAGCACTCACAAAACTGCACATCTTATAAATTTGTGTTTAGATCGGGTGTGCCTCAGATGTCCCATATTCAACCTATCACGTTCATACTCTTTATAAATAAATATTGTTAACATTTTTAATCCTTGTAAATGCTTGTTATTTTCAGATTATCTCACGATTTATTTTGTTAATAGAAATGCATATGAGGATTTATTTAGGTTGCAAGAGTGGTGTAATCAAATATTTTTTTTTTATGGCAACAGGCTACATGAGGGTAATCCACATGGTGGCAACTCCGCTTTAATAGCATAGGAAGGGATTTGAAAGAGGGGATGCGGAAGGGTAGAGGAAGGTAGCCAAGAGTTAACTAGGGCCCCCGGGCTATAGTTTAAGGATCGTACCCGGCATTCACCTAAAAGTAATGCAGGGAAAACCCTAGAAAAACCTGCATCAGGTAGGTCGGACATAGGTACTTGTCCCATGCCCTTCCGATGGCGGGAGAATATTTTTCTGTGGGGTCGTAGCATTCCCTTCCCCCTGCCTACACTAGTTTAGGAGGCAGCTGGCCGACTGTTCCAATGGGAACAGAGAACAACTCTTACCGTATGCCCAAGGTCTGTGACCCCGGAACATACACCTCTCAAAAACTGGCCGAGGTGCCTCGGCTTGTGGGAACCTTAGTTCAAAAACGGAGAGAGGAAAATTCATCCCCAAAAGTAGCCCCTTACTGTCTGTCATACAAGGTTCTGCCTGCGAGAGAACATCCCTCGCATGTTCTGCCTGCGACAGAATAGCCCTCGCAGACTCATTCTCTTTTAAAAGAATGGGCGATCTGAATTTTATGTTATTTTAGTCAATGTTTTAAGGTGAGAAAAGATAGTCCTCGCAGACAGCTTATGTGTAATACAATTTTTTTTTGCGGGGTTGTAGACAGGATATGTATAGGGTAATCCACATAGTGGCAACTCCCTTCTTGTAGGATAGGAAAGGGATTTGAAGGGGGGATGCGGAAGGGTGGAGGAAGGTAGCCAAGGGTTAACTAGGGCCCCCGGGCTTTAGTTTAAAGATCCTACCCGGCATTCACCTAAAAGTAATGCAGGACAAACCCTATAAAACTTCCATCAGGTTGGTCGGGCATTTGGTACTTGTCCCACGCCCTTCCGATGGCGGGAGAGGGGTTTGCTGTGGGGGAGCAGCATTCCCTTCTCCCTGCCTACACTAGTTTAGGAGGCAGCTGGCCGACTATTCCAATAACAATAGCGGACAACAGTTGTTGTGAAGAGACATTTGTGATGGCATTCCCAAAGGTAGCCCCCGCCAGAGCTCTCTGGGAAGGTTTACAGAATTAAAAGTATCTAAATGCTTTCATATTAGACATGCAAGCACTAAAGAATATAATTGTTAGAATACCATCAGGCGTGTACTTTTATTCATGAATTGGGGTGTTATGCAGATTACCGATAAATGTTTGAATCATCATTATAAGATTGAAGAGTGCAATACGAAACTAATTCAATGTCGCATGTTCTGTTTAGTCAACTGTGTTTAATTAATCACGTAGAGGACAATATTCGGAAATTTAAATTTAAATTCTACATTGTCTTTTACATTATTATTGTAAGACTGTTATATTGTTCTTTGTATGAATATTTTTAATCGATTACAATTTTAATATCTATTACAGAGTCTATCAAAACGGAAGGGAGGGATGCACCTTTACCGTACGCGTGGTGGTGGATGGAGTTTACATCAAATGTAATACAAAAATTACTGATATTAGTAACGATTTCGGAGTTATATGAGACGCTGAGTTCAATTCTCGTATTAACCATGCTGGTTAATGAAATTATATGCTCCTCTTCGTGTTGGTGAACATGGTTGACAAAAGGTAACTCGGAGTAGTTTTGACCCTTTCGGCCAGCTGCCTCCTAAACTGGTCGAGGCACGGAGAAGGGAATGCTGCGTCCCCACAGCAAACTCCTCTCCCGCTATCGGAAGGGCGTGGGACAAGTACCCAATGCCCGACTTACCCGATGCAGGTTTTTCTAGGGTTTTCCCTGCATTTCTTTAGGCGAATGCCGGGTAGGATCCTTAAACCATAGCCCGGGGGCCCTAGTAACCCTTGGCTACCTTCCTCTACCCTTCCGCATCCCCCTTTCTAATCCCTTCCTATGCTATTAAAGGGGAGTTGCCCAATGTGGATCACCCTCATGTAGCCTGTTGCCCTAAAAAAAAAGTTTTGACCCTCTTAAGGTAGTGAGTAAATTTTTCATTTTCTTAGGGTACCCACTTAATTTTGGTCTCCATTTAGTTAAAGGTTGTATTTCTTTTCTATTTTAAGGTACCGGAAGTTGTTATAGACTATATTAAGTTAGCGAGTATTTTTTACTGATTTAATTCGTCTTGATTTTTAAACACTTATTTTATGTAGTAGGAGAATACTCGAATACCGTCAGTAATCATCCTGGTTTATTTTAAACTAGAAACCGAGGGGTTAGGTCAATGTTCCAAACACTGAACTTTAGATGCTGGATAAATGACCAATAACCCAGAGGTTAGTGTCGCATGAATTCCTACTCCGGGTTAATTTAAATAAATACCCGAGCAAAGCCGGGCTCTCAGCCAGTATAACATATAAATTAACATATGTTAAAAATAATAATACTAAATTCGACGTTCACACAGACCAAATTTAAATTGAGAAACAGTAACTAAATTTTGTTGTAAACACATACGTTGCCGTATTGTCTACGTTTCAATGTTACTTTCAGTGCCCCGTAGTAGTTATACGCATGTAAACAAATTGTGTCTGTAATGGTGGCTCTCCGATAGAAATATATAATAGTTTAATATAATTATACATTGTTAATTCATCAAAATTTTAGTAAATATGCATCAAATTAAATCTTGAGACAGAAAATTATAAAATTAATAATCACACAGTTATTTTATAATATACTAGCTTGGTGCATGGCGTTGACCGGGATGTTATATTCATAATCCCCAATTTGACTCCAATCTAGATTGTTTTGCGTTATTTTATGTAATGCCACTCCATCCCCATCCTTAAAGGTGCACCCCTCACAAGCCCGAAAGTGCTTGAAATTATACACTAAGAACATGTAGAGAAATTTAATGAATCTCATTGTTGCCAAAATATATTTATTCGACCCAAAAACCGGCCGGTTAACATTGTTGAAAAGTTCTGCCCAAGCCAACGTCCGCCCAACCTCTCCCACCCAAGCCCACATCCGCACGTTTGTCACAAATAAACCCAGCGACATCCATAAACACTGACTCGACTCGAATCTCGATTGTTTTCGCTTTATTTTCTTGTATCTACCCTCCACCCCATAACGTGCGCATCTCAAGGGACTGAAATTTTACTCACACTACATCGGTAGAAATAGATTCAATCTAATTAAACCTGAAAAAAATATATATTCAACGCTAATATCGGCCGTGATTGCATGTTTCAAAATTTCCACCCCCGTCCACCCCGGCCCCTAGGTGTTAATGTACTAATTAAACTCAGCGAAATCCATAATCCTAGATTTGACTCTAATTTCGGTTGTATTCGCGTTATTTAATTGTAACGCCACCCATACCCTTAAGGGTGCTCCTTTCCCATGCCGGAAAGAGTTGAATTTTACACTGATAACATCGATAGAAACACTATCAATCTCTTTGAGCCCTAATAATATTTATCCGACTTAAATATCGGCTGTTTAAGCATGTTTAAATATTTCAACCCCCGATCAACCGCACCCCTAAGCGTGCTGCCCTCTCATCCCGAAAGGGGTTGAAATTTTACAAACAACATCGGTAGATATATTATCAACGTCATTGACCCCGACAATTATTTATTCCACGTAGGTATCGACTATTTAACTTTTTTGAAAAATTGCATCCCCGTTCACCCCCGCCTCTGAGGGATAAATGGCCAATTGTATGTCATAATTAAACTCAGCGACATCCATAACCCTGGATTTGACTGCAATCTCGGTTATATTAGCGTTTTTTTTCTTGTAACGCCCGTCTACCCCACCCTTAGAGTGTTCCTTTACATGATGTAAGGGGATGAAATTATACTCAGATAACGTCGGTAAAAACACCATCAATCTTTTTGACCCCTAAAAATATTTATACGACTCAAATATCGGCTTTTTTTTAGCGTGATTGAATTCCCCCCCCCGTCCCCCCACCCCTGGGGGGTGGTAGACGTGTCTCACCCCGTCAGTTTTTGTTTCCTGGTCGCAAAGAATACGTGTACGACTTTGGTGAAATTTTCTCCACGGGTGTAGATTTGTATAAGGAACATACAAACATAGAAATATTCAAACACTGCTTTATTTATTAGAATATTTATAAAATAATTGCCGCAATTAGGTTTAATAAATTTAGATCTACGCAATATATTTTTGTACGAATGACAGTCACAGCTTAGCAGGGTCATCCACACGCACGTCTCTTCCATATATCCGAAGCGGAAGGGATCGAAACGCCAGTTGCAGCAGTACTGTATTAACGGAATGAAAAATTATTTAAATTTGTATTTCCTGAGGCTTATGATATGGCGGTTAGAAAAAATGAGAATGTATACTGCATAGTTGTAAAATTTACAATTATTTTGTTTCGATTTATGAGAAATTTAGAATATTAAACATTTACGAAAATTCATCTCGATTGTCACTCCGATACGATAATGTGAAATTTAAATAGTTCTTTATCTTTTATTAAAAGCACGATTGTACAGAAAACCCGATTTTTACCTTTCAAATTATACTTTAATTGATTTGAATAGTTTACGTGCAAATGCGATAGCGTCGCATCCTCGAGGTAACAAATAGAACAAAACGAAATTACGGTAGCGAGTTACATAATTTGCATACGATAAGTTACAGAAAAAAAGATTGTTGATATGCTAAAAGATGTACCTATATATAGATAGGCAAATATTTATCGTAGTAAACAATGTCTATGTCTTAAGTCTTCAACATCATTTTCATCTTGCTTCCTTCCTGAAGTTGTTGTCAGATATTGTTAGGTAACTAATTAAGCGGGAATTCGCGGCGCATTCACTGGAACCTTGTTTGTTTCTCTTGTTTCCAGATTTCTCATTTTGAAATAGTGTTGAGCAACTGTTGTCCACGATCTGTAGTCCAATGACCTTCAAACTGTATGCATAAGAGACTCCTACGATAAACAAATCACAAGGACACATAATGTTCACATTTCTTTGCACCTTATTTCAATGTCTTTTCGGAACGCTCAATTACCTGTTCGAATAATTGACTTAATAATTTTACGAAATAAATTTTAGTTCTAGCAAAGAAATCATTTGGGCTCTCTTAAGACTAAATGAAAGTATGTGAGACAACAAGAATATAGGAAAATGACTATTTTCAAACGTCAAATTTGTATTGTTTCTACTAAACCCAGTAGTTCTTCACACAGAAAAACGGATTATAATTAATTATTATTTGTACGCGGGTAATCCACGTTGTGGCAACGTTTTGGTTATTCCATATTTTTGTTCACTGTTGTATAGGTATTTTCGCATTTTTGATTGCGGTAACAAACCGAATAAATGATAAGTAAATTATTACTCTGTAACGAGCCGTCCAAACCCGTTGGTCCTTTATACCATAATACTCACAAGGTATCCCTGAACATCCTCTGAAAATTTTTCGGTGGTCTTGGTGCACCCTTTATTTTAAGTATCCTTGTAGGACAAACCCTAGAATACCATCATCAGGTACTTGTCCCACGCCCTTCCGATAACTGGAGTGACTGTTGTGAGGAACGCAGCATTCCAATCTCCATGCCATGACCAGTTTAGGAGACAGCTGGCCGACTTATAATAGGATCGAAGGTCAACTCAATATTTCTCAGCCTTCCAATATCCATGAATAAATAACAAGTTCAGTTTATATTCTCAATTAGCGTGCTTCAATAAATATTCTGATCTCGGACATGAACGCGCTTCTGTTTTGCAGGAAAACTTTTCATCACCCGATAACTGCCAGATCTAAATTATTCTAGTGAAAAGTGATTTCATCGACTAATTGATAGAACCGAAAGTTTTAATACTCACGACGAAGGCTGTGCTTTGCGTAACGCGACGCTTGCCGCTTTCTTCATGTGCAAAGTTCGTGACGTTCCACGGATCGCGAACAGACACAATCCTTTCCAGGTGCAACCACAAGGACGACACACATAACCTTAACACAACGATTTAGCAGCGAGAGTTCTTGGAGGGGAAATAATTTTTCCAAACATAATATTTCCACTTATTTCTGGTCATACGTTCTAAACAATTTTTGTTAGCTTAATCAAGAAATGCTACGAACTAAAAACGTTAAGCGTACGACGATTGTATATACATATCGAGTTTATTTGTGGCTACAACTAAACTAAGCTATAAATTGTGAATTACTTAGTTTCATAATTATTATACTATTAAAAGCTATATTGTCTCATTTTGCATACATCATGCCAGTATTTTTCACATATTGATAAATTGTGGATTAATTCATTCTGTAACAACTTGTTAAAAATTCCGTAAATATACCTACAATTTCAATCTCATTCATTTTCTTGTAAATAATTAACTATAGAAAAATGATAAAGATTTATTCCTCGCTTTTGATAAGTAATTTAATTGAAAATAATACTAAATTATTACAAAATACCATACGCCAGTAGTAAATAAAGAACGGTTCCATATTGTCCTACGAATCCAATACTTCCACTGGAAAACTAAAATAAACAATTCGTAAAAAATTAAAAAATAACGTCATTTCTACCTAATGGCATTGTATCGTAAATATGAAATTCCTTATTCCGAACAGAAGCGTGTAAATTACTGACATTACAAAAACCACCATAACTTCCACTGCCAGGGGCTGACATTATTACTCCTGTAGTAGGGTTCGGGATGTGATTCCTTCCCTTCTCTCTCAATTCAGACTTTTCTTTTTTATATAAGTACGATACGTTGGTTTCAGCCTTTTCTTCACTCTAAATCACTTCCTCCCATAATTTCTTGTTTACAGAGGACAGTCATAAATTATTTGTGTAATAATTTCCAGATCCATCGTCAATAAAATTCAAATATTCAAAATGTAAATATAATGTTAAATGTACAAATTTTAATAATTATTTTATTTAAACAATATTACCTGGAAATATTATAACCCTATTTAATTTTCAAGAGAACAGTAAAGTATTAATAATACCTTACTAGGTGAATGGCGCGTGAGATGCTACCAACGTAATTAATTTTTATCGCTATTCTGAAGCAATGATTGTCATTCATGAACTCTAGGAGACTATATTGTAACAGTTTATGGAATAATTTCTTTTTGATACAGAGATGTTGAACAGTGAATTGCTTTGACCGCGGAAGTAGTGACTAGAGGTGGGTCTCACGCCGAGACGGGATGTGTCCAATTGAAGCTCCTGGTGCACGTGTGTGGCGACCTTGCGCACTATAAGCTCTTCCTGCCTCCACAACCTCTCATAGCCTTCCTTTTTCTTGAAATGATTTACAAACGTAAATACAATTAACACAGAGCATTTTACTACTAGTTGAGTAAGATTTGATCAACGTTACAGCCTCATATTTTCGTAAATTCAAACATTGAAAAAAATAACTATTAAAATTCAGCAAGACACTGAAATGTGTAATAATTACCTTCATAAAATAAAATGCAATATGTATTAAATAGCTTGTTCCTTGGCGAAACTAGCTATGTTGGTAGTGTAGAGGTTCTAATGCTGAAGTTTCCTGCATCGGGCGCTGTTCATAGTTCACCATCTGAAGTTTCCTCAGTTTAACATTATCCGCCGTATAACTGTTTTCATAATGATGAAAAAATATCTGACACTTATGATATTATAAATAAATGCTTAAAGTCAGAAAATATTAACAAATATTAAATATAGGCCTACCGACATTAGGTCCTTGTTTTCGGACATCTTCAGGTTTAGTCTACAATTTAGAAATTAATAAAATAAGTATACAAAGATTTTTATGAATAGTTACCAAATATTTTAATGAATTTAATTTTACATAAAATTTCATAAATACATCATTCAAAAAAATTAGAGGCAAAGTTTTGCTGCCTTGCCTGTTGCAACCGAACTGAAACTCATGACAATGAAGTGTGGCCGCAAAACAATGTATTGATGCATATACATCTTAATAAAATTTAATTATATATATTATGTTACAAAACTGTCTAAAATATTAAATTAAGAATGTATAATAAATTTTGATCAAATTATTGGTATCAGATTTTACATTGAAAGATGTTAAGAGTGTAACGGATGTGTAACATCTCTCTAATCAGGCTAGTAAAATATTTTTACAGGATTTTAACGATTTATTTTGTTTGACCTGTTTAAACATGCAACTTTTTACAGCAGTATGTGACCGGAAATACTGGCCGGGCAATATTACTCTAAATCCAGAAACATTTTCGGCAATACATACATATGACCCGGCAATATTTCAGTATTTCCGGTCAATGTCGCCAGAATTTTAAGTACTGGCCGGCATGTTGCCGGTGACATCGGCCCTGAGTCGAAAATACGAAAATATTGCCAGGCCACAATAGTTCCCAGACCTCACCTAGAGGTCTCTGCAGTCAATCAGCTGTGTTATCAATATATTAAATGTCGATAGTTATATTACGGCAATACTCCTGCCACAGTATAGCCCGAGCATTTCCCGCGTACACGTAGAACAATTATAATGGCCGAAAATGACGTGCTTATTTGCGCAGATATTAATTGTGATAAAACATTCAAGTAATTAAAGAAGAGAAGAACCTGGATTTGACCTTATCCAAACAAACGAGAAACACTTCACAACGAAGCAACGAATTAATTCTTGGAAATTACTTATTTAAAAACTTCTACAGAATGTCGAAGGGCGACATTGAATATTTGCTTAAAAATTGGGCACATGATTAAGAGAAGGATACGGTGATCAGGAAAGAAATACCAACCACTACAAGATTGGCAATCACCCTTCGAGAAATTAACTTTTATTATTATTATTTCAAGGATCTTAACTTTTTGTAGACTTCTTCATAAAAAAACTGATCCCAAATTTGTTGGTTATTGCTTGCCAACCATCTTTCTTCGCTTGGCGATCTCCATCTATAGTCCATCGACTTCACGCCCCATAATTAGTGTTTGCTTTCGGCACAAAGATTGTCTACTACGGTGTTTCCCAACGCGAGTCCCCCACCCCACATGGGGGAAATTTGATTGATCAGTCGGGCAAATCGAAAATGCGCTCGACTAGATTTTAAATATTTCTAATTATTATTTAACTTGACTAAAAGTAAAACTTGTTGGTATCTTCATTTGAAATAAGGATTTGGTAAGTTTTGAATTATTATTATTATTCAGGAACCGTAATGGGAATAATTCAATTTATGAATATAAAAATTATGTATATATTACATAAGGGGGCATTAGGACGATTTAGGTGGGGCATCGTAAGAAAAGGGTTGGAAAACACTGGTATACAACGTATACAGTTGATTAGCTCCTTCAAAAAGAAGGTTTTGAAATGTCTGTCATTTGCCTCCCAACAACGAATTAGAGATCATTAAGAACCTTCTCACGGTCCTGAAGAACGACAAAAAGTTTAATAGAAATCGGTTGCAATATTTAACTTACTGGGTGTATGATTTAGCGGGCTTTCATAAATAAAAGGATATAATTAATTTAATATAATAATTTTGTGGCAAAAAACAACATTAATAATTGAATTAATATAAAAAACACTCAAATAATTATAAACAACGACTCTTTATCTCAGGGTTCTTTATAAACTTCGTGGGGTGATCCGCAAAATGACAAATTTAATTTAATAAACTGGCATTACAATACTTGGAAATAAAATCATAATATTCGCGATACATTGCCGGTCCATAGTCTCGTTTCTTCATTTGTCCCAAAAAGGACTTAAGCCACCTTTGAGTCCATCCAGCTGACCAAAAAACAGTTTCCGCCGCCAAATAACTCGCGTTACCGTATCAATCATTACACGGTCTGACAGATTTATTGTAAGAAGCGAATAAAGTCAGCGTGGCAGGCAGCTACAAATTTAGATTACAACGGTTTTGCGTCCTTTTTAATGATACATACGTAAAAATATATTAAAATCACTCGATCGAAAGCGATTAACGAACAAAGGTACGATTTCATTTTTCACAGGTAGACAATTATCAGTAACTTTAACATTCTCATTTTTTGTTTACAGTGTATTGTCATTTCTAAAAATAATCTTATAAATCACGTAGTATATTCAGAAAAAATAACAATGTCAGCAATTATGCAATCAAACTAATTAACGAAGCATACCTGGCGGACGATTTGTGTAAATCAAGTGACGAAAAATAGTGGAATAAGTGACGAAAATATTCAGGAGCTGCAATTTTAATGCCAGAAATTGACAGATTTATGCTCACCCAAACATGAAGCCAGCTTTATTAATCCGGGCGAAAAAAATTCGTGACACATACTTCTCTATGACTCAACAATGTAAAAAATTGGCTCTTACTTTAAAATTTAAGGCGTTTAATATTTGTTTCGAAATATTTTATTTTATTAGTTGGCATTTCGTTTTATATTTGAAAGCTTACATAGAACAATTTTATACATAGAAAAATTTTATGTCATGATTTCTTTATACTTATTTTCAAATAGTGATTAATGATCAAAATTTATAAATACGTATGACCCTTAACACTATCAGGAATTTAACAAACGGCTGCTTTCTAATTCGTTTAAGGGAGATGGGATTTCAAGTAAATTAAGCTTGATTTGTAACGTAACTAATTACGTATTATATTCGGTTTTTTCTGTAGTTATTCAAGATTAATAATGTCGGTTTGTCTCAGTTTGAAATATTAAAAATCACATTTCCAGAAGAAACTTGAATAAGGCGATCTTTAAATAAATTAGTGACATTTTAACAGCAAAACAAAATTTTATCTTTCTCGTCTCCCATGGTCGGTATACAAGGGTGCAATTTCCACCTGCCATTCACACTTTCCAAACGCATGGAATTCCACCACAGGTTTACGACCGGAAGGAAATAACCAAGGCCATGCCACTATGTCCTGTATTCAAATCTCGTCTCGTGCATGCGTTTGTCACGGTCGCTGTTGCGTTTCTGATAAACAATTTCCGGAAAAGACCCATTTCATATTTGACAATTTGACTTACAAAATTGGATAATTAAAATATTCCGAGCTACATAGGTTCCTTATCCGAAATTTATTAATAAACAGTACGTTCATTGGTAGAACCAACTGTATGCTCAATTGTGTAACTAATTTTCATATTTTACTTCCTACTTTCATTATCATAGAGATTGGTGAACTCACGAACACAGAGGATTAACAATTCTTATCCGCTAATATTTACTGCAAATTGAAGACAGTAGAATGTAAAACCGTCATATATTCTAAAATATACATCATCTGCTACTTTTGTTTGTTTTTGTTTAGCTCCCCATAGGTTGACAGGTCATATGTGACCTTACGACTCGTCAGGTCTCGTAATTAGGTTTGTATGATACTGAATCTAGTATAGTCACCAAGTGGTGAAATAACCCGGCGAATACTAATACTATATTTTCTTATTTGTTTAGGGGTGAGGTTTCAGAATTGTTATCTCGAGCATTTGAAAATTAAAACATTAACACTTATTTAGTTATTTTACAATTGTATATATTACAAAAAAATATAATTAAATAAAGAAACAAGAATATATTAAATTATGTAGTGTGGAGTAAGAAATGCATACGACAAATAAAGTTCGTCGGAGTACTACCACCTCGTAGCTCAGGATGGGCTGAACACCGCGACGTCTCGCTGGGCAAATCCGATGTCCACAGAATTCAGAGGTAATTGTGCGTTCACAGCTCAGCTCAGTTAGGGGATGAATCTATAGATTTTCCACATCAATCACGAATCTCCCTATGCTTCAATTTCCTAACCACGACACGCCTTCCACTTCTCTATTAGCTCAGACACGACTCTCTTATTGCTTCTCAATCACCGCCATTAATTATCTCCAATCTCCTCCAGATATCCTTCACGAAGTTTTGCTCAACAATCCTCTTTACGGCTAAAAAAGATAAAAGAAAACAATTATGATTTTCATCGCTGCTGCTGCCAGCTAACTGCGGCTGGAAAACGTAATAATATAATAATATTTGTAGGTGAGCGTTGACACGCGTTACAATGCATACCCTCACGAGACGGGAATACTGACTCTAATTTCAGAGTAAAGTAAATTCCAATCATTCGCCTATCTATATAATAAAAAAGGATGTATATTTGTATGTATGTATGTATGTATGTATTTATTTACGTTGTTCTTTATACAAATTTTAACGCGTGGACAGAATGCAACAAAAATTGGTATACGTATTCTGCCAAAATCGAGAACCGGTACTGTGGGGGTGACAAACCCATAGCATAAAGGTGGAAAGAATTGTAGTTGATTTATTTTTACGTATTTTCCCATAAGAGTTAATGTTATAATTTAGTGTAAAATTAATGCGCGCCAAGAGACCGTGACGTCACATTTATCCGTTGGCGCGTGATACAAACGAGACTTTCACGCGAGACATTCACGCGCCATAAAAGTATATACTACTGTGGGTGTGAGAACCGACTAGCATTAAGGTGGAAATAATTATAATTAAAAAATTTGAACATTTTGTGTTAAATTACTACGCGGCAAGATACCGTGACGTCACTGCAAACGCGAGAGAGAGTCGTTTCTACGCGACGGTACTGCACAACAACAAAATAGTAGTGAAATGAAGCAGAAATATTTTGATTGAATAAAAAGTATAACTATATGCGGCAATACTTCATCTAATGATAATAAAGAAACAATTTGAAATACTTTACGATCCTTGAGGAAATGTAAGTTAATTTTCCTGCCATATTAGTGACTCGAACATTTGTTTACATTAGGAATGTAGTTAACAATTTCATAAATTTAATATTTACTAATGTCTGAAGGCTGTGGAACAATTATATTCTGCAATACTCAATTTTTTTTTTTTGGGGGGGGGATTGATGCAATAAAATTCAAAGTATTTTATAGCTGTTCAATTAATGCACTGTCGGTCGAAAGAATGTACGGAACTAGGAACAATTAGATTTAGGTTGTCACTTCTTGACTAAAGATTAATTTAATACTTTTCGGGTTTATATAAATAAGTACACGGGCAAAGCCGGGCACCCAGCTAGTCAATGAATAAAACGCGATGTAGGCTGCAAATGTATTGATAAAAAACGGTGATGTCACTTATGAATAAAATAAGAAAAATTGCGATGTCATGGGTAAATTCGGGACAGGTGTATGTGATACATTTAGATTGTAACATACCAATGCATTGCAGAAAAAACAAAATATATCTACAGGCTGATTACTAAAATGTAGTATAGGGTAATGAAGTGTAGTGAAACAGGGATTAAAAGACAGATTATTGTCTTGACAATTTCGTAGTCTTCTTCTAATCATTATCATTACTAGCAATCATATAACGATATTATTGTAGTATTAGTATACGTCGTTACAGGACGACATCCATCTGTATGTTTATAAATCTGTCTCAATCAATATATGTTATCATCTCTTTCTGTATACTTTTTCTGTAAAGCGATTATATAGGCTTTTTAACTTGTAATTTGATTGCGCTTCGTAAGTGTGCATCCTGTATTGAAAGGATTACGCTGTGTGCCTGGGGTGAGGTCGTCCAGATGGCTGACCAACTGGCAGAGTCGCTGCACATCAGCAGCGTTGCAGCCCCTCGCGTCGCAATTCTGTCATTCAGACCTGCCCTTCCCTGCGAACCATCTGTCTCGAATCCTCCTTCTCAGTAAACATTTCTGTAACGCTCTGAACGGAACACCGTGCAATCAGCTTCTACACATCACATCAATTGCAGTTCAGAAACGTTCAGAAAATAAATCTGGGTCTGGGGCGACATTGGAAATGATTCAAATTAAATTAAATATATAGGTTAAAATTGCTGTAAAACATCACTACGTATTTGGAATTCAAAAAAGAAACTAAAACGAAATCTTCAAAATCAGTTTGCTGATGAGAAATTACTGAAAGGGAAAAGTCATCTTTTGCTATAAGACCGAACTACCACGAAAAAAACTTGACGTCGACAGCAAATGAACCACAACAACAAGAACCAGCAGATATAAAAATGGAGTTGGAAATTAGCCATCACACCCCGCAATGAACTAATGGAGGCATTGAAACCGCAATCCGCAACAACTTCATCCCTGAATATATGTTCTACTACCAAATTATTACGATTGGCCCAGAAATTTAACACAAAATATATCACGGAAATCTTTCTGAATCGAACGGTTTGGACAGACAAGTATACCACAAAGACGTTACTCAACCAATGTGGCATTGTTTGTCAGAAAGCGCAAAAGTAAATTAACTACACTAGCATTAAATGAAATAATGAATTACTAAAACATGATTATTCAGTTTTATTTTTAGACAATTACAAAACTTTCTTCCGACTACAAAAATAATTGTTACGACTACAGAGACAGTCATATATTTCAGTTTCATAAATTTAGGCTAAAAAAAATCAGGTTTGATAAGAAAGATAGCCAATTCAGACACAAAAATGATAATATAAATACAACATAACGTTTCTGAGATGCTTGTCCGTTTAGTCCGGTGCGAAGAAGAGCCTAGAGCGACCAAATGCATTTGTCAGTTGGAAAAGCTTAAAAGCGACGAAAACTCAACGACAATGGTAGCAGACCTTGTAAGAGTTGTCCGCTGTTCCTATTGGAATAGTCGGCCAGCTCCTAAACTGGCCAAGGCATGTCGAGGGGTAAGCTGCGACCCCACAGCAAACTCCTCTCCCGCCATCGGAAAGGCGTGGGACAAGTACCAAATGCCCGACTTACCTGATGCGGTTTTTTTAGGGTTTGTCCTGCATTACTTTTAGGCGAATGCCGGGTAGGATCCTTAAACTATTGCCCGGGGGCCCTAGTTAACCCTTGGCTACCTTCCTCCACCCTTCCGCATCCCCCCTTTCAAATCCCTTTCCTATGCTATTAAACGGGAGTTGCCACTATGTGGATTACCCTACACACCCTACACCCATAAAAAAAATTATGGAGCAACGGCAATGGGAAAGCAGAAGGATTAGCGTAATAATAAGGGATCATATTATCATTTATTGAAATTCATAGTGTCTGTTTGTACATTACTAACTGTGAAATCTCTGAAATGAGTCTTGAATTGTACCTGGTGTCAATGTAGCATTTTGCCCATCAAAAGTATGTTTCAAATTTATTATATGTTTGATTATATGATTGTTTATCAATGGGAAGTTTGATATTAGATATATGTTCCTTGATACGTGTATTAAGGGAACGTTTTGTTTGCCCTATGTAGCAGGAATTACAAATAAAGCAAGAGATTTTGTAAACAACACAATCATCGCTGTAAGTGTCAAGTGGGTTCTTGTGGTTTTTAGTCAAGTAGTAAAGGGTATTAGTGCATCCGTAAATGATGGATATTTGATATTCTTTGAATATTTGTATAAATTTGTGATGTAGAAATTGTAATAATGGAGTACGAGTTTTTGTCGACTTACAAGGGCAGTTGTGTCGCTCTAGGCTCTTCTTCGCTCCTGACGAAAGGCACAAGGATCCCAGAAACGCTGCGTGGTATTTATATTATTACTTTTTTACGAGAATTGGCTATCTTTATTATTCATTATTTTCAATTAGACGTAAATTTTTTCATTTTAAAATTAGGTTGGTATTGTCAAGTTCAGAATATATGTGTTAATATTTTTAGATTTGGTCATAACGATCGTGTACCTACCGCAATTGAGTATTGTAAAATAACTAACACATAATATTGTATACGTATCGCTGAAAAGGTTCGGATTGCATGTCTCTGCAACAATACGACACTATATAGTCACAAATACGGTTATAGAACAGTAATGAGTCCGAAAGTTTTAATCTTCCTTCTCGTTTCTCTTGTTATTTTTCCCTTGACTCAGGCGATTGAATTTCGCACAATTTGCTCTCTTACATATTTTTCCTGATTGCTCTGAATATTAAAAAATACGTATGACCAGACGGAAGTTAAAAATTAATGATCAAAATTTTTTTGCGAGTAATAGTTAGTTGCGGTGTAGTGAATTGTGGACGTCACTCAAATGAAAATAGAAGAATAAGCTGGTGTAGCAAAATCAAATTTAGATGGACGATGATATAATATGTATAAAAATGAATGTATATACGTTTGTTTGTTTTTCCATTCATCCGATTGGGTTGAAACTTTGGTGAGTTATTGAGCGCATGCACGCTTAGGTCTCTGTCGGTCTCTCGAAGCATTAAACAACAACTCCCCTGGGGCGTATTTTTAAAACATGTGTAACCTGGCTATATTTACACTGAATAAATATATTTAGGGGTCAATGAGATTATTAGTATTTTTCCCAATGTTGTTTATGTATAATTTCAATGCCTTTCGGAATGAGAGCGGAGCACTCTTACGTGTGAGTGGGTAGGGGTATTTCAGAAAAACAACGCGCAACCGAGATTGACGTCTATTTCTGGGTTATTGAAGTCGCTGAGCTTAATTCTGACATTCAACACGCTGGTTAAGTTGTATTTCAGCCCCTAGGGGTGGAGGTGGATGGAGGTAGAACAAAGTCTCGGGTACAATCTAAAACACATGGAGCCATCCGTTGTGCGCATGATGCTTACGATCGATGAACAAACACTGTATGGCTAAAATACACCTAGTAGTTATAAGGGAGGGGTAAATTCTCTCCTAAAATACCGGTAGTATTTTGGTTTCTCTCAAGGTACACGAGTACATTCGTCTCTCTTAAGGTACCGGAGTATTAAATGTGCCGTTTTTTTAAATTTTTAAGTGTTAAGTACCAGCAGATTTTTTGAGTCGATTAATGTACAATGCATCATTTTGGTGAAATTAACTTTCTGTCGGCATAGGTAGCTTAGGCTTAAAAGTGAAATGTACTATTGTTGGTCTTTATGCCGATTAAATCACGTGTTGCCCATCCTTTAACGGAATAATACAAATAAATACACGGGCAACACCGGTCACTCAGCTAGTTCTTTATTAATATCGCGTGATTACGAGAAAGTAGACGGTGTACGGCTGATAAATATGAACCTTCGTTCGAATATTTTCGTTAATTGCACTTAGGACAAGGGCTTTTTTTTAGGGTAACAGGTTTTATGAGGTCAATCCACGTGATGGCAAGGGTGAAGGATGGGGGAATATAGCCAAGGGTTAACTAGGGCTATAATTTATGGATCCTACCCGGCATTCGCCTAAAAGTGATGCAGGACAAACCCTAGAAGACCTGAATCAGGTACGTCGTGCACGCCCTTCCGATGGCGGGAGTTTAGAAGGCATTTGGCCGACTGTTACAACGGGAACAGGAGCAACTCTTACCGTATGCCCAAGGTCTGCGACCCCGGAAAATACACCTCTCAAAAATGACCCAGGTGCCTCCACTTGAGGGAACCTTAGTTCAAAAGCAGAGAGATCTTGTTGACCCTCCTGGATGCTGAATTTACCAATTTCACCTCAGAAACACTACAATGGGAAGCCGGTTACATAATCTGTAAGGCGTGCAAAGGATTGAGTATAATACTGACATTTATACCAAAATGTTGAGTTGAAATACATGCTTTTTGTTAAATATCTGATAATTAGATTTTAGCACATTAAAAATTAGAAAATCGTATTTAGAACATTAAGTTTAGCATTTCTTTAGATCAAATTTTACTCCGTTTTGAGGAGGAATTAATTTGTAGCGAATAACTGTGAAATACAAATTTAAATAGGATTTTTAAATGATAATCCGAATAAATTTATAATTAATAAGAATAATAATTGTTGACAAGTAATTTTATATGCAACTTCACCTATATATATTTTTTGCATTTATGAACTTAAGAAAATAAATATAGAAAGTAATTTAGAATTCATATTATTATATGAGACTTAAATATATCTTCAGACATCTATCAGTATTCAAAGGACCTAACATCATTGTTTTTAATTAGTGTACACTAACTATAAATAACACAAAACTTGTAATATGTCATATACATTTATTTTGGGAACACAACAAAGGTAATCCTTCTCTGGTGCCATGGGGTCTATGTGATACTATGCATCTTTGGACCCTGTTTTTTTTAAAAAAAACTATCACGATTAGTGACATCGTCTACCACGCATTTTTTTGAAAGGCCTTGCTAAGAATGTGGAATAGTTCGATAGTTTCAAAATTTTACCGGTCTAATTTTTTTATGTAAGTTTTATGTTGCTTTATGTTTTATGTTGCCATAATACTTCGGTATTTTTTAGGCTCGTTTGATAAGTTGGCACACCTTCCCCGTACCTGTATTACCTATAAAATAAATTAAGGGCTAAGTTCATTTCAGTTCCGTGGTGGGCACGACGCAAAACAAAGACGAACGGCGAGAAACCATTGTCCACACTGACCAGATACCCATTATTTTATTCTTTTCTCTAGAAAATCCATTTCCGCTTTTCAATGTGTCGTAAAACCTGACCCGTCCATCATTTCAGGCGGTCTCGTGTTCCACTTCACGCCCTACGGTCGAAACGTGATCTTAAAGACCACCAATAAAATACGATATGGCAATTATATCACTGACTGAGATTAACTTCGCAATTTTTGCTTCATTTTTCATTTTGCGATAAATTTTGCGTTTTATCGCATATTTAGAACCTGCTGACGTTGACAGCGATTGGTCACATGCACCTACGGAAATTGCTAAAATCTACCAACTTTACTGTTAAATGTAAATTATGTAAGAGAAATATTGAAATGTGAGAATCATAAATGATGAGCCGACAATTGCTGTATCATCAAACGTGTCTCGAGTAGACATACTTTTAAATAAATAACAACTATACTTAAATAGAAAACAACTATACTTAAATTGCATAAGAAAACTTATTTCCAACATTCTTTTTAATTTTATATACTTGTCGTACCAGCTAAGGACGACGTCTGCCTTTGCATACTGATTTCCTAAGTTGATTGAAAAGATAAATTGAAAAATTGCTATGTTTTGATTCACCCCATAATTTACGTAACTCTGAGTGAAATAGTAAATCGTTATTACTATTTAATTATTTAATTTTTGTATTTAATTGAACTTTTAAGTTGGTTGTTTTTATATCTAAATTATTAATTTTATTTAATAAAAATCTTTTTATTTTTGTACTAATTAACTCCCATACAGCTAATAAATAGAATCCCCACCTAGTAAGCAACCCAACATTATATTTTCGAGTGAATTTATAATTTTGTACGATTGTAGCCAATGGAATTTAGATTAATTTAGTATGGAAATTTTCTAAAGCTTATTATAATAATTTACAGAATATCAGAAAATGCGGCATGGAATGAAGAAGGTGGAATAAATTAAAAAAACTTGAAAGTGTGGGCAAAAATATAAATATTCTCCAAACAACTGGGCAAATACTGTTCCATTCAGAACACAAGTTCAATCTATAAATAAATGCAGAACACCTTTTCTGAACCACTTCCAAAAATAATAATTACTGCAAATTCTGGTGCATGTTGTACAAACTTTACAAACAATTCTCGTTGAAATAACAGTCACTTGGATCACACTAATATTGACCTATTATTTTTTATATTTAATGATGCCTTGCTTATAATCATAAAATATTATAAATTTAGAAGCAACAGGGTTAATATGGCACATTTTTAACTCTACTAATGTAGTTAGTTAAACGAAATTGCCGACAGTAAAACCAACACCGTACCATTAAATATTTTTATCACTTGAGAGATAATGCTGTTCTCGTTTCATTCGAAATTAAACTTTTCTAAGAAGGTCATATAAATTTCATGCTTGTAATGTTTCGTATTGTGTCAAATTGTCAGGATTGCATGTTTAAATCTGAGAATTCATTTACTTTTAACGCAAAGAAAAGAAAAATATATCAAAGGTAATATATATATTTTGAGCTTGGAGAAATAAGGGAATAGAAAAATTAGTCGTCGGGGGATACTTCTGCTAGTAATTTAACAAAACTTTTAGTTTCACAGTGTTTACGTCTGAGATTCACCACATATTTGTAAATATAAATTTACATTATGCAGCAATATGAACTAATTGAGCTTACATTGGTTCGCAAAATCTGGATAAGGCAACGAAGATTGATTTGAACGATTCCGAGTGCCCGATTACAACTTTCCTTTCCGTTAAGCACTGGCGATTTTATTCGAGTTTATTTTCCTGAACTTACGGAACTATTGCGGAACACTCCTGAGACACACTTCACGTTATTTCTTTGCACGAATTTAATTGATCGTAGTCAAAGCAAGGGAAAAATTCGTAAATCATGAAGGTTATGAGATTTTGTAACTTCGTTATTTTTTAAAATTGTGAGATTAAAACGTCCACAAATTGCTGTACACGGCAAACGTTAATCGTAAATTATAAACAAATTTCCTGTGTAAACAGACGACATAGTAACCAAATTTTCGCAATCACATTTTTACTGGAAAAAAAAATAAAATTCGCAGCGGCGTTGCTTTTTTTGAGGAAAAGGAAACCTTCTGTGTGAATAATTTTCTGAATTATGCACAAGCTGAAGGAAACAATTAAAATTAATATTTTTATGTTCAACAGTGTTTATCGCGTATCTTAAAATACTAATCATACGAATGGATCATTTACGTTATTTTGTTTATATTTCAGCTTATTTTGAATCTTTACCGTTTCAGTTGAATCGACGATTCTTGTTCTTGTTCAGATGACATTCAGAACGTATCTGAGGTTGAGACTATCTACATGTCAAATTCAGCCTTTTTACATCCCTATAGTTCACTTGTACACGAGAAGTTTGCTTTCTCAAGTTAGTTGCGGAGATATTGCCATCTGTCGGGATCCTGCACTATGTCAATATTTGCGACGCCCAGTGCACGACGCTCCATATTGGAATTCCAGGCGTTCCTCGATGCACGCTCTCTTTGAAGTATTTGTCCTCCGCATGAGATGTGAGGGGTTCCGGACACGGAACTGCATAAACACGCACGGCATTTCCAATTACGCCAACCCCAAGCGTACCCCTCGTCTAATATTGCTGAGGTGATGCACGGCCCCGTTCATATTACACTGCGACAAAGTAGATAAAAAGATTAATCGAATCCTACTCTTAATCACGTCGCTGGCCAATAAATGACGAATTCTGCACATCTTCGTATATAATATTAAAGTTTATTCGAGATACGAGAAACACTCCTGGCAGTAAAGTTCCCATAAATAGCATATGCTCACAAGTACTTAAAATGTTTACTGATAACAACTGTAGTTTCCGTTTCCCTCATCTTAGCACATTTTTCATAATAACCCATCAGTAACTTCCACTTCTTTTATCTTTTTACTGTAATCGAACCAATTCATTGGACTTACAATTTCTCAATTTTACTGAAAACTGTGGAATTATTGGTCTCGTGATTCAAGTTCAAACACGTCCATAGGCCATTTCTTTCTGCCTAAATGTGTATTTTACATTTCATTTAAGACGATTTTATAAACTATAACACCCTAGACTAAACAATTTAGTTTGTATAGTCCTATATATATATATATATATTGTAATAATTAAAAGGGGTGGTCTTAATTAAAAGAATTAATTAACAAAATTATTAAGTTTAAAAATTTATTCTTTAAAAGTACAAATGGTAATCCCTACTTTATACGCCGAATTTCATCAAGTTAACAAACGAATATTTTATTTCAATTTTGTAATTCGTGGCGTTCTAGGAAAAATACAACTTTATGTTTTACAATCAAATACGTCGAAATTCTCTTTATCTCAGGGTCATTACTGGGTTTGATATTCAGAACAATCCAATTTAATAAACTAACATTAACAATTCAAACTCATTGAAGCTAACTTAATACAATATGTGAAAAACGAAATGAAAGAAACTAAATGAAAAGAAAAACGAACGAAATCTGGCTTCTACCTGTAATCCTCGTTTACAGATTTTAAATAATTGTTTTGTCCTCACGAATGTCTTTCTGGTACCAGATTCTTGGAGATTGAGAACAACACTCACTAAAAAGGCCATTATTCACTGATTCTACACAATAAAATTTTAATACACTCGGTCGAAGTTCTCGTTCTCTGCCACCTGGAACTTTGGATCAGCCAACCCCTCAGTCAGCCCTCGGACATAGGTCTCCTTGGTGCCTCTATGCGAAATTCAGTCTGTGTGAAGCAAAACCTTTTGCTTCTAACTTTGCGATTATTATATGACTCTCTCCGTCAAAACTGTTTACTCGCGTTTTATGTAAACTAATAGATCTTGCAGTTAAACTTCTTGGGCCGCGCTATTCATACATTTAGATCAGCATCCACATTTTACGTTTTCAGTTCCCGACGCAACTGTTTCGCGTCTCGCAACTGTTTCGCGTCTCGCCGCAGACTGACAGAACGCACTTCACAACAAAGGCTCTGCCGCACAGAGTTACCGTCCAGTGTCGTTCTTTGGCAACTCGTACCGCTAACAATCCAATTTAATTAAAAGAATTAATGGCCTCTTTAATTGATATTACAATATATGGGGTCCTTTTTAACACAAGTCAATAAAAAATTTCCGTGATGAAAAGTAAATATTATCTAGTGGGACATATGTATAAGTGGTGGGTAACTTTGAAATTTAAATATTTTTTTTGTATATTTTTATATACGAGGTGTATGTGAGATTTGAAGAAAAATCACTGGTCCATCTTCATGATTCGTCTGTTACAGTTTGTATTATTTTTTGCGAATAGCGGATCAGAATCAGTTAATATAATTTAAAATGTGAGTGGTACCATCTGCATTTTGGGGTAAGGGGAGCCAGGATTGAGAAAGTTCATATTAACTCACTCAGTAGTGTTTCCCCTTGTGAGGGCAGCAGATAATGGCCAAATTATATATATATATAAATAAATAATTAAATACATATTCGTAATTACCTCAATATATAACAAATTTTACGATTTTCATTATCGGCGGCGTGAATTGTAACTTAAGGATTGTCTACAAAAATATGGAGCCTATAATGCTTGCTAGAGTTTCATTGTTGTCTCAGGCAGCATTGGGACGTACAGAACTTGAGAATTCAGAGTTACTTGGACCAGGAATGCGAAAGGTGTGTTTAGTGGAGGCCGTATCAAGAGCTTCTGGTACCATAAGCGAGCAAGTGTAACTAGGTAGCAGAGACATATTGTATTAAAGTCCCGTGTTTTGGAATATAAGTCGATAGTCTGAAGTATGTCGTCTATTGCTATATTCATGCAATTATCAAAGTTTTTTAAAAAAAACTTTTTCAACAGTTAAGAGCAAGTAGTGACTTGTGTTTGAAAACTAGAGCATCCGTAAATTCAGTGAAATATGGCATTTCTGTGATGTGTTAAAAAATCAAGTGAGATCGAGCCGAGACGAACAGCTAAGGGTAAAGTAAACAAAAAATAAATTTTAATAATTTTAAACCTAATGTGTAAATGTAATTATCGTCAGATTTCGTATTTCAATAATTATTTAAGTAAGCAATATTTTTTATTGTACGTTTTTAATTGTCATTTTGTAACAATCTTTATTGGAGGCCCAATAGGCGGCTCTGAAAATTAAGCCGTGGCACAATATCAAATTGTAAAATTTCACCTGAGATAATATTCGTTTTTATTAAATTAATTTTGTTATATTTTGAATTTTTGTTAAATCCTTTCGTTTGAACTTAAATTTTGATTATTACAATTTGGCGCCCAATATAGGACTTATCTTCATTTAAAATCTAATTAAATTAATAATTAAATTTGTGTTTATTACAATAAATATATATATATATATATATATATATATATATATCTTCTGCTGCATTCCATCAGGATATATAATCTTTGCTGAATATAGAAAATAGTATGTTTATTTAAAATATTTTATTAAATAATCGGTTGGAAGCTTTCAACGAATTCGTTATAATCATCCTGAATGAGCAATCAAACGTTACTACTTATATAAAAACATCAAGTTAAGAATACATTGCAAAATCATCAGCATAACATACCTTCATGTCACTATAATTAAAATCACAATAACTTTAAAAATATTAGTACATATGATAGACATGATAATATGACATATGATAATAAATGTTGCAAACAACCTAATTCGTAAAGCTATATGTATTACTGATACAAATTTTCACGTCATATTGAAACCTAACATGTTTAATATGCTCCAAAGTATTTTTTCCCCAAAGAAAATTACAGCTCAATTATGGATTAGTAATTTTAAAAAATGGCAAAGTACTAAATTCAAAGTGAATAACCAAACTACCAAGGAGCGAACTATAGAAGAAGAGACCACTAAGGTTCGAAACATGGGAAATACATGTAGACACTGAGGATTTTAAAGATCCTACTCAAACTAATATTAAAGCTTATTTTAAACGAGTATCGATAAATAATACGGAAGTTTTAAACACCTCACGTAATTACAAACTTTCGGAAATAACTACGACTCCTCCAGTACTCTTTGACAAAAAACAAGCTACGCATTACAGCTTTACGTATATAGAAAAATTGACCTTTAAAATCATAGATACCTTTGGGAAAAACGATATTAATGACTTTAATTAACTGTTAATCTGATTAACAATATACAAAACATACTAAGGTTAAGTACAAGACAGAAGAACGGTATAAGACAATCTTGTACACAGCATCCCATATATCAATTGCCCAAAAACATTAATTGCCACAACAAACATTAAAACTAGAATGTATCATCATAAACAGACATTAAAACCCACAGCCAAAAGGAACGGCGCTGTTCACCCACACAAAATTAACTAACCATGAATTCGATTTTAATAACATTAAAATAATACATAATATTCATAAAATAAAACTTAGAATATCAGAAGCAATTTATATTAACTTAAACAGAAACAATATTGTTAATAACGCAGACATACTAAAATTTTGATAAGTAGAACATCCAAAAATTATAATAAAATATAATATAACAAATTATAAGTTCTTTATATATATATATATATATATATATATATATATATATTTATATATATATGTTGATGTGAAACTAATAACGTGATAAATCGATACTATTTTATCGATTTGCGATTGTAATTATACACACTGAACCACTTAGTGGAGCAGCTGAAGAACAGACATTGTTGAATAAACAATATAGTTTTAAATTAGTGACTAAGTACCTATATTTTTAAAGTTATTGTGATTTTAATTATAGTGACAGGAAGTAGTAACGTTTGATTCTTCATTCAGGATGATTATGACAAATTAATTGAAAGCTTCCAACCTATTTTTTGATAAAATTAAAAACTTGGAGACTGTTTATTGTGATTTCTACTCATCAACGTCAACAGCCCATTTTACCATAATATGTTCAAACATTTTTTGATTCGTTGCAAGTGGCGCTGTAATCCAAGAAATTCAATTATTTTTTCAATTGAGGAGTGCAATAATTTGTGATATACATGTATATTAGTTTGTTCTTTATTTTTAATGTTAGTAATCTATCACTAATCGAAAAACACTTTCTCCAACTAAACGTTATGAATTGTTGACACCATATTTAACACATGTTGTAACTTGTGACCATATCGTAATAAACGTGACACAACCACCGTTATCATGTGTTTGATCGTTCCTCCCCTTTTCCTGCACCAGCACCACATTCGGACTGCTTCCGAAGCCATATTTTCACCTGGTGTAAGAAAGTGGTACTATTAATTTTTTAGCATTATTCACGAGCGCGCCGATTAATGAACATAACTACGATTTTTCATCTTCCAGTAGTATATATACAGAACGCATTGTAGCCCTCGGAATACCGTCAGTTTAATTATAACAACCCAGTTTATAATTGCATATGCGGGAAGCAGTTTCAGAGCTGAATGTAATTATTGAATGCATGGAATGCTATATTACGAAGACGGACAGTTGAATAACTACACGTGTTATGTTCTTTCTTTGATTTTTTTGGGCTAATGTATCAAACTTCGTGCTAATGGAGGCTCTAAATCAGGGTTCGCCGAACCCTGGAGCCACTTTTACATTTAGAAAGTGATTGGCGAGCTCCCCCCCCCCCACCCAAATCTCAAATTTTACAAATTTTTAGTTTGTAATATATATTACAAACAATTATAACTATCTGACTTCATATTTAAATTAAATAATAAAAATAGCAGTGATTTAGTCAGAAAACATTTCAATATACAAATTATAAAGGGTCATTCCATGCCAAGTGACCAAATTTTCAAATAAAATTTTAAGTCACCATCTCCAATCTTGCTGAAATTTTGTGTTGGGACAGATATGTGTCTGAGACAATTCTGTGTAAAATTTCACCTTCATAAGTAGTATAGAGGGGGCGACAGGGCCTCCTGAAAAAAAGTCACCTGTGCAATACAACCCTGCGCGTGAATAGATTGTGAAGTTTGAAGTACTACTGTTGTGGAACTGTAGCAGGTAGCTTCCTGAAAAATGGTAACTACAGACAACTTTTTATGCTCTACACGATGGATGAATTTTCAAAGTTTAAAAAGTTTTAGTTTTATTGCTGTTGTATCACAAAGTTGCTCAAAAAAACCGTCACGGCCAAAGCTTTCAAGCTCACTTTGTTGTCAAGATATATGTTAGTTAATATGAGGTTCAAATTTTACGCGTCATATTTTGTGCATTCTCACACACAAATAGCAAAAAAACATTTGCTATAATCAAGTTCTTTTTGTTACCATTGGAAAGAGCAGACGTTTTCCTTTTAGAGTCATCTAATTTCATTTTAGAGACTCGTCATTTAAGGCCAGAAAAATTACTTTGAAAATTGCAGACATGCCGACGGCTGTCAGGCTTGAGTTCATCTTTTCATAAAGTACCACTTCATCATCGGGATCATATTCTGAAGATGGCGATGGAATTGCTGATGCTTCTTTATGGTTTTTCATTTCCTTTCTACATTTTGGGCATATTTCTTCGTTAGCTCCGTTAGGTAATCTGCTGTTGACAAGTCAATGGGTTGCAAACCTTTCTTTGGTGCATGGTTTTTCTTTCCAAAAGGGTTTCAACACTTTGACTGCATCAACTTGAAATTCGTGAGCAGACTTGATTCGTGATGTAGGCAAATTGTAGATCCTTCATCAAATTTAAATCCAGATCGTCGACTTAGAAGTTCATTGTCTTCCCTACTAAGCTCACTTATTAATTTTAAGCCAGCTGTGTGAGAATAGAATCTTGTATAGTGACACACCGAATTTTCACTGTTCCCTATGGTGCATTTAGGTGGGTTCTCTTCGGTTTCCATGATAAAAGGCACACACGTTCAGGTGTTTAGTCAGATACTATTAAAAAATTATGTAAACGAAGCATAACTTTGTTTTGATGTGGTAGCTGCAAATGACTCATTGTTGATTAGACTTGCCTTTGTTGAAGTGCATATTATAAATCAATTTGTTATTTCAAATTGTTACATTAAATATTGAGAAAATTATTGTGCAATTACTAATTTGGTTTCAAATTTGGAAGATTGTTTTTTACCTTACTTTGAATATAGGTCTTCTTTATCACAAATTTCAATAATGTGTCGGGAAGATATTTCACAAATTTCAATAATCGTATTATAAATAGGCAAATTGCAGTAAATAAAAGAAATTTTTCAATTAGCATACAAACTGAATACTAGCAAGTAATAATTGTCTAAATAAAATAATAGTATATAATAAACTTTATTGAGCAAAGCAAGTGTACGTTAAACTTATAAATAGACCCTAAAATCAAAAGTATGATAATTCCAGTCAGGCTGACTATAAACTTCCTGCAGATTGTTTGTAGAATCATATATGTATGTCACGAAAGTAGTTAAATAAAGGCAATTTTCAAAGTAATTTTTCTGGCCTTAAATGATGAGTCTCTAAAATGAAATTAGATGACTCTAAATGGAAAAATCTGCTCTTTCCAATGGTAACAAAAAGAACTTGATTGTACCAAATGTTTTTTTGCTATTTGTGTGTGAAAATGCACAAAATTTGACGCGTAAAATTTGAACCTCATATTAACTAAGATATATCTTGACAACAAAGTGAGCTTGAAAGCTAATACTTTGGCAGCTTAAAATCAGTAATGGGTTTAGTTATCTTACCAAAGCTTAAGTTTGTAGAACGTCTTGTTTCAAAGTTATAAACCCGAAAAGTCGGCCTCAAATTGACGTGACGGTTTTTTTGAGCAACTTTGTGATATAACAGCAATAAAACTAAAACATTTTTAAACCTTGGAACTGCAACCATCGTGTAGAGCATATAAAGTTGTCTGTAGTTACCATTTTCCAGGAAGCTAGCTGCTACAGTTCCACAACAGTAGTACTTCAAACTTCACAATCTATTCACGCGTAGGGTTGAATTGCACAGGTGACTTTTTTTCAGGAGGCCCTGGCACCGCCTATATGCTACTACTGAATCTTAGATTTTGCACATCACTTGAAGCTTTATTCAACACTATCACCAAATTTCATCAAAATCCAAGGTGGTACCCAAAACGCGATTTGGTCACTTGGCATGGAATGACCCTAAAACACAAATTTTCGTCCCTGATTGGGACCTCTTCAGGTGTATGGATATTACAATTATGTAAACAAATAAATTGAGACTATAATTTAAAAATATATAATTATGTATGAATATAATTTATAGTGTTACAAAAAAGAATTAAAGGTGACAAAAATTTATAAGGTGCTGCCGAAATGACTGTTATTGCCCCAACATTAATGAAATTTAAGATAACAATGGAAATAAAAATTCCATATCACAATAACAAAAAATCATAATTTTTTTGTTATGTTATGTTATTTATTTATTATTTAATATATTACAAACCGTCTTCAATTAAATTTATTTTTAAACTTATTATTAACTTTGGACTTAATACTTTAAATACTAGAAAT
Source organism: Zhengitettix transpicula (assembly GCA_037074705.1). NCBI lineage: Eukaryota > Metazoa > Arthropoda > Insecta > Orthoptera > Tetrigidae > Zhengitettix > Zhengitettix transpicula. The sequence continues at coordinate 69,668,916 of CM073590.1, read as the reverse complement.
TCCACAATTAAATTTACTTAACATGTGTCCGAACAAGTACGACAGAGGCTATGTCTTAATGAAATGAAATTATCGTTAAATGCAGAACAACTGAAATATGGTTTGTGCTGTTGCGTAGGACTCACGGCTCTTGAGTTTTTAATCACCTGACGAAAGCAATGAAAATTGCAGAAACGTTGTGTGGTACTTATCACTTGTTTGGCTGTTATTTGGCCATTTACTGCACTTATTAGTACACTGGTCGAGTGCTCAATACAGGCTGTAATGTAACAATGTGGCGATGTAAAAGTATACTACTGGTCGGCTCCCGCTTCTATTTCTGCGGCCATTTCGAAATTGTTAAAATTGTGTTAAGAGAAAATGGATTTATTTAATATCAACCTTTGCCCGAAGAGCTGAGGACATTGGTAGTAACATCATTAACCAATTAATTAACAAGCCAAATGATTTTTAGTGGTTTTCCTTAGATCTAGATTAATCGACAGACAATGTTTTTTTTTAAAATCAGAGCAGAGAATGAAATTTTTCTCTGTGAGAAAAAGCGTCCTCAACCACTATTCGAACATTGAATGGCTTTGGAAATTAGCTTTTGTTTCTGACAACCTTGGTCTTTCTTAATGGATTCATCTTGAAGTTACAAGGAAAACCCGTACTAATGAAACTTTAACTGCGATAACATCATTTCAACGAAAACTGGATTTGATTGAGTCACAAATCATGTCAAGGTCTTTCGTGCATTTCCAATACTGTCAAACATTAAAAGAAGAAGTGGATTCCCCCACTCCCACACGAATTTGCAGGAGATATATTTTCTGAGCTCAAAACACAGTTTCAGCAAAGTTTTTCGGCTCTTGATGCAAGTGCAGAAGACATTTCCAGACTGGAAAAATCGATTTAACTGTAAAATTGAGAAAGTTTCACCTGACCTCCAATGGGAAGAGATTAATCTTCAGTGTGCTAACATGCTAAAAGGCAAATTCCAAGAGAACAATCTAACAAAATTGTTGTGTCTTCCAAGTACTGAATATGGTTAATTTAGATCATATGCTGGAAACTTGATCTCTGTATTTGTGTGAAAAGGCATTTTCAAATATTAAATATGTAAAATCTCAATACAGGTTAGCATTAACAGACGTACATTTTCAATTAATTATGAAGATAGGGAGTACTAATTTTGCCCCCCCACCCCTAATTTGAAGAAATGTTATGTGAAATAAAAACAATTTCATTCGTACTATTAGTAACCTAAAGCTGTGTGTTCAAACAATGATTGCAGTCCCTATTGTATTCTTAATTTGTTAGATTTTCACCAGTAAATTTGTAGAAACATGTTTTTTAATCTCTTATTTTAACTACCATCGAGTCTGCGTTTTGGCCCTCAGAGTCTAATGTATTTTATATTTGGCTCTTAGCGAAAAATGTTATCCGACCCCTGATTTAGACGAATTCTCATTGTGTTACTACGCTGCGCGAGTTTGAGCAAAATATTTTAACAGATAAGCATTAATTATTTCTAGGCGATACCATCTATAATAATACCAAATTAGTAAACGATACACGTGTCTTTCATTGTCGACAAGTGTTATAAGAAACACGTGGACAAAAACAAAATTAATAAAACGGGGATTCCTTCTTCTCTCTTTTCTCTACTCACCTATCACAAACTATCAGACAAACCTTCACGAGCTACCGTTTGTCGACCTCTGGTCTAAGAGTTCAATAAGTTCGCAGACATTAGTATAACGTTTCTAAGCATGAAACTGAGACGACCGTAGCAGGCAGGATAACTTATTCTCTGACAAGCTTGAGACAATCTCATTATCAGATATAATCAGAACTTGTTAAACAATGTGCGAGGAAATCGCCGTCAAAGCAGAGTGGGTTTCGCGGGACACGTAGGAAGATGGAGCCTATGCGAGATCCTATCGCCATAATGGAAAGAGTCAAGTAACTTTGCCATTACACGCGAACGAAGCAGAGTGGCGCGGCGCGGCGCCTCGCACGTGCGACAAGGGCAGGCGGGACACGTGCGGCTGTAATCCCCTGGCAGGGACACGTGTGCAGTGCGCTGTGTGCTGCTGGGGGTGACCCTGCCCCTGCCCATGCACCTGGACAAGCATCACGCATGCACCATTACTTTAGTACGACGGGAAACAAGTTGAGGTTTAAATCAATCTCTGGTGAATGCGTCACTTAAAATAAAATTAATATATTGGATATTAATTAATAAGGGTAACAACGGATGCAATTTAATCTATTTTCCACACGAATATTAGTATGCTGATGAACGAGCTAATTTTTGACACGGATAAAAATCAAAGGAAACAAAATGCACCAGTCTCATGATCGATTTTGAAATATAGTGTAGTGTTTTGTAAGCCTTAAACAGTCAGCCCATCATATTCAAAAACTTTATAATATATATTGTAATATTCAAATGATGATGGGCTTTTAAATGAACAATTATAAACTTTAAAAAACCTATCTCATTCTCTCAAAGGTCTTAACTGGGTTTGATAACGGCAGAACATTTAAACATAATCAAAGAACACAAAATTTAGATTTAATTTAAAAAGAAATATTTAATCGTCTAGACATAGATTAAATTAATTATCGACGAACTTATACTACAAGATGGATTTTAAATTTAAACAGTTTATTTTATCAACACTAAAGAACGATATCTGACATTATCTTTTAAGTCGGTTTACAAAAATCATTTTGCTGTTCTCTTGCTACTTACGGCTGCCCAGGATACTTTCACGTTTCGAACACAGTGGTGGGGTTTTCACAGCTTCTATTAAATTCACAGATTCAACTAAATACTGTTGGTTTGAAAAAGAAAGTTTGTGGTATCTCGACTACTTTACTCTGCTCTGCTTCGACGACGACGACGACGACTGGTTTACTGTAAATTTAACACGTCCTCTCTCCTATGCTTTGGCTGCGACTTTAAACTGCAATCTTTCGCCGACAACTCTTCTTAAACAATGTCTCTCTTACTCACATCCACCAGCTTCGGTGAGCGCTGAACAACTACTGCCTTAAACAATGTCTCTCTTAAACACATCCTCCAGCCTCGGTGATCGCAGAACAACTCCTCCGCTTAAACAATGTCTCTCTTACTCACATCCTCCAGCCTCGGTGATCGCAGCACAACTGACCCCCTCAAAAGCTTATCTCTCTCTTATATCCTCCCGGTCTTTTACTTTTCCATTGTTCGAAAACTTCGTCGCAAATGCCAGTTGACAGATTCTTCCATTATCACACGATTTATATCATGCACTGCAGTTCCGTAGTCAACAAATGGCTAACTACTCTGTCATGTCAAAGCCGACAATCGAGACAGGACCCGCAATCACTCGTCTTCTCCACCCCCACACGCACGTGCACGGTTTCTCAAGTCCACACACCCAGCACTTCCAAGAACGAAGAAAATTCGCATTAATAGTTGAACGAGACACACATCATTCAACATAGCCAACCGTATTCTACCGTAACAGTAGCAATTTCACATCTTTCATAGTCATAAGTTAGCTATATTTAAAAATGAAAAAATTTACGTCTTATTGAAAATTAATAATAAGAAAGATAGCCAAATACAAATAAAATAAGTGATAATATAAATACCATAAAACTTTTCTGGAACCTTGTTCCTTTCTTTAGGTGCAGAAAAAACGTAAGAGCCTAGAGAGACACAACTACACGATTTAGTTGAGAAAAGCCTTGGCTTTATATTATTACTTCTTTTGTTTGGCTGTCTTTCTTATTATTATCTATATTTTATACAGAAATAAAATACTAAAGCAAGTTCTGAGTACTGCTGACTTATCGGGGTAAGTCCATCCTCATGACGCCTCAGCCTGCTCTGAATTTATTTCTGCGAATCCACCTACGAGGATGCAAAAAACTGAACACAGCGTCTTCTACATATACTAATTGTAAGTCGGTTCCGTGTAAAACTGCGGATAATTTTTATAAAACTTTTAAAAAAAGTGTTTCATAGTGCTAACGACGCAACATTTTCGGTCAATTCATAATCAATTGTAATTTCCTTTGCAAATCATATCAATGTGTGTGGAAGTAGGCTTAAATTGCATGATCTAAATAGATACTAGTTTTTAGATTGAGCAATCGATTTTCTTTGATAAACATCGAAATATGCAATCGCTTCGTTAATGAGAGTAAACATTGGGTTCTTGTGATCAATACCAACTAATTAAACATTTATTAGTGAGAAAATCACTTTCTGAATAATTGTTTTTGTAATTAAGATACAGTGGGTAATAATTTGAGAACATGACAACATATAGTGCATAAGTCATATTTATAACATAGGATAATCAGATCTAACCTGTAAAACTGTTTTATCCCACAAGGATGTGAATTGCATGATGCTCATCCAGCCACTGCATGTACAAGAGTTTTTTCTTCTTAGCTCTGTTATTGTCGATCATATTGTGTACTTATTTAATTATAGATGTATTTAACTTTGCTATCCATTCAAAAGCGTTTAACCATTTATTGAAAAAAAATCAATTTAAAAGATTAAACAATAGGAAAGTGTGAAAGAGAGTTTGTTCATTTTTGTATGCTTATTTCTGCGTTCCTTTCCAACCATTCCGCATTCTAACACGATGTATCCAAATATTAATTTAGTGTACACTGTCCTGAGTTATAATTAGATTGACTTAATATGTACGATTGTCCTAGAACTGATAACTTCTTAATAATCTGAAATCCTTACATAATATCAAATATTCCGTCCTAATTCTTATAGGATCTAACATTAAAGATCCCAATTTTATGTTTTCAAATATTTTTTATGTTATTATTATAAACTAGGTACACTGAAATCAATCATTCTAATCTGGGCTAAGGTAAGTTTGTAACCATCTTTTAGTTGGATATTCGCCGTGGTTCATGCAAAACAGTCAAATACACCAAGAATTAAAGATTCCACTAATAACAGACTACATCCACAGGCTAACCAGTAACTTCTTAAAAAATATAGTGAAGTATACAAGTGCAAAGATATTAAATCTAGGTCAAAAAAACACCAATAAAAGACTTAAACGCAAGATACCCCAAGACTTTCATAAATAACTGTCAACCTGTAAAATACTTGAACCCAATGTAATAAGCCAGAGGTGTGAATATATTTTCACATAACCCTCTCTCCAAATACTCTCAGCAATATGATTTCTTATTATATCATAGCAGTGAATTGTATATTACTTGCAGACCCAGCTAAATAAAGTTAAAAAAAAGTTATCACCTGCTCCTTTTAAGTTATAATATATTGTAATAAGCAAAAATAATAACATTTATATAATTTAATTAAACAATTAGTTTATTATACACAACTATTTTACATTACAAAACAAATTACTTGCTGAACTTTACAACAATTTATTACAAAATGTCCTTTTCTCTTACCTCAGGGTCTTTATTGGGCCTTTTAAATAAAGAACAATTAATTTTACAATTTACTATTGACAAATATTTTTAATAAACTTTCGAAATGTAATCGAATTAAAACGAAATGAAATCGAAATCTGAGGACCTTTTATTAACGTTTACAATTTTAATTTAAATGTTTCCTTTACTCACTGTTTGTACTGGTACCAGGGCAATTTGTGAAGATTCTGCACCTCGAACACTTATGAACAGGCCATGTAACACTGAATTTATTTATTATTGTTTGCAAACACTTAAAACTGTTGATCTCTGTCAATTATTTGGAACTTGCGACGGAAACTGGAGACTTCTACCACAAAATCATCAGTCTCTGCTTGCAGACTGCTAACACAACTCAATGCTCTCGTTTCTGATTTCCAACTCAATTTATTTTAGTTCCGTCCTCGACTGGAATCCTTCGCCTACTGCTAAATTTAATTATACTGTACTTCACAATGTCTCGTAGCTGACTGACATTTTTAATTCCTTCAGTACTCAGCAAGGTCTCATGGCTGACTAACTACTCCATTAACTTACGCGCGCTATTGTCTAACAATGTCTTGGCCTGTTCAATATTCTCCACCATTATTGTATCTTTGTGTGTTCGCCGGCAACAATTCAGTTCAACACTTTCTAATTATTAATTGCCCTTTTATCATTACAATATATAATATATAATTTAAGTTATAATATATATAATATTGTTACATTCCTGAGTAATATTGATATTTTGTTAATAGGGAAATGTCTGTAATAGTATTTAAGAATTATAATGAAATATCCATATTTTTTTATGATCAGTAACATAAATAGTTATTAATTGAAGGTATGATAATTTAAGTAATAAATGGAATGTCTCTACCAATCGTGTTCATAGTCTTTCAGAAAGCATTCGATCGCAAGAAAACTGAAACTAAAGCACTCAAAACCCAACATGTGTGGACCCTCATTGCAGTAATCATATACATTTACAGAGAAGTAAGTGAAGTAGTACAATTGCAGACTCACAGGAACTTAAGATGAGGAGAAGCATCAGTCAAGGGGGCTCAATTCTTCAGAGCCTCATTCCATATATGTTTCTGAAGATAAGCTGGGAGAATGAACAACGTGGTCTAAGAATTGACGAAAAATATCTGCGGTACATCACGTACATTTGGAAGAAATTCTATGATCTTCAAATAAAATATTTTACTTTATCTAAAGACCCAATAATCAGTTATGACATATGGTTGTGAAATGCGAAACTTACACTTCACGGTAGTGCACAAGGTCCCAGATGCACAAAAGTGTAGAACGAACCATGTAGGGAAGAAAAGAGATCGCTCGAGGAATGGCTTTGTGAGAAGCAGAACCAAATTAATAAGCACGGTAGCGGGTCGTACATATTATAAGTCCGAAATGGCAGTGGGATGAGGTCGGTGGACAAAGAAACTTGTAGACTGGAACGTACAGGCCATAATCGGCCGCTGAGGAGGTCATTTGATGGATTGAACACGGACATGAAGAAGATGTCAGGGACTAATTGGAAGAGAATACTTCAATATTTCAATGGACAAAAATGAGTCGGCAATAAGTAGATAAAGTTCAATTTCAACGGCTTCCAATTCCAAGTCTAGGATGCGGCAAGAAATTAATGAAAAGTGTAAGTGAAGGTAAGTAAAGCAACAACCTAAAATACGGGTTGAAGAAATAACTGGTGATTGTATGATAACGCGTTTTATTTTATCATGTACCATCCTCACACTTCTGCAGACAAGTTTCAATTTATTTTTCCTGAGCCTTGTTTCAAGCCATGAATTATCCTAGGTTAAGATTCACAATTTATAATTGTACATTTAAATTATGAGGAACGTAATATAATGAAATGTGAACAATAGCGACAAGTCTGATCCACAAACATCTGAATTCATACTGCAATCCGTGAAAAAGCCATTAAGATTATTTGTTTTGTTTTATGAAATATTTTAGATGAAATTGTTAGCACGACCAGTCGTTGGGGCAAAGATTGCGAATGAGACAGGAAGTGTGTTTACAAGTCCAGAGTTAGCAAGTCATATCTGACCGTAAGGGTCGATGTGGTAAGGTTCGACGCCGAGCGGTCAGCACAACTGTGCGAGTGGATTTTTTAAATACATAATTTCAAGTACCTGCTGAGGTGTGAGGTGGATGTAAAGAGAGATGGACGCGTCATTGGTTTGGTAGACCAGTGGAGTAGCCTATGAGTTTTAGCCACTTCTCTAGGGTGAACCTGGGATCAGCCACCTACTGGAATGTCGCGGCGAGATAAACAAATAGTAAGCCTTTATATATCCGCCGTGTGACAAGTTAGTAATGGGTGTTGCCGGGTCATAATTCAACTCAGCGACATGCATAACCTCGGATTTTACTCCAATCTCGGTAGTTTTTGCATTATTTTTATGTAACTTTCCTTTACCCCAATCCATACAGATGATCCTCATGCAGTAAGAGGTTGCAATTATACACAAAAAAAATTTCGATAAAAATATCTGCCGTTTTAGCATGTTTGAAATTTCCACCCCGTCCACCCCCGCCGCTGAGGGTCGTATACGTGTCTTAACCCCACAGTGTTTGTTTCCGGTTCGAAATTTGGTCACATTTGCTCCACGGTTGTAGATTTGTATGTGGAACACACACACATACACACTAGATCTTGCGACAAATAGAAAGTATACGTCATGATGAAGTATAGTTTAAATAGATTAAAAGTATAGTATAAATATATTGAGGTGTATATACAATCACAAGTAGAATAGAAATATCTATAGTTGATGGGAAGTGTTCGGCACCATTACCCCTTGCGAAGAGTACTGCCTGACGGCGCTGCCGGGAGGGGGAGGGTAAGTAATATCGACAGGGGGTGGGTTGTTTTTTAGTAGGTAGTAGTCATCGGACTGATCCCCACATAACCTCTGCGGAAGTATGAGTAAATGCATTTCTCCAACCTCCTCAACAACAACAAAAAACCCTCTATTATATATATATATAGTAATGCCAATTAATTAAACCATTAATTGGTTTTAATAAAATTTAATTGTAGCGGCAGGAGCTTCCAAAGCGACAATGGAGCTAGCTCTGTTACTTTGCCGGAAAGTCAAAACTGGAGAGCACTAAGAGTTAGTTGGTGGCGGGACATTTCAGAGGACGGAACAAATAATACTAGAGCAGAGACTAGCCGTCCTTGAAGTATTATTAAACAAAGTTGTGAATTTAAGACAAAGTAAAAACATTCACGGAAGTATTACCCCGTAAATATCGCTAAGTAAAAGCAGTTTACGTCTATAGTCAGCCAGGGAATAGTAAAGTTGCAGTTTAAGTCCAAAGCGGTAAAAGACTAACAAATCTACGAATCATAGGATTCGTATAAGGCGAGCAGACATCAAATAGCTGATATTCAGGAGGATCATCCGAGTTCCTGTGAGCCTATCAGTTTTGATTACAATAGTGTAAAATCTGTGAGTTGACTTCTAGAATCAGTGTATAATTTTGCAACAGTGTATTTCCGAAACCAGAAGGAATGATGGTACCTGCTGGACACTACGTAAGTAACAAAACCAAACTAATGATTAATTGTAAACGTAATTAAAGGATAGAGTCAGATTTCGTTCTCTTTTAATTGTCAATCAAAGTTAATTTCTTTTCTTTTTAATTTATTTCAATCGACGTATTGTTTAGGTAAATGTGAACTGTTTGTTAAGATTTTAAAATTTTGTTGTGTCCATTATCAAACCCATTGAAGGCCCTGAGAAATTAATATTTTAAATTGTAATTTTTTTGAGTTATTGCCACAAAATTAATAAATATTTTGTTTGTTAATTGATTATCTTTTCATTTAATGAAAAAACCTTCCATTTAATTATTACATATTGGCGTTCAACGTGAGGCAAAATAGTTAAATTAATTAACGCATTATATTTAATATATATATATATATTGTAATAAACACAATTAAATCATATAATATTTACCACTACAATGGTGCCAAATTGTTGTCCACCAAAATATTAAAGGGAAATATATCTCAGGGGTCGCCCACGAACCTCCAATAAAAAATAGGAGTTTATAATCTGAACACAGAAAACTATAAAACTTTTATAATAGAAATCAAACAGTTATTTACTATCCTTAACCAAAACCAAACAAACACCTCGGACCGTCAAAATTGGTTCCCAAGCGGCCCAACACCCTTCAAGGGATATCCGTTAGTTCGTTCTTCGTTAAAGATCACAACAAACTCACAACCCTACATAAAGCACCCTTCTCCACTTTGTTAACGTAACGTAACCAAAAATATAAAACATAAATGTTAATTAAACATACATTATGGACTCTTTCAAACAGGATAAAAACTCGTGAAATGATATTCTTGCAGATTTAAAGGCAGTGACATACGAACAAAATTTCTGTATTAATACTAATTTCAATGTGTCTTATCCGTTTGTTAAAATGTAGCTATTTAAATTCCATTACTGATCTTTTAAAACATTTTTCGCGTCTGGAAATCGTCTCGCTGATAGTTTACCTACACTTTTTCACAATAACTCCTCAATATCACTTCTTTTTGTTTTCATAAAAAACACTATACTCTGGTTTTATTAACATTGATATACAATGTCGTTGTAATAACTACTTTAAGTTTACTCACACGAACGCTATTTCAAACATGTCTTAATTCTATTCGTTCACCGTTTTTATTTTTTCATCTATTTACGACGGACATCCAGCAGATACTGTGTGAATCTTCAAGATTCTACCACACAGATGTGTGAAAGTGACAATGTCCAACAGCGTCAATTTTAACAGTTGAAGCCTGTCCTTACCTGTCAGACTACTCCACCCCAAGCCGAAACCGATAAAAGCAGAGTAATACTCGTCAGAAACATTTAACTTTGCTAAGTATTTAATACTTTAATAATGCTTTTCAGCATTCAAGATTTTATCTCATTACATGTTGAAATAATAGTAGTGTTGAAACTTAGTTATTTGGAAACTAAGAGCTTGTAATATATCGCACCAACAAGTGGCAATTTTGTTCTAAATGGGCTAAATTAAATAGCTGATAATATCAGTTGAAATTGTAGGTTTCACGGGGTTCACGACTAGAAGATGTCCACTTAATCATCATTGCTTCTTCACGGCATATTGGCGCTTGCCTTGGAAAATCACGTACTTAATGGCAGCTAATTGAAAGGCTTGCTGACCGCGTGAGCTATTTGGAACGATACAGTTGCATTCATACTTAAAGTAACTAAACCGTCTACTTGCCAATTTATACTTACTCCTTTTCCAGGCGAATCATGCCATTTTATACTAGAATTATTTAGGGTAACTTACATTATACATACACATACATCATTAACTCAAAAAATAATACATAATTTTCAAGATCTTATTTATTATTAAATGTCCTTACATATGGAAAAAATCATTATTAATAAACTGATCAGTTTGGGGGTCTAGCACAAAATCCCGACACGCACTTGCCCGAAGCACGTTTTCCCGACAAAAATATCCCGATTGATGTTTTCCCGACAGGTCAATTTCCTGAAAGGTGCATTTTTACGAAATAAAGCTTAAAATTGCATTGTAGAACAGCTAATATGTTACTTATCTTATTACACATGATTATTATTGTAAATTAAGTTACTCAATAATGCGTGGAGCAATTTCAACTTGGCATCACCCTATGTATTTAAAATAACTCTAGCATCCCTATGGGTGGGGTGGAGGAGGGTGATATTATTAATAATTTGATATAGACCGAGATTCATGTCGAATAATATAACTCCGGATTCTACAGCAAAATTGGTTGTTATTGCAATTTTTTATCACCCCCTTTCAATCCACCCCTAGAGCCGTTAGGGGATGAAAACATCGAGACTGACACTATAAATCTGAACGACCCTGTAAATTATTTAATCGTCGCCAATATAGGCAGAATTTGAAAATGCCACCCCTTTTCACACCGTTCTAGAGTTATCTTAAATTCGTGGGGATTGTTCCTGGACCTTAAGTGATGCGTGTTTGGTTGAAATTGAATATAACTAACATATTAAATATCCTATAATATTAAAATCATGCTTTATTTCGTTAAAGCGCACCTTTTGGGAAAGTGATCTGTCGGGAGGTCTTATCGAACAAATGTCGTGACAATGTACTGTCGGGCGACGTCAATTGGGATAATGACTTGTTTACAAAAATCAATCGGGATATTGTTGTCGGGGAAACGTGCTTCGGGCAAGTGTGTGTCGGACAAACGAACCGATCACCAGGATGGGTATTTCTTTTAAAATAACCTGTCAAACTTTCTAGTTGCAAGAATACTTGTAGCTACAGACAAAAGTTATTATTGTTAACGTAAGTGACTTGGCAAGCGATGACGTTAATAATGTAAAAATAAAAGTTGTGATATTCAAATATTCAATTTCCAGCTGCACATTTAGACTGCTTCAGGTGCGCTTTTCTGGGCTATATGTGTAACGGTTTGTTACAAAAACACTATATATTTATCAAACTTTAGAATGACTGATGTGCGAACAACTTGCGAATATAATCTGATGTTTTATCCTGATAGTTGCCTAACGTTTTTATTTGCAGCTTTAACAGATTTTGGAGTGTGTAGTCTTTCAGCGATAATCTGTCGAACACTTGAACAGCATTAAAATCCTTTTCATGTTTCAATTGAAGATGGATTTATTTAATGATATATTCGAGCGTTTTAAAACTTCAATGAGTTTGGATTGTGAATGTTTTAGTTCATTAGATTTTATTTGGTCTTCCTATCAAACCCAGTGGTGACCCTGAGATAATGAGAAATTCAACGTAATTGATTGTAAAATTATAAAGCTATATTTTCATAGAACGCCACGAATTAATAAAATAAAAAATTGGAATATTTGTTTGTTAAATTGATGGAATTCGGCGTGCAAATCAGGGCTTATAATGTGTAGTTATCAACAATAAATTTAAATACATAATAATTTTGTTAATTATTCCTATAATTAAGACCACCTTTTTATCTTATAAATAAAAAAGAGTGTATGTATGTTTGTATGTTTGTTTGTTTGTATGTTCGTTATACAAATCTACACCGGTAGAGCAAATTTCGTACACGTGTTCTTTACGACCAGGAAACAAACACTGTCGGGGTGAGACATGTCTACCACCCCCAGAAGCGGGGGTGCACGGGGGTTGAAATATTTAAACATGCTAAAACAGCCGATATTTTAGTCGGATAATAATTTTTAGGGGTCCAAGATATTGGTGGTGTTTCTACCGATGTTTTCTGAATATAATTTTCATCCCCTACACCCTGAGAAAAGGGCACCCTTAGGGTTTGGGGTGGAGAATACAAATCTATACCGGTAGATCAAATTTCACCAAATTTCGTACACGTGTTCTTTGCGACCAGGAAAACAACACTGTCGGGGTGAGAGGCGCCTACCACCCCCAGAAGCGGGGGTGGACGGGGTGGAAATATTTGAACATGCTAAAACAGTCGATATTTCAGTCGGATAAATATTTTTAAGGGTCAAAGATATTTATAGTCTTTCCACTGATGATATCTGAATATAATTTTCAACCTCTACAGCCTGGGGAAAAAGCACCCCTAGCGTTTTGGGTGGAGAATACAAATCTATACCGGTGGAGCAAATATCACCAAATTTCGTACACGTGTTCGTTGCGACCAGGAAACAAACACTGTCGGGGTAAGACGCGTCTACCACCTCCAGAAACGGGGGCGGACGGGGGTTGAAATATTTAAACATGCTAAAACAGTCGATATTTCAGTCGGATAAATATTTTTAGGGGTCACAGATATTGATAGTGTTTCTACCGACTGTTGGGGTGAGACGCGTCTACCATCCCCAGAAGCGGGTCGGGATTATCAGTAGAGCACTTTTAGGTGTTGGGTCGAGGAACGCTGCAATAAAATAACGCGAATACAACCGAGATTGGAGTAAAATCCAAGGTTATGGATGTTGTCCAGTTCAATTATAGCATCAAATTGCCCATTTAGCCCCGAGAGGCGGGAGTGGAGGTTAACATGTTAAATCATCGATATTAGCGTGGAATAAATAAATGCCGGGACCATTGACGTTGATAGTATTTCTACCGATGTTGTTTGTAGGCATGATAGGGGAGGGGCTGGAGGGGATTTCCTTGAAAATAACGGCAAAACAACCGAGATTCGAGTTAAATCGAAGGTAATGGATGTCCCTGAATTTATTTATGACAATCTGGACAACGCGCGGGTATCGGCTGGGTTGGGATTAGTTGACCGGCTGTTTTTTGCGTCGATTAAATATATTTCGGGATGAATTACATTAATAAAATTTCCCTACATGTTCTCTGTGTATAATTTCAACCCCTTTCGGACTCATAAGGGTGCACATTTAAGGGTGGGCGTGAAGTAGCATTACATAAAAAGAAACCAGAAACTATCGGGATTGTCACTGAGTTTAATTATGACATTAAACTTGACCGTTTAAGTCCCCGAAGCGGGAGTGGTCGGGGGTGAAAAATTTCAAACATGTTAAACGGTCGATATTTGCGATAATTATTTCCTGGGGTTAATTACTTTGAAAGTATTTATACCGATGTTGTTTGTGTATAATTTAACCCCTGTGAGGGGAGAAAGCTTAGGGGTGGCGTGGAGGCACGTTAAATAAAATCCCGCAAAAACAACCGAGATTCGAATCAATTCCGAGACTATGAATGTCGCTGAATCTAATTGTGACAACCTGGGTAACGCGACGGGTTTGGGATGTGTTGGGCGGGGGAATAAATTTTCAGACAATGTAATCGGCCGATTTTTGCGTGGAATACGTTCTTTTTCATTATCGCATATTTGTGGGGGTGGTCATCTTCTAACATGTAAAAACGGCCGATATATTTAGTCAATGACTTCATCCCCCTTCGGCATGGGAGGTTAGCACATTTAGGGATAGGGTTCGAGGAGCTTTACATAAAAATAGCGCAAAAGTAACCAAAACTGGAGTCTTATGGATGGTTATAGATAAATGACATCTCTGGAAACGCCGGGCACCCAGCTAGTCATTAAATAAATGGCTTCATCAACGTGAGACTATTTAATTTAAAATAGACCCTTTTAATTATTACATAAATTGGCGTCTTGAACGTGGGGCTAACTATCATTCTAATTTTAATTAATTTTTTTGTTCTTGAAGAATATCTTTTAATTAAAGATTTGTTTGTTTATTACAGTGTATATATATATATATATATATATATATATATATATATATATTATATGCTAATTATGTTAACCGGTCAGACATTTCCGACTGGCGATTACGAGTTAGAATTCTCCAAACTGTTCAATCTTGCACTGGAACCGTCAGCAAACTGCCTTAAGCTCATACCCGTGTCAGTTTTGATGGTATCAAGTGAATGTGTTCTCTTGCCAGCCTGATCTAAGCATCACATCTTTCTCTAATGAATTCAATTGCATCAGATGACCAATCTTGGCTTCCAATGATATGTCATGGTGGATGTGTTTCAACGCTTTCTTGTTCGTCTCCCTTGCTGTGTATGGGATATGGCGCAGTCTTCAGAAACGCCACAGCTCATTTGAGCCGAGTTTCCTTCTATCTGCTTTTCTAAAAGTTAAACATTCACAATCATTCGTGCTTATGAGGGACACATGACACGAACGAATCTGAATTTGTTCGGCACACAAATGTTCTTATTTTCTATACTTTTTTCATTCTCATGATTGCGCTTCTGGCGCTACTCTCAATCCGACACCAGAGAAATTCCTGTACGTACTGGTTAGTCAGATCTTTGGCTATCTTTTCTTTACTGCGTACTGAGAAGGGTGTTCAAAACTTTTCCAGTAGTTTATGGTATGACCCATTTTGAATTCCTCCAGCTAATTTTCACCGTTGGTTCCAGAACGAATCTCTTTCTAGACTCGCCGCCAGGTAAAACTGCAAATTCAACTTCGTCATTTCATCTCGTTTACCCGCTACTTTGCTCTTATTTGCTCGGCAAGGTTTATGATGCCATCTGCAAGCCATCTTTATTTCCTCTCTCGTTTCGAGGATAGTCGATCTAAAGTTCTGCCACAATTTCTCAGGCACCTTCTCCAAGGTATCAAGCAACAAGGTATCGAACTTGCTTCTCATCTCCAATGGATTTGAAAGTGGAATTCTTGAGACATCTAACTTCTTTTGCGACGCACTCTTTTTGATGTCACAGAGCTTGACTTTGATTTTGATTACATGGAAAAATAATCGATTTGATTGTGATGCAATCCATTTACACTTTTGAAACGTTGAGAATCAAAGCAAACTCGCTGTATTGAATATTAGTGTAAAAGATATACTGAAAGTTATGATGATCACATTGTAATTATAACCCTTCGACGGATTACCCTTATATAAGTCGCACGTTTCACATCCCTGGCATTTATATCAGCACTAACCGAATACCCGAGGTTCTCTTAACAGTTTCATAAATTTTAGACGTAATTGGTCTCGTTTTCTCTCGCTCTCAAAATAATTATATTAATACTTATCTAATAAAAATCTGTCAAATGTATGGAGGTGAGAGCTGTTCTCTCGCAGGCAGAACCTTTCTGGAGAGACGGAAAGCGCTTACAATGGGGATGCCTTTTCCTCTCTCCGTTTTTGAACTAAGGTTCCCACAAGCAGAGCCATCTGGGCCTGTTTAGAGAGGTGTATGTTCTAGGATCGCAGATCTTGGGAAATCGGTAAGAGTTGTTCCCTGTTCCCATTCTGAACAGTCGGCCAGCTGCCTCCTGTCGAGGCACAGAGAAGGGAATGCTGCGGCCCCACAGTAAATCACTCTGCCGCCATCGGAAGGGCGTGGGATAAGTACCAAGAGTCCGACCTACCTGATTCAGGGTTTATCCTACATAAATTTTAGGCGAATTCCGGGTAGGATCCTTAAAATACAGCTCGGGGCCCTTCCTCTACCATTCCACATCTCCCCTTTCAAATACCTTTCTTCGCTATTAAAGGGGAGTTGCCACTGCCTGGATTGTAATGACTCTAAAAAACGTATTGCATTTACAGCTTTATTCTATAATGAATAACGGTATTCGCCTGCATAGCGCTGAGATTAAAACGGCTGGACGGATTATAGAACTTAAATGTTCCCGTGGAGAACTTACTATCACTTCGGTCCCGTGTTACGCATAATAAATTCACTTTTATATAAGAATAGCAATAACAATTCTTGTCTGTGCTAATTTATTATTATTATAAAGTAAATATACCATACATAATCTTTTTCCACTTACCTAAATCAGAGACTTCAATTACAATATTTTATTCACTAGGTAAAGTTTTACTTCTAATTATTACGAAAGTCATAATGAAGTTAAAGATAATATTGATCAGCATACTGTCAAATTACAGATAACTCCTTATACATCTCTTTAGTAGTGTTCACAATAATTTATTTGAATGTTTACATGTTTGTATTGGCCAAGGATTTTCTGAGCGTCTTTTTTAAGTTGTTCTTGAGTAAAATTTTTTTGAAAATATGTTTTTTAAGTGAAAATTATGACGATGTTCTTGAGACTGTCTTCTTAATACGAAATACCCCTTCCGTTCAGCTAAAGCTGACTCACTTCTAAAAGTTGGCACCAGTCGGCGCAGCAATTAGCGACTTCTCACCTTTTGCCAACAGTTGCAGCGCATATTTCCCCGTCACGAAGGGCGACGGTCGCGTTATTTATGGCGGCAACAACGAGTTATAAATCTACGCTAGCATTTATCGCAGCGAGGCTTGAGGCAGCAATTAAGACCTTTGTATATCCAGTTTAATAAAAAGCGGTCTGGATTCTTCTGTGGCTGGCGGCGAGAGCTTTATTCGTTTGGCAGGTCATTCGTAAGCGAGCTGAAATAGTGCATCAACATCACTGCGATGAAAGTGAACTCACTTATAGAAATAGTATTACACAGACAACTACATCAGTGTTAATAACGCTATTGCTGCTGAGCGGTAATTTACCGTCTGGGTGGGCCTTTTCTGAGTACTGTAGTAAACGCGTTAGGTTCTATAGTAGTTTAAATCTCTCTGCGGACTGCTCGACGGCAATAAATTTTAAGACCGAACACGCGAATACGAATTATTTAGTAGACTACTAGAGTAGATAAATGAACAGATACGTGTCACTCATGTTTTGGCGTTCCAGTCCGTCTGAACACACTCCTTGACAAACAACTAAATCAGCACTGCGATTATAATACTAATTCCTTTGTCTTACCAGGAAGGTGTCTCGTAACAGTTACTATATAATATAACAAGATTAATCCTTATAACAACACTTTAGGAGCTGATACCCTTTACACACACAAAAATTGCATTTAAATGTCCATTATTCGCCTATCGAGTATCAATGATTTGATTTCATATTATAAATTTTTTTTAGCTAAATTCAGATGACAAATTATGTGCATACGTTAGCAGACTTTCCTTCATATTTAAGAAGTTATGCGATCAAACCAAATCTCTGTTCCCTGTTTCACATATGGAAGGTCGTACAGATTAAAATTTGTAAACAATCAAATGAAATTAAATTCAGCGGAAAGTATTCATTCAATTAAATAAAGTTAGTAAGTCCTTGCATTTTCATACCACGTCGTTTTCAATTTAGTAAAGCCGTAATAAGACATTAGTAGCATAAATAAAGTCGATCTAAAAATCTGAAACTACTAAATTTTATATTTGAAATGATCGAAATAATTTCATTGCAATATTTTAGACCGTGGAATATAAGAAAATGTTAGATCGCATATTCGTTCTAATTTATCCCCGTAAGATATAATTTACGATTCATTTACAAACAATATCACAGATGACAAATCAATTTAAAACATAAAGTCGACGACCATATTAGTGATCGAAAGTTATACTGGTTGTAAATTACAAGAACAGTAAATGAAATGTATTTGTATTTTTTTAAATACGATTATTTCATATGTTTTCAAAATTCGGTATATGCGAAATAATACTTTTTGACTTAGTATACTCTTTGGAAATTGTGATTCAAAACTTCAAGATAAATATTTACTAGAAAATACTTTCGGTACAAAGATACAAAATTCTGCAACGTTGTTTGTTCTGCGATGTTGTTTGATAACATATCATACTTCTATAAGAATCAACGGTTTCTCCAGCCATTGTTCAACGAAATAATTCAGTAATTTTCTATAATCGGAGCTTTCTCTATAACAATTATCCAAGTATCTGCGATTACTATGTAAGTATTTTTATTTCCATTAATTGCAAAAACAATTTGGGAAAACGTCAAGAATTACTAAATAACACATAAGAAACAATGGTACAAACATATGTATGTATATAAGAAAATTAAGGGGCCTTTGATAATTGAGCCTATTTTACATACTTATAAAAGGAAAAAAACAAATTTAAATTAAAAACGAATAATACATATAGAATTCGCTTAAATTGTATATAGGCGTCTCACCAAAATACTTTTTTAAAACTGAAGAAAAGTTTAATATTCATGGGTAATTTATTGAAAAAATTGAGCCTTTTAATATAGGGTCATTATCAGGTTTCTTTCAATTTGTTGTGATTCTGAAATAGTTAATATTTTCCCCTGTAGTGTAAATTGTAAGTGTATTGTGTACAGGGAAGTTCATTATATTTTCTAACAAGTTGGATTGACTTCTAAAACTGTCAGAATATTGTATTTTTTAAAGATTGGCTTACAGGAATCACTCAGCTTCATTCCAAAAAGAAACTTTAAAGTAATTTAATTGTGAATATATTACACCATATGTTTAATAATAAATCCTCTGTAAGAACCGTTGACAATTCAAGACTTAAGCATTACAGTTTTATTTCAAACAGCATCTATTTAATCATCCCAGGGCATATTTTGATCCACATGAATTCCAAAGAATTTAGTAGGTCTGACCATGACCAATCATGTGAAATGGGTGTAAAGCCAAAACATAGAATGTTAGTTTTTGAAACTTTACCAAACTTCCCTTGCTGATCTGTTTGTAGATATGCTAAGGCTGTACATGAGTTACATGTATTCATCACGTCAACGTTGATCCTATACTCTGAAGTAAAACTTGAGGACTGTATCTTTCTCTATAAACTCTGATTGAAATGGAATCAACAGCCAGAAATATCGACGTCCGCGAATACTTTTCTAACGCCGGAGATTCAATCTATTTCTAAATCAAGTTTTATGGTGAATGGAAACGAAGAGCATCAACATTATTAAACTTTGATTAGATTTATTAGTTCCATTAGTCCTCGGCAGAGGAAATATGACAAGTCAAATTGATATTACTTACAAATGTATGAATGAGATATACATAAATACTCTAGATGTTTAAGAATATACATAAATAGTGAAGAATTTAAAGTGTACATATTTGAAATTACATGAAATAGGTTCATGGAGAATATAAGGCATACTACATACGTAAATAAATAACTTAGTAGAAATATTTGATTCCATTTTATCAATAAGCAATTGAATCAAAATCAGGGAAATGTTTGTCTCCGTATGTGTTTACTATATCCACTTAGATGGAATAAAGTTACGTAAATCTATTGGGACAGTTTTTAAATATTCTGTCAAAAAGCCTCTTAAAATGTAATTTGCGTCTTCTCTGCCAAGTATTACATTTCTTCTTCTTGGTCCTAGAACCATGTTTTTCTATAGAGATGAAGCATGAACTGTTTGGAAGCTGCAGTAATTCGTCTCCCAAATGCGGATAGATCAGAATATTTCTGGAATTGACCCCAGAGCAGAAACGTTACTTGTGTACTGTCTAAAATGCCTAAGACAATCAGGCACACTGGACATATCCAAATACATAAAGCACGGTACTCGTATGCGATTTCTTTCATCGCATGGAATATTCTACTTGGTTATAGAGTAGTGAGAGATAAGATTTCAAGTGATTGAACTAAGGTTTCCACAAGCCGAGGCACCTCGGCCTGTTCTGAGAGGTCTATGTTCCGGGGTCACAGACCTTGGGCATACGGTAAGAGTTGTCCGCTATTCCCATTGGAATAGTCGGCCAGCTGCCTCCTAAACTGGTCGAGACACGGAGAAGGGAATGCTACGTCCCCACAGCAAACTCCTCTCCCGCTATCGAGCTTCCGGTGGTGTACGACTATACACCGCGCAAAACAAGGGCCGGGTGTCTGGACTTCGAATAAATTTCAACTATAAGTCAATTGAATTTCATACTCTTAGAACGTGAAATCGGCTGTTTATATTTTTATATTAGATTACTCACTCTAAAATCGTATCTATCAGTACTGAAAGTACCTGTACCGTATAACAGATGCGTATTCTCATTGTGCGTGACTATATCACATTGCACGCCCGACTCAATTACCTATATTGGCCGGCAGGCACCCTCTTACCTGGTCGGCTATCAACTGTTTATTAATTCAACCCCTGAATAAATGACGACGCCCTACTATTCCGAGTAGACATGTGGCCAGGAGAGTCCAGGGAGGAGTCAAATATTTGGCCATGTGCGCGCGAGTGGTGCGTCTGAAATATTAAAAGCCTCTCCCCTCCCCCTCACGGCGTCTGCTGTGCCAGCACACGTAGTTCATCCACGCCACTTTCGCGAAATTACTTTCTCTTAGGTCTCCTTATCGCTCTTTCTCTAACAAAGAACAAAGTGCTTCTGATACTACAACAATACTATGCGTGACCAGCGATATAGCGCAGCGTAGGCACGAAAACAAAAAAAATAGCCAACTACAAACAAAAGCGGTGATAATATAAAAAAACACAGAACGTTTCTGAAAGCCTTGTTCCTTTCTTCAGGTGCAGAAAAAATGCAAGAGCCTAGAACGTGACTCAACTAGTCAGTTGAGAAGACTCAAAATCCAAGAAAACGCAACGACAATGGGAAAGCAAAAGGTTTAGCGTAAAAATAAGGGACCGTAGCAATTGTTGAGTTTCACACTGTTCGTACATTAATTGCTGTGTTGTTTGATTAAATGTAAAGTATCTCTGATATAAGTCTGGAATTGTACCTGGTGCCAATGTCTAAAATGTTACAATTTTTTCAATCAAATGAATGTTTCGGATTGATAATATGTTTGGAGACTTTAGATTGTTTATCGTTGGGAAGTTTGATATTAGACATATGTTCCTTGATGCGGGTATTAAGAGAACGTTTTGTTTTCCCTATGTAGCAGGAATTACAATTCGAGCAAAAGATTTTGTAAACTACACATTGTTTGCTGTAGGTGTCAAGTGAGTCCTTGTTCTTTTTAATGAAGAGTATCAGTATCAGTAGATCTGTAAATTATGGATATTTGATATTCTTTAAAAAAATTGGACAAATTTGTTATGTAGAAAATTGTAATAAGGGAGTACGAGAAAAAAATTGGCTTGAAGTGATTACTGCCTGGTGACAGTAGGGTATTGTATTTTGTTCAATCGAATGTTTGTGTGTTTATTATTAAAAGATTAAATGATACTCATTAGAGATTAAAATGTTCCGGACAATATTTATTTTGTGGAACTAGGAGTTGCAAAGTAATAAATCTCTCGTTTTGGTTAGGAGGATGATCAGAAAGAAAATGTAGGTTTCCTGAACCAATTGATGAGAATGGAAGTATTGTGAATGGATACAGTGACATCAAGGAAATTAATAGAATCGGTCAATTCAAGTTCATGGGTGAATTGTAAATCGGGATGGTAATTATTGAACGTATTGACTGACTATAAGTGATTTGAGAGTTATTAACAATACAAAAAATGTTATCTAAATATCTTATTAGGCAGGGATGTTGGACAAGAAGTAGGGAAACCATATACGTTTGTGGTCCTGTTTTTGCTAACCTTTTCTAATGAAGTAGTTTTGAAAAACCTTCAATACAATCTCTGCGTGTTCGCTATGACAACTTAAAGTGCGTGAAGTCGATAACGACATCTCATTGCACATCTTATTCAATAACAGGGAACCTGCAACTTTGACTCCTGGAATATTTAAACTATTTCAGTGAGAATATTGTCCAATTATCCGTCTCTTGGGAAATCATAAATGAATAGTAAAGTTGAAAATTAATTATGATTATAGAGAGCTCCAAGGTTCCGAATGTTCCTTTCGTGCTACCAAACTACGAACGATAATATATTTTGTTTGTATTTGGTTTAACTATTCGTACCGGTTCCTCTTTGCGTGACCAGATTCATTTACAAAATTTCAACATCTCTTATATCCAAGATTAAAAATGTTATACGAAAATATTTACATTCTATCCTAATACATACACGTTGTATAAGAACCTAAATAAACATTGTGTGCATATGTGTCTTATAAATATAATTCCAGAAGAGCGACCAAGGCAGTTACGAGTGACGAAGACCGTCAAGACAAGAAAATGACTGCTGTCTCGCCTCTTTAGTAAGATTTCTTTAATAATACGTTTACAATATATATAACAGAGAGCAGGCTTTCCCGACGTAGGCGCTGGATGAAATGTTCTCGGGAAGAAGAAGATGGCACTGTCAGCCTGGAAACGTTGTGTGCAACAAAATACATAACCCGACTGGAAACGAGACAAATATTAATCTATTTATATAACATTTAACACGTTACCTTTTTCGATATATTACTTGGAAAAACTTGTAAATCCATATATACTATATTTTACTAAATTTATATAGTTGTTTATATTTTTAAAGTACATAGATTGAATTATTAATTTAATTAAATTAATTAAGACGGAACTCAGATTTTTTTCTGGGCGTTCCGTAGAGTTCAGAGAAATTTTGGGTGGTCGGACACGTCGGCATTACGTTTTTTATAAAGAAAAGGAACAAAACATCAAAACGATCACACAAATCTCATTTTTATTTCATGGTGTCACCATTAAAATTAAGTCGAAACAGAAAATAAAACGCAAAGATCTCTCTGGTGGCCCAGCTTGAGTGCCAGGTCACCATGTGGCACGAATGGTACTTGGTTCAAGTCGCGGATACGGTCATCCCCGCGCCACCAACAATCCCCCGAACCTGCGACCGGACAACGGCGGGAGGGCAGCCGGGAGCAAACTGCTCTAAGGCAGAAAATTAAGTGACTTCTTCTGGTCTCGCTCGTCGTCCGCCCGAGAATTTTATTCGATTTCAACCAGAAATTACCCATGTCATTTAATTATAGATTTCTAGGAATGAGTTTTCTTGTAATATTGAGAAAATAAAACGTCACATGGACGTTTGAACTATACACGTCCGCAAGGTGAGTAATGAGTCATGAATATGGTGTTTCTTAATTCTGTGGACTAGGCAGGCGCTGGATACTTGATAGAATTATATTCGGTTCAAATCAGCTCTGGTAGATTGGAGGCTATGACTTTCTAATTCTGGGTTAAAGCAATTTTCATTATTCTTCCTCAAATGATAAATATTTCCGACAAAAAGTTATGATTGATAAAAATTGGGTATAATATTCAGTTGAAAAATATCCTGGTGAATACATTAAATTAACTTTACTGATTGCCTGGCGTTGCCTATGTATTTACTTATCCAAATATTCTATTAGATACGAAAAATGAATTAATTCAACACTAATCTGTCGATAGTTCTTAATACGTTATCGTTTAACAGTCTCACCCTGCTACACTTATCATTCGACACCAATCTATTTCAATTCGTATATTTTGATATTAATCCCCTCTAAAAACATTTCTACACATGTACGATTACTCCAGCGATGCCACAGGTAAACTGTTCCAAATTTCGGATGTTCTATTTATAAAGCAAAAATTATCAATGATATTTTTTTTACCTCGTATTTTTTACCATGGTCATTTATTTCGTTGAATGTCAGTCCAAGTAATATTCCGTCAATGTTTTGAAAATTGCGCAGTTGCGCCTTCTCTGTCACGACCTTTAAGAAATTCCAATTGATTTTTATGTAGCATCCACTTACGGGTACCTGAAGGCATTGTCGTAGTCAAAATGTGGGGAATGATGGCCATAAATACAATGAACCTAACTTCTTCAATATTTTTATCTCGAAATGCATTGTTTTGCAAGATTTAGAAACAACAGGATTTATATGTTCTTCCTAGTTGAGCTGCTCGTTGATGTTTAGTCCAAAATAACGGCAATTTTTTACTTGATATAAAATACGTTCTCGAGTCATTATACACTTTTCGGATCTAGAAATATTTTGTAGTAAGTAAATTAAATGTAAATGAAAAATTTTCTACGATTAACTTTTAAATACAAAACGTTTATGAATAAGAAAGATAGCCAATTCAGACAAAAAAGTGATAATATAAAACACCATACAACGTTTCTGGGATCCTTGTTCCTTTCCTCAGGTGTGAAGAAGAGCCTAGAGCGACACAACTGCACTTGTCGTTGACAAAACTCAAAAGCGACGAAAACGCAACGACAATGGGAGAGTCGAGTGTTTTAAGATAATATATAGACGCATCTATCAGTCAAAATTGATGCTCGTGGATCTGTGAGAACGTAAAAATTTTAAAAGCATCGTCGTTTGGAAGCTTCTAGCAGTCAAATAAGGACGTCAGTTGATGCTTGGGAAAATAAAAATTTGCAAGGCTCGCCGCTGCGACCGAGTGATGGAGGTGGGGGGAATAAATATTTCAGAAGTAAAAGTTATTTGATCAGCAGCGCTTGAAGGTTGTAAAAAGACCTAGACCCGGAAGGAAAGTTGGACGTGTGTCCGCAAATATGTGTTAAGAGTTTGCGGCAGATAAGCGTTGGACTCTACCATTAATATCGGAATTTTTGAACATTATATAATAACTGGTGTCTATGAGGAAAAATACCTACTGGTCCGTTAATAATTGTGATCACTATAAGCTTGACTGGTATCGTCGGGCAAGACATCGTGTTTCTGCTAATAAAATTTGACAGTGTAATTTGCGTGGTGTACGCGGTCTAAACACCTTGAGGCACGTAGACTCTATCTTTTTTCGCCTGTAAAGCTGACAGAGCAGACGTGAGTTAGAATATAGGTAAGAGTGAAAATTTATGTGTTTTTGGTTTTTATTTTGTAACGTATATTGTTCAAATGAATATGGCCATAATGAGGCGGAAGATGCAATTTTGTAATATAAATGGTTGAATGACAATTGTGGATTTTTTGTTTTATTGAGGACCTATAGAGAGGGCTTTCCTTATAATACGCTAGATCTTATACTGTCTGGAGCTCAGAAAGTATTTAATTGTTTATGTTTGTGGATGCCTTAAAGTGTGTGAAAGTATATTCAATTTTATGCACATTATAGTCGATTTTTTAAATTTAAAACGTTTTCTAAAAATGTATGGTGGTAATAGTGTGGGGAGCTAAAAATTTTGATTAATCGAGAACTGGTCTGTTGAGTTCTTATTTAAAATTAATACATTGTAAATATTGCTTAGTTTTTGAGTTGTCAAATTTCACATTTTGTAATCTTAAATTGGGGAATATACAAGTTTGAATATTTTGGATAAATTCAACTTTAAATGTTTCCTTAATTATCATGTATTATTGTGATATATTCAAATTATTTAAAAAAAAGGAAAGTAGATTTCATTCCATACTTATTTCGAGACCCGAGATATTTCATTTGTAAATATAGACGTGGTAAATTTATATCATATTATTAGATAAGTTTATTAAATATTGTATTAGTTAAATATCTGTATTATTATTTTTAAACCTTTCACTAAATATTAAGAACCCGTATCTTCTTAAAATTTTATACATTTTGATAAAATTGAATGTTACATTAAATGGCTTCCCAACTGTGGGGCGAAGTAAATTTAAAATTAATAAACGTGAGGCAGAGTAAAAATAAAATAATGTAAAAAGATCAAAGTGAATATTACAATATATATATTTCAATGAATGAATGAAGTGATATCTGTCTATTTTGGCCGCACAGCTTGAGACAGCTGCGACCGAGTATTTTCGCTATGCCCCCAGTTGGAGAACAGTAGGCCTACAGGCCGGGCCCATGTGGCCGTTCGGCTAAATTTAGGGGAGTTTCGGAAGCGAAACATGCTTTACAGCTGTTACCGATGTGGACAGCCATTTCATGTGGTTTGTTATTGCTCTGCGTTCCACCGATAATGTATTCCAACTGGCCTCTAAACTTTCCATGAGAAGTCCATGCGGCTTTAATTCTCAGAGGGTTCGAATAATTATACATATACTCAATTCTAATATTAACTATTTCAGGTGTAAGATAACATACTCTCCGAAAATAAAATAAAAATATATTTCACCAATCCCCATAACAGAATTTGTGCTTGTGTAACAACTTAAGTACTTTCTTCATTAAAAATTAAGAAAAGTTTAATAGACTATATATATATTGTGTGACCTTTTGTCCCTTAAGGTTTCCGGGGTTCATACAATAAATGACGTATATCTCTTTCTTTTATTTTAAATAAAAAACAAATTAATATTTTGAAACATACACACGCTCATTGATTTGGGTCTATGGTCAGTTTTTACAACTACGTAGCTGACCCAAAGAATTCAACATGAAGATGATAGACTTGAAATAAATTTGTTAATAGGTTACTTTGATTAATATTTATTTTAAAGTTTTTTTTCAAGTATTGGCTTTGAAGTTTTAAAACACTCTCAATATTAAGAAAATGTAGTTTACAAGTTCGAGTTAAAACTCATGAGAATGAAAAAATAATTCTGATTAACTTTTACTTATATTGAAACAATGAAAATATATTTTTTATTATCATAGATTGATTCGGTCCAGTCCAATAACTGCACAATAAACAGTTTTTCCAACACAATACCTTCGTTATTTCTGCATTTTATCCCAGCGACCTGTCCTGCTGCAATCTGTGGCAATTGATGTCGCTACCACAAGAACTCGCATCCGGAAAAGTTTCAAGCTGAAGACCTCTCGATGTTCCTGCCGCGCTGTAATTCCCAAAGACACCAGTTAGTGGCCCCAAATCATTGAGGAAGGAACCAGTGTTGTTGATAAATTTAGTCTAATCGGAGCTTCAGTGTCTGCCGAAGTATTTGTGTGTTAATCTTTTTTTTACACGATTATCTACTTCCCCCTGCCCTTGGCGATAATCCTTTATTGCAATGTCGTCATCAGAAACCTTTCGACGTTTTTCACATAAGTATAATCACTTTTTTAAAACAACCAACTACTTTTTACGGTATCGGTAACTAAATTTCAAGAACCTTTCGAATTCAGATGCTCTCGGTTCCTCTATAAAAACATTCTCCCTCCACAACAATACTTGCAGCCTTATCTCAATCTGGTCAATGATATAAAAAGATATACCATCTCCCGAGCTATTGAAGAAAGCCTGTAAGGGCTGTTCTCTCGCTGGTGAACCTTCCCAGAGATCTCTGGAGGATGTATTGTAAAGAATTATTTTTGTGGGCTGGTTTTTTTTTCGTTAAATCAAAATAAATATTCGACCAATAAAGAAATTTTATATAAGTTTATTAAAGTTAAACATGAAAACTCTTATCTCAGGCACCTGTGGTTTTTACATAGAAGAGATCTGCTGCCCGTACCAAATGCGTACTGCTATTCTGCGTTGTGTTGCTTGCTGTAGCTCTTGTACCGACGTATTGGCGTTGACTCAGGGGTTGATCACTGGCTAAGGCGTCGGTCTCCGGGATTGAATGCTGGCAAGCCGTCGTACTAAATTGTGTGGTGCAATTCTGTGAACTCTTCACTAACAAGTTGTGGCTCCTTTCTCACGACGATTCTGCCACGAACTATATCAGAGACAACAACTTTACGGAGCCTCCCTTAATCACATCCACCAGCTTCGATGAGCGCAGAACAACTGTCTTTTGAAAAGCTTATCTCCTCCCTTATATCCTCCCAGTCTTTACTTTTTTCATTGTTAGAAAACTTCGTCAGTTTTACTGATTCTTCTATTGTCACAATATTTATAGCACGCAGCTGCAGTTCCGTAGTCAACAAAGACTAACTATTCTGTCATGTTGAGGCCAACAATCGAGGCAGGACACGAAATTACTTGGATGGAAATATTTATCTCCTCCACCCCCACGCACGTGCACGGTTTCGAATTCTCAAGACCACACAAACAACACTTCCGAGACAAAGAAAAACTTAAACCTAAATACATGCGTTACAATATCCTTTTGGGATGCCTTCTTCTCTATCTGGTTTTTTGAACTAAGTTGATCACAATCCCAGGCACCTCGTCGTGTTTTGAGAGGTGTATGTTCCTGGATCGCAGACCTTGACCTGCGTCAAGAGTTGTCCTCTATTCCTATTGTAAAATTCGGCCGGCTGCCTCCCAAACTGATCAAGGCACGGAGAAGGGAATGCTACGTCCCCACAGCAAACCCCTCTCCCGCCATCGAGAGGGCGTAGGACAATTACCAAATGACCAGCCTACCTGATTCAAGTTTTTCTAGGGGTTTCCCTGCAACAGTTTTAGGCGAATTGTCGGGTAGGATCAAATTAGAGTAGTGCAAATATAAATATAAAAACGTTAATGGTTAAAGGTCATATTTTAACCTCAATAATTATTACCTTCCTAGGCTATTTATCACTGAGGAAGGTCCCTTGCGGATATCTGCATCTTCATACAGATTTATTAATTGTGACGTTATAATGAACGCGACTAAAAATAAATAATAGCATTTGATGACGACGTGAAAATTCAGGCAAATTTTTATATTAAATCTTACTTCGCTTAGGCTTGGAGAGACATTGATTATGTTACTATTGTTCTGTAGTACTCGCAGCGGAGTAACTACAGGGTGAAAACTGGTCCGTGACTGCTCTCGCCAATTCCTCAAAACCCGTTCACCTGACGTTCTTAAAAAACTTCAAGAAGTACATCGCGCTACTGGCTCATTGTTTAAGAATTATCCTTGAATATTTTAACTCTGTCACGCCTTACGGCTTAGCAAACTGGGGTCGTCCACATCACGCGTTTGCAAAAACGGGCCGTACGAATCATATCTGGTGCGGATTGTAATGCCACTTTCGTAAACTAGGGATTTTAACTTCGCCGTGTACATATATTCTAGAAATTTTTAAGTTTGCCTACAGAAACATCAATTTATATGCCCAAAACTGAGCAAATTATTTATACAACACTAGAAATAGCTCTTAACTCCGCATATAAAAACATCGCCTAAGCCTATTTGAATCAAGCATTTATCCGGGATAAATCTATACAATAGTCGTCCGGACGAAATAAAAACTTTAACTATACAACATTTATTTATAAAGAGTTATAAATATTTGTTAATTAATGGAGCATATTACTCGCTGAAAGAGTTCGTAGATAGGAAGTACAGATTAGTTCCTCTTTAATGAAATAGTTTGCTGGTATCTATCAAGTTATGCTATTATTTTACTATTACAATCTTGTAGAATTAACTACAAACTTATTTTCTTTTTCATGATCGACGGGAATCGAAGTAAGATTTGCTGTTGGAAACTATGTCGAATGACAATTGAAGATTAATATAGTTATCATTTCCTTTATTACTGTTATATTAGTATCTTTAACGTTGCTTTAAATTATATAAAAAAAATTTTTAAAGTAGTATGAACTTTGTAAATGTGATATTTTATTCATGTCTTGTAATTTTAAATTATGACGTATCCTATTTCCTCGACCGAGGCCTAATGGAATAATAAATCTAAATCTAAACCTTGATCTCTCTTATGTTGCAGTTACTTCCTCACGCTGGTGAAACCATAGCTCGTAACATGTTAATTTATGAAGGAAACCTATTACTATTCTCCCTGGAATGGTGTTCATTGACTTTTGGCGTCATCTCTTTCTCTGCCAGTCAGGTCGGCCCCTTCCTAAGTTTCCCAATACTTTCTAAAACAGTATCCCCTTCACCCTACGAACTGAATCTGTATTTTGTCGGTCGACCTCTAGAGCCTCGTGGTTGCTAATTCACCCTTCACTCTGGAAACTGTTATATCAATTAAAATAAATACTATTATTGTTCGTTTTTGATTATATAAAATATAATTATAAATAAGAATAAAGTTATGAATGCCCCATATCACAATCCTTTAGACATTATGTACATGTTCTAAGAATGTACGCAAAGTATTTTTATTTTATTTTAAAATCATAAGGAAATGTCTGAATATGTAAATTCGGTAAAGGTTTCTTGCAATATTCAAGCCGACGAGTGCCGGTTTACACCAACCCGGATAGTATTGGCGGTCGAAGAAGTCGGCCACTCCATTTAGAATCTGATTATCATTATTTCTGCCTGAATATTGAGTCTGCTTCCTAGTTTGAAGAACAAAGGTTTAAATTTTTCTCATGGCACTCTGTTATAATTTATTTTAAGCTTCGCTGAAACGACCACAATTTTAATAGTATTCTAAAAAATTCTGCATGTTTTTATTTTCTAAGAATTCCGAAATGTACTGTGAAGACTTAATTAAAAGGGGTCCATTATGTGACGTATTAATTGAGTGCCCTAACGCTTGACATTATGTGACGTAATATTTTGTACAGGGTGGACGCCATTAATGATAACATTGATTGTCATTAAAAAGTAAAAGTTTTAATTACAGTTAAAGAGATTCGTTTACAATGAATAGAATTAATACTTATGAAAGTTTTAGTAAACCATGAGACCCTGATCCCAGGTTTCCCGTGGGAAGAACAACTGTCAGTTACTGTAGAAAAATCAAATCTTGCAATTGAAAGTTCGTTTTTGTTTATCTGTGTAGTCGTCCTTTGATTATCTGGAATCTATTTTTGCGTTTCACTGCCAGAAGCACATTAAATATTTAATCAAATTATTTTGCTCTGCTTTACAGCCCAAATCACTTCACTTTCTCAATATTATCACTTGTTTGCGTCGATTCTACTCTAATTTAGGCTTGACTAAATTTACACGCTTGAAGACAGAACACGTGGCTTTAATTCCTACCGCCTTTAATATTCTCGATGAAATTAACACACTCGTAGTTAGTTTTAATTGTATTAACATAATTTTTGAAAGCACTATTAATATAAAATGAATTTTTACTTGCAATGCTTTATATCAATCTACGGGGAGCTCTGATATCTCTCGACTTTCATCACACGGAAGCCAAGCAACAAAGCCGTCTGGCCGGACCAACAATTGAATAAACTCTTCATTTACAATATTCTGTATATCAATAATTCGAGACTACTTTCCCGTGTTACAGTAGGTTTCTGTTAAATTTTGCTAATAAAGTATCTGCTCCAATGAAAAAACTAATAATAATATTAACCATTGAAAATGTCACACTTAGATGTTCGTTTGCGTAGCACATTAGTGTATCATCATTCAATATGTTCTGTGTTGCAGGATTAATAAAAAATTATACTGCCGTTTCCTTTAAATCCCTTTGAATCTTGTTAACATGATTCAAGCGTTGCTACTTTTCCCTGATTTATTGTTTACTTTCTGCATTGAGAATTTTATTTCTTTTGTGTTCTGCATTCCTAATTCAATTTCAGACATATCAGAATTACTGGCTCAATTATTAACACATTGTAATGATTGAAAATTATAGAAATTTTTTATATTTATAATTAGTCTCATTAATTAAAGACAACGTATATTATTGAAAATCAATAAAGTACTTAATGTTTAAATAAATTGATATTTTGAATTAGTCGTGAACAGAATGAGTTCAAATTTCAGTAAACTTGGACGTTCGTATTTCTACGTTAATAATTTAAGTCAGACTAAATATAACGATTTCTTACGGAAATTATATAACTGAAGTTAATGTAGCAATTATTTTCAAGAAAATAGAAGAAGTAATCATTTCACAATGACTGCCAAATAAAAAGTTTCTTACTATTAAGCAAATTAATCGGAGTTT
The DNA here is from genome assembly GCA_037074705.1 of Zhengitettix transpicula. NCBI lineage: Eukaryota > Metazoa > Arthropoda > Insecta > Orthoptera > Tetrigidae > Zhengitettix > Zhengitettix transpicula. Next base: position 69,636,573 of record CM073590.1, on the reverse strand, counting down.
GGTAGTTAAATCATTATTCATTTATACATATCTGTTGAATTTTATTGATACATGACATACTTTTTGAGAAGCTTATACAAATACAAATCTAAGTTACACATAAAGTAATGAGCATTGCGTGGGGCGAGTCCTATTATATTTGTGTAGTGGAGAGGGCGGAGAGACAGGATCGGGATTCTTGATTGCATGCAGAGTTATTAAACGATGTGATTACCAAGTACCGGATCCATAAAGTCTAACTTCTCAGAACTATTGCCAAAGTGTCTTATCATTGACGAATACATTTTCCCAGCAGTATAGTCTTCAGGAAACTTGTTTGAATGTTTGGCCTCCCCTTTAATCCATTATGGGTTTTCGGATTACCGAGTGAATTTATTTTCTCAATTCTCTTACCGTCAAATTTCATGTGGAATATCAGTATATTATACCTAACATATGTAAAATTTATTGACTAATCTGAACATCAAAAAGCACGATCATTGAATACTTATCTCGCGTGTTAAACGTGCGTTTCTCCGATTCTGTATCAATACACACTTATATCTGCGAAGAGAATGAACAGAGGCCAAAGTGAAAGCTACTAGACATGACGTGAGTATTGAACACACCTAACATTAAGTCATTATATTTGTCTACGAACGAATCAGAAGATGATCTGATTATCTAGAGGAATCAGTGATATTCAACGTCTAGCCGAGACATTGACTTCTGACAATGTTACATCTCGCAACCTAATTACACAATTCCCACTGCTTCGGATACAATGAATGAACCTCACAGATACGGAAGATAACGCCTGAAAGGGCTAACTTCCTACTTTAGGTTTTACCTGTCATTTGTGTTAGATTCCCGTAAGCCGTGACACCTAGGCTGACTTTGAGGGGTGCTAGGTATTCGGTATGAATTGTGTTCTGTTCTCATTGGACCAGTCGACAACTGCCCCAACGTCTTGTTGAGAGACGGAATCTAGAATACTGCGTCCTCTCATCTCCCGAAACAGAAGGACGTGGGACAAGTACCCAGAACCCGACCTACCTGATGCTGGTGGCTGTAGGGCTTTCCTCTCACCACATTTATATGAATGCCTTAATCTTTAAACGACAGTCATACTTAGACTTATGCTATTATAGGAAATTGGCCATAACGTGACTTATGTAGCCTCTTTCTTTTTTTAAAAAAAGTGCCATATTTTAGCTCTCAGAAACTCATTTATAGATTTACATGAAGCTATGAACAGTAATGAATGATTATATAAGAAAATATAGTAGATTAATATTACCTTATAACAAATATTAATTATAGAATTAACCATGTGAAGTCCTCTACAATAAAATATTAGTCAAAAATGAGTTGACGTTATTTTATGAATCTCACCAATATAGGTTAAACGTGAAATACACACATTATTTCAGCCAAATATACGCAAAACTGCTGTGAGCGTTTCAATAAAAAGAAACTAAAAGAAGTTTGATGATGTGCCGGGACAAATAGCTGCTTTATTAAGAGGATTTGTTAATATAAGCTACAATTAAAATTTACATATGGGAACTAAAAATCAAGTTTGACGACTAACTTATTAAATATTTAAAGTAATAGTTAAATGAATTAATTAATTGCTTAACAAATAGATTTGGAAAGTACTAGTAGTATCTTCAAACTGGAAAACATTGATAAAATTTCTACAACTGAGCATTGAGTTAGAGTAAATATAACTTAAACTGTACTTCCTCGTTATAGAAAATACCTAGAAATAAACACGTTTGCTGTATGTAATCATTAAAATAATAAATTGGCTCTAATCCACTGATGTAGAATAGAACTAATGCATTCGCCTTGACAGTGATATAATATTTATGTAAACATATGCAGTCAAATTCAGCGACATAAGTAACATGAATTTAATATGCAGCTAAACCTTATTGTTGTTCAATGCAAGCAAGTGATAATAATATGAAATTAATTCAATTAGAGATCAGCAATTCATTCCAATTACAGTAATTATATTTGTAAGTACGTAATTGATTAAGGCTCGTAATAGAGGTAAATCGTGGAATGAATGTTATAACACTAAACCTAAACCTAGATCAAGGCAAAACTAAGAAATCATCTACGAGTATGGAGACACTACATCGGATTTTTTAAAATAAAATTACGTTCAATAAAGTGTATTTTGTTTAAGTATAGGCCTTATTGCTTAACTTCGACCAATCTGCCTTACGGACGTGTAAGTTCTCTTTCTACTAGTAACAACTATACTTACACATTTAAACCGGGTGTATAAGCTTAAATCCGCTGTTTGCTCATCCATGAAGTTAGTGATCATAATAAGCTACTGTGGATACGGCATTCTTTTTTTATGAGTTTGTCATCTGTCAACAATAGTCAGTGCACATCATCAGCAATTTCATACAACAACAAACATTTTTCCTTTGGTAATCATGTTTTGTATTAATAAGGAACGTAGGTTTTCCCGGTGTAGTTGCTGAATGAAGTTCTCTCGGGATTCCAACCGGGTAGCGTAGTTATGTAAACACAACGTTTCGATGGCTTGCACCGCCAACTTCTTCAGGTGAAGTGCCGTTTGCAGAAGATTGGGCTGTATTTATACCGCCCCGTCTGTGGTACCAGTGATCGGGATGTTTCTATTGGCTCTGGTCCGTAGGTGGTAGGGGTGGGCAGCTGGTGGTATCCCCTCCCCGTTGCCTCTTTGGATCGTTGCAACCGCCCCCGGTAACCTCGGCGCGTCCGTTGCCGCGTTAGCGGTTGTACCCCCTGGAGTGCCCGGTCCGTTCCTCGGCGTACGAGACGCCCGTAGCATGGCGACGGCCGGTGCCCAGGCCTTGCTCAACTGGTAGCCAGTGTCCCTATTTATGAGCTCGCTGTGGGTAGTTTTGATAGCCACAGCTTCCATAAGTATACTCTCCCAGTAATTACTAGCTGGGTCCAGTATCTTGGTGTTCTGGAAGTCAATTCGGTGGCCCGACATTAGTGCGTGTTCCGCCACGGCTGATTTCGAAGGCTGTTTTAACCTTAGGTGGCGCTGGTGTTCCACCCTTCTCTCTTCTACGGTACGAAGGGTTTGGCCTATATACTGTAAACCGCAGGAACAGGGAATTTGGTAGACCCCTGGTTTCCTGAGGCCGATCTGGTCCTTAACCGGACGTAACATTTGTTTCACTTTTGCCAGTGGGCGGAAGATAGTTTTAATGTTGTGTTTCCGCAGGAGTCTGCTAATCTGGCCTGTGGCTTGCCCATAGAATGGAAGGAACGCTTTTGTTACTGTGGAGTCTATTTCCTTGGCCCTACTGGCCCTATCCTTCCTAAGGGCGTAACAGATCTGCCGATTGGTATACCCATTGGCACGCAGGCATCCTTTCAAATGGTTAATTTCAACGGGTAAACTTTCTGCGTCCGATATCGTACGGGCCCTATGTACCAGAGTGGAGATTACCGTTGACTTCTGTGCAGGGTGGTGGAAGCTGCATGCGTTTAGGTAAAGGTCCGTGTGTGTGGGTTTCCTGTACACACTGTGCCCAATGGTGCCGTCCGGTTTTCTCTTAAGCAGCACATCTAGGAAGGGAAGTTTCCCGTCTTTTTCCACTTCCATAGTGAACTGTATGTTGGGGTGTCTGCCGTTTAGGTGTCGCAGGAAGTCTTGCAAAGCTTCGGTACCGTGCGGCCAGATGACGAAGGTATCGTCAACGTACCTAAAGAAGCAACTCGGCTTCAATTCAGCCGATTTTAAGGCTTCTTCCTCGAAATGCTCCATGTAAAAATTGGCGATGGCCGGGGAGAGTGGTGATCCCATTGCCACGCCATCAACTTGTTCGTAGTATTCTCCCGCGAACTGAAAGTACGTGGTGGTAAGAACGTGACGAAAAAGTTTCGTGACTCCTGCTGGGAAGTGCTCTTCTAGTAGTTCCAAAGTGTCGGATATGGGAACCCTTGTAAAGAGGGAGACAACGTCAAAACTAACCATTATGTCCTGGGGACCAATACGAATGTCCCGTACGATATCCACAAACTCGGCGGAATTCTTGATGTGATGTTCACATTTTCCCACCAGTGGGCTCAGCCTCTTGGTCAGATATTTGGCCAGGTGGTACGTCGCAGAGCCAATGGCACTTACGATTGGCCGCAGGGGTACATTGTCCTTATGTATCTTGGGCAAGCCGTATATGCGCGGTGGCGCAGGTGCCCTAGGTTTTAAAAGCCTCGTTATCTCGGTGGGGATCTCAGACAATCGGATGAGCTCATTCGTTCTCCGAACAACCGAGGACGTAGGATCGTGAGAAATCTTCTTATAACTGGGGTCTCGTAATAGATCATTCATCTTCTCCAGGTAGGCAGAGGAAGACAAAATCACCGTTGCGTTGCCTTTGTCCGCTGGCAAGACCACAATATCGTCACATTCCCGTAGTTGTCTCAGGGCCAAAAGTTCCTTATGTGCCATGTTAGGTTTCGGTGGTCTGGCCCTGTTCATGATTCGGCAGGTTTCACGCCGGATTTCTTCTGCAGTTTCTCCCGGGATCCCGTGGATAGCCCCCTCTATGCCGCACAAAATTTGTTTTATCGGCGGTGTTCTGTTGGTCGGGACAAAGTTGAGACCAATTTTTACATGGAGCATTTCGAGGAAGAAGCCTTAAAATCGGCTGAATTGAAGCCGAGTTGCTTCTTTAGGTACGTTGACGATACCTTCGTCATCTGGCCGCACGGTACCGAAGCTTTGCAAGACTTCCTGCGACACCTAAACGGCAGACACCCCAACATACAGTTCACTATGGAAGTGGAAAAAGACGGGAAACTTCCCTTCCTAGATGTGCTGCTTAAGAGAAAACCGGACGGCACCATTGGGCACAGTGTGTACAGGAAACCCACACACACGGACCTTTACCTAAACGCATGCAGCTTCCACCACCCTGCACAGAAGTCAACGGTAATCTCCACTCTGGTACATAGGGCCCGTACGATATCGGACGCAGAAAGTTTACCCGTTGAAATTAACCATTTGAAAGGATGCCTGCGTGCCAATGGGTATACCAATCGGCAGATCTGTTACGCCCTTAGGAAGGATAGGGCCAGTAGGGCCAAGGAAATAGACTCCACAGTAACAAAAGCGTTCCTTCCATTCTATGGGCAAGCCACAGGCCAGATTAGCAGACTCCTGCGGAAACACAACATTAAAACTATCTTCCGCCCACTGGCAAAAGTGAAACAAATGTTACGCCCGGTTAAGGACCAGATCGGCCTCAGGAAACCAGGGGTCTACCAAATTCCCTGTTCCTGCGGTTTACAGTATATAGGCCAAACCCTTCGTACCGTAGAAGAGAGAAGGGTGGAACACCAGCGCCACCTAAGGTTAAAACAGCCTTCGAAATCAGCCGTGGCGGAACACGCACTAATGTCGGGCCACCGAATTGACTTCCAGAACACCAAGATACTGGACCCAGCTAGTAATTACTGGGAGAGTATACTTATGGAAGCTGTGGCTATCAAAACTACCCACAGCGAGCTCATAAATAGGGACACTGGCTACCAGTTGAGCAAGGCCTGGGCACCGGCCGTCGCCATGCTACGGGCGTCTCGTACGCCGAGGAACGGACCGGGCACTCCAGGGGGTACAACCGCTAACGCGGCAACGGACGCGCCGAGGTTACCGGGGGCGGTTGCAACGATCCAAAGAGGCAACGGGGAGGGGATACCACCAGCTGCCCACCCCTACCACCTACGGACCAGAGCCAATAGAAACATCCCGATCACTGGTACCACAGACGGGGCGGTATAAATACAGCCCAATCTTCTGCAAACGGCACTTCACCTGAAGAAGATGGCGGTGCAAGCCATCGAAACGTTGTGTTTACATAACTACGCTACCCGGTTGGAATCCCGAGAGAACTTCATTCAGCAACTACACCGGGAAAACCTACGTTCCTTATTGAACTACCTTTACGGGGAGGATATGTCTCGTAAAGTTAAGCTTTTCGAGAATCTACGGAAAAGAAGAGCGAAACTGCTTAGCAGGTTAGCGTTCCTCCAGAGGTGCCGTGACCGAGACACGGTTCCGCGGTTTGCGGAACTACGACACCCGATACAGACGCCCACCGCGAAGAAGATCCTTCGACGAACGAGCCTAGCGCTTGTAAAGGAACGGATTCAGCATACAAGACGAGAACTTGACACGGTCGGCAGTGAACTGCTAGCTGAACACCTACGGCTGTCGAAAACACTCTCGACTGACATCTGGGAACTAGTGGATAACACCACCACAGCACAGGCGCAGATGTGTCTAAAACAGACCACCAACAGACAATCCAAGAAATTTGAGAGACTCGAAGTTAAGAAGAGTCCTGTTGGGGTTCTATCAAGCCAGAGAACTGTAGTCAACTTTTCTGATAAGACTCTGGATAATACAACGATCTCGGCGCTGGCCAAAGGTCTCAACTTTGTCCCGACCAACAGAACACCGCCGATAAAACAAATTTTGTGCGGCATAGAGGGGGCTATCCACGGGATCCCGGGAGAAACTGCAGAAGAAATCCGGCGTGAAACCTGCCGAATCATGAACAGGGCCAGACCACCGAAACCTAACATGGCACATAAGGAACTTTTGGCCCTGAGACAACTACGGGAATGTGACGATATTGTGGTCTTGCCAGCGGACAAAGGCAACGCAACGGTGATTTTGTCTTCCTCTGCCTACCTGGAGAAGATGAATGATCTATTACGAGACCCCAGTTATAAGAAGATTTCTCACGATCCTACGTCCTCGGTTGTTCGGAGAACGAATGAGCTCATCCGATTGTCTGAGATCCCCACCGAGATAACGAGGCTTTTAAAACCTAGGGCACCTGCGCCACCGCGCATATACGGCTTGCCCAAGATACATAAGGACAATGTACCCCTGCGGCCAATCGTAAGTGCCATTGGCTCTGCGACGTACCACCTGGCCAAATATCTGACCAAGAGGCTGAGCCCACTGGTGGGAAAATGTGAACATCACATCAAGAATTCCGCCGAGTTTGTGGATATCGTACGGGACATTCGTATTGGTCCCCAGGACATAATGGTTAGTTTTGACGTTGTCTCCCTCTTTACAAGGGTTCCCATATCCGACACTTTGGAACTACTAGAAGAGCACTTCCCAGCAGGAGTCACGAAACTTTTTCGTCACGTTCTTACCACCACGTACTTTCAGTTCGCGGGAGAATACTACGAACAAGTTGATGGCGTGGCAATGGGATCACCACTCTCCCCGGCCATCGCCAATTTTTACATGGAGCATTTCGAGGAAGAAGCCTTAAAATCGGCTGAATTGAAGCCGAGTTGCTTCTTTAGGTACGTTGACGATACCTTCGTCATCTGGCCGCACGGTACCGAAGCTTTGCAAGACTTCCTGCGACACCTAAACGGCAGACACCCCAACATACAGTTCACTATGGAAGTGGAAAAAGACGGGAAACTTCCCTTCCTAGATGTGCTGCTTAAGAGAAAACCGGACGGCACCATTGGGCACAGTGTGTACAGGAAACCCACACACACGGACCTTTACCTAAACGCATGCAGCTTCCACCACCCTGCACAGAAGTCAACGGTAATCTCCACTCTGGTACATAGGGCCCGTACGATATCGGACGCAGAAAGTTTACCCGTTGAAATTAACCATTTGAAAGGATGCCTGCGTGCCAATGGGTATACCAATCGGCAGATCTGTTACGCCCTTAGGAAGGATAGGGCCAGTAGGGCCAAGGAAATAGACTCCACAGTAACAAAAGCGTTCCTTCCATTCTATGGGCAAGCCACAGGCCAGATTAGCAGACTCCTGCGGAAACACAACATTAAAACTATCTTCCGCCCACTGGCAAAAGTGAAACAAATGTTACGCCCGGTTAAGGACCAGATCGGCCTCAGGAAACCAGGGGTCTACCAAATTCCCTGTTCCTGCGGTTTACAGTATATAGGCCAAACCCTTCGTACCGTAGAAGAGAGAAGGGTGGAACACCAGCGCCACCTAAGGTTAAAACAGCCTTCGAAATCAGCCGTGGCGGAACACGCACTAATGTCGGGCCACCGAATTGACTTCCAGAACACCAAGATACTGGACCCAGCTAGTAATTACTGGGAGAGTATACTTATGGAAGCTGTGGCTATCAAAACTACCCACAGCGAGCTCATAAATAGGGACACTGGCTACCAGTTGAGCAAGGCCTGGGCACCGGCCGTCGCCATGCTACGGGCGTCTCGTACGCCGAGGAACGGACCGGGCACTCCAGGGGGTACAACCGCTAACGCGGCAACGGACGCGCCGAGGTTACCGGGGGCGGTTGCAACGATCCAAAGAGGCAACGGGGAGGGGATACCACCAGCTGCCCACCCCTACCACCTACGGACCAGAGCCAATAGAAACATCCCGATCACTGGTACCACAGACGGGGCGGTACAAATACAGCCCAATCTTCTGCAAACGGCACTTCACCTGAAGAAGATGGCGGTGCAAGCCATCGAAACGTTGTGTTTACATAACTACGCTACCCGGTTGGAATCCCGAGAGAACTTCATTCATGTTTTGTATTTTTCCAAAAAGTAGCATATGCAGGAGTCTATGCTTTTCTGCTTCAATTTGAAGAAATCGTCTACCGAATCACATCAAATACTTGTGGAGGTTTATGGAGACATTGCTGTATCGGAAAAAATTTGCAGAGAATGGTTTCGTCAGTTAAAACATGACAATCTCGATCTGAGATTAGAAGCATGAAAATCGGCCCTGGAAGGTTAAGGACCATCAATTGCAGGCTCTTTTGACGAGGGCGATACCCAATCGTAAAAAAATGCTTTACTAGCAATTGAGTGTTATTCAATCAGCCATTTCCATGCGCCTACGTGCCATAGGAAAGGTTCAAAGGGTCGGAAAATGGGTGCCGCATGAATTGAACGATAGGCAGATGGAGAGACGCCGAAACACATGCGAAATCTTGCTCGCCTGACAAAAAAAAAAAAGAAATTCCTTCCTGCATCGGTTTGTGACTGGCAATGAAGAGTGGATATATTTCCAAAACTGAAGAAATCGTGGGTTGATCCCGAACAAACATTAACATCGTCCGCCGGACCAAATCTCTTCGGACGGAACACGATGCTGTGCGTTTGGTGGGATCAGCAGGGAATTGTCTACTATGGACTGTTGAAACCTGGTGAAACTGCTACTAACTACAACTGTTCAAATTGCACCGTGCACTGCGTGAAAAAAGGCCGGATTAACGGGAAAGACATGACAAGCCGATTATCCTCCACGACAGCGTACCATCCCACACGTCAACAATGATCCGAAACTACTTGGAGGCACTCATCTGAGAGGTACTACCCCATGCCTCTTTTTCACCAGACCTGGCCCCTTCCGACTACCACCTGTTTTCGTCGATGAGTCACGGGTTCGCTGAGCAGCGCTTCGATTCTTACAAAGGCGCCCGAAAATGGCTAGATGGTTTTCCTCGAAAGAGATGGAATTTTTTTGATGTAGTATCCACAAATTGCCCGAGAGATGGAAAAAATTTGTAGCTAGCGAGGGCCAGTATTTTGATTAAGTTTTGTTTTGCATTCTATGAAAAAACACTAATACACCTGGTAATCAAGATACAAGCAATCACTAGTAAGTAAATCAAATCGGAAACAGATATTGTCTTACTTAATGTAAGCGCACGGCGTACTAACTGCTGGGAGAAGCTTCGAAAAGTAATACTATCCTCATTGTAAGAAGATCATTGAGATAAGCATTAATAACGAACGTCAGAAAATGAAAAAATAAATGTAAATCAATCGGAATTTTACCATATTGTAAAGTTTTAATTGATTTCTACAAATAATACTAAATCTCGACATGTCCACTCATTTACATTTACTCTCTGATAATGGTTTGTAGACTCGTAGAAAAGATGTGTTTTGGTCTACTTGCAACGTCAGTACTTTCTATGCAAGCCGTATTTTACATTTATGACATTTAATTTTTTTGAGTATCATGAACAATAAAGTAGACAATCCTGGTCACTTGTGTTCGATTTATCCTTCAGAAAAACCAAATAACTTTTTGGAAATTATATAATTTCATCGCAAAATTATTCTGGTACTGAATAATACCGGGATGGACGTAGCGAATACTTAACACTGAGGATAATGATCATACCAGAATAAGGACAGTGTGATAGGGAAAATACCAAAGACGCATGTCATTTCAATTGTTAAAAACGAAACAAACGAGTACGTGAGAAGACACAACGTTTCTTGTGGCATGGCGCCAAACGACTCTTTCCTGAGAATTCAGTGGAGCCAGGTGCCGAAACACTTGTTACGTCACCGCCTTTAATTTATCTTACTGTAACGCCTCTAAATGTGCGAATCGCAGGATGTCTGTGTGGTCAACAGACGCACACGGTCCTTTACAAATAACTCTCGTGAGAAACTATATTTTCCATGGCTAATGGGATTCTCTCTCGGCACAACACTCAACGTTATAAATGCGGTCTCGTGAATGGTAAGAATATATGAGCGGCCATTGAATTACTTACACGCAACAACAACTAAATTCTATTCGAAGAAGTGTAAACTGCAATTCGTCTTCATACCTTCTGGAGACATTTTATGAACATTAAGCGGGCAACATGATGATACAGGTTAGAAATCCCATTTCAAGTATTCATAAAAGTTAAAACGTAAGTAAGACATTGCATCTTTGTAATTCTCTTTGTTCTGCTATAGCGAAACGCTCCTCTATATCTGCTCAATTAATCAAATCAGACAGATTATTCGTGAAAAGTAAGGCCTCAATTAAATTGAGTCGATTAATAAATGTTATAGAATACATCTATAAATCTGCTCTTATCAAATAAAACACATGACATTGCTCTGTTATTTGAGAGTTGGTACAAATAAGACGAGCGTTCTAAACAAACACGAGTTTGATATTAGCCTTTCATAATAATAAATTTACAATTACTTCCAAATTTATAAAAAAATCGACAACGCCGTTATAAAATATGTGCAAATGCCTTTCTTTATATTCGCTTCATCTGACGGACAGATAAATTTATAATTTCATGTGCAAGTCGAGCAACCTTGAGAAATTTCACGTTCAGAAGTCGTATGCGAATTGTGTGTCGATTAGTTTTGCTGTAAAAATCGCAATATGAATGAAAATGTGTAACTATGTAATACTATGTAATACGAAATAAATTGCACGCATTATTCCCTAAGAAAAAGAAAAACCACAAATTAACGCTATTGCCAGTGTCAAACACTTTATATTGATAATATTGGCTAAGGTGTGGCAAAGAAGAAAAAGAGTTTCCTAAGATTACGAAAGCTAACAGCAGGAAAATAATAAGTATAAGATAAACAGGAATCATTATTATCCAACATTGATGATTGCGGAAGGGGAGTGTGTAAATGTTCATTTGGATCCCAGGATTGTATTAAAGTATACTGGAAAGGTCGAAAGAGGAAGACTGGAAGGTTTTGAAATGTGAATAACATTGGAAAAAAGATAAGAAATTAGGTAATAAATACTTAAAGAAAATATTGATCAGGTAAAAAATGGAGTAAAAATATCGAAAAGCAGACCAAAATTAATACAGAAAATATATAAATTCCTGTAATAATTTAGAACTACCGGATAAAGTTATAACCAAAATCACACAAAAATAAATGTTACCCAACGATTCTGCAAACTTTGTTGCTTTCTTCTGATAATAGATTAGTTCGTGCATTCACGCAAAACAATCTAGGTGACGTAAACAAAAGCAGAGGACTGATGATATAAATACCACAGAACGTTCCTCGAAACCTTGCTCCTTTCTTCAGGTGCTAAGGAAACTAAAAGCACAAGAGCCTAGTGTTACACAACCGCACAATGCAGTTGACGAACTCAAAAGGAGGTGAAATCTAATATCGTAGTGTTACTTGTCCCCCAATCACCTCATCCCAAATTTTTATCTTTCACCCTTATTACAAATTTTAACATCACAGGTTCGGCCAAATTTTTAAAGAATATCAAATATTCATCATTTACAGATCACTAATACCCTTTCATTCTTGATTAAAAAGCACGATGAACCACTTGATTCCTACAGCAATCATTGTGTAGTTCACAAAATCTCTTCCTCTAATTGCTTCAAAGGACAAACAAAACGTTCCCTTAATACTGGTATCAAGCAAGTTATGTCTAATATCAAATTTCCCAACGATAAACAATCTGTAGTCTAAAAGCATATTATCAACTCGAAACATTCATTTGATTGTTAAAATGTTAATAGTGTAGTCGTTTTATATTACAGACTTAAGGCTTCACATTAAATCCACCATCACAGCAATTAATATATAAACAGACACTATGAAATTCAAAAATTTCTACGCTCCATTATTGCTTTTAACCCTTATTTTGTGATTGCGTTTGCTTCGCTTTCGAGTTTGTCAACTGTATTGTGCGGTTGTCTCACTCTTGACTCTTGTGCGTTTAGTTTTCTTAGAAGTTGAAAAGCAACAAGGTTTCCAGAAACGTTGTGTGGTATTTATATCATCATTTCTTTTGTCTGTATTTGGCTATTTTATCTTATTATTAATTTTCAAAACAGACGTATATTTTTCATTTGAAAACGCAAACGATTGTTGTTGTCTTTGAGGTGTGGTATTTATTTTTACTGTATCCCTAATGTTTTGACTGTGATGTGAAAAAGGTCACTTAAGAGTTCAACAATACGTTAAACTGGTAACGACTCAAAAAAATACGTGTAGTTAAATTTTTTTTATTTATTTCTAAAGAAAGTCTGTAATTTTTCTTACCTCTGGCAGTAAACTGGATTTTCTACTCTTCGATATCATTTCTTTAATCAAAATACTTATCACTGATATTAAACGATCTTCCTGAACGTATCAGCTAATTGAAGGTGAGTACATAATTTCTGTATCTTGTAGATATTAGAAAATGGAATCTGGAGGAAAGCAGCATTCAGGGTAACAAATCAACCGAAAAAAAAGTATGATAAATGTATTTAATGAGTGGCTCAACAATATACAAATGGTATAAGAAATACGTTTCTTAATAAATGTAGCCTCGTTTCAAGAGCATTAGAGCTAACAAACTAGAATTTACTTTCCCGTGAAAAATAGATGATCTTTTTGAGGCGGATAGCGAGTGAGGAAGAGGTGGGCAGGTGCGTCGCACGTGTGCCTTCTTGTTTCCAAACTGTCGTCTGTGTATGTGCCAAGAGATGGTCCTGGGCGCCTACCATCACTACTTCTGGCTTCTCATTCCATCCATTGCATCGCAAGACGACAGCCATTCATACTAATTGACCATTATTACAGTGCAATACTCACCCCAACATATAGCAGTGCTTCAATTTGTCACTCATTGCTTATGGAATTGGTTAGTTAATTAGATACTTGATACCAATACCAATGTATAAAATAGGACTAATAAAGTTTTTGACATATTTATATAAACTGGAATAAATATTTAATTATACATATATTAAATATTTAATATGAGGAAAACCTAATTAATTTTTTCAGCTGTATATACGCCACAAGATTTAGCAAATCGACATTACTGCTATTAATACTGTAACAGAATCGCGAGTCGTAACGATAATTTACATATAATAATATTCGAGTGAGAACGTGAATTATTTAGGGCTACAGAAAACTCGTCCCTTAAAACATACATGTTTTATTAAAGAATAAAGTTGTACAAATTGTGAACGTAGCCGGCGGTGGGAACAATAATATACAATTTTAGTATTAATTAAAATATTATATATATATATATATATATATATATATATATATATAATACCGTCACCAGATTCTACTCAACTCATACAAATTATGTGTTAAGCAAAGTCTAAGACAACAAAACATGAATATATATATATATATATATATATATATATAAGTAAATTCTATTATATTAAGCGAATAATATATTAATTCTTGTTATGACGTCTTCGACTTTACGTAAATAAATATGTTTATTCGCTTAATTTATACATATTATTGACAAAACTCAAAAGTCAACTAACCAGTACAGTTGTGTCGCTCTAGGCTCTTCTTCGCACCTGACGAAAAGAATAACGTTGTGTGTTATTTATATTATCACTCTTTTGTCTGAATTGGATATCTTTCTTATTCATTGTTTTCAATCAGACGTAATTTTTTTCATTTTAAAACAATTTTTGACTTAAGAATTTTATTAACGCAACTTTTCAAATAATAATATTTAATTAAAAGTTGCTCCGCAAATAGTGCGTTAAATTTGATCAAGCGCAATATTAATTTTGAGAGTTGAAGGTATGTAACTTTCGCTCATACTTCGTGTCACACATATGGGTATAACTGGTGAACTTAAAAATACCCGGGTTTTCATTACATAGCATCTGCCAACTTGAACAGTAAATACGGAATATGAGATGCAGCTTAATACTCCTCACATTGATTATTTTATTGGTTTATACTTAAAAGGATAGACAATTGGACACCTTCAAATATTCAACACTATACAGATGTACTGTTATCTATCTTTTTGAATATAGTTTACCATGCATATATATTGTTATATCATTGATGTTGGCTACACTGAAGCGTCAAAATGGTGTTTACTTCGTTCCGCGTTTTCCGTGTATTTTTGTAGATCAACTATTTGTTTGAGTAAGTTACTAAAGATGGCTCGAAATCCTGAACAAGAAGTTGGTGAAATAGAACAGCTTCCATTTGAAGAAAATAATATCCGTCGATCATCAAAATCATCTTGGGTTTGTATATGTTGTAGAAACAAACATGTTATTTAATATGAGTTTTAAATCATTTTACTTTGTTTCTTGTTTATAGGTTCATAACGAGGACGAGTATTTCAGCCTTCAATCCGAAGTTATTGTTCACCAAGAGGAAGAAAAGGTAGAAACTTCGTTCATTGTGTCGCCAGCCAGAAAGAGTTTGTCAATAATTTCTGCTACAAAAGAGCGAAGGAGAAGGAAGAGTGACAACGAATCATGTTCAGTGAAATCAAGTACTTCTAATGTTTCTGAAATTGATATATCAAATGTGATAGATAATAAGTCCCCGAGTGCTTTAGCATATCAAAAGAAGAAAAATGTTTTGCAAACACCGTCAGTCAAATCGAGGATTTCAGAAAATGAAGATTATTCTGCTGATGCTCAAGAGAGTCGATCTCCTGTTAGTTCAATTAAACGAGTTGGAAAACAAAGTGAGCTGTGGTCACCATCTGTTAAGTCAAGAATATCTGTTATTTCTGAAACCGATTCTTCCAATGTTCTCAATAAGTCATCCTCTTCATATAGAGAAAGAAAAAATCAATTTCTTGATGCCACCTCTTGGAAGTCTAATGAGTATGAAAGTGATGTATCTTCCCATATTAGGAGTAGTCACACTACAAGCCCAGCATCACATCACTTAACAGAATTGAAGACCAAACACATTTATGTAAGACCATATTTAAAAAAATATATTATATTTTCTATGTAGAATTTTATTAATTATTGTTCAATTTGATTTCAGGAGTCACCAAAGGGTTTTGGCAGTAGAAGAGGATCCACAAATCTGTCAGATGAAGAGATTAATAAATATACTTCTGGTATTGGTGGACTTTCTTTTCGTGAGCATATCAGACCCAGGATTAAAATAGAAGAGGTTATTGTTGTCATATAGTTGCCCATTTAAAATAAGCGTTTTATTACATTTATATGTACTATATTGAAAAAGTATTATTTGTTCTTCAGGATGATACGGAAAATAAATCTAAATTAAGAGTGAGAACCCAACGAGGTTTAACAAGAACGTTGGATAATATGGTATGTTAATGATAACTGTGTGACATTATACTCCTGCACTGCTTGTGTCACAGGCACATTTCCAAACTTTTTAATGCCATTAACTTGCACAAGTAGAGTAAATAGATTATATTTCATATGTTAACTGGAAAGAAAGGTAAGTAAGTGAAGTGATTAGGGTATCGCAACTGTAAAACCTATATTATTTTATAGTAAAATGGATATTTATATAACAAATTTCAAAGTTAATGAGTCAATTCCCCGAAGAATGTTGGTGGTTACAAAGTAAATGCCATAACTCAAATCATATTTCTTTCACAATTATGTTTGTGTTTCTCAAATTACCTTGCAATTTCCTTGTTTCTCTATTATTTGCGAGTTCCTTAGTTGGTGTGACCTATTATGAAATCATGCTTTTTATAATATTCAGTTATATTGAACATAACCGTATGAGGAAAGCTAAATGTGTCGTATGTTAGTATGATCCAAAAGTTACGAAAATAATAAAAGTTAACTTGAGGACTTAAATTCTCAGTGTTCGTGTAGGTTGTCTTTAAAATCTCTTACTGTGTGTGACTTACTGAAATACAAAGAACAATATGCCTTCTTTAGTACTAGAATATCATATGATTTTTTTCGTGTGTTACCTTCTTCCATTAAGAATGGATGTTTGAACTATGTGTATTGGGCTACCGTAGAAAGTAGTTCAATTCAAAATTTTTCTCTGACCAACAAAGTTAGCTGGGACATCATACATTTTTAAGTGTCTGAGCTCCCCTTTTTAGGAACTGCATTCCAGCCTGCCATGAATTTATATATAAACATATCATATAGTATGTGCCATTCTCAAAATAATTAATATAATTTGTATGGAAAGGAATAAGAGAGTGTTGGTGGCTAACCTGAAATTGAAACTTGGTGTTGGCTTTGGGTACAGAAGGAGGTTGGTCAGTAACACTATATTTCCTGCCCATATGAGTTAATTAATTTCACAATGTCACACCATAGTTACCTATTTTTTGTTTTTATAATTCATCCCATGTAGCCAGACAACTATAAATCGGCATTATAAAAAACTTGGGCATATAAATATTTTTGGGCAGTATAATTCCTTCATATTATTTTAAATAATTTTTATGTATGCTTATGTTACACACAAGCTGTAAACTTGCTATTTATTGTTCTTAAAACAATGTAAACTTAGTATCCCACAATTTTAGCTCCTATATTTTTTATAGAACAACCAAAAATTTTTTAATATGTAGTGTGTAACCATTTTTGCTGAACATTTATAGTAGAATCTATATATATTAAATCTCAACATTGAGCCTAGAAAATATGTAGATGTAATTAAATTCAAATAAGTGTGAAACATTTAAAATACCTAAATTCTCATAACACAGAGTTTATTTTCTAGAGTGAGTTGTCAATTCCACCCTCCCATCTTGTTTTGGAATTTTAGGAAATGCATTTATGATACAGGTTTATTTCGTCTGTTAAAATACAATATATGTTTGCATTGTAATGAAAGGTTGTATTTGAGCACCACTGTTTAGTGCTAAATATAAAGATAACTACTTTATGCCAAGTTTTTCCAGGTATGCTCAGCATTCAATACATGTATGAATCTATATCCATCATTGCTCCAGGTTATTTTTTAGCAGATAGATAACTAAACTTTAGATTTATGTAATAACTTTATTTGAAGAGATGTGATCTAAGATTTATTCAAGGTGTTGGTTTTTTTTCTATATACATGGCATGAAGTACAAAGTAGTGGCACAAATGCTTGCCTCGGCTCCCAAATTAGGACTGCCTCCAAAACGTGCCAAGAATCACAACTGTGCACTTGACCCATTGTTTAGGTTGTAGACACCAAAAGAATATCTCAACAATTCCATACCATTTTAATTCATGAATAGCAACATCCATTTTCGTATTACATTATCCCCACCCCGTCATACAAAAAAGTTTGGATTATAATTTTTAAACTCTATAACATCAGACCAAAATAAATAGTTGTTTTTTTGCCAGAACAACCATGCCCTTAGAAAAATATAATAATTTACTCTATAAAAATCGCAAATAAACTCCATACAAATTAATTATGTATAAATATTGAAAACACAAACCTTTAATACAAAAAAAATACAGTAATGCATTATTATACAAATTATTTTCAGTATCAAAGATTCTGAAATAACATTAAAAATTCTAATCAGGTCAGCTGATTCCCAACATTTCAAAGTCTTACTTTGTTCAGTACCTATGTACAAACTTGGTACATAAACAAATCTTACCCAAGCAATACAATTAATAAAAATACATTTTTCTGAAATAATCCTCATTGCCACCTCCTCGATTCCATGGAATACTATCAGCAAACATTTCAATGACTGTCTACACAAATTTTGTTCCATCCACACTTCACTCTCATGGTATAATCTGTAACATTCAAAATATTTATTGAATTTGTATGTACAATTTGTTTCCCGTTATTAATATGACACAAATTTACAGCTGATTGAGTTACATTATATGATCTCATGTCAATCATATCTAACAAACTTAAAATTTTTTCCCTTAGATACAGTCTTATCATCTGTGCTTGACAGTGTCCAGAAATATTAACAAACAAAAAATAGTCCTGTAAGTCACTAATAAATTTATTTGGATCTTAAATAACCTCATTAACATACCTTGGCAACTTCAATTCCAACCCAACCTTTGGAGGTCCATTCAAGTTACAGTCCAAATTAGCTTTCAATTGTTCACGCACATTCTCGATATAGTTTTCCAAACACAATATTGTATCCTTCTCTATTTTCTTATTATCATCCTTAATAAATTTACATTCATCTTTTCCTTTAAATTCAATTTTGCATACTCTGTTACACAATGATTGTACCTTATCATCTATTTTTCTATTTACAGTATCCACATTCTCCTCTACCTCTTTGTGGAACTTTTCACTCACAGATTACATATTTTCATTAACTTGATCTGTAACCTGTTACAATCTAGCATCAATGATCAGTCCTTGCTGTGCATGCCTCTCGTTACATTCCACACTTAATCTATTATACAATTCTTCATATCCCTTACCCTGTACTTCTGTATTGTCCTGCATTACTGTACTTTATTGTGTAAATCAGACTTCAAATCCTGCCTCATTTCATTCAACTCATTTCATTGAATTTAACATTGTGATTATCTAACTTGTCATCCATTCCATTAAGATACCTAAACAATTGCATTAACATATTTTTCTACTTGAGGTTCGATTATACTTTCACCTCAAATTCTACTTCCATTACTACATTATCGTTTCGATTTTCCTCCATTTTTATTTTAACAAAAGTACTATTCCCGCACAAGTTCCAAAAATTATAAGTTTCAAATGTTCGCGTACTCTTCTGACTTCCTGCACTGAAAGCTTGACAGGAATTTTTTCTTGCTAAAAACTCACTTTGCTTTTAAACACTTTCTAACACTAGCACTAATTCTTCAGCGATGAAATTCCCTCTCAGCAACCTCGCGATTCACACCTTGACGTTCTGGGCGCCAAATGTAATGAAAAGTGGTATTTGAGCGCCACTGTTTTGGTGCTAAATGTGAAGATAACCTTCTTTACTCCAAGTTTTCCCAATTATGCTCAGTATATGATACGTGTACGAATCCTAAGATCCTACGGTGCTTGAGCGACAGGTGGTTATAAATAACAAAACTTTCGATTTTTCTAATAATTTTATTCGTCAAGACATGTGATATAAGATTTACTCAAGGCGTGTTTTTCTATACACATGAGTACAAAGTTTGTTGAGAAACTGTTCACTTCGACTCCCGAATTAGGACTTTACCCAAAACGTGCCATCAATAACAACTGCGCTCTTAAATGGACGAAATTTGAAGCTTTTACACGGGGTTTGAATTTTTGGAAGCAAATGAGATGTGAGCTTCGAAATTCAAACTCTACAATAGTTCCTACAATTGACTTCCGCAGGTCTGCTTTACGTCGTCACCGAGCGAAAAACGCGCTGGGCCGCTGTTAGCAGGTCTCGGCACGTTGATCGCATACTTATGCACACAATAGTTTCGTACAAGATTTCACATAATTTCTTCCCTAAATTCAGCAATTCCATCACAATCACTTCACTAATTTGTATAATATATTTTTCGTGGTTATTATTCTTATTTGTCCATTAGTTGGAATTCAGTTATCTTACAACCAAAACATTAAATAGCTTATATATTTATTTATTTAAGGAAAATGTGACTAGATCAAGTTAATTAACAACGAGAGACACGGTAGCTAGAAATCGACAGTTGGTGTAACCAGGAAATGTAATTGAGCCTAATTTTCATGGGTCTAAGACCCCTTAAACAGGACAGTAAGAATGAATGTTAGCCAACACGTTCTACTGTCCTGAGAATGAGTTTTAGGCACTTGAAAATCAGACATATGATTACTTCCCATCCTATCTACACCAGCTGTCTCTATCCTCCTTTCCTGCCTAATTGACCATTAATTAATTGATTATGTCACTAACCTTACTAGCTTTAAATGGGGTGATTCTACAGCCATGGGACAAACATTGAGGAGTTTTACAGCTGTCCTGAAATTTTTATAGGTGTTATGGTTAGAAGTGATGCGTTAAAGTTGAACACAAGAATGAGACATGAAAAGAAAAACATTGTGATTTACTAAATTGAGGAATGTTCATATTGTTTTTCCCAATGTTATAACAGTGATAATTTATTGTAAAAATAGTTATAAAGAAGCACTTTGCAATGGTAAAATTTTTTCTTTTCACATTTTATTTTTGTGTTCTGCACATACACTCCAAAAAAAAGTTTGTTTTAGTTTGTCCCATGACTGCAGAATACCATGGATATATATAAAATTCTTGCCTGGCTGGCACGCAGTTCAGACCTACTATCGTTATGAAGATGGCTCTGGCCGTCAAAAATTTGGTTATTTATTCTGCTGAGGCTGAGTGGAGCTACTGTTTATTTTAGGCAAGTCAGCTACCCTGTCTCACATTCCTATCTGTGTGTGTGTATAAGTATGTATGTGACATGGCAAAATAATTTAGATAATTGGTATGGAAAGAAAAGAGAAATAGTTGGTGGTTTATACCTGAAACTGAAGTTCTGTGTAGCAACTTGAGATAGAAGGATGTTCTTCAAATTTTCGGACGCTCTCGGCCACCTTCTTCAGGAAGCAGTGTCACATTTCCTTCACATAACTGGCTGTGGACTGTGTATATATGATTTACTTTTAGTATATTTCTACACACAAGCATATACTTTCTTTAGAGCATATTCTCACCTTTCTCCTATATTTGTATCTTTCCTCCCTTACCCAATTTTGAATTCAATAAAGGAATTAAAATACTTTCATAAAAATATTTTAATTTGGACATTATAAAATATTTTAATTTAACCCAAATTTAATGTAATGCAATTGAAAGTTGACAGTACAAAGCTATGCAATAATTTATACTGTTTTTATGATTAATTATTAATAGAAACTACATAGCAGCCCTTGCTTAATCTTTTCAGTTGAACTCAATTTACACAAATCAAAAATTTATGATAACTTTTTAATTTTTTAACAGGCCATAATGTGCATAAAGTTGCACACACTTCATTAAACACATCCAGCCAAATATTTTACGGGCTTTAGACAATCAAGGGTCCAGACATCTAACCCCAAGATGTTCCGCCCGTGGACACCAGTCGAAATTGCAGCGACCAGTATTATTGACAGAACGCAACTCTTGTCTGCCACCCAACTCTGCTGTGCTTCCAACCTGAACACCGCTGCTCAACTATAACAGATTCTTATGGACACAAGTCTGCATTTCGATTCATCCACTTTCCAACTCCAGCTCAACCTTCCAAGTGCTCTTTACTGACAAAATGTTATCCCCTCCATCTCTCAAGGTGTGATTTTGATATTATTTACTTTCTCAGGAGTCCATCACATCCACGTTTTTCATATTTGACTGACACATGCGTCCACATATTGTCTTAAGGACCCTTTAAACTTATAAATTATAAATGTCTGAGAATTCATAAATCTAACTTTTCGCACACTACATGCCCGCTTTTCAAATTTCATGACCTTTATTTGACGAAGCCGACGTTATAATTACAAACAGTGTAACTATCAACATTGGGGAATATTACAATATATGGAAATGCGAGGAAGAATGTGAGACTGTCAAAATAATTTATATGGAAAGGAAAGAGAGAAAGTTGGTGGAGTATTTGAATATGAAGCTCGACATCGCCTCTCAGGACAGAAGGAAGTTCTTGAAGTATTTGGAGGCGTTACCATCCGTCCCTCAGGAGAAAGAACATCACATGCGCCAGCCATCGTCAACAACCGTAATAATAGCATATATATATTCAAAACTGTATATTACCCCGATTACCCGAAGAAGTCCCAACATTGTTGACTAAATGTATTGAAACGAAATTTTGGTTTAAGCAATTAATAAATTCTTCTGACATAGGCTATATTGCTTATTTTTTTCTCTATTATGTTCATTGTTCTTGATATATTCCATTCTTGTTTCACCAATGTCAATGGAGGCTTATTTCACGTCGGTTCGATTTTTGTGTTGGGGAGGGTGTTATTAATTGATATTTTGCCTCTGTATTATGCTCATTGAAGACTTTTTAATATATTATTTCGTATTTGAACATTTTTTCTCCGATTTTTGGAAAGTAAACAAAAAGTAGGTACTGAACTCGTTCGGAGGATTTGTTCCTTCGCGATTTTGTTGTGTGAGGAAAATCATTTTGTCCCATTCACGCACCATTGCACAGTAACCCATTCAGTAAAACTTGAATCGGAAGCAACCATGGTAACGTTGAATTTCATCCCGTTGATAGATCACTACTTCCCAATCCCCTCAATATTTACGGAACCGCCATTTTCACAAGCTATGAATATGTACAATTTTTTGTTATTGAATGAAATACAATATTGGCTGATTTAATATTTTCTTTAAAAGTGATAGTATTTGTAAGTCATCTTGTAAAAATCCTTAGCAAGAAAGTTCTATCCTACGCGGTAAAAGTCAAAGCACATAAAAAGTAAGTTAAAATTAGATAAACAAAAGTTATTGTTAATTGTCTACAGCCTTTAACAGTTGTCTGCAACAACCCCAGTTGTGGTGACATCTAGTCCCTATGACCCGGAGAGCTGTGCTGGCTGGAGCTCAAGCTAATGATAAGACCACCCAATACAGACAGGGCAAGGGGTAGAGACCAGATGAAGAATAGCTTACTGATCCCACATTTAAGATTGGGCATGGAGTGTACGTTTTTCCGTAAAAGCAGTACTGCTGTGAATCCGCAAGAAGCCTCGGAACAACAAACTTTTAGAAACAACCTGACAAAGAAAAATGACCGTGTAGTTGGTTCTTGGAATGTGCGAAAATTGTGTAAGAGACTCTTGGACCAATGATAGTAATACGTTCTAGCGCTGCAGATGGACAGGTACAGGAGTTATTAATAGTAAATGTAAAACTATATCACTGCGACAATAAGGAACAAATAGTAGATTTTATCACTACAGCAAGCATAAGCCATGCAGTTATAGGAAATACTTTTTAACTTAGGTCTTGTGAATGTTCGTGCATCAAGAGAAAAAAGGATTCCGAGGAAAAACATTATTACTAGTTGGAACATGTATATGACCAGTACCATAATAAAGATATGAAAATAGTTATTGGAGACCTCAGTGGGAAGATGAAGAGAACATTTGGATAAACTTAGCCTCCAATGATAATTCTTACCGTATTGTATCATTTAAAGTTTCTAAAAATCTGCTATTAGGTGGTACACGCTTCACACAATAATATACATAAAGGAAATTGGAAAGCCCCTTGCAGTTAACAAAATAGGCCATATACTAATTGCTAGCAGTCACTTCCGATATATGTTTTTTACCAGTTGCACAACTACGAACTGGAATATATAATGCAAAGAAGGAAAAAGGCGATAGAATAACAATATACAATACAGAAAAATTTAATCATGGAGATATAAACAGGAAATATAAGGAAGAGTTAGGGGAAAAGAAATTAAGCGCGGCGGAAAACAAACGTTTCCGAAGAAATGAGGAAAAGGATATGTTCAATTGAGAATTGTTCGACCAAGATTTTTCTGATAAAGCAAATTAAATAATGAAGCTTACGTTGTATTACTCCAACAGAAACAGGTTTAAAAATCAGATGAGAGGAGAAAATAATTCACGAAAAGAAAAGGGAGTATCAAAGTAACCTATTGGAGAAATTGAAACAAACGTCTCTTCTACAGAAATATTTACGAACAAAGAGGGTGCCTCAGGGTAAGATACACAATATGTCGTGATAAAACTATAGATAACTTGATGTGTTGAAGTGATGGAGAGAATTTATTGTTGATCAATTAAATGGCGGACAGCTTAAAACGCATAAATAGATCGGACAATCTATGGTAAATAATTTGGAAGACATAACATATAAGAAATTCTATGCGGCGCTCAATAATTCGAAACCAAATATTGCTCCCGGAAAGGATAGTACTGTAGCTGACATCTGAAATACGGAGGACAGGATATTGAAAGAGAAGAGATCCCCAATGAAGGGAAGATTAATGATTTCACAGAAAAAATGATTGGAGAGTCCCAAACATGTATTTCGCCTAGAAGATTCACCCCTGACAAAATTTAGTGTTTAAGGTAAATACTGGAAAATATCTATTAGTGTAACACCTCGGTTCACTTTAAGGTGTGAGGTTTAAGAAAGAATTATATAGTTAGGAATTCCCTTTAAACTAATAAGTTTGCTTAAAAAGAGTGTGGAAGTGCGTGTGGTTCTAGTATAAGTGCAATCACAATACTTTGAACCTATGGCGTAACGTGGCGGGGGCGGTGAGGGCGCAACGTCTCGAGCGGAACTTTTTAGGGGCGGCCAAAATTCACAATAAATAATAATAATATATTGTAATTTGAACTATTTATTTTCATATTTGTGACTCATCTGTAATTCAAACCGGTTAAAATGAGAACAGAACTTTTTATTATTTAATCGTTAACTGTGTCTTGGAATCCCCTTTCATTAAAAAAATAGTCATCTACAGCGACTGAGAACACAGTCTGTACTAACTAGTTGCCTTGCGGTGATTCCGCGTGTTTTATTTGGTGGTCCGACTGTTACTGCGAATATTCTAGAGTTCAACATTGTTTAATAACACCTGTAAAATCAGTTGTCCAATTCACATTGAGTCAATTAATCTGCTACATTTCATGATTTTCTTTAAGTGCTTGTTGTGATTGAGAAACTGATCGTCAAGCAGAGAACACGCACTCTTTCTCAGGAGGAGATTTCCTTCATTCAACACTTAAAACTTTCGTCTCAAGAGGATTTTTCAAGGTTTTTAAGTGTTAAATGAATTAAACATTCTCGCAGTTTATGTAATGTAATATATTGTATATATCTCGGTAAGTTGTCCGCTATTCCTATTGGAATAGTCGGCCAGCTGCCTCCTAAACTGGTCGAGGCACGGAGAAGGGAATGCTGCGTCCCCACAGCAAACTCCTCTCCCGCTATCTGAAGGGCGTGGGACAAGTACCCAATGCCCGACCTACCCGATGCAGGTTTTTCTAGGGTTTTCCTTGCATTTCTTTAGGCGAATGCCGGGTAGGATCCTTAAACTATATCCCGGCTGCCCTAGTAACCCTTGGCTACCTTCCTCTACCCTTCCGCATTCCCCCTTTCAAATCCCTTCTTATGCTATTAAAGGGAAGTGGCCCAAAGTGGATTACCCTCATGTAGCCTGTTGCCCTAAAAAAAAATAGATCTGTTCGTAATTATTTTTAAAGCGGTCTTAAAATCATTGAAAAAAATCATAAATCAAGAAATTTTATTTAATTTGGCCATTTGTTCAAACTTTAGTGAACCCTACTAATTAGAATAGGAGATAGTGACGTAGCGTGGCGAGGGCTGTCGGGAAGACCGGCCTGGATGGAACATTTTGGGAGCGGCAGAATTTCGGTAAATTTTGCAGCATTTTGTACTTAAAGAAGGAGGCAGCAAATTTGGCTCCTGCGCCGGGCGGCAGAAACCCACGTTACGCCACTGCTCTGAACCATTGACAGTAAAAAGCAGTCTAATACAAAGTGATGTTTAACAATATAATATAATTATTAGATATGCTGATGACATATTATTGCAAAAAATGCAACATTTATGACACTGGAATCTGCTGCAGGAGAAAAGGGCTAAGAGTGAATGAGTAAAACAAAATACATGTTATAATTTCAAAACGATTTAATAATATGAGCGTATAAGTTCCAGTAAGGTGAAACATTTGTGTACCTGGGTACAAAACTTTTCTGTGCAAATCAAATGTGTAGAAATAAAAAACCGACAATACTGCTAGGAGAGTTTCAGTAGTCTACATAGAACTTTAAATCTAAATAAATCTCCAGGAAAAATTAAATATCGTTTTATAAGATATTGGTAAAACATTGGCTCGGAACGTTTTGAAGGAACATACTATGAAGAATTTACAATTCTTACATAACTGGAGGATAATACGTAATTATGAATTATACCTTCTATACAAGGTGCAAAAATATCCCGGATCATACTTCAGAGTCCCCAAAACATGTTACTACGGAAAGACCCTGTCGAGTTGGATCCATGAAGTCCATGTGGATACATGAAGGATGGAAATACGAATGTGGCTTTGGATAAGGACTAAGGTGAGGCTATTTTAGGAGGCTGTGACTCTAACGAGTTGTAGAGACACATATGAATGGTCAAGACTTATCGGTGAATATATTTGACGAACGTGTATGGATAATCTTGATTGGGAACGATTTTATGTATGCTTTGGATGAAAGATTCCTGCTATATCATGTTATTTGCAAGCCCCACGCGAACGGTAACGTAGAAAATTGTAGAAAACGCGATAAATGTTTTTGATGGATATCCCGTAGAACATATTATCAAGAATGTACAGGAAAACAGAAATATCTCGGCAACAATACATTACTTTTGAGACAAACCCTTTGTGTTGCATCAAAAAAGTAAGGGACAAAACTAATAAAAGGAATGACCGTAGATCTGGGAGAAGAATTTAAACATCTAACTGATCGTAATAACAGATTAAAATGGTGCCAGTGGAGACATCTTAATGATAATCATAACCCAAATAACATACGTTTTAATGAGAGTTTAGGTACTGATTTAAATAATTAAACTTTCAAAATTTCAAGTATACATAATTTTAAATCATTATACCACTAATTCATAAATGGAATTTAAATTTTCTGTAAATAAATTTTCGCATTCATTGAATTAATATTGGACCTAATATGCATCAAAATACACCGTTTTGCCATTTCTAGAAAACAAAATTTAAATTAATTAACCTGTTAGTCAATTGTGGTCTTAGGATAATATTTAAATCATATTATAATTAAAATTTTGTTAAAAATTCTGCATATACTTTACAACAGTTGTATAAACATAATGTTTATACAAAGTAAAGTGTTAAGATTGTAGAGCCTGCTCACATAGGCCAAACGAACCAGAATTAAAAATCATTTTGTAAATTTAAAACATTTCCATAAATAAACTGTTTTAACGAAACACGGGCACATGAATCATCTCAAAATTGATTGATTTAATATGAACTTTTTAGGAGTTTATGTAATCACTATCATAGTTTCATGAGCAAAATGCTGAATATTAGGTCAAATATAAATTCAATACATGAGAAAACAGATACTCAAAATTTAAATTCAATTATGGTGCAGTGTTGTTTATGATTTAAAACTATGTATAAATGAAATTTTGAAAGTTTTATTGCTGTGTTTAAAAATTAGTTACAACAATGTAAGTTTTATCTCATTTGGGCTTAGAAGCTGTTGGAAGAATTAAATTTTTTTCTGGTAAACGGTTTATATAAATTCACTTCATATTATGTTAATTATGTAATTAACCATGTTATACTACATTTATTTATTTGTTTATAGTCTTTTTAATTATATTTATTTATTAATTTTCCGATACAAGTGAAGAAGTCCCTGAACATAGGGAGGAAACGTTTGTTTAATTTTAATAAATTCTGCCTTTTAGCCACATTGCAATAGCACATTTATGTTTATTACAAGTCAGATTAAATTTCTATTTTTATTTATGACATATATAATTGCTCTTCTGTAGATATTGACATATTAACCCTGGGGGAGGGGAGGGGGGAGACTGGATGGTTGAAGCTCCAGGCGGACTATTGTAAAAACTCCGTTGGTAGTGTTGAGAAGTTTGATGTTTTGGGTTTATTCTTGACTGGGCTAAAGTTAATAGTAATATAACCTTAAGCATCATCTGCACGCACTGCCGGCACAAGCACCACCATTAATCACATTCAAACAAATCAGTTTCATAGTGCTTCTTGTTACTGTGCAGCAGCAAGCTGAAGAGCCGAAAACATCTGAACACAAAGCTGCGAGAACCAGGTGGAAGGCTGCAACGGCTTCTGTCAAGGTAAGACAAATCTTTCACCTTTTAATGTTTAAGTATAATTGCAAGTCATTCTGTTAAGCTGTTCTGGAGTAGCCGTGATATCTATATTTCCGAATATATAATTATAGTCTTTTAAAATCATTTATAAAATAGGGTAAAATGCCATACAAAAGCCATTTACCGATCTTAAAAGCTTATGTAGATTATGTGATGTGATTGAAATTTATCCTCTAGCTTTAATCAGTTTTTGGATCGCCATTTTTATCTTATCAAGAATCATTTATTTATTGTATTTTAGTCACGGAAATAGAGGAAAGGAGCGTTACATCATTGTTTGAATAAGCAAATTAGTCTCAATCGAAGCAGAATTTGAATGTTTGGGTTCATCATCATCAAGAAATAGCCAGCGTCAACTTCTCTTATGCAGTCGATCGTAACACGTGGAATAATAAATTCCAAGAATGTTTGCAGTCGTCGCAATATAAACAAGATATTCCTAGTTTGTTTTTTAGAAGTGGCTATGGTTAAAAATCTTTAACTTAAGAGGTAACATATTCACGTGGAATGTTGTATTTACAGATAAGGGGAAAAAGTGGAGCGTGTAGTAACTATTTTTTTTAAAAAAAAAATGATTTATTTACAGTCGCAGCAACGTCTTAGGTCATTATCCACTCATTATGGGTACTCATATTTACCATGTAGGGAAAATAATTGACGAGATTTTCTCTCTCACACACAAACATTCATGCCATCGTCGGGATTCGAACCCGGGACCTCTTATGTGAGGCAGTCACGCTGACCCATACACCACAATAGGGTGTCAGTCTTGTATTTTGTATTCTATAGAATTAAACTGTTTTAAGAAGTTGTTCAGGTTGCATTTTTTCTTGCTTGTTTCCCTAAATATGTTGTCAATGTAAGAATAATAACTTTAAAATAAAAAATATTTACGTCTGATTGAAAATCATGAATAAGAAAGCCAATTCAGACAAAAATGGTAATATAAATACCACACAACGTTTCTGGGATCCTTGTTCCTTTCGTTAGGTGCTGATAAGAGCAGTTGTGTTGCTTCAGGCTCTTTTTAGCACCTGACGAAAGGTACAAAGATCCCATAATCGTTGTGTGATATTTACATTACCCTTTTTTGTCTGAATTGGCTATCTTTCTTATTCAATAATAACTTTATATCAGATTTGTAAGTTTTGAAATTTTCTTCGTTTTCGAGATTATTTAATTGATTACCAGTTGCGGATTTATAAAATAATTGCTTATATTTTTGAGATAATAATTTTTCTTGTTGACCGAATATGAAATCAATGCGCTCCACATTAACTTGCTCTTATCTTTATTTGCTTTTTAAGTATGTCCTGGACAACTGCCGAAGCTACAAATTGGACTCGTAATCGCTAATCGAAGCTTTAAAACTCGAGATTCGTGCAATTGAACACTAGTCACCTTAGTCAAATAATAGTTTGTATATAGAATCATTCAAAAAAAATATAAAAATACATTATTTTATTCATTACAATTTAAATTTAGAAATGATTAATGAAGAATAAAATCTTCTCCAGCTTCTATTCATTCTTAACACCGAGAAAGACTGCATTAAGAAGTTTATTCTAACAGATTTTTTTTTTAAAATGTACAATATTAATTTAAATTAAATCCCACGTTGAGGCACCAAAGGTAATAAATATAATTTACAAAAGCGGGCCTCCAATAATTAATAGTTAATTTTAACTTTAAATGAAGACGACGTTGAAGCACAAAATTTAATATTCAAAATTAAATTAGATTTTATATAAGCAAATTAAAAGTTAAATGATTGGATTTTAAATGAAAACAGAATTTAAAATATAAAACAAAGTTAATTTATTAAAGAAATTATTATCACCATTGATATTACATTATGTTACAAATTGGTAAAATACGACGGCTTGATTTCAGGGCTGACTATCGGACCTCCAATAAAGAATGTTACGACAAAACAATTAAAATTTACAACGTGAAAAATTCTTAATTTAAACAATTAGTGAAATCTGAAATCTGACGATAAATATCGTTTACATTAGGTTTATATATAATATATTTTCTTTTGTTTACATTACCATTTTGCTGTGCGAAAAGGTGGGGGGAGGTGTACCTCACTCGATTATTGTTTAACACTTCACAGACAGGCCATGATTCACTGAATTTCATGTGGTTATAATTGCCACACAAAACACTTCCTGTCCTTAATAGTTGATATCGTATTTTAAAATCTTTGATGCTTGCATAAATTTGCAAATGGGCAAATATTTCAGATTGTTGCCTCGTAATTTTAAAACCCGGTACTTTATATTATATCTCTGCTGCCTTTCAGAACAAACTCAGCATTTCAAGTTCTCTCTCTCCGCCGACTCCCAGCACACACTCAAGCTTTTCAGAACATATTCTGCTATATTCTCCACCGAATCCCGACACACACTCTTTCTGAATTCTGACTATCGTGTACGTTTCCCAGAAACATACTCTTACAACTTTATCATTTGAGCTCCCAAACCACACTCAAGTTCCGCGCGTCCAGCCAGGCCTTCGCGACAAGCGCGCAGCAAACAAGCATTACAGCCCCATATTATGGTACACAATTCTTATATTTACGCCGCCGACAATTAAAGTCGTAAAATTTTGTTAATTAATTAATTACATGTTTCTTTTTAGCACATGTAGTAATCACAAAATACACTACAATTTTTATAATGTTTTGCCTCACGTTCGAAATGAATTTATGGTAAACACAAATAATACACTTTTATTTTTAAATTTGGGCGCCAATTTGTAATAATACAAATAAATTACTTAAATATTAAAATGATTGGATGTTTTAGTAAGAACTCAAGATTTTAAAATAGACAAACAAATCAATTTATTAACACACAATTTAAATTTTACACAAGTTATCAAATGCATTTTTACAACAGTTAGTAATTAATGTTTTACAATGAAATTTAATCTTTCTTAGGGTCGTTTACTGGGACTTTAATAAAACAAATACTTGTTAACCAATTTTTACAATGCAATAAACAAAACACATACAATAACCAAATTTGAATTCTGAAATCTGACAATTATACCTTTACCTAAAAGGTTACCACTATGAATACTGTGAAATATTAACTTACAATCTCTAGTAATCCATGAAATTGGCTCACTCGCATGCTAACACTCTTTATACAGGCCATAAAGAGCACCAAGTTGAGCACACACTTTACACTGAACACTTTCGTCAGCACAACTACGCAGATTATTCACGTAATCACAGGCTGTCACCACACGACGAACTTCTCACGATGACTACTCGACGACGACTTAGATTTATCTCGGCCACCTAACTTGGTCCAATGTCCACCGACGAACTCTTATTTATTTCGGCCACCTATCTTGCCCGATGGCTACGTGTACCACCACCGACGATCGCTGCTAACAGACTCCTTATTTATTTCGGCCACCTAACTGGGCCCGATCCGGCCCCGAGGACCAACACCGACGATCGCTGCTAATAGACTGATTCCCTTTCTTCTCCTTCTTACGACCACTTATATCTCTTTCTTTTGCGAACTTCACCACGAAGCCGTGTGACTTCTCCCCAAACCCTCGTCTAATTTGCCATCTGCCTCTCAATTATCCTCCATTACCTCGTTGTTGTGTACAACTCGTTTGCA
Organism: Zhengitettix transpicula; assembly: GCA_037074705.1. NCBI lineage: Eukaryota > Metazoa > Arthropoda > Insecta > Orthoptera > Tetrigidae > Zhengitettix > Zhengitettix transpicula. The sequence goes on along the minus strand of CM073590.1, from coordinate 69,604,506 downwards.
GTCCAACTACGACTCACGACGGCCTTTTGCACACCACCCCACAAAGTTCGGGTGCAATTCTTCACACCGCTCCACAGAGCCGGGCGTACACTCGCTTAACTCACCCTCTTTTAATTTGCCATCTCTTGCTCAATTATATCATTGGGTACAACCTGAGTGCCTTCTGCCGTTGACCACGCGAGTCCCAATATTTGTTCATTAATTAATTATTTCTTTTTAATTACGACAATATACATAAAACTCTATCTCAGGGAATGTTCGCGGTATTAAAAACAACTAAAAGAATTTAATGGATTCCAATTTAAAAGAAATGTAGTGAAAGAAAAATAAACGCGGATTTTGGTTACACAATTTCGGCATTCTGATTCTGAATGTTTTCCGATTCGTGGGTACCCTCAGGAAATATCAAGCGACGTCCTCAGCGCCCGTATTCTTGTAGTCATGATGTTTCCGTTCGACCCTCGGAGGTGCGACTGTTTCTCCAAAAATATTCGGAATTAACTTTTGTCCCTGCTTCTCTCAGTATAGTGAATTAACAGTGCCATGTCATTCTACAATTGGTTTCAGTACCACAAATAAAAGCCGCAATACTAACATGCAAATACGACCAAAAAGAAGAAGTCTCACGAAACCTCTTTCTCGTTTCTACAAACTGCGAATTCTTTCCCGCCTCCATTACGACGTGATCTTGGAGGTTAAATTGTTTTCGTGAAACCTTGGCATGAATTTTCCGAACTCGCTCGTAATAAACTCTGGTCGGAATTGCCTTTGCGAACCATTATTTTGAAATGTCTGGGAACCTGCTTTATTAAAGTTAACTTTCCATCGGCGATACCACAAAGTAGGTGCTAAATCGATCCACAGTTAGTTTTGCATGTGTATGACAGTGTCCACTCACGTTTTCTATACAGTCATCATAATCCCGCGATTTTATTTCGGGAAGTAGGATTTGGTGTAGGTATTCTTTTTTTCGTTTATCGTCTGATTTGTGTAAAATGCATTTTAGTTCGTTTGAGGGCGTGATATTGCGCCTTTTGAGGTAGAGGGCTCGCTATTTGTAGCGGGGGCGGGGGAGAGGAATTCCCAGCGTGCAGACAGGAGCACGTGGTTTGTCTGTCAGGTATCTCTCACGCGAGCTACAGAAATACCCTCTCCGCTCACACATGCTAGAACATTTATAGCGGGCGTGCCTGCACCAACGTCGTGTCAAATTACGTCGATTCAACCATTACACACTGTTCTTTGTGACTATATTATTGAACAGAGAAGCGCCTTTATTATTATTCGTTGTAACATCTTCTTGTGTCTTCCCTGTGTAGTACATTTCTGTAGAGTGTGATCAGGATTGTCAGCTATCAAAAGATTCGTTGCTTTTATGGGTTTACTGGATTGAATTCAAGGATGTGTGAGGTTCTGTATTGCGCGAATCAGGTTAGCGGCATTGACCACCACATTTCGCAGAAGAATTATGATTTGATAGTGAACGGAGCATGTACTATAAATCCTAAGCCACTAACAAAAACTGTCATATAAATTTGAGATAATGTCTTATTGAAATTACTGTACAACGAAGTAAACGAAGCGACAGCGAAGTTCAACTACCAATTTTAATATATATATATATATATATATATATATATATATATATATATAATATTTTACGCAAATTAATTTAAACAGATAAGCAACCTCAGTCCGAAATACTTCCTGCCGAAAGTGTTTCAAATGCTGTATTTTCTCATTCTGTGGCGGAATGTTTTATATTAATTATTTTTTAATTTTCTAATATGTCCATATTTAAATATAACTCTAAAACTAGTGATAACTTTTGTCCAAACAGCATTGTTTAATAAATATAAATATTGCAGCAAACCCTAAGATTATATAAACGTTTAGAGCAATTAAGCAACGTTCAGCAGAATATCCTTAGTGGTTGTTATTATAGTAATGTCCCTACTAATCCCAGAATTTTTTGGGGGGATCCGTTGAGAGAATTTAGCAAAACCATTATTTTTTTCTGTTATCTTCAGATTTCTCGCTTTGCAAATGGATGTATTCTTTGTCATAATATAGAGTTCATGAAGTTACTCTTTATGGCATAAGCATGATTCATGAAGAGATTCTCAAATGGAGTATGAGTGGAAAATCATCAAGAAATAATAAAATTTTATGATTGGCATATAGCATGTAGGAATTAATATATGCATATAGAATTTTTGAAAAAACCATGCAAAAATATACGTGGCGATTTTTGTAATTTTTTTTGGAATAAGAAACTCACAAACGTAAGGGTTTGCGTGCTGAAGATGATCCTCGACTATTTTCGAAACACTATAAAAGGTTTCGGATTTTGGAGAATTATTCTTATTACAATTACTGATATAGTGTTCTGAGAAGTATTTTTAAAACTGAGACTACCAATGTGCGTACAACTTTAAAGAGAGAGAGAAAACACGTGACACGATGATTCGTATTTTCACTGTAATTATACCTCGAGAATCGTAAATTCAGAATAAGAGTAAACGGCGAAACTTCCATCTTTCAACAAATTAAAGCAGGTACCTTATAATTAATATATACTTGCGATCTTCCTACAAACACGGGTACAATTCCAGGGACATTCATTTATTATGGCCATAAATGAAGAGCCCATAACAGCAAACAAACGAGTACATGTCCACCATAATCTACTTCAGGAATGGACAGATAAATAGAAAATCAAAATTAACCAATGAAAATGTCTGCAGGTAAAATTTACTCTAGGTCAACAACACTGACAACCAGTCATCATGAACAACAAACAACAATCCGGTATCATCACATGTAAAATTTTTTGGAATGCATCTAGACTCAAAACTAACTTGAAAGTACACAGGGAAAAGAAAAACAACACCAAATGGACATACTCCTTCGTGAGCTATACTGGCTGCTCAGTAGTGTAAAGAATTATTTTTGTGGGCTGGGTTTTTACGTTAAATCAAAAATTATTTGACCATTAAAGAATTTTTTTTATAAGTTTATTACAGTTGAGCATGAAAAACTCTTATCTCAGGCACCTGAGGTTTTTACATAGAAGAGATCTGCTGCCCGTACCAAATACGTACTGCTATTCTGTGTTGTGTTGCCTGCTGTAGCTCTCGTACCGACGTACTTGCGTCTCCGTATCTCACAGCCGGCAGAACGGGTTAAGTGCAGTGATGACTTTAGTCAGGACCATTGCAAGGCGTCGACTCAGGGGTTGACCACTGGCTAAGGCGTCGGACTCCGGGATTGATTGCTGGCAAGCCGTCGTACTAAATTGTGTGGCTTCGATGAACTCTTCACTAACAAATTGTGGCCCCTTTCTCACGACGATTCTGCTTCGGACTATATCAGAGACAACAACTTGGAAAAGTTTACAGCAGAACTCATGAGATTTGTAGATCGGTGACACTTAAAACGTATACACGTAACGCAATACGGAGCCTCTCAGTTTCAAAAGCTTTCTTTCCGTTCCCTCCATTATATCCTCCCATTCTTTTACTTTTTTCATTACGTACGGATAAAATAATTATATATAAAGCCGTCATCAAACCGATTTGGACATTCTGAATTTTGAATTATGGGGGTGTGCTAGCAAATATAATACAGGTTAAGATACAATCGAAATCGAGAATCCTCAGAGTCATGGTTGATGCTCCTCGGCATGTTAGTAACGTAACACTACATTATGATCTACGCATACCATTCATCAAGGATATATTCAAGAGAGGGCAATGAAAAACCTCGTTAGACTTGAAATACGAATTTACTCATACACCCATTGCTGGAACATAAAATCAAACATAAAGACTCAAGAAATGTAATTGCATCGATTTAATCATATGGATGATATTTGTAATCGTCAAATTGAAAGATCTGCCCTATGGTCATTATGAACGTAACGTTTTTCCCTTGATTTCATTTCCGTTTTCAATTCTTTTTCAGGCTCAAAACATTATCGCTTTCTTGGAATGTAGAAATAATGAATCTCTGAAAGGATATTTTTCAGTTCGTACACAGAATCACTGCAATAACAATTATAACTATAATCATCTCAATAATATTCAGTAAATAATTTATGTGGAAAATATAAAAGTTCGTTTCCTCTGAAATAAAATTATTACATTTTCACTTTCACTCACAATTATTTACATTTGTTGAACATATTGGTCCAGTAAGAAGAAACCTGTTACAGCTAGAATGAATTTCTCTCTGGATGCCAACCGGGTTGTACATGTAATCAGTAACGACCGGCACCGTCATCTTCTTCAGTCTTAAGAAGATAGGATCACGGTGTCAGGCGTCGAAACATCACTGATTACATTACAACCCAGTTGGAAACCCGAGAGAAATTCATTCATAAATTCAGCCGGAAAACCTAGAACCTTTAATACTGTTACAACTAAATTATTAAAATATAGTTTGGTGACCGGCGTTTCCCGTGTACTTATTTATATAAACCCGAAAAAGTATTCAATTCTACATTAATCTTTAGTCAAGAAGTTATTTAACCTAAATCTAAATATTCCTATTTCCGTACATACTTTCGACCGAGATTGCACTAATTGAACATTTATAAAATAATTTGAATTTTATTGCATCAAGATTACTGACAAACATACCTTTAATTTATTTACGAATAGAATACTTAAATATACTCCTTGTGTAGTGCAGTATATAATTGTCTCTCAGTCTTCAGACATTTCGAAAGATTAAATCGATTAAATTATTAGCTACATTGTCAATGTAAACAAATGGTCGCATTATTGGAGTCAATAATGTGGCGCCAAAATTAACTTACATTTTCCGCCAAAATGGTAAAGTATTTCGTATTGTTTTTATTGTCATTAGATGTAGTATTACTGGATAAAGTTATACATTTTATTCAATGAAAATATTTCTGCTTTATTTAATTACGGAAAAAGGAACTATTTCCTTTGTTCGTCGCGTTGTAACGTCTCTCTATTGCGTGACGTCACGGTCTCTTGTCGCACAGTAATTTAACACGAAATGATCCCATTTTTCAATTATAATTCTTTCTATGTTTATGTGTAGGGGCTTCTCATCCTCACAGTGCCGTTTCTCGTGTTTTAAAGAAATATGTGTACCAATTTTTTTAAAAATATGTCCACGGGTTGAAACGTGTATAGAGATTAACGTAAATACATACATACATAAAAAATACATCATTTTTTATTATATAGACTAATTTATAAAAAATAACCCTGATTCTTATTGCCGCTTTATATTTATCTATATCTGTGATCTTCTGTATCATATTAATTGAGATCTTTTAATCCATGTGTCCAAAATACTCTCTGGGAAGAGTCCAGCATACTTCATATTATTGTAGTATTGAACGCATAAGTGATTTATCATTTGCTTCCCCGCCATTGTTGTGAGATTACTACGTTCATTCATATTTAAAAGCCTTACGTCTGTTGTATACAGGAATTTGTATTGTATAATTTGACTGATTAAATCTGATTAGTACTTATAATAGTGAAAGTGAAGAAAAAGAAAAAAATGTAAATTTACTAATTTAACACCGCCACGACGTTCCTGCTAAGTTTTACATCAGTTGTAAAGATGTATCCATGCTTAAATTATTTTATTTTATATTTAAATAATCGAATGTTTAGAAAAATTATAATTGGCGTAACTGATTCATTAGGAGGAGCAGATAAAATGTTTCATTGCTTGTGACGTAGTTTGTGAAGGAGAACGTAACGGCCGAAAGGAACCGCTGGTATGGAAATAGTAGGGTCCGAGTGTGAGAACCCCGAAGACGCAGGTGCACAGCTCAGCGTCGCTGCGCCGCGCCGCGCCGGAAGGAAGTGCGCACCGTGGCCAAGACGCCACCGCGGAAGTCAAGTTGCCATCTGCTCCTCAGCGATAATTACACAGTGCGGCGTGGCTGAGGTTGCGCCTCCGTTCTCAGACAACCTAACTGCCGAAACGAAAGTCGTTTGCAATGTCACACACGAATTACTATTCGTGTCCATCGATATTATTTACCGACAGTAGTACCTTACATGAGCTAGATTTGTCGTGGCTATCAAATAACTTATAAGGTAAAACTCCACAGAATTCTTAAAGGGAAATTATCGAAAATTTGTTCATCTTGAAAGATTCATAACGTGCTGGAGAAATCAGATAATTGATAACTGGTATTAATCAAAAACGAATGAGATGCGTCGGACAAGATGTATATGCTTAAAATTCATATTACGTCTGCAGAGATAATGTTGTTTGACAATTATTACTACTGAAGTAAACTGGATGTTCCCAGAGGGAGGGCTAAAAGCCTGTTATCGTGTTTTAGAAATGCCAGTAAATGTGTGCAAAAGCAGCTGTGAGTGACGTCATAATTTACTTAGGATCGTATATTGATCCGTTTGACTACTTGATTTAAATTGCATAACTTTTCAATACCTTGGATGTAATTGTTTTTGTGATTACATAGTCCGATCTTCTTACCAATGTTCGCGATTGGCTCAGATCGAAAACCTGCACAACTAATCTGTCAGTCTAATTTATTCGCTTTCAGACACTTAAACAGAACTATGAAGTCTATCTTCTCCAATTACTCTTGGCCGGTGTTTCCCAACGTGGGCCTACACCCCACCTGGGGGCAATTGTTCAGGGTTGCAATTAAAAATTGAGCTCGTCAAGGGTTTAAAAATCACTAGCTAATATTTAACTTCTACAAAAGGAAGACTTGTTAGTATCTCAATTTGATGTACGCCTTCTATACAGCCAGACTTTAAAGATTGGAGTAATATAAATTAGAATTTACTCTGAGTATTGTGTACTATGGCTAGTGAAGGAATAATAAGTACTGTGTTGAACGATTGCTCGGTGGTTGTCTACTAGTCTAACGCCAACTCCGCGTGTTGACTAATGGGCATCGTAATTGAACGTTGGGATAGGATTAGAGATCTCAGATTAAAATAAGTAATTACTTTGTTTATACACAGAATCATTATTATTGGGTAACTGTGATTAATTCAATATTTTAATATAAAAAAATGTGTGCATGCTATCTAGGGGATTATTAGAGAGACATAGATGGGGCATGGTAAGAAAAATGTTGGGAAACAGTGCTCTGAACGATCTCACACTAGTGAAGAATTAGGAATTTGCGCTGAAAGCCAGGTGTTTCTAAAGAAGCAGTTCCAACCCTTCACTTAACATTACACGTCTGCAGACGATAAAATGAGTACTTTCAAATCCTTTATTTGCAGGGAAATTACCAATTCTTTCTAAGTTACCTAACGTCAATTACGATTAAATATGCTCTAAACTGAACGGTGTTCTTTTCTCTTTATGTTTTAGACTTATATAATATTTCCATTACTTTTGTGAGTTACATGCCGAATATTTCGTTATGTAATAAAATAAATTCAAATATTTGAAAATAATAAAATGTATAAGGATAATTTAAGTAAGCATTTGAATATTTAAATATATTAATAAGGTATTCTTCTACAAATAAATAAATCGATGAGAAAACAATAGTTAGGAATTAGAAATACAAATTTAATATTAATAGATTACTGACAAAATCAGTTCCTGAACTAATAACTTATTTTTCTACTAAATAAAGTAGACTGTACGTTTGTGTGTGTTTACGTATGGTCCGCATACAAATCTACCCCCAGGGGCGCGGGTGGGAATTTTAAAAAAATGCTAAAACGGCCGATATTTGCGTGGGATATATATCTTTCGTGGTCAATGAGATTGGTACTGTTATTCTTATGGTTTTTTTGTGTATAATTTCAACCCCTTTCGGCATGGGACGGGAGCACCCTTATAGGAGGGGGTGGGGGGGGCGTTTTAAAACGTGAAAACTACTGATTGGAGTCAAATCCGGGATTATGGATGTCGTTGAATTTAATTATGCCGTCAAGGTCACCCAGCTAGTTGAAAATAACAATAGATTTGCGATTTATACTGTTATTAAATGGGACAAGTCAGCCACTATACAGGGTGTTTCATATGTAATGTGATAAAAAATGGTATAGTACAAATTCTGTTTTTGATTTATATGACTAAAATAAATTAATTCTGAAGCTACAATTATACAACAGCGAAAATCTTCCGGTTACGAAATTGCCGATAGAGGCATTGTTAATCAAATTGATGACATGCATGCAGGAGAAAGCGTATTGTGTTTTGGAATACGTTAAAACATAATCGATTATCGTCATTTTCGCAAAGGACCACCGCATCGTCACAACACCGAACGTCGGGTGAAGCAAGTTCAGGACAATGGTTGCTTGTGTATGAAAACCAGCCCAGGACAGCAGCGAAACCCGAAGTTGTTGAAAGAATTCGTGAAACGTTTGTTCGAGGTCACACAAAAAAATCAACGCGTCGTGCGAGTTCTGAACTCAATGTTCCTCATACCACGTTAGGGCGTGTGTGGCCATGCACCTTTCAGATGGTGCAGGCGATAAAACCTTCGGACGAACCTGGAATACAACATAAATATTTTCTGTGTCATCTCTGGGGCACACATAACGTTTATTGAATTTTGGATAACTATACTTTCACTTTAAATTTTATTGATCAAAATAAAGTAATTAAAGCGTTCACATGTATGATTTATTTTTGTCCATTTCAATATAAAACACCCTGTATTATATTAAGCCTATATGTTCATATTACATTAATATGAGAACAAATAAAAAATTTAGGAAACATTTAACAATACGTGAGACATTAATTAAACGAGTCAATTTACTACAGCAGTTTAAGTGAACCATCAGTATAACTGATTTTTCTCCTCGCTGCAACACACATTTCACAAGGAAAATGAATGTGTTACAGAAATATTCCCAGGTAGATATTTATCACTACCATGATATTGTGCTGGAGAAAGTAAAAAACCAAATTACAAGAATCAAAATAGAGGGAGCTGAATAGCAATTTTAATTTTTATATTTTATCAGAGCAGAAGGAAGATTTGTACATTACGTTGAATGTCTACAATACTCCGGGAGGAGTACGTTACGTTATAATTAGTAGGGGATTGATTATTTTGATACTCTTATTAATAAAATTTAGTTCAACGTGGTAGTAGAAGTGAATTAATATTTTATATTTAATAAGTAAGATTTTAACTATTGTCTCATTAAGGAATAATAAAGGGCAACCAAATGTGTGAATGGGTTCTCAAAGAGAAACCTTATAGATATCAACATAAATTTACGATTGAGGTAGAGGTGTGTAAAATTGTAAATACGAAATGCAGGTTGTATGGAAGTAAAATTTGAGTATTAGCAAAGAAAAAAAAAGTTTTGAAAATTAGCTCTATAGAATAACAATAAATATTTAATGACTAACCAAAACTAAGAAATAAACATTTACAAAACACATCTTAAACGACACATCGATCTAAAATAAATTTATTGACATTATCAATCGACATATTTTCTACCATGTCCGAAGTCGAAACCGGCGAGGTCTCTGTGATTGTATATTAATGCTGATGGCGTTACAAAAGAATTCGTCGTTTATTTTCGACATTATTGATAAAGGCCAGAGAAATAAAATCTTCAATTAAAAATTTTATTAACTTTCAGAATGACAATTTCATTTATTTCATGAAATGATATCCGTTTGTACTGAAAGGTGAAGGCAGCGGCGACCGAGGCTTGTGAATGCCGATCCTCATTCACTGTAAGTATATTAATAGCTCTAGTATGTTTTACAGAAGCAGTTCTTATAATTATATACGAAGGGGAGGGAAAATATATAATGCTGGTCATATATATGAGGGATATTAAAACGATTCTCATTTCATGACCATTACTCGGCCAAGAATTGTTACAGTGGTACCCATGATGCCCGTAACATGTAACAGTGAGTAAAGAAAAGTAAACGGAGCAATCTTTGTTAAAACTAATTAAATTAAAATAAATAATGGCATGTACGGATTGATAATGATTACATTACGTAAGAAATGAGGATGATTCAATTTACGTATTTCAGCTTTAATACAGTAAATAATGTAGAAGAAAGTTTTTGTGCTCTTTGTGAAAGAATATGACTTTACTATCCAGAAAAGATAGCAGAAAATGACGAAATGATATTTGCGAATGTTTAGTGAGTCCGCCGATTTACGAAAAATGGTTTCATCATGGCTCCGGAATTAACAGGAACGAAAAACCTTGCTTTAAAGATCTCTTCCAGCAAAAAGAAATACCATAAAATTTTATATAAATGGAAGTGGGTATTTATTAGACGGAGGTAATCCTATACAAAACACACTGCATACTGCCATATTATCACCACCTAAATAGCAAAGTTGAATCCTAAATGTGAAAGTACGGTAACGATTCTCGTGGTCACAGTCGGATAGGGCATGAAAAAATTTGTCCATTTTAAGGATCACAACTGCGAACTAGGCCTGCGAGGGCTATTCTCTCGCAGGCAATACCTGCGAGGGATGTTCTCTCGCAGGCAGAACCTTTTAGGAGAGATACGAAGGGGCTACCTTTGGGTATGCCTTTTCCTCTCCGTTTTTGAACTAAGGTTCCCACAAGCCGAGGCACCTCGGCCTGTTTTGAGAGGTGTATGTTCCGGGGTCGCAGACCTTGGGCATACGGGAAGAGTTGTTCGCTATTCCCATTGGAATAGTCGGCCAGCTGCCTCCTAAACTGGTCGAGGCACGGAGAAGGGAATGCTGCGTCCCCACAGCAAACTCCTTTCCCGCTATCGGAAGGGCGTGGGACAAGTACCCAATGCCCGACCTACCCGATGCAGGTTTTCCTAGGGTTTCCCCTGCATTTCTTTAGGCGAATGCCGGGTAGGATCCTTAAACTATAGCCCGGGGGCCCTAGTAACCCTTGGCTACCTTCCTCCACCCTTCCGCATCCCCCTTTCAAATCCCTTCCTATGCTATTAAAGGGGAGTTGCCCAAAGTGGATTACCCTCATGTAGCCTGTTTCCCTAAAAAATAAAAAAAAAAGGATCACAACTGAACTTACAAATTTTAATGGAAGTGAGTCTACAAATTGCTTATCAGAAAACAACAATCCATTAGGATCAGAATGCAAATGATCAGTATTGTAAACAGAACGGTCATTGATGATGCTGTCGAATAGGGTGACAACTATCTATTTGCCGACCTCCTGTGGTGTGTGGTGTAGGGATCAGAGTGACTGCCTCGCATCACAGAGGTCCCGGGTACGAATCCCGGGGAGGGCATGGAAGTTTGTGGGTGTGAGAAAATTTCTCATCAAATCAGACCTCCGCCAAGTCAAAATGAGTTCCCATAATGAGTCGCTTATAACCTGAGCTGATGATGCGGCTGTAAATAAATCAATATATAAACTATCTATTTGTAGATAACTTAAAATGCAAGTACGTATGTGGTTGCTATTTCGCAAAATTATACTAAGGTCAATATTTGAGCTTTGTTACAAAAATTATGTCCCATTATATTAGTTATTATGTTTCATATCGTGTTTCCCTTTTCATGCTTCGAGAGTTGCTACATCTTGATTTATTAATGAACATTTGATATATTTAGATAATCTATAAGGAAGGCGGTTACATCAAATACCTCTATTTTACGCAGAATATGCATGCTTCTTTACCAATAACTAATTCCATATGTTATTATTATAATATGACGTAAACATTGAAGAAAAATGAACACACAATTTAAGTACTTTACAACTTTATTTGATCACCAGTCACATACCCGAGAATATGTTAGGAAGGAGTGTATTTCTGAAACTTATGCGGGATACATAATACTGCTCAAAATCGTCTCACATTTTGAAAACTAATCAACGATACATTCAATTGCATCACGGATAATTGGTTTTGGTTTGCTGATGATTGTTGTACAAATCTACATCGAAACATGTTTTGGTACAAATAGAGGGTAATGTTAGTGTTAAACAGATAAACTGAATAAAGCGCAGCTCAAATAAGAGTCATGAGATACTTCTTCTTCTTCTAATAAATAAAACAGTGAGTTTGTTTGTTTGTAGGTATGTATGTATGTTCTGCATACAAACTACACCCTTGGAGAAAATTTGACCAAATTTCGTACACGTGTTTCTTGCAAACATGAAACAAATTTTGTGGGGGTAACAAACGTCTACCACCCCCACGGAATGGGGTGGAAATTTTATCACTTTGACCTCGAAAAATTTTTTTCCGTCACAAATATCGGCCGTTTGAGCATTATTGTAAATGTTCAGCTCTGTCCACCCACGCCCCTGCTCCGCGAGTGTAGATTTGTATGCGAACCATACACATCTCTACTCATAGTGGTAGAAGTGAAATTTAACCGACCTGTTGAATGTCATATCTAAATTCAGCGATATCTATAACCTCCAATCTCAGTTTGTTTCACGTATTTTTTGTAGCGGTCCTCCAGCCAGACCCCTAAGGGTTCTCCCCTCCTATGCCGAAACGGGTTGAAATTATAAACAAATTACATCGAGAGAAACATTTTCATTTTCATTGACACTGTAAAATATTTGTTGAACCCAAATATCGGCTGTTTGATCATGTTTGAAAATTTCCCGGTCGGGACCGGAAAAACCGGGATTATGAATGTTGCTGAGTTTAATAATGATATTCTAAATGCCGGTTATGTTGTAGGTATACCCTAGGAAGAAGGGGTGGAAGGGAAAATCAATTTTACGCGTACAAACTTAAAAATCTATACTCATGTTTTGCACAGATAATTCTTACTTTACAAAACTTACACTGTATTGGTAAATAACCCTATCACCTATATAAATGCGATTGGGAGGAGTAGTATTTTAAATTAATTCTATATTACGGGAAGTATTTTTCACACATTTAGCGTAGCGTGAGTATTTTTGTGACTCTAAGGTAACAGGACTATTTTTCACCCTCTTGAAGTACTGGGAGAATTTCTGATTACCTTACGGTACCGGGAACATGTTTTTACTCTATTAGGTTACGAATACTATTTTTTATTCTTTTTACGTAAACCAACTATTTTTGTCTTTCTTAAATGAATATTTTAGATTCTCTTAGCCTACCGGGGGTGTTTTTAACTCTTTTAAAGAACCGAATCTAGATTTGTCTCATTTTTTACTCTCTTAAAGTATGGCAAATAATCTTGATTCTTTTAAGGTACCACGAGTGTTTTGACTCTGAATGGTACCGGGAGTATTTTTTACATCCTTTAGTTACATGAAAAATTTTTAACTCGCTTAGAGCACGGGGGGCATAATTAACTCTCTTAAGATAGTGCGTGCATTTTTGATTATGTTAGGGTTACCGAGACTATTGTTTTGAGGAGTAGTTTTAATAATATTTAGTATTGGGAGTATTTATGCTTTTCTAAACGCACTGATGAGTTCTGGTGAAATAGCTTTCAAATCTGCATAGGTACGATAATTCACATCTTGACTAATAGATTAATATGGAAATAAATAACTTCTCGGGCTTATATAAAATAAATACCCGGGCAACGCCAACCACCCAGATAGTTTAAATATAAATGTTAGGATTACGGAATGATAATAATTATCTCGGATAAAAAAAATTATAATTTTTAAATGCCGTCCTTTGATTACTACCTCATTTGCCCGTCAGTTTGTTCAATATAATCATTTGAATATTTTATAATTAATTGTAACGATCGACTCTTTGCGTTCGATTGTGGTAGCAATATCGTCCTCTTTAACCGGACAGCAATCTTTTACAATAAATCTGATTTTGACTTGCCATCAATCTGTACGCGATATACACGTAAATGTTTCCGTACGGTTCCACTGATATCGCGTCGGAATTAAAATGACATAAGGCTAACACGATGGAAACATTCGTGATTCGAACTTAATTATCATAATAAATAATATTTTCATTCATTACTTCCGCATTCTGTTTACAAGAAATAGTTAATACTTTGAATAGCTCGTGAATAGTTAATATTAAGAAGAACGGTGAGGTTGAACATTATTAGTTAATTTCAAGGTCTTTGTTTCTTCAAGGTCTACGTAAAATTAATTAATGGTTCATTTCCCAGCAATTTATGAGTCTGTACTTTATCTCTTTCGGCATACATCACATAGAATATAAGGACACAAACAAACAATTATGTATTCATTGACATGTACTTCTTCCTGATAGGCCTATTATGTAGAAGGGTTAATATGAAACATTTCATAGAATGGTTAGTCTTCTATGATGTCTCTGAAAGTGTAGTAAATGCTAAAACAAGAATTTTTTTGTCTACGCGAGATAAACCTCGTGGAGGCAATTCTCCTTTAATAGCATAGTAAGGGGAAGCGGAAGGGTAGAGGAAGGTAGCCACTGGCTGTAAATTAAAGATCCTACGCGGAATTCGCCTAAAAGTGATGCAGTAAAAACACTAGAAAACTTGTATCAGATAGATCGGGCATTTGGCACTTGTCCCTCGCCCTTGCGATGGCGGGAAAGGGGTTTGTTGTGGGGTCGCAGATTTCCCTCGCCGTGTCTTGACCAGTTTAGGAGGCAGCTGGCCGACTATTCCAATAGGAATAGAGAAGAACTCTTACCGTATACCCAAGGTCTACGACCCCGGAACATACACCTCTCAAAACAGGCCGAGGTGTCCCGGAATGTGGGAACCTTAGTTCAAAAAGGGGGATGCGGAAGGGTAGAGGAAGGTAGCCAAGGGTTAACTAGGGCCCCCGGGCTATAGTTTAAGGATCCTAACCGGCATTCGCCTTAAAGTGATGCAGGGAAAACCCTAAAAAAACCCGCATCAGGTAGGTCAGGCATTAAGTACTTGTCCCACGCCCTTCCTATAGTGGGAGAGGAGTTTTCTGTGGGGGCGAAGCATTCCCTTCTCCGTGCCTCGACCAGTTTAGGAGGCAGCTGGCCGACTGTTCCAATGGGAACATGGAATAACTCTTACCGTATGCCCAAGGTCTGTGATCCCGGAACATACACCTCTCAAAACAGTCCGAGGTGCCTCGGCATGTGGGAACCTCAGTTCAAAATACCAGAGAGGTGTGTAGGCATCCCCAAAGGTAGCCTCCGCCAGAGCTCTCTGGGAAGGTTCACCTGCGAGAGAACTCTCTCGCAGGCTAACTCCTAGAGTCCCCAAAGGTAGAATGTGACTTTTGTAAACTCAGCTGCTTCAGTATATTCCTGCGAGAAAATAGCGTAATAATTAGACTAATTTTACTCAATTGAGTGGTTCAGTTTTGAAATTTTATCCATTTAGAAAGTTGACAAATAATTTAATAGATGTTTGAGACGGTAGCAATCTGTTTTTTTCAAAAGGTCCGAAGACAATTTAAAATATAAGTAATTATAAATAAATATTATTTATTATAAATAAATATTATTTAAGTAACTTAGAAGTAACACAATATATTTTAGACCACCAAACCTATCGATTTCCGTCCACTTTTTCTCGTTATTTAGTTGGCAATTCCAGTACTTGTTTTTCAAAAATAATTTGGGAAAAGTATTGCTTAGAAATATTTCATTTTTTTGGTTCACTGATTGAATTGATTTACTCGTAAGATGTACTACATGTGGTATATAATGACTTTTGAAAAATTTTAGTTACGCCGCGTTCCTTCGGCCGCGAACTAACGTCCAGATTTCGAAACTGTTAAATTGGTGCAGGTGAATTAACGAAGCTAGCGAGGTAATTGACTATATCGGTTCCGCTGAGAATTCCGCAGGTGCGTGGCCGGAGATTTGCTTTCTGGAGAAGCGGAGGAAGCACGCGCTGCTGCGTGTCGCATCGCCCAATCTCGGCCTCAATCCTCATCGCACTCGTTTCTTTATTCAACTATTTCACAAAAATTAAACTTTACTTTCAACTTTACCGTTATTTTTAAACAATTTTACTTTTAGACATATATTTTTGGTTTACTTAGAATTATAATGTTATATGACTTTCACCCTCACTCATGTTTCAAAATTGCTAGTCTGTAGATCAGAGTTAATGTGGAAGATAAACTTCATTCGATTGTACACAAAATTTCAGACGTTTCTCAGGAAGGTGTTATATAACCACTTTAATATCAACGTTTAAAATTATTTAGAAAAAAGTATAAAATAACACTTTTTATAAAAATGTATTATACTGTAGAGTGGTGGTGTTTTAATGTTAAAAATTAAATGCTAAATAACATGTGTAAGGGTATTTATTGCCAATTATTAATTTACATTACGGAAGATAATTATAATTTTTGATTTCGCTAGCTGCAGAAACAAATATCTTTAACAATGGACGTACGAGGGTGGTCTGAAAAGTTTCCGACAATTATTTTGCAGAGAAAAACGCCGAGTACTTTTTGGACGGGTTACAGAAATGGGAGCATTGCTGGGAGAAGAGTTACAAGGAGAAAAATAAAAAAAATAAAATATTTTCTATCATTGTTGGTTCGGAAACTTTTCAGACCAGCCTCGTATATAACTCCCTAGGCCCGTTAAGTATTGAGACACCTTTCGTGCATCTGTAACATCGCCCCATATGTAGACGAGGCACCTTCGCCGTTGTCGCTGCTCTTCGAGTAATGTCTGTACTCTGCGACGACACGATGATGAATGAATGATCTGCACAGCACCCTTGCAGGGCGCAGTTTCGATTATATCGACCTTTTTGGTCGACCTTCCTAGACCACGAAATGTCATTGGTCCAGGAAATCGTGTCTCCTATAAAACTGTAAATTTCTGGACACGTCCCTTCCTCAATCACGGGTACGGATCAACATCTTGGGTAGAACCAAGAAGCTACGTGCTTCTGCAGATGTTCCAGGGATTATCTTCCTGCTGTCGCCAAGATCAAATTCTCAACCCTCGATAATATCTCTAATAACATTTAATTGAATTAAATACATTAAGGAATTACTAAACTATCGCACTGCAATACTGATTTCAAGGAGGCGAACGATGCCAATTTTCTTCTGGCTGCGTTGAATAAATTTCCTGTTTGCTGACACAAATAAGATCAAAGTTGAGTCGCAGAATAATATTAAATCGGGGTCAGTTACAGGTAACAGTTTTAAAAGGCGCTATTAATTTTTCCTTATGAAACGATGAAGGAGGCTATAAATAATATGAATATGGTATTAATGAAAATCCTGAAAGTTCAGGGAGGCAATCGCACACTGAATACAGTTGTGGAGCAGTGTTTTATGTTTTCAATTTGAGTCCAAACTACGAAACGTTAGGTCATGAAACAGAACAATGACTGAAAATGGCGCCCGGTATATGACCTCGATTACAATAGCATGCAAGAACTCTGTACGTGAAATTCGCTGTGACTGCTATGATTCCACTTGCATATCGCCATAACACGGCAAATTTCCCTCCTTAACTCGCGTATGTTTCGTTATTTTAAATACATCAATCATTTATGATAAAAAAAACACAAGGGGTTAAGCCATAACCTTGCCCACCATTCCGTGAAATGAGGCGATCCGGAAATTGTTCGTTAAGCAACTCAATTGTTTTGCGGAAGTGTGGCAGGTGTCACCATCCTGCTGAAACCACAACACTTGAATGTCCATTCCATTGAAATGATGACACAAAAAATCTCTGAATATCGCACGGTGGTGCTCTACATTAACTGTCACGGCTTGTCATACCTCTTTTTTTTTTAAAAGGACTGATGATGCCACCCGCCCAAAAACCCACACCAAACTGCTAGTCGCTGTCAATGAAATTCCTTATGATGCGAACGGCCAGCCACATATGGCGAAATTTCAGGTCGTCTTCAGGTACCAGGATGTGACCAATCGTACTCGCCGGCGTCGGTCCTTTCGGACATCGAACCTCGTGTAAGCCTTTTAAATGAATGAGGTACTCCTTCCATCTCTTTGCGACGTCCCAACACAGTTTAACCCACAATTTATTTTCCTTCTTCAGGTGGATCTTGATGTCATTCTCGACCGGACGGAAATATCGTTAGTCTTTTACCGACAAGAAAATGACTTGGTGTCAAGATCTCAAGCCCATCTTGGATTATTAGACTTTATTGCGGTTTATTACAGTTTTCAGCGTCTCTTCTTTCACTTGGGTTTACCTAACACCTTTCTGAAACATGCGTTCCCACCAGCCTCCCCGCCAAGCCGCACGTGGTACTATAAACTTCGATGTCTTATAATTATGGGCAAAGCGGTGGTTAGTGCGTGGATTACGCCTCGACTATACTTTAGAAAACGTATCAGCGTCATCAAGATGTCTGGTAGAAAGTAAGATCCACATTACAGAGCGTCGTTGAGAATGAAAATTTCTCATGATACGATGCGTCGAATACAATTATTATTTTTCCATGATACACTCTTCTTAGAGTATGATGACGTAGTACAATTTTTTTGGTGATTCTTCTGAGTAGACAATTTCTAGGTGATGTTTTCTAAAATAGTCTAGCATTAATTTGTTATACAAATCTTGAAATTGGTCGGTGTAAGAAAATCTATTTCGCAAGTAATGAAATCGATTCGCAGCATTGTCCAAATTCTCTCTGGATGACTGATTGACTGTAAATATTTTCCAATATTCTTTGTCCTGCGGATTTGCAAATTTTGTGTTTGAGGAACAACTGGGTGCGGCAAGTATACATTATTGCTTTCAAACTCTCTGATGTTCACTGCAATGTTTGACGTGGCTCCGTCGATCTTAAGTTGATAAGTCGAGACGATTTGAATGCCGTTACTGCTAAATTCGTGCAGTCGATGACGTCCAGTCATTTGCCTATTATTATGCTTAATAGCGCAATCCAGTGCATCAAAACCATCTTTGTTTTTTGTGCAAATAAACTCGTCTATGAGGTCGCCGTGTATGAATTGGCTTCCTGCATCTAAAATACATCTTGTACATTTACCCGTTGGTGATGTACGTGCACTTATATTCTGAAATTTTGGACAATTCTGTCCCCAGTGATCCTGTGATTCACAGAAGACACACAATTTTACCTTCGATTCTTTATTCTGACTGGGGTGTCTTTGTGTTTGCTTTTAAAGTCGCAAAAAATAGGGGGGCGGGGTGCATCTAACGTAGATTAAAACTTTCTCCGTATTTTTTTATGTGATCATAACTTCTTCACCTTCTTGATAGAGGACGTCCATGACCTACGTGCTGTTACTCTCAGGTATCTTCTCCCTTTTAGCATAAATAAACCACTGGCAACAAATGTCGGTATATAAGGAAGCCTGCGAGAGGATTCTCTCGCAGGTGAACCTTCCCAGAGAGCTCTGGCGGGGGCTACTCTTGGGGATGCCTTCACAACTCTCTGGTTTTTTTTTGAAGTAAGGTTCCCACATGCCGAGGCACCTCGGTCTGTTTTGAGAGGTGTATGTTTACGGGGTCGCAGACCTTAGGCATACGGTAAGAGTTGTCCGCTATTCCTATTGGAATAGTCAGCCAGCTGCTTCCTAAACTGGCCAAGGCATGGCGAGGGGTAAGCTGCGACCCCACAGCAAACTCCTCTCCCGCCATCGAAAGGGGACAAGTACTAAATGCCCGACCTACCTGATGCAGGTTTTTATAGGGTTTGTCCTGCATTACTTTTAGGCGAATGCCGGGTAGGATCCTTAAACTATAGCCCGGGGACCCTAGTTAACCCTTGGCTACCTTCCTCCACCCTTCCGCATCCCCCCTTTCAAATGTCTTTCCTATGCTATAAGAGGGGAGTTGCCACTATGTGGATTATCCTATACATAGCCTGTCTACACCAAAAAAAAATATCGGTATATGCACGTACAGGTTTTAGGCGTAATGTTTGACCGAAATCTACGTTTTCACCAAAAGATTTTAAAGTATGAAAGCGCCGATTTCACTTAATGGATGTATTGTTCAATGGGTGTGGAGTAGCTTGCAATATTGGCTTAAGATTGTCAAGAAAGTCAAGTTGGGTCTGTATTATTCAATTTTTGTGTGCCTATATCGCGATATAAAATTCCTCGTACGTTGTAATATTTTATATGGTTAATGGAATTTTACTTAGGCACTTTTAAGATATTTAAAATTTAAATAGTTGTTTTAATCTGAAAATATTAAAATAATTGGCAAGTAGAAATTAATTGCAATTATTAATCATTTATATTTTATTATCACACATAAGAAGACATTAACTTCCCGCTCTTAATATCATTTTGAAATACCCACTAGTACGACGTCATTTACGCATATCAATTCGTTTACACATGCCCGTCCGCCTTTTATTGGAATTCGCGCGTGGATCGTTGAACTCAAATAATTATATGTTTATTGAGTACGTTTAAGTATTATCTCCAGCTCCCATTCTGACGGTCTGTATACAACGATTGCATTCCAAGCGAGCTTTGAATGTGTTTTATCTTCAACATTTGTAATTCATTAACAATTTAAAATTGTAGTTAGCCTTAAATAGAAATGAAAACCATTCGTCCGCTCCTTCTACATACTGGATAATTGTTTATAACATCTCGAAGTTAAAGCCACGATTGAGCTTATCGTTTCTGATGATTCGGTCGTGGAGTCATGACTTAGGTACATTCCTAGTATTTTAACTGAGAACACTAATTCTGTTTCGTATGTTTCTGTAGTGGACGTCGCTCAGCTTTATCATCACGTTTATGAAAGTGTTAGACTGAAGGTATTTTTGTTTTACTTTTATCTCCGATAACTTGTTCCGATTCGCCCGCCTTTAGTGTCGTTTGTTTTAACAGGAACATTCTTTCTGGTCCGCAATTTGTTGTTCCCACAGGAACGTGAGGAAGTTAGCAGCCTCATTATACAGCTTCAAACCAGCAGAGCCAAGAGCTCACATAAATTTTTTATCAAGCTCATCGATATGCGTTCCAAAATGTAATACTACGCAACGATATAGACTTACTCATTACAATATTGTTTTTATGTGAAAGATCAAGATGAATATACTGACTTGCTACCAATAAAATCGGGCGTGCCACAAGGTAGTGTCTTAGGACCTATTCTCTACCTCCTGTATACGGCCGATCTCCCAATCACTGCGAAGACTACAGTAACCACCTACGTAGATGATACTGCCGTGCAAGCCGTACACCAAGATTCAATAGTTGTATCACAGTACCTTGAAGAATACTTACACTTAATACAAACCTGGAAAATCAAAACAAACGAACTGAAATCAGTGCAAGTGACTTACACATTAAACCGAAGCACGTGCCCACCAGTTACGCTTAATATGCGAGTTTTTGACTCTCGAGAGTGTCAGATTTCCTCTCGAGAGAAAAACTCGCTAGTGTAAAGGCCTCTGAGAGCCAAAGGTGGAGGGGGAGCTGCATTGTTGCTTCATTCTCGCCAGTGTAAACGTTTTCTCAGCGCTCTCGGAGATGCACTTAGGCATTCAACAAAATTTGAATTAGCTGAGAGTAATCTGGCCAAAAACAATATAAAATGGCCCCACGCGGATGTTTGCAAGCTTTATTTCCCAAACAAGTTAACGGTTTTTTTTACAAACATTTACAACATTATCATGAACTAATTCAATTTTAAATAATACTGTCTCTGAGCGAGGGTAATTACTAAGGTGAATAAGAATTTGTGTAGACAAGCAGCATTCTGTTGGTTCAAACAACTCTTTACAAAATACATTTTCTTTGAATCAGAACAATGGCAATAAATAAGTTTCACATAAAAGATAATATACAATTTTATTAAATATCTAATACAGTTTTTTTTACCAATATCAGACAATATTTTTATGGTACGGTACGTGTTTGTACGGAGAAATTGTACAAAATAAATTTGTATTATCAAGAAGTCAATGAATTTATCAAAGTGGTTGAACAAAAATTATTATACTATTAACAACAAACTAAGAAACAGTCACCTAAATATGCTAAATGTTAAATCTATTTTCACATCCTATTGAAAAAACACAAACTTTGGAAGTTTTTTTTAGGGTAACAGGCTACATGAGGGTAATCCACACGGTGGCAACTCCCCTTTAATAGCATAGGAAGGGATCTGAAAGTGGGGGATGCGGAAGGGTAGAGGAAGGTAACCCAGGGTTAACTAGGGCCCCCGGGCTATAGTTTAAGGATCCTACCCGGCATTCGCCTAAAAGTAATGCAGGGAAAACCCTAGAAAAACCTGCATCAGGTAGGTCGGGCATTGGTACTTGTCCCACACCCTTCCGATAGCGGGAGAAGAGTTTGCTGTGGGGACGCAGCATTCCCTTCTCCGTACCTCGACCAGTTTAGGAGGCAGCTGGCCGACTGTTCCAATGGGAACAGAGAACAACTCTTACCGTATGCCCAAGATCTGTGACCCCGGAACATACACCTCTCAAAACAGGCCGAGGTGCCTCGGCTTGTGGGAACCTGTTCAAAAACGGAGAGGAAAAGGCATCCCCAAAGGTAGCCCCTTCGTGTCTCTCCTACAAGGTTCTGCCTGCGAGAGAAAATCCCTCGCAGGAACTGCCTGCGAGAGAATAGCCCTCGCAGGCGTATTAAATTGCAGAACTTTGAAAGTTTTCCCCATGCACTTATGCACTAACTACACACTGCAGTCTGCTGCGACCGTACTTGTGTAAGAGTAACTCTCGAGAGCTCCGGCTGCAAGTTGCTCTCACGTGTAAACAAACGCACCTTTAAACAAGCAGACGACACCAAATATCTTGGGCTGCATATATATAGACGATTAACTTGGAAAAAACGTTTTTTTACAAAACGGAAACAACTCGGATTGAAGTTACGACAAATGCAGTAGCTTATGGGGAGGCGGTCGACAATAAATTACTATTATATAATGTCGTCATTATGTAGCTGTGGAATTAAACTGTTGGGCGCAGCAAGCAACTCTAATCTGGAGATCCTGCAACGCTTTGAAAACAAAGTACTACGACTAGTAGTAAACGCCCCCTGGTATGTTCCGAACTCCAGAGTAACACAAGACCTACAAATCCCAACAATCAAAGAAGAAATCAGTTTAGTACCAAGTATTGCGCTAAAACTGAGGGGCATCCATACATGCTCGCGCGAACGCTGTTCAAACCAGATTGTGAAGTGCGACGTCTAAAAGAGTTCAAACCCAATGACGTAATATATATATATATTTAATAAGAACATTTAGTGTTGAAAATCAGATATGCCATAACGTCATTTTAAGATATTTATTGGAGGAGGGACTTCACTGGAAGCTACTCCTAGTTGTGTATCATATATTTAATATGAGTACTTATTCTCCTAATGGACAGATTCTATACATAATGGAATTAAATTTGAAAAAAAAGTGTTATTAACATATGCTTTGCTATTCCTTTCATTAATTTGGTTGAACTCTTCTTAAGAATGTTACGAACTTGTTTTGTAGCTGATTCTTACGTTTCGCAAAGCACTGACACTATCGTTCGCTCGCTTCTTTTTACGCTCAGTTTTCGACGACAGGGTTGATGTATGGAGTCCAGTTTCACAAATTGTTGTTAGCCATAGTGAAGCCACAGTCGCGTCGGCGCTGCGCAATATGCAGCGTTTCCCGAATGTAAAAATAATGGTTGCGAGGCGCACATGTTGTGGGACCTAAAATACTTTGCGTCTTGGCGTGGAAGACGCATGGCGTGCAGGTGTGACCCCACGACTAATTGAGCCCCGGCGCGACATCAGCGCCGCCAAACAATGGGCTGCATTCCCGAAACATATTCCCAATAATAGTCATCATCATATTCGAAATTTTTACTACAGTCTGTAAAACAAATGGGATTATTATATGATTGGGTGGAATTCAGACAAATAGGCGGGCGAGAAATACACACAATATTTAATTCAAAGGAGACAAAATGCAAATGTAGTAAACATATAAAATAACTACACAAAAGGCCAACTTACAATTCACACATGAGCTTGAATCTAACCATTCTCATAATTTCCTTGATGTCCCTGTATCCATTCACAATACTTCCATTCTCACCAATTGGTTCAGAAAACCTACATACTTTGGACGTGTTCTTAATTATCTTTCTGATCATCCTCTAAACCAAAAGAGGCTATGGTATACGATCTTATAGACAGAGCAGTATTATTTTCTAACTTTCTACTTTCCGTCAACACAACTTAAATATTGTAATCTCTAATGAGTACCCTTTAAATTTTATTATTAAACACATAAACAGCATATTGAACAAAATACAACATCCTACTGTCAATCGTCCCCAAACACCTCAAGCCAAATTTTTTCTCGTACTCCCTTATTACAAATTTATCCAGATATTCAAAGAATATCAAATATCCGTCATTTACAGATCCACTAATTCCCTTTCCTACTAAATTAAAAACCACAATGACCCACTTGACACCTACAACATACATTGTGTTGTTTACAAAATCTCTTGCTCTAATTGTAATTCCTGCTACATAGGGCAAACGAAACGTTCCCATAATACGCGTATCAAGGAACATATATTTATTATCAAACTTCCCATTGATAAATCAACTAATTGTAGTATCCAAATATATCATCAATTCTAAATATACATTTGATTTGCAAAATGTTAAGATTTTAGACATTGACACCAGGTAGAATTCCAGACTCATTTCAGATATGCCTCACATTAAATCAAACATCACATCTATTAATATACAAACAGACACAATGAAACTCAATAATTGCTATGATCCCTTATTATTACGCTAAAACTTTTGTTTTCCATTGCCGTTGTTCCCTTATTGTTACGCTAACCCTTCGGCTCTCGTCGTTGCGTTTTCGTCGCTTTTGAGTGTTGTCAACTGACAAGTGCAGTTTTTTCGCTCTAGGCTCTTCTTCGCACCTGACGAAAGGCACAAGAATTCCATAAACGTTGTGTGATATTTACATTATCACTTTTTTGTCTGTATTGGCTATATTTCTTATTTGTAAATGTTTTTAATTGGACGACTAAGCTTGACGATTTAATTGAAAATTTTTATATTTGGCTTCAATATAATTAGGTTTATACTTAAATCTCCTAATTCTAATCTGTTTCTTTCTTTTTTAATAAGATTGGCAACCGCGCAGAGCCCCCTTTTCATAAAGATGGGAAAGCAATCAAAAACTTTCTACATAATCCTCTCTGAATCCAACATTTTTGATATCCCGTTCTGAACTGTACATTAAGTTCCTCGTTGGTGCTTATTCCGATCAGTTCTTATTGTAATACGACAACCGTCATTACAATGTCACCGAAGGGGTCGAAAATCCACTGTGGTTTTTCATTGTAAAAATATCCTCAATCCCAATTTCCAGATATGCGTGAAGTATATGTAAATGTAGAACGTAGGCTGAAACATCATCAAATTGGGAAACTGGGAAATTTCACGCCGTCCAATATTTGGTTTCATTACCTTAATTCTGACAAGAAAAGCTGAAATCATGGACTTAGTTTTTATCAAATTTAGACTGTCACAGTGTAAAGGCAAGTTAGCGTCATTAAATTTAGTGAAAAGTCTGTTAAATCTGCAACGTCTGGTTTCCCCTTACGTAAAGTTTCTTTTAATATTGGATCTGTATTGTCCAAAAACTCTAAAACTGTTTCAAAAAGTTTTGACGACCATCTTACTTCAGTTTGAAGCATAAATCAATGAAAATTCTGCTCATTTTATTCACAAAACTAAGCGAAGAACCTAGTATTCAACGCGTTACTTCCAATTTTGTTTAATGCGTTAATGAAAATTTGAAGAGATTGATACAAACTACCATTCAAATTTTTAGCAACTAAATGTTGTCCTGGGATGACACAGTTGTCTCTCATGTTACTGAAAAAGAATTCTTTTGAATATATAATAATTGAGTGATTGCAAGTTTAAAACAACTTTTCGATAAACAATCTATTTTAACAAAACATGTAAACAAGAATAATCACAAAATTCATTGGAATAAAAAGATCTGTATGTGAAATTCTCCATTCAAGGAAATCCAAAATGTCGGTCACGACTTGCATAGCTGGGATACATTCTCGTGGACCCCATTTACATCTCGTGAACCTCAATTTTTTGTTTTCGCCCACATGGACACCTTGCTGTTCCGAATTGACTCCTCGGGGGTCGATATAGACACTTTGGGAATCAGTGCTCTAAAACTATACTTTCTTTCTGTAAAGCATTATATGTAAATGATGAGCTGCCAAATAGAGTAGTATTATTTAAAACTGTTCAAGTGAGCTCTATTGACGTTCGGCATTCAAACTTATTTTATCAAATAAACGCAATAAATTGGAATGTTCCAATCTTGAGAATGTATTAAATATTTATTGTAATGCCAATTATGGAAATTAAGGAAAATTAAATTTATTTTTGGCATTATTTTATAAATTGATAATATTACGTATTTGGCTATATATAATTTGCGCAACTATGGTCTAAATTCAATAATTTTCCCACATGTAATTTGTATAATTGTCGAGAGTTCGATGATTGCCCAGTCCTCTAGAAGCTCAATTATTAAAGGGCGCCAGATACTTTTTTGGTGAAGAAATGATCAAAAATTAATATTTAATAAAAAACTTTATTCTTCGAGACGTGAAACTTTAACATATACTCAGGGCGTGGTTTTTCTCGGCGATAACACGTGGACTGCAATTGCAAAATCTGTAATTGTTCCCTTCTCTCGGTCACAGCTCCAGACAGTTTGGGTACCACATGGAGGCTAAGATCCATTTATGATGAGTTCCACCTGGAGACATCTTTCAGACGCGTCCGCCAAAAACGCGGCGCACCCCTAACAATGTCCACAAAGCGATACAATCCACAAAGCGGCTGACCAAATCAAATGCAACATGACAAACGACAAAACACTGACCGATTGTTATGTTATATATATTGTAATACCAATTAAAGAGGCCATTAATTGTTTTAATTAAATTGGATTGTTGACGGCACGAGTTTTGAAAGCGACAATCACGGCTCTTTGTCGGCGATAATAGTTGAAAAACCGCGCGCTCATAGGAAAGCAGTCTGCGGCGAGAAGCGAAAGAGATTAGTCTGCTTCGGGAACTGAAATCGTAAAATGTGGATACTGATCTAAAAGTATGAATAGCGCGGTCCAAGAAGTCCAACTGCGAGATCTATTAGTTTACATAAAACACGAGTAAACAGTTTTAACGGAGAGACTCAAATAATAATCGCAAATTTGGAAGCAAAAGGTCTTGCTTCACACAGACTGAACTAAATTTCGCATAGAGGCATCAAGGAAACCCTAGGTCCGAGGGCTGACTGAGGCTGATCCAAAGTTCCATGTGGCAGAGAACGAGAACATCGACCGTGTGTATTAGAAAAATAATGTGTAGTTGTAAAGTTGTATTTTTCCTAGAACGCCACGAATTGCAAAATTGAAATAAAATATTCGTTTGTTAACTTGATGAAATTCGGCGTATAAAGTAGGGATTACAATTTGTACTTTTAAAGAATAAATTTTTAAATCATAATTTTGTTAATTAATTATTTTAATTAACACCACCTTTGAATTATTACATAAATTGGCTTCCACAACGTGGGGCAAATTTAATTCATTTACCACTTTTTAATTATTACAATATATACATATTATTGTCCACGGGTTTGAGAAGAAAATATAATTCGTCTGAAATATAATAATGAGATGAAATAGCCAAATACAGATAAAATTAAGACATGATATAAATACCACTCAATGTTTCTGGAATCCTTGTACATTTCTTCAAATGATTGGAAAAAACACGAGAGCCTGGAGCGACACAACCGCACTTTACAGTTGACAAATTGGTGACACTTGACAAGCAATTGTTGCGATTCATAGTATCTGTTTATACGTTAATTCCTTTGATGTTAGATGTAATATGAAGCATTTCTGATATAATTTTGGAATGGTATCAACGTCTAAAATCATAGTATTTTGCCAATCAAATAAATGTTTCGAATTGATTATATGTTTGGAGACTACAGATTGTTTATCGTTGGGAAGTTTTATATTGATACGGGTATTAAGAGAACTATTTGTTTGCCCTATGTAGCAGGAATTATTATTAGAGCAAGAGATTTTGTAAACTGCACATTGTTTGCTATAGGTGTCAAATTGGTTCTTGTAGTTTTTAATCAAGAAGTAAAGAGTATTATTAGACCTGTAAATGATGGATATTCTTTAAAAATGTGGACGAATTTTGTGATGTAGAAATTTGTAATAACGAAAAAAAAATTGGATTGAGGTTATTGCGGATGAGTAACAGTAGGATATTTGATTTTGTTCAATATAATGTTGATGTGTTTAATAATCAAAATTAAAGGGTGCTCATTATAAATTAAAATGTTACGGACAATATTTACATTGTGTTGGACGAAAGTGGAGTTATAAAGAAGTATAGATCTGTCAACAAGATTGTATACCACAGCTCTCTTTTGCTTAGGAGGATAATAGGAAAGAAAGTTGAGAAATTGCAACTCGCCTGCAGAATATGTAAAAATTCTTTTTTT
The DNA here is from genome assembly GCA_037074705.1 of Zhengitettix transpicula. Classification (NCBI taxonomy): domain Eukaryota; kingdom Metazoa; phylum Arthropoda; class Insecta; order Orthoptera; family Tetrigidae; genus Zhengitettix; species Zhengitettix transpicula. The sequence continues at coordinate 69,576,091 of CM073590.1, read as the reverse complement.
TGGGGGGGGGGTAGATAGGCTATGTATAGGGTAATCCACATAGTGGCAACTCCCCTCTTATTGTATAGGAACGGGATTTGAAAGGGTGAAGGAAGGTAGCCAAGGGTAACTAGGGCCCCCGGGATATGGTTTAAGGATCCTACCCGGCATTCGCCTAAAAGAAATGCAGGACAAACCCTAGAAAAACCTGCATCAGGTAGGTCGGGCATTGGGTACTAATATTTTTACACATACAATGATAATTTATTCGACATAAGCCTGCGAGGGATTTTCTCTCGCAGGCAGAACCTTGTAGGAGAGATACGAAGGGGCTACCTTTGGGGATGCCTTTTCTTCTCCGTTTTTGAACTAAGGTTCCCACAAGCCGAGGCTCCTCGGCCTGTTCTGAGAGGTGTATGTTCCGGGGTCACAGACCATGGGCATACGGTAAGAGTTGTTCGCTATTCCCATTGGAATAGTCGGCCAGCTGCCTCCTAAACTGGTCGAGGCAAGAAGGGAATGCTGCGTCCCCACAGCAATCTCCTCTCCCGCTATCGGAAGGGCGTGGGACAAGTACCCAATGCCCGACCTACCTGATGCAGGTTTTTCTAGGGTTTTCCCTGCACCTCTTTAGGCGAATGCCGGGTAGGATCCTTAAACCATAGCCCGGGGGCCCTAGTAACCCTTGGCTACCTTCCTCTACCCTTCCGCATCCCCCCTTTCAAATCCCTTCCTATGCTATTAAAGGGGAGTTGCCCAATGTGGATCACCCTCATGTAGCCTGTTGCCCTAAAAAAAAAAGATAATTTATGTTGATTTATGAATGTATATCTTTGCGTATTTAAACTAGAAAAATAAGTAGCCAAAAACAGACAAGAGTAAATGTTAAATATACACAACCTCTCTGCTATCCTTGTTGCTTTCGTCAGGTGATTCAGCAAACGCAACAGCCCTTAAAACGACGAAAAACACTGCACAAACCAAGTGACGAACTCAACAGCGGACTAGATTTTTTCTGATCGTTCAACAATAAAAAGGTTATTAAATAATTTCCCCACTCGACAAAAACGGATTTGTAGTAATCTATTCAAATTTTGACGATTAGCAGGTGTTCGTAATCGTGTTGGTAGTTCCCGAAGGTTGGAAACTGATAATTTTAAATTCGTGTAGCATAGATTAGTTAACTCCGAACCATTTTTTGCTTGCTTCGTCACGCACATTTTGAGATAATACATACTTCTGAACGCATTAATGAATATGAGCGTAGTGATAATATCTCATGTGAAGTATACAATTATCTTCAAAAATGTGATCGGACGTGCCCTTATTAAGATCACACATGGTACAAATATTGTTATGCTAATGCTTGGTCGGTGTGTAAATTGACTGTTTTATTGAGCAGCTGAGGGCTGAACAGGTGAAGCACCCTGTCTCGTGGACAGATGGCGGATTTCCTTACACCAGTCCTGCCTTTCAACTGAACGTTTTGTTTGCCCTATGTAGCAGGAATGACAATTAGAGCAAGAGATTTTGTAAACCACACAATGATTGCTATAGATATCAAGTTGTGCCTTGTGTTTTTTAATCGATCATTTACAGATCACTAATACTCTTCCCTTATTGATAAAAAAAAACACAAAGACCAACTTGATACCTATAGCAATCATTGTGTGGTTTACAAAATCACGTGCTCTAATTGTCATTCCTGCTACATAGGGCAAAAAAACGTTCGCTTAATACACGTATCAATTAACATATGTCAAATATCAAACTTCCCAACGATAAACAATCTGTAGTCTCCAAACGTATCATCAATTCGAAACATTCATTTGATTGGCAAAACGCTAAGATTTTAGACGTTCACACGAGGTACTATTATTATTAAGTTTGTAATTAAATTTAAATATTGTAGCTTAGGGTACAGAGATAGTAGATATCGCCTTAAAAGTAAGTAAAACATTACAATATGTATTATTATAATAATCAAATATGATTGAAATGTTTAAATATTTAAGATGGAACGAGTTCTTAATATGTAAAAAGGGTTGCAAATGGAAACGCAAATTTTTAGTTCTTACAATAAACAATAAATTTATTTAAAAATATCGTATACATTTTTCCATTACTCTTTTTTCAATTTTGCATCTCAGGGCGAATGAACGGGCCTCGAAATAATCATGGAGTGAAATTTACTTGTCTTTATTAAAATACTTTGAAATTAACCCAAAAAATCATGAAAACTCAGGAAATGTTTGAAATTGAATTTAACAAAATATTAAAACTTAGTAAAATATCCCCCCAATTTTAGTTAATACAATATGAAAGTTGACAGAACAAAAGTATGCAATAATTTACATTGTATGTATTATGAATTCTCTATAGAAACTTTGTATATTAATATGTGTTGACTTTTCGGGTTACCGAAATCACACCACACAACTACCACAAATCAAATGTTTAGAATAACTTTTTATTTTTTTGTACATTCGATAATACGCTTAAAATTGCACATACTTTCACAATCCAAAACTTTTACGAGCCCTTATAATCGAGGACTGAGTCCTCTGACCCCTGGATGTTTCGCCCGTGGACACCAGTCAAAATTTCAGCGCCCAATTTTTTTTCAGAGATCTCAACTATTCCTTCTATTGAATTTTTCGCCGAACTAGCGGAACCACGTCCTACTTTCTTGAAATCTGCGGATAAGGGACTCAGACTCGTAGGACACTGTCCGCTTATATATGTAGGCATACCAAATCAAGATAATTAAAAAAGAGATTAATATTAATCTTGAGGTACCGGGAATATTTGAGCATTTTACTCTTACGAAATCGCTATTATTGATGATTATAGTATTTCGAGTATCCTAACGTAACAGGAATATTGTTGACTTTATAATGGTATTGTCAGAATTTTTGTATCTCTTAATCTTTTCTCACTCGGAGTGCCGGGAGTATTTTAGTCACTCTTAGGAAACAGAGATTATTTATGACTCTATTAGGGTAATGAGAATATATTTTTAATCTTAGGGTTCTGACATAAGTTTTGACGCTCCAAACGTTCCGACAATATTTTTGAGTCTCTCAAGGAACCAAAATATGTTTTGACTTTCTTAAGTTAATTGGTACGTTTTTTTATTCCATTAGAGTATCACAAATATTTTTGAATCTCTTAATATAATTGAGAGTAGATTTGCCTTTCTTTGTGTACCGATAATACTTCTTCAGTTGTATATTTTTACAATCTTAGGATACCGAAGAATTTGAACCCTCTCAAGGTACTAGGTGCGAATTTGCCTCTGTATGAGTACCGGGCGTACTTCTGAATATCTTAATGTCGTGGATTGTTTTTATGACTCTGGTAAAGTACCAGGTGTTTGTTTTTATTCTATGAGGGTAACGCGAATATTTTTTACTATTTTATCGTTCCGGGAATATTTTTGTTCTTCTTAAGGTTCCATAATTTTTTATTCTATTAGAGTTCCGGGAAAATTTGATCGCTTAAAAAACTGAGTAATTTTGACACTCTTTAGACACCTGTGAAATTTTACACGTTTTCACGGTACAGAGGTATATTTTTTACTTTCTTAGTTTATCGAGAATATTTTTGAGTCACTCAAGGTACCGGAAGTAATTTTGAGTCTCTTAAGGAAAATCAAGAATATTTTTGTTTACAGTTCCGAGAGTATTCTCTACTCCGTCAGGTTACCAGGACTGCTTTACACTCTTTCAAGGTACCGGGAGTATTTTCACCTCTTTTAAGTTACCGCAGTTCGAATGTACCGGACCTTTATATTTCTTAATTCATGTGCTTATTTAAGGCATCAGTAGATATCATAAAGTAAATGAGATATCACAACACTTATGACGAAATTAGCATTCTATAGGACGATATTTGCAACCAATAAATGTTTTTCGGAGGCAATGAGATTGATGGTTGAATGTTGTTTGTGTATTTCGGCATGTGAAGGGATCGTCCTTAAGGGTATGGGTTAACACGAAAACAGCCTAGATTGTTGTCGAAACCGGGGTTATTGAAGTCGCTGAGTTTAATTATGACCTTCAACATGCCGGTTACGTTGTAATTCAGTCCGTAGGAGTTGGGGTGGAAGGAGAAAACAATGGTTCGCGTACAATCTTAAAGACGTCGACCAACTTCTATCAAACTTTGTACAGATTTTACTTGCGATCCGACACAAACATTGGATGGGTAAAACGACCCTGTCTCCTATAAGGGTGAGGTGGGAATGGGTAGCAATTTGAAACATAAATCATACCGGTTATGATGAAATTAACGTTCCGTCGGCATAGGTAGCGACATATGTATTTTAAAAAAAAATTCTTTCAATGCCGGTTTAATGATTGTTTACCTAGTGCAATGAAGCCTTCACTTCTTGTAATTTTCATTTAATTAGGGGATTATATTAACCCTTTAGTGCGTTGCGTAGCAAAAATCCATCACCCCAGTGGTGTCTGTTAGTATCTAAGAGAGCTAATTTATGTGGCAGATAGAAAAACAACATGCTCTAAAGGAATTTTTAAATTTTTGGCATCCGTGGACATGTTAAAACATGCCTGTTCCTACCTTTCTGTGAGTCAACTCCTTAGGCCAGATATTTCTCAGATTCAGAATATTTTTTTTCTGTATTTTTTTTCTTCAAGAAATAAAATTTGTTGCGTTATTCTCAGGGTACTCTAAATGCACTGAAATCATAATTATCCTATTAGTTATTGATAAATCAGACGTAATTATATTTCTTTTGCATATGTGCAACATCATAAGCCAAATTTAATTTGGTCTCGTTCGATATTTTTTTGATTATTTTTCTTATTGTATTTACAAAAGTGTTAGAAATAATGCACTAAAGGGTTAAGGGAATATTAAGTACTATAATTTACATCTAATTTATTCAAGTTATGTGATTTTTGGCGCCAGTAAATATTGAAACAAAATAAATCTATATATCTATTTATTCAAATGATTATACAAATGTCAATAAAGTTATTTTCTTGAATTTTAATGAACTTTACATGAAAGTAATTAACTGAATATATTCTCTCAGGGCTATATCCTGTGAGCCGTGTAACAGAGTTATATATTGAATAATTCACAATAAATGATTGAATTTTAATTAAGCTGCACGTTTGAGTGCCAATTTGTAATGTTTCTCATTTTTAAATCGCCACGTTTGGCGCCAATTTGTAATGATTTAATGTAAATAATTATTTAAAACAAAGCCCCACGTTGAGGTCCCAATTTGTAGTGATTCTAATTTTATAATTACAAATGCAAAATCGGGCGTCCAATAAAATAATTACCAAAACAATTAAAATTTTACTAAGAAAAACCACACGTTGACGACGCCAATAGTGTAGTAAAACAATTAAAATTATCGGATGTTTTAATAAAAAATCAAGATTTAAAATTTACAAACAAATTAATTTATAACAGAAAATTATTTAAATAACATCACATATTAATACTTGACAATAATACCACGGCTATTTCTCAGGGCCGATCACCGGGCCTTCAATAAAGAATACTTATTAAACAATCAAATTCACAAAGTTATAAAGGCATTAATTCAAACAATTAATAGAACAATACAATACAGAATATGAGATATGAAATTTAAAATCTGAACTCGAAAATCTGACAATAATATCATTTACTTGCGGGTTAACAGATAGTGAGTTGTGCAGTTTTACCTTAATGTTGCTGGTACCAAGGACATGGGCTCGTTCACACACACAATTATTAACATTTTATAGACAGGCCATTTATACACTGAATTTAATGGGCAACACATACTGCTTGCCAAATTGACTCACTACACTTGATTCGCTCTTCCTTCTATCAAAATCCTACTACCACACTCAAAAGTTTGTTATCTGCCGGATGCAATAACCTCACTTAATTGAAGAAAAATGCCAAACTCATGAATGTAAGCTAGACTCCGAACTATTCCTCCTCATGGAAAATAATAGTCGGCGTCGTATCGTTGCAGTTATTCGCTCATAGACTCGAAAACCGTAGATTGTTTCTGGGTATTATAGCTGTTAGACTATATACAGCCATACACTTTCTGAATTTATGTCCTTTCTCTACCGTCTCCTATCATACACCCTGGAGCACTGCTCCCCACAAACTCGAGCTCTGCGCGTCTCGTAAAATGACTTCGACAATCCCAGCAAGCATGCATTATTGCCACATATTCTTGTATACAACTCGTGTGTTTTTACGCCGCCGACAATACGAGTCCAAATTTGTTCATTAATCAATTATTTCCTTTTAATTACCACATTATATAATTTTGATCCTAGTTCAGTTGTTGGGCGCGTGCTTGTACGAAACTCGCCCTTGCTGCCGTGGTCCTGCGGATGGATAACGGGCTCCTTCCAGTAAGGTCGCTTCACATTCGTGGAAGATCTGAATTCGTCTTCTGGGCTGTGAATCGAAGCATTGATCCTTCTAGCGGTCTTCTTCGTTGTCGGAATCAGCCTTTCCCGATGATCATTCAGCAATTAACTCTCTAAAGTCTGAACCGCAACTACTTTTCTCTTTTTAAAGTTTGAACTTCAACTGTTACGAAAAAATTTTGTTCACCTACGACGTAGACAAATTCGTCCCCACCCGAGGGTCGAAACTTGTACAATCGGTTTCTGTCAATTATAATTTATTTTTGCATGGCGCCAAAATTAGTTTGGATGGCGGAGGTGAGTTTATATTCCTTGTCCTTCAGAATTGTTGGGGTTAATGTCCTGTTAACCTGACTTTTCCCAGAGGCGAGTTAATCCCTCAACATTTCTAATCATCATCTTTCTCCTCGTCTATGCGATTTCTGGGCGCCAGATTTTATGACGGCTGATCCAAACACAATATCTATCGCGGCCGTGCGCTTCTAAAACATTTTAAATTTATTAATTAATGGCAGAGCTGGAGTTATTTCCGCGTTCCACTAGAGATTAATGCCAAATTAAATACTTTTCCGGGCTTATATAAATAAATGCCCGGGCAAATCCAGCACACAGCTAGTTTGTGCCATAATGTGAAGAGGATAATGTAGTGTGAGGAGCATTATTGACAAATGGATCAGATTCTCGTATTTGGGGCAGCGACATTAAAAAGTCGACAGGCTCTCTAGAAAAATTTCGTGTTTTTCGAAACTTTCTACCAGTTCTCATACAATTATAATGAAACTAAAATCATTCGCTAAGAAGTTTGTAACCATTTTTCACGTATTTCTTTCTGTTTTTTTTTATTGCGGACACAGAAAAAAGTATTTATAAATATTATAAATTGGCATTGCTTAAATTGTTTCGGATAGGGAACTGGGAAAGTGAATTATAAGGCAATGACGGTCAGGATGTGAATATACGTTGCATAAACAGTTTTCGAATTCCAACCGGTTCAGTTGTTCTATAATCGGTTGACGTTTCAACAAACATGATGATGTTAGCGAAGCTAGCTGTCGAAACGTTGAAGGTCTTGGAACCGGAGAAAACTTATAAATGTCCGGAGAATTAATTAGTTATTATGTTTGTACGTCTTTTTTTTGGTAAATGGGTAATTCCATCGGTTGATTTAGAGAAGTGAGAGATCGCTGAGGAGCTTAGAGAGAATAATAATTTAGAATTAGTTGTGTAAGTGATATGAAAATTAAATATAGTCCAACATTATGAGTCTTCATGGAAGTACAGAGTTTAAGTTTAGAGGATCAGCTTCAGGCTTATATACGTATGGATCAGATTCTGTGCCCGAGATTCATGACCATTGTGAAATTCGTTTAATATAAGGCCAGAATTGGTTAAATGCTCAATATTTCAATTTCGTGCTTATTTTCCAAAATAGTTAAATTTTTTTACTGCTACTATCATTACATTTCAGCATAAATTCAGGACTCTTTAAGTGTTATCCAAATTAAGTATGAGGTTGAGGTATAACTATTTATAATATTTTAAAATTCTAGCAAATTAAAATATATTATGTTTAAACTACAGCTGGTAGTTAAGATGAATTAATAGTAAAGTGACTGTTTAAAAACTCGATCAAACTTTTTTAAAAAGTTAGTCTTGTATCTCTAACCGTGTGTTTCATTGATAATATTATAAAATGCATTACGTAAAGAAGTTATTAATAGTTTCAAGTAGTTGAGACGTGTACCGACTTTTCAGATAAAAACATTGTTTTTTAATACAAATGATGTGCCTAAAGACACAACGATCATGCTAACCCGTGCAAAAATGAGTTACATTTGACAGTTGTCGGCAAAATTGTAGATATTGTGGACTACTAAACTCCCAATTTAAAATTGTGCGGACCGTTAACATAATTTTTAAAGGTAGCGTGTCATATAGTAAAGGACTCGTTATTTTCAGAATCACAATTTCCTGTTTCCTTTAAGAAATTACCACAAAATTATTAACGAGACAAATATTACTTCTAAGTCTCCGTATAACAGATGAGAATCTGTAGTGAAAAAAATGTTTAACGAATACGGGCAATAATTTGTCAAACATTTGTGACACGAATAAATATTTTTCAATATAAATGATGGATTACGTAGGAAAAATATTGAAGGGATATTGCATTGAAACAATCTTGATGACAATGTTAGATTTTCATAAAATTTTCATTATTGTCGTAATTTATTTACGTCTTGATGATCGCTCTTGGTATTCGAGAGATCATATCCCTCGCCACACGCTAGCCGCTACCGCCTGAAAGACCGACAACTGTGTGATTAGTTAAGAACTCGAGTTTCCATCCCAATTTTTCGTGTTGTTGAAGATACTGTAGATTCGTCGGCGTCGGCATCGGCGTAGGCGTCGGCGCCTAGCTGCCTATATTTATCGCGCCACAGCTGTCTGTGTACGCGCAGATGGCGAAGTTCGCTTTGTGTACGTCAGCATATGACATCTGCACTTCCTACTCGCCTCTATTCCGAAGACCTTCCTCCCCAACGAACTTTGAAATCTCGCATTTCATACGTCCTCTGCTCAATTCATGGAGCAGATGACTTACGGCTAATAAAAGACACACCACAAATTTTAAATTCCCCTTCATATATACCGAAATTCTTCAGAAAAACGTGATAAATACACGTTTATATCCAAGGTTGTTTATATTCATTTTTTATTTAATGGTTTATGTTGTTATTTTATAATCGTTTCATCATTAGGATAAAAATTTACGAAAGTATTTCAATAATGTAGCATTACTTTATTCTAAAAAACGAATCTTCCGTCCGATATTTTTCAGCATTACTTCTATATAAGCAAATCACATTATAAACGTAAATGATTCTTCGTACATGACTATAAATAAATTCTGAGATATGCACATTTGCCCATATTTAATCTGCTTTAACTCCATTTTTTGTTAATATTACATACTGCTAGATTTTTTATGTTTTATAACAGATTTACTAAGTGAATAAAGGAAGTTTAAGGTTTGTGAACAAATAGCATAATCTATGGTAAATAAACGCAATGGTTGAAAGGAGGGAGAAGGGGGGGATTGTTAGTTTCCTTATGTCACTACCATATTGATAGCAATATGTTTAATAGACTCTTCACTTATCTGAATTTGAAATTCTGTTATAGCTTCCGTGGGGAGATGGATCGTATATTTATATTAGGAATATTATTTGACGTGGACAGCGAGCTGAGAGATTCATCCCACCAACCATTTTACTTTCAGATTCTTACAGAATTATACAACAGCTTTTTAAATGCTGTTTAAGATGATGTGTGATAAGAATTCCGAATTTAAAACATGAATATATTGTAATGTAATTTGTTCGGTGATTGCATTAATTGAATTCAATATGCGTTTTAATAAACAATTACGTCACAAAATATAAAAAATATTATATGCGACGTAGTTTAATTTTTTTAGAGTAACAGGCTATATGAGGGTAATTCACGTGGTGGCAACTCCCCTTTAAGAGCATACGAAGGAATTTGAAAGGGGCGATGCGGAAGGATAGAGGAAGGTAGGCAAGGGTTAACTAGGGCACCCGGGCCATGGTTTAAGGTTTCTACCCGGCATTCGCATTAAAGTGATGCAATACAACCCTAGAAAATCAGATAGGTCAGGCATTTGGTACTGGTACCACGTAATTTCGATGGCTCGAGAGGGGGTTTGCTGTGGGACCGCAGCATTCCCTTTTCTGTGCCTCGACCAGTTTAGGAGGCAGCTTGCCGACTGTTCAAATGGGAAGAGTAGACTACTCTTTCCGCATGCCCAAGGTCTGCGACCCCGGAACATACACCACTCAAAAAACAGGCCGAGGCGCGTCGGCTTGTGGGAACCTTAGTTCAAAAACGGATAGAGGGTAAAGCAACCCCAAAGGTAGCCCTCTCCGCCATTCCAATAAGGTTCACCTGAGGAAAACCTCGCAGGCTATCGAGTTATCGCCATAGTTTAATTTTTTATTAATGTCTCAGGCTACATGAAGGTTATCCGCTTTGATGGCTACTCCTCTTTAATAGCATAGGAAGGGATCACAAGGGGGGATGCCAGGGTATTTGATGTAATCGTTGAAAAGTTATATATTTTTCTTTGAAAGCAGAGAAAATTGCGGGAATTGATCCTTAATTCAAGCCGATTCCTACGTTCCCATTGAAGATATAATACGATAGTTGAAATATGACGATAGTTTTGAGACACTGGTACAATTCTTTTTTTTTAAGAATGGCACACTACATTTTGATAATGTGACACACTACGTGAGGGTCATCCACGTTGTGACCACTTCTCTTTAATAGAATAAGAGGTTATTATAATGGGTAGGAAGGTAACGAAAGGGTAACTTGGCCCCCAGGATGTAATTTAGGGATCCTACTCGAAATTTGCCTAAACGTGATGCAAGGGAAACTCTTAGAGAAACCAGTCGGACTCTTGGTATTTATCCATACGCCCTTCCGAGGGAGGTCAGTGTTTTTTGTAGGGACGCAAGAATACCAACTCCATATATAACTCGACTATATTTATGGGAACAATGGACAACTCATGCCCAACGGCTCCGATCCCGGAACATACAACCCTCAAAGTAAGCCTAGGTGTCACGGCTTAGGGGAACCTTAATTTAGAATCTGCAGTTTTAAACGCAGAACAGGAGAATCCCAATAGAGGAAGTCCTCCTTGATGGTCTACATTTTATTTTGAGAATAACTGACTGAATGAGGGTACTGCACGTGGTGGCAGCTCCTATTTAATAACACAGAAACGGATTTGAAAGGAGCGAAGAGGAAGAGATATCAATGTAGACCCTGGATGGACGCTACCCTGCATTCTCCGAAAATCATGCAAGGAAAACCTAGAAAACATAAATTGATTTTCACTGTAATAAACATGAATTTTTTTATATTACTTTTATTTAAAACTAGTACATGGTTAAATTGATATATACAATGGCTGGCCATAGTTTATGAAATAAATTGCTCATTAAAAAACCGTAATACTTTTTTTTTGCATCGTATGAATGTTTGTTATTTGAGATACAGGCACTTCCGACTCCGAATTCATTTTTTGATCCATCCGTAAATAAATTTGTGTTTCATTAGTAAGGTTTCCCTTCTATGCTTTTGGTTGGGTTCTTGAGCTGAAATGTATACGCTGCCCGTAGGTGTGTTTCGGTGGCATCCAGTCATCATGTATGGTGTATTGCGTGTAGCTGGCGTAGGGTCTTGGGTCTTGTAAATGGTGCTGGCGTAGTCGAATTTCGATCTAGTGTTGGCACGATAGACGAGTCGAAGGCCATTCATGTTCGCGCCCCAATTTTTGCTAGCAATAATCCTGATGATAGTCAGACGTTTCTTGCATTTCTTAGTAAGTTCTTGAATATGCTTTGTTATATGATGAGGTCCTATCAAATGTGATGCCAAAAGTTTTCAACAATCGACAAGTCTAATTGTTGAGCTTTATTTTATCAATTTTTGGATATGATACAATTTGGAGAATATTACAGCTTTTGTTTTTTCGGATGATAATTGTAATCGAATGTTATTAACCAAGACAGATAATGAGTCTAATAATATGTATAATAATATATACAATATATATAATATAATATAATATATATATAATTTATTACTTCACCACCTTAATACTTATCTATCGTAAAGTATAAATAAAATATATAAATCAGGCAATAAAGTCAGAATATTATGATTCAATACAATTAAATTAGAGAATTACATCTTATGATGAAAAAATGATCCAGTGCATTGACTGCTCCTAATACTACGTACTCAACCTGTGTACAAAGTTTGATTACAATTTCTCCACACGTTTAAATTTGTTTTCGGATCATAAACACAACCTGCGTGCCCCGCGTTGAATGGACATTTATTTTAGAGCGGAAAACTAATTAATTTGTCGTCAATCTCCCACTTCTCATGTTGTGACATACTACATAAGGGTAACTACAAGAAGTAAACTTACAACTTAATCGGTACCGGGAACGTCTCAATACATTTCATCGACACCGAAAACAATGAATTTGTCTCTAATACGTGTTATTTTTAACGATTTTTTCCCCACATACTTCACTACTCACTATAGTGCCGTAGGGACTTAACGGTGACTTAACCAGAATGATAGATAAATTCAAGCGGGAGCACTCGCAGGACTGTCGAAATCACGCGGTTGAAACTTTTACCGCGGTTTTCGTTACAATAACACGTTAGGTCTTAATTCATTCACCATTCGATTTACGTAATTAACCTTAAGCTTCTGAATTATATGATTTGCATAATATTTTACGTTCGGGCTGGATTAATGGGGAATATTTAATCACTATAATCCTGGTGATTATTTTGCATTCCATCATTATATATCCATATTTATCTTAGATATTTACTATTACTGTATTCAATTGCGTCTTTTCGTGGTCATGACAGATTTCGTCAGATATTCGTATGATAAAAATAATTATTAATGTGTGAGACCATGGTACTTTTGAAAAATACATCAATGTAGAATTTAATATATTATCCGTATTAGATTCCAAACTAGATCGAGACATTTAATTTAAGTAAAATCAAAAGGCATTTAATTTAAGTAAGAAATTATTACGCTTTGATCTCAAAGCTCGTCAGTGTGAATCGTTTAAATCAGAGTAATCATAAAATACCTGCATTACAGACTTGTCACTGAAATTATGATGACTACTTCATTTAAATTGGAATAGTTGTGTAATGTCTGTTTTATTGAATTTGGAAAATACGCAATCATTATTTCACGTAATGAACATCGGTAGAATGTTATATGAAAACATATGCAATTCTTCTCCTTTAGAAACTTGAGATACAAATTTACCTCCCCATTGTATTTATTGTGTGATATCAGAGTTTCGTGTACAGCTATTGAGATGACGAGACATTACAGTTGAAAGAATCACTTCTGTTACATGCCTCTTCACACGTTCCTAATTTAGAATTAATCAATGGATATTAATAGGTATCAGCTGCTCAATGCGGTATTGTAATAATGCAAATAAAACTTATTTACGAAATGTATCAGCTACTCAGTTCTAAACTGTATTTGCACGCAAACGATGAGATTTTTTGAGATGCCGTGAAGGGTCTCGTGGCACCTGCTGATGGCTATCATGGCAGCTGCATCCTCGCTTCGCCCCTGCACATCTGGTACGGTCTCGACGAGATCATTTCACGCAGCTGCCAATTTGGGATTTTAGCAAACACTTATTAAAAGTTGAAAACTCAATTTTTTGTAAATTTTTCTGATTATATTTTAATTTATACAAACTTACTAAAATCTAAGATTTAATTTATTCGACGAAATTCGGCATATTTGTTTATCCGATGAAGTTCTATGTTCCAACTGAGGTTGCTACCCTAATCTCCGTATAAGAAAATATTATTAGTTGTGATTTTTATTTGATTTAATTTTGATTTCTTTAGAACATGATTTATTATATTTAATATGAATAATAATTTATTATTTACCACAACTTTACAGTATTTCTCCAGACTCAAAAAATCCAATATGGTATGGAGAAGAAACTGACAAGGAAGGAGCTAAAAAAGAGGAAGAGTAGCTTACAGATACGTAATGCGTCAACATAGGAATTACGTGGAACAGATTCCACGGTCCATGTCGATATGAAAGGAAATGATAAGGAATCAAATATTTTAACAATTTGTAATAAATGATTTTATATGCAAGGATTTTGGGGGTTACTGATGGAATAAAATATTCCATTTAATAACATAAGCGTAAGTTAATGTTTACACTACACTATAATTTAACGAATTAACAATGAGATCTATCTGTCCCAAGGCTAGGGTGGGTGCTGAAGGTCAATGACTATGAAATTAAAAATGATTACACCTTGATTTGAATTTATTATCAAATATATATATTTTTTATCAGCAACTGTGTGGCTGCCATTAAAACTAGTCTTTTAGGACTAACCATTAATTTACTTCTAAAAATCTCAAACTATATACCTAACGACTAGAGTCTATCCAATGTAGATTTGTACACGTCACTCACACACTGTGCCATGGGTGTACCATGGGGCATTCACGATGTTTCTTAACATTTTATTTTGAAATTTTTGTATGCACAGACCCAAATCTGAATACCGTAGAGTCTCGTTGGTGTCAATATTTGATTGTAAATCAGTAGTTTGTTGGAAATTGAATGTTTGGAGTTTCTTCCAATTAGCCAATAGTCTTGTCTATATTTTATGCTTAATTCAGATTTTTTTCTTAACATTCTCTTCCGCCTAAGTTTGGTGTCTAGCTAGAGTCATGCCTTGGCGTTGTTCTCATTGGGGACAATAGGTTGTGTTTTTTGTGTAATTCAGGAAACTTTACAATCTAATGATTTTACTGTTGTTATATTTGAAAATTTTATATTATACTATATATATATATATATCTTGTGGAGCACACTTTGTTTCACCTCCTTTACTTTTATTGGATATTGATTAGGTTTCTCGGTCTCTTTCTTTTTAATCGGCGATGTTGGATGGAAAGTAGAGGACAGGCATCTGTATCGAATATTAACGGTGTGAATTGTCTTTTTTATATTGAAGAAGTATGGATTTGATGCCATTTATATTTACTGACGGTGGGTCTTTTGATTATTTGTTTGTGAATACGATATGGGTAGATTTCTGCTCGTTTAGATTTATCCTGCATTGTTTAGTCCAGTCAGATATTGCATTGCTAGCTTTTTGTAGCCTTCTAGTTGAAAGGTTTACTATCAAATATGTGAATTCTGTGAAAATTAAGTAGGCAAGCATTTGACGAAATTTTTCCCGTGTCAAGAGGTATCGTTACGGATGTCCCGCGTTGATATGAAGTTGTTTCTGGTGGCGTCGTTTGGCTGCTACGACCCGTACAATCATCTACCAATCTGCGATTTTGCGTCGGGGTGCGAAATATAAATATCGTTCTTTTGCCCCCAACGATGCACCAGCCTATCGACGGCCGAAATTGTGCAGATGTTCGCAGTAAACGGTTTTGGGGACTACTGATTCATTACAAAAGTTTACGTTAATCATATTTTGAAACGTATACGTCAGTAATTAAATGAATTAATATTTTACTTCTAAGCATATGAACGGACGAAAAAGTTCCTTAATAAATATTGGAGATTCCAGTTCTTTGACCCAATGCCGGGATGTGCGAAATTACACGGCATTGCGTTTCCTCAGTGAGAGGCTAAGCAGCTGTCTTCCGATCAACATAACATCGACAAGCTGGCCAGGAAGTGCACAATGTGTCCGGAAGTACTTCACAGATCTCGTGGCTGCGAAACAAAGGCTTCTGAGGGTTATCACGCCCTTTCTCGGTGGTTTTCGTATAGTTACGATTCGTTGTGTTGTCAAGAACTCGCAAATTACAAAGACAATTCGGAAGGCGTGGTTCAGATCGGATAAATTTCTATCGCAAGTTATAATTATTGTGGGAGTTTGGATCAATTTAAGAAGCGTGTATTATATACGACAAATATCGTGCACATAAGCTAACTGGGAATTTTATATTGTAAGACACGACGCGGAAGCGAAACGGCCACGAACCGACTAATGAATACGTATTTTAGATTATTTAAAGATATGTTTAGAATATAACTAACTTATTTTTATGTTGAATCTAAATATGGTTAATCAAAATATAAAATACATATCTGACTGGACCACCAACAATTTATTTAAGGTACATCGCGTTTCCTGTCTATCTTTCCAATCCATATATATATATATATATATATATCAAAATTGAATATTTTAAATTTATTTCTTTTTGCCCTCCTTGAAGGGCGAAATATTGTAATATACAACTTATAGCAATTTAATTTATTTGCTTTAATTTAATGTAACTATGAAGTTTGAAATATTTAAATAAATTTAAATTTTACTTTAATTTACCCATTATGATCATGTAATGAAATATTTACTTTGATCAATTTAAATCAAATTAATGAAATTTTGAAGTTATTAAAATGATAGGTATGAAATGATGAAACAGAGATTTGATTATATATGAAAAGAATTTATTTAAAACGTACAATGAAGATTACATATCAATTTTACATACGTTTGCCACGCCTATAATATAAATTTTTACTTTTATCTCTGGGCGTTTTATCGGACCTCGGAAAAATGTACAATTACGGCTTAAATTATGGAATATAAACATTAAAACAATTTTTGAGTGCAACAACAGAAATATTAACTTATAAAATATACCCCGAAATATAAACACAAAAGGAAATTAAATTTGGCGGTGCAACAATTACGCAGGAAGTTTACAAAGTATTTTACTAATTTTATTAAATTTAAAAGTAATCACCCAACATTATTTTCTTCATTCCAAATTTTGCACAATACACTATCAACAATTATTTAAGAAAAGTTTGGAATTTTGAATTATTCGCCATATGGTGCATTCCGTCGCGCTGTAACTTTCACAAAAACATGTTTTTTTATTTTTTTATTTTTTAGGGCAATAGGCTACGTGAGGGTAATCCACTTAGGGCAACTCCTCTTTAATAGCATAGGAAGGGATTTGAAAGGGGGGATGCGGAAGGGTAGAGGAAGGTAGCCAAGGGTTAACTAGGGCCCCCGGGCTATATGTTAAGGATCCTACCCGGCATTCGCCTAAAGGAATGCAGGGAAAATCTTAGAAAAACCTGCATCGGGTAGGTCTGGCATTGGGTACTTGTCCCACGCCCTTCCGATAGCGGGAGAGGAGTTTGCTGTGGGGACGCAGCATTCCCTTCTCCGTGCCTCGACCAGTTTAGGAGGCAGCTGGGCGACTATTCCAATGGGAATAGCGAACAACTCTTACCGTATGCCCAAGGTCTGCGACCCCGGAACATACACCTCTCAAAACAAGCCGAGGTGCCTCGGCATGTGGGAACCTTAGTTCAAAAACGGAGAGGAAAAGACATACCCAAAGGTAGCCCCTTCGTATCTCTCCTAAAAGGTTCTGCCTGCGAGAGAAAATCCCTCGCGAGAAATCCTCTCACAGGCTTCTTCATCATTTCGCAAAAACATGAAATTTAATCCTTTTATAGCTCCAGACTATACGATCCCACCTGCGAGCACTCGATGCTTCGCCCGCAGCCACCACTCAATCAGCAATCATTACCTGTCTATGAAATGTTCCGTATACTTAGCCAACAAAATAGCATAATTCAATTTTATATACTGCGGATTTCTCCAAACTATACAGTCTTCTCTGAACTACTCTCTTTTATATTCACAATTAATATTCAATTCCATTTTGCAACATATTGGCATAAAAACGGCTTACTTCACTTAACGGTGACTATATCCCTCGACCAACACCACAAGCAGACTAAGTTTTCGATTGACCAAAATTCATCCCCTCCACTATGTTACAGATGTTAAACTTAATAAACTGTAACTCTCTCACGCAACGGTGAGCGGTCTCCATTTGTCTTATTGCGCCTGAAACTGACCGTCCAAATATACATAATCACAACAAACCGTAAATAATAATGCTGTAAATTCAACATTCTCACGCTATACACACTGACTGTTCAAATATCCTTTCAATTAAATGACCATTATTTTATGCAACAAACTTTACTATTGATCACTTTTAAAACGTATATTAACACCAACAATTGTATATATATATATATATATATATATATATATATATATATATATTTTGTAATAAACAATGAGAGTCTAATAATAATTTAAATGAATTTGTCCCACGTTGGTGAAGCCGTAAATGTAATATGCAATGAAAGTCGTCAATTATTAAAATGATTTGATTGTCCACACGTTAATGTATCAAAATGAAAATAATTAATTAAATTGAACTAATCATTGAAAATTGTCTAATGAAAGGAGCATGAATTGATAACATTTATTAAATTTATTTAAACAATTATTTTATTATGCACAACTATCTACCTTATAAAAACAAATTACTTGCTGAACTTTACATCAATTTTATACAAAAAATGTCCGTTTCACTTAACTCAGGGTCTTTTAAATAAAGAACAATTAATTTTACAATTCAACTACTGACAATATTTTTAATAAACTCTCGAAATATAATCGAAATGAAATCGAAATCTGACGATATTCTACCTTTTATTAACGTTTACACTATGAATTTTAAATTTTTCCTTTACTCACTGATTGTACCGGTACCAGGGCAATTGTAGAGATTTTGCAACACACTTTCACCTCGAACACTTTAACAGGCCATGTTTCCAATGAATTTACTTTGATTCACTTTGCTAAATTCCGGCCGAATGACCACCGGACACAATTGTTCCAAAACTTTCGTCCTATTTATATCTTTCGACTTTACTTTAAAAGTTCTTCAATATCGTAGGCTTAATGTGGATTGACGATTCTTTTCTCTAATTTCCAACTGAATTAATTTTTGTTCCGTCCTCGACTGAGATCCTTTACCAACTGCTAAACTTAATTATACTGTACTCCACAATGTCTTGTGGCTGACCGACAAATTTTGATTTCTTCCGTATTCAGCAATGTTTCGTGGCAGACTGCTTCTCCATCGACTTACGCGCACTATAACCAACAATGTCTTGGCCTGATTTCTCGTCCATTATTGTATCTCTGTGTGTTCGCCGGTAACAATTCAGTTCAATAATCTCTAATTATTAATTCTTTTAATTGCCCTTTTATCATTACAATATATTTCTCGCAAACTATAATTGTATGAGAAAGTTCTATAATACATTCATGATTCGAGTGTCGCTTCCTTGCTCTGTACTTTTTCTGACTCAACTATACATCTTCGATGGAAGTTTAGACTTGTAAGGACGATCCTATTACTTATTACCGGGTGGTTTTTTTATTAATTAAGTAATATGCAAAAGTGCTCGGACTCAAGTCCCCAGGTCTGACTGCTATTCTTTCTTCCTTGCAAATGAATATACATACTCTTTGAACGCTGTATTATTTCTTCCTTTTAGAAAAACAATACTCAAACATTTGAATATGCTCTGCAAAAGTCAAATTTCCTCCTGACGTAGATAATCGTCACTCCCATCCTCAGCGCCACAATATTAGCGCAACCTGTCCGGCGGTATACAGGCAGCAAAATGGCTGTATTTTCGGCCATTATCAATTAAATGTTATAACCAGATCATGCATTGAAAAGAAAATTAAATTCCCTACAACTTTTATTCAATGACAAATTAGTTTACTGTCAACAATTTTGGAGACATCAGCACTAGAAATATGACAAACTGAATTCTGTTCGAAAATGACGTAAAATATATTAAATTTGACGAACGATTTCTACCACTTCTTCAGTATACGAATTTATTACTCAACATTATTTTCAATAGAATGCTTCATGCTGTTTGTATTAGCGAAAAACTGTAAAGAGGTGCAAAATGTCCTGGTTTTTAGGCCACAGAAACTTTTTCGAGTCCTTTCGAATTGGAAAACTTGGTTTCTCACTAATGGCCATAACATATACAATTTGGAAAAGAAATACCCGACCGATTGCTCGCGGAGGCCCCCCCTTTTTTGGACATAGCTACTTGGTTAACAGACACAAACAACCACTGCTATCCTCCTCCTCTGAACTAAGATCTCCATCGGAACATCCTCCACATCTCCCAGGTTCAGAAACAACTACATCGACGATATACATGCTTTAAAAAAACATACGTTACTATATAGTCTAATGCTAAGACTTAATTACCTTCGAATCTTTAAACTACTCCCTGTTTTACACCAAGCTAATGGATTTATACAAATGACGTTAATGACGATTGCCAAGCAAAAATGCATTTTTGAATAAGCAGAACCCAGCGGACCATTGTAAAATAAATATTCAAGGCAACAAAAAATATATCACTATATACATAAGCAATACATTGCGAAGAGAGTAGATGACTAATGGACAAAAAATTCGTGAAATTAAGCTTGGTCCTGTAGAAAATTGTATAGTAATGACTGCAGTGAAAAGTATGATATTACACTAACCTAACAGGTTGAAATAGTGGATAATGATATACACGGTAATGGACCAGAAGCAAAGGTGGAACATATATTGGAGAGGAACATACAAAGGACAGAATTGGAGTTCTAATAATACTGATTTTAATTGTGCCTGTTTTCACTAATTCTTAGTGTGAGCTTCTTGTGCAAGACAAACTTCATTTCATTATGTGTTCTTCAGAAATAGTCAATAATGTCGACTGATACGATTGAGTAGAATCGGCACATTTGTTAAATCTCAAACATTCAGACAACCGTCGCACCATCGCTTCTATCACTCGTAACAACGCTCTATTGTTGTGGTGATAACTTTCACTTCGTTATTTTCTGTATTATGTCATTATTAAACATATGCCTTTGCGAATTTTGTGTAGCCCATTGATAATATTCTTAATATTTATGAAAAGGTATTCAATTATTTCCCAGTGTGAATTATTATTACTCTTAGAATTTTCGTATGATGTCAATAAATGTTTGTCTAGTGTATCCTCGACATTGCTTTTCACATGAGCGTAATTGATTAGTTTGTGATTACAATCCTACGAGCTACAAATTTTGTGTCATATCTCCTGTAATGTCAGAATTGTTTTGTGTCGTTAGTAACAATGCACAAATTGCACCCTTCCTTCCCCAAAAAAGGTTGCGAAAAGCTTGGTTCATTTTAATGTGAACAAAATATATTGATAGAACAATCCAGGTACGTATGAAACAGCTGCTCGAAAAGATCTAACTAAGGGTAATTCATATTTGTAGCGGCTCGTAAACATGAATTCATTTATAAGTTTAGGGCACCTGATGGTGTCACCTGTGGATTATTATCGACAAACACCTGCGCAACAGCACCTGAATTTCACGAACTGGCCGTCTTTCGGCAGGTGTAAACAATGCAGCACCTTATTGTTGCAGGTGGGCTCCTTGGACTGTGAGGCTACCTCTGCATATGACTTCTTCACGCAGGTGCACCAACATTCCCCGAACGAGGAGCAGCCGGTGCCTGTGAAAGGTGCGTCTCATTACAGTAACAGTAACGCTAACACCAACTTTATCACTATTAAACACACACATCTGATATGGCTATGAAAAGGTAAGGTGTAAGCTTTTGGCACATTATAGTAATCCGATATTCCTAAGAACCTTCACGTGACTGTCTCATCGAAATGGGTCCGATAATTTTCTTCTTAAAAGCATAGAAAGCAAGTCAGACAGGCAGGCAAGACTTAAGATTACATCGGTTTCGATTGTCTAATGCATTAACTCTAAAAATATTTAAAAACTCTCTATTCCGATCAATGCTCAGACAGAAGTAAATATATTGTAATTAACAAAAAAATATTTTTTAATTAACAAAATGAAGATATTAAATTTACGCCACGTTTTGCCGTTCATGATGTAATAAAAAAAATTAAGAATATTGAATTTAATACACAATTTTACAGCTTTTATTAAATTTATTATAATTTACTTTGAAGCAATTTAATTGCAATATTAAATATAAAATTATAAAAAAATGATATTAATTTTTAATATACTGTGAAAGATTTGAACTGATGAAACTGAGAATTGATTCATAAAATATTTAAAGAATTTATTTTAAACACAAAAATAAATGTATGTAAAAATGCCACGGCTATTAATTTAAATGAGACTTAAAATTTTTCTCAGGGCGTTTTATCGGGCCTCATGAAAAGTATAGAATTAAAATGAAATATAAAATTTACTGAAGGATTATTCACTTTAAATTACAAAATGTTACACTTTAAAACATACCTCAAAATACAAACAGAAAATGAAATGAAATTTGAAATTTGACAGTACAGCCATTATGCAAGGTTAACACTATATTTTAATTTTACTAACTTACATACCAATTTCACTTATTATAACACATATAACCCATAATTAATTTACAGATAAAAATTAGAAGTAAATTGTGTTTTAAGCATATAGTGCTTATATAATGATGTAGTCTAATAAATATTATATTTTGAAATGTTAAAAATTATTCAACTAATCATATGTTCAAATGAATGTATCACTTTTTTAATACAGATGAAGACATAGATGCAGACAATATCCAAACAGAAGATGAAGAAAATATAAATAAACCTCTTACAGCAGATTATCTAGGTCTTAAAGATGAAGACTGGGATACTATAACCACAGTCAGGCCACGAACTCGGTTTAAAAAAAGTGACGTAATTGCTCAAGAAAAAGAAATTTATTTCTATCCTTCAAATAAACCAGGTGTGTATCCATTATTTTATTCACTACTTATTTTCAGATGTAGTTTAGTACATGCTGGCAATCATAACCCTAAATTGTTGGAAAATAAAACCTCATATGTACCATCTCTGAAGAATACCAGATGATTTTATTCTTTGAGCTTTCAAGTACCAATTATATATCAACAAATATAAAAATGCTTTTAATGTATATCATACATGAGTATATCAAATTTTCTACTTATGTTCAAATACATTTTTTGTCTCAGCATATTATAAATGGTATCATCCAACTACTTTGTAAGCAGAATGTCTTATCTATTATATGACAAATAATTTAGTTCCACCATACTCTCCATTTGTATTCCTGGTTGTTATGCAAGTGAGTATATAAAGAATTCACACTTTGCAGTTATACCAGTTCTTCCACACCATGATTCAGTGTAAATGTACCATATGATTATTAGCATTTCCCAATATTTTATATACTTGTAAAATTCATTAAATATTCTAATTTTGATTTACTGTGATTTGGCAAATTTTAATAGCATAGACTTTCAAAAATAAATTTATGGTATTAACATTGTAAGTAGCATTATTAAAATGACACTACTTGAAAGAAACTACAGTATTCATGCAAAATACCTTGATTTATAAGTATGACTAATTGTTTACTATCAAAAAGTATTTTTGTATTACTTATATAATGTATTATGTTCTGTGTAATTATAGATTTTAATATTGTAATGTTTAAACCAAAAATTATATTTATATTCAAGTAGTGCCACTTAAAGAAAAACTGGGTTCAAACTGTGAACCACGTTACTTAGAAGATGAGGGTCTCTATGTAGGGTTCAGACCGGCCATTCCTAGAAGCACAAAACTTCATTTGGAACAGAGGCTTATTGCATCTGGCCAGAAGTAAGTTTAATTAAGTCATATTTATTTGATTTCTTATTAGTTTTGCTGGGATGCCCAATGCTGCAAGGTTGTTTATCATAGCTTCTCTATTTATGCTATCAAAAGCTTGTTTGAAATCTATATATAGGTTGTGTAGATTGATGTTATACTCATACACCTTCTCATGTATCTGTCTTATTGTGAATAAATGGTGAGTTGTTGAGCGGTTAATACATTATCATAATTTAGTGTTGCTGTTTACAAAATAATTTACAGAATTAGCAATTTGCAGGGTTGTAGTGGGTACTGAAGGCCATTTATTGGGAGTTTAAAATTGATTTCAGTTTAATTAGAATTTTCTATTAATTATGTGAAAATTGTAATAATAATTATGTAAACAGCTCATTAAATTATGGCAGTGTCAGAGGTGATTTTACTGATGTTCCCCATCAGATGGCAGCTGGTGTCCTGGTGATGTTCGTTCTGGTGGCATCAGTTGGTGGTGTGGTTTGGCTGCTAAGACCCACAGCAACTATCGACCCAAATCTCTTAACAGCCCTTGCAAGATTTACTCCTTACAAACTCCTCTACCAGTGTGAGATCTTGTGTTGGGGTGTGAAACATAAATAGAGTTGCTTCGCCCGAACAACATGGTCTGGATGTAAAATTTACCCTTCAATCAAATGGCACAAAGTGTCCTGTAGGCTCATTGCAAAAATGAGAGTTAGTCCGCACAGCTGCTCTAGTCTGATGATGGTCTTCAGGTCAAACATTCCCCTAAATTGTGCATATGTTCACAAAACACTATAGTTTTTTTTTAATATTCAACATAATCTTCTGCAAACTCTATACATTTGGTCTCATGGTGCTTCAATTTGTACTTCCATCAAAAAGTAACATGCCTTTGTTGTTTATCATAGGGGTTTCATTATATATTAATTTAACTAATTATTAAACTATACAATTTTCTTTAATCAATGTATATATTCATATATTAATTTAAACATCAAATTATGCTGGCTTAATTAATTACTATAATTTACAATAAGATAAAATACAATGAAATTTAAAAACTTAAATCTAACAATATAAAAAGAATGAGACACTTAACTTCAGGATCATAATCTTCAGGGTCTTCTCATTGAACACAAAGAAAAAAAAAATTTTTACATATTATATAAAGACCTTCTAACCAAGAATTGAGAGCATTGAATTGTTCAGAGTTTGCAATAATAGGGTAAATTTTATATTTCACAATACCATAACTTGTTTTGTGTGTTGTGCAGGTTGTCCACCACAGCGAGACCAAATATTTCCCTTCACCATTATTTTTGCTGTTTTTACTTTTACCAACATTCGAATTGGGCACCGACCTGTCTGAGTTTTATGAAGCTTGTCATTTAACAACAGCTTATCTTCCTTTACCTCAGCTCCACCAATTTCCCAGCCAGGTTATCAATACCCTTTCAATTCTTAAAAATTACATATATATTTATATAAAATAATAATATTTATTAACACTGTGTTTTATCTCTATAAGGAGTTCAGTTCAAAACCTGTAAAATATATACCCCTTTTGGCCCTCACATTTTACAGAATGTTTTGTTTCCTGAATCAGATTTTGATTTTTACCAGCAAAAGCCAGTAACCCAATGTACAGAATAGGACTAATGTTGCAGCAATTCATTGTTCAACTTAAACAGTTTACTACAATTGATGTGTGAGAAAATTATGATAAAATATATTACCTATCTGCACACCAGTCTTGAGTGGTTTTTTTCCCACTTGCAATCCAATCAGTATAGGAGACACTAGCATATGAGTAGTACTATGTAAAAGTTGTTCAGACATTTTTTGTGTGGCCAAATTATTCTTGGTAATTACAAACTTTAGAAGCTTCATTTTTCGGTTGATAAAATGTCCTATAATTTGTTCAGAGTAGCCTCATAGTTTTGATTGTTATTATGTGATTTGGAAATTGAGAAGTGGATCCTTAGTGACAAACTTATTCCAAGATTGTTTTCATGTAACAACAGATAAATACTGATCAGTTGTGTCTGCATACATTCAGGCCAATAGTTAACAATCAAGGCATCCATCTTGCACCGAGCTACCTAAAGTAATTCAGAATGTTGGATATTGAAATGCATTCTATAGAGATGTCTATTATTTTGTGAACTTAACTTTACAATCTTTTATATAGAGTATTTAATTTTTTTAATAATTTTTGATTTGGTTAACAGTTAATTTTTGATCACATTTTAGTCAAAATTAAGTCAATCATCTATAAGAAACAAGTTTCAAGTGTTTGTACTTCATCCAATGCAATTTTTATATGTGCAGAATCTTACTTGTTTTAATTATTTGACTTGGTTGACAAAAATTAATTATTACTAAACATTTACAGTTGGTTCAGGCTTAAACTAAACTTTCATAATTACTTAACCAAAACAATGTTTGGGAATACTTGCAGTTTATTAAACACAGAAAATATGTGTAAACAATTTAATACTCTTTATCTTTGTTTAAGTAACACTTAGCAAATTGAAAGCAAAGTCATTCAGAATCCAACAGGGTACAAAGCTCATGCAGAAAGCAATAAAATGATAAGTTCCTCATAGATGGATTTTTGGGTCCAAAACTTCTGTTTTTCTAATATTTTTTATGAAGTTACTTTTAGTATTCTGATAAGAAACAGTATTCACTAAACTTAGCACCTAATATATTAAAAAAACCTTTTTTATTTATTTGCTGTTAATGATTTTATCTCAATAGAAAAATAATTTTGTTATTTTGCAAAGCAACTGTGCCTACCAGACTTTAAATAATATGAAAGAATAAAGGTACTTAAAACTCTATGCATGTAATTAATTTAGTCAAAGCAACATGTTTCTTCAACTACTAAATTATCTCTTCATATTTCATATAGTCAGTGAGACTAATTTATCATACATATTTTTATTTTCTGATGTAAATTTGAAATTCCATATCAGTAATAAATTGAATTAATATTTGTAAATAACTGTTCTATTTACAGTTACTGGTTTGGTATTGATGGAAATGTGAATACTATACCTGATCCATTTACAAGAACAATTTACAATCCTATAATACTGGAAGAAAATAGTCCATCAGTAGAAATTGAATATAAAATGGTATTTTTATTAAATATTTCATTTATTCATAAATTTAAGTTTTTTACCAAATTACTATTTTACATCATATAAATAGTAAAATTTATAAACCTATAAGTTTATTTATTTTCACAGCCAATTCCAATTTTACCAACAAACAAAAGTTTATTAGAGCATCCTGAAACAAAATATTTATTGGAAATGAAGTTACTTTCTATTAAATTCACACACCACCCTTTATTCAGCAGAGAACATGTATTAGCACAGAGTTTACTTGAATTGCATCAACAATTTGTTGCTAGGATAGCAAACATGAGAGAAGATAGACTTGCGGGTCATTTAGAGGCTTTAAGAAGAGCTAGAGATAATGCAGTTTCTGGAAAGAATATAGACAGCTATCACATGGAGAGGTAAATAAATAATATTTTAATGTCATTGAATTAATACATTGAAACTTTTTACCATTAACAAGTATACAGTTCATCTCTGAATGTGTTTTGAAATTAAATGAATAGGATGTAAAATTTGAGAATTGTCTTGATATTTATGTGTATAAATGAAAACTAATTAATATTAATTATGACTTCATTTAAGATATGCAGATGAAATTGAGGCAACTCGATTGCATTTAATGGCTGAAGGTAAAAGTAGCCGTAATTTATTAGTTAGAATTCTAACCACTTGGAAAAATATAAAACACCTGCGAGAAATGCAAGGTTATAATAATACTTCAGTGAAATTACATATCCAGAGACAATTAACAAATTTAGAAGATGAAAGGAGAAAATGGGATGATATGGTTAAACGGGAATGTGAAGAAGCACTGAAAGCACATCAAATTAAATACAATACAAAACTTTCAGAATGGAAGAAACAACATAAAAAAGTGGTAAGCATTTAGAAACCGACTAATTAGCATTTATTATGAATAACTTCTCTACATAATAATGGTGCAGCATCAATTGTTTATTCTGTATTTGTATGAAAATTATTTGATCATATTTCATATATAAGAACAAAATCTAGTATTTAAACTTGTTAATGTAATATACACTTAACTTTCTAGACACATACTGAAAATGTTTATAAGAAAATTAACGAATGTATTCAAACTATAACATATTAATTTGTGAAAGTTATAAGAATTTTTAGTTATAATTAATCCTCTTTTTTTAAATTTAATCATTTGATATACTCTATAATATATAGCATAATAAAAAGAAATATAACATTTGAATCTTAGTAATAGATAAAAAAATTCTGCAACTTCTGATTCTTCATTAAGTGTTGTGTGTCTTAACCCTTTAGTGCATGATTTTTTATATTTTTTTAAACTTAAGTTTTAAAATATATTTTTGTGAATACAATACAGAAAAATAACCAAAAAAATATTAAATATGATCAAAGCCAATTTTGCTCATGATGTTGAACATATGCAACAAATATAATTAAGTCTGAGTTATCAATAATTCACATTAATTGGATAATTATGATTTTAATGTAATTAGAATACCATGAGAATAAAGCTTAAATTATAATTCTTGAAAAAAAAACATAAAAAAACACAGAAAATAAATATTCTGAAGTTGACCGGCCAGTAGAAAAGTCTTGTGTGAGGGATTAACTCACAGAAAGCTGGGACATGCATGTTTTAACATGTCCACAGATGTAAAAAGTTTCACATTGCCTTAAGTGTATGTAGTTTCATATCTGCAACACAAATTACAAACCAACAGATGTCTCTGGGTGGATAATAAAATTTATTTAGTATATATTTATATATGTTACACTATGCAATAAAAGGGTTAACAGCGTTTCAACTCCTGCTTTCAACAGAAGCGGAAATTCATCCATCCATTAGAGAATGCTTTGCTCCAAGGATCATGTCATGGCTAGTGAGTGAGCTGTACACATACAGTGATCTCCAAGCCGTTATCTTTGAAGTCAGATGTTGTGGTGACAGAAAGACTAAAATGAAAGAACGATGTTAGGTCCTTTGACCGCGATTCCTTCATTGCTATGATGGAGTAAATCATCACAGTGACAGGACATTTTGAAGTATGACATCTGAGCTAAAGTCGTTATCAAGGCTTGCGATGCGTCTATGACAAGGTGCTCTTAAAAGAACCGTCAACAGCTAGTTCAATGGTGGCACGAGATCGCGGAGCAAATAAGAAATTGCCACCATTCCACAAAACTGGCTCGAGGACAATCGAACCACAAACTGCCGTATCGAGATACGCGATTGGTTTTGCGCATGGGAGGAAATGTGTAGTGAGGTCGTCGACGATCTGTGAAGGAAACCCTACAGGATCGTCATTAGTAAGCTTAAAGGTTCCACAATGTCGCCTCCAACCTGTCCCTAGTTACTCGGTAGAATAGTAACTACGCTGTTCCTACGACAGCCCAGTTCAACGTGATTTGTAGATTACCCTACCGTCCAGACTGAAAAAATTCGCCTATAACGGAACTTCCTATCGGTCAAAAAGTTTCATTATGGGACGCTTTTATATAACGTTGTCCCTTGTGCGTTGCTTTACGCAGACCCTGTATGGGCGGAGGCTGCGGTAAAGAAATCTTACGGACGTTCGGGGACCACAGTATACCGCAGAATTTCCCTGCATGTAGTACTGCATTCTGTACGCTTTATCATACGATGCCGTGTGCGTGATAGCGAACAAGCCGCCAATTGATCTACTGGCGGATGAACGAGCCAGGATATACAATCGAGAGCACGGAAACTGACCATATCTCCACTCAATCATCACAAGGCAGAGAAACTAGTGACATTGTCGTCTTGGCAACCAGAATGGGACAATTCTACCAAAGGTACGCCTCATCTCAGACATCACCATATGGACAAATAGGACATTTGGAGAGCTAGATCACTATCTAAACAAACTACTGACAGGACTCGGCTATTTCCGATCCTATCAATATCTATTTAGGATCGATGATTTTGAGAACTGTCCCGTCTGTGTTCTAGCAATTGAAAACGCATAACGCTAATTCTTCGAGTGTCCGCGCTGCAAAAGAGTGAGTGAATGAGTGAGAGAGAAAGTGGAGAGAGAGAGAAGCTGTGTGCAAACATACACTTACAACAGCAGTTGACACCGGCAATACTAGTCATCCAAATGTCATCCATGAAGTCAGAAGAGAACTGGAATGCGGCAGTGAACTACGCCACATGCGTGATAATAAATCTCTGACAAGAAGAACGTGAAAGGAAATGTTGTCAATTGGGCCAAAATTTACATTCCCCAGACATGATGAAGGCGTCTCGGTAACCAGTCCCTGAAACATAATGCCTGACAACAGTTTTGCGTTCAGTCCTACTGTCCTGAGGAAGGAGGCTTAGACCCTAGAAAATTAGTCATGTTATCGCCTCCCAAGCCTGGTGAAGCCAATGCCGAATTATCATTCTTTCCTATCCATATATATATATTGGTTCGTTTGCCGTTTTGGGTGAAAACTGCGACGATCCTATGCCGACTCTACATTTCCGTGATGCGGAATAAGTTTCTGAGTCAAGAATACATCCTAAGATTCGTCGGAACTTGAGAGACAACGTGATTTTGAGATCTACGCGACCAGCTCGCTGAGGAGCCAAAATGCGGAATGATTTTGCTAGCACAAACAATACAATCGCGCGCCAACCCGATTGTTGTGGTTCGAGCCGCGAAAGAACTTAATTCACAAAACACTTAACAACATACAAAATTACAAATCTATCAACGGATACACACGTTGATATGTTACAATATACATAAGGATGATGTGATATTGTCAAATTAATTAATATAGGCAGGTAGGAAAGTGGTTGACTTACCTTAATTTGAGAGTGTGTGTTGCCACGTAATATAGTAATGTGCATATGAAATTTTCAAAGACCTAAGCTGCCTTCATCAATACAGGCCTACACCTTGTGTTGGATGACTCTAATGTCCTGAGGTACAGCGCTGTCTCAAGGAAGTAGCCTTAGGTCCTTGAATAGTTTACATGTTTGTTACTATCCGGCATGTCGACGCCAACTCACAATTTAAGGTAAGACAGCTGTTCTGCAACTCTTTCCTGTCGATATCAATACAGTTAATAATTAATTATAATATAAACTATATATGTGTCATTGAAACAATTATTTTTATTTTATGTGGTCTAGAATTACACAGAAAGAAATGGGGAGAGTGAATTTAATCAAGGAACTGAAGAAATTGAAATGAATCCCCCTGCACCAGTTGATTTAGCTGCTGTAAAATCGGAAGTACTAGAATGTTTAAAAGAGAGCTTTCGTCCTCCAGGAGAACCACAATTACTATTTGATATCAGCACAAATAATCCTATGGATTTAGATCCTCCTTCTCAAAGGTTTGTACAAATAAATTTTTATAAATTAAGAAATTGTGAAGGTACAGTACTTAAATCTCATAAAAATACAATATGAAAGTAGGAATGGAAATGAAAAATATATTGTAATGATAAAAGGGCAATTAAAAGAATTAATAATTAGAGATTATTGAACTAAATTGTTACCGGCGAACATAAGGAGATACAAAAATGGTCGAGAATACTGAACAGACAGGACATTGTTGGTTTTAGTGCGCGTAAGTCGACGGAGTGGCAGTCAGCCACGAAACCTTGCTGAATGCGGAAGGAATTGCAATTTGGTTGGTCAGCCACAGGACATTGTGGAACACAGAGTATTTGAGTTTGGCAGTTGGTGAAGGGTATCAGTAGAGGACAGAGCAAAAATTAATTCGGTCGGAGATTAGAGACGAGAGCGTCAATCCTCATTTGGCCTGCGATATCGAGGAGTTCAAAGTAAAGTCGACAGATATAAATAGGACGAAAGTTTTGGAACAATTGTGCCCGGTGGTCAATCGGCCGGAATTTAGCAAAGTGAATCAAAGTAAATTCAGTGATACATGGCCTGTTAAAGTGTTAGAGGTGAAAAGTGTGTTGTAAAATCTCTACAATTGCCCTGAGTACCGGTACAACAGTGAGTAAAAAGAAACATTTAAAAATTCATATTATAAACGTTAATAAAAGGTAGAATATCGTCAGATTTAGATTTCATTTCGTTTTATTTTGATTAAACTTCGAGAGTTTATAAAATATTTGTTAGTAGTGAATTGTAAATTTTTTTAATTGTTCTTTATTTAAAAGGCCTAATAAAGACCCTGAGATAAGAGAAAAGGACATTTGTATAAAAATTGATGTTAAGTTCAACAAGTTATTTGTTTTATAAGGTAAATAGTTGTGCATAATAAACCAATTGTTTAAGTAAATTGAATAAATGTAATTATTTTCATGCTCCTTTCACTCGATAATTTCAATTATTAGTTCAAGTTAATTATATATTAATTGTTTATTACATTTATAAACCATTTTAATTAAATACTTTCATTTTTTATTTCAATATATTTGATTTGTATCTGCAAATGTTATTGTTAAACACATCCAATTAGTTAATATTCTATGGAGTAAAAGTGTAGTAATGAAAAAATTTTCGTCTAATAGTAAATTAATAATAAGAAAGATAGTCAAATACAGCCAAATTAAGTGATAATATAAATACCAAACAACGTTTCTGGAGTCCTTGTCCCTTCCTTCAGGTGCTCAAAAGAGCCTAGAGCAACATAACTGCAATCGTCATCTGACAAAACTCCAAAGATTTTGAAGAAAGGTACAAGGATCCCAGAAACGTTGTGTGGTATTTATATTATCACTTAATTTGTTTGTATTTGGCTATAATTCTCATTATGAAATAGCGTAGTGTTGTAACAAGCTTAGGTATCATAAAGGCAAATAAGTTGGTCATTATTTTTCACCATACTATTTATTTATTTACACTATTAAAAATATTCAGTTACTTGTTAGGTATTTGTGTACGAACAGTACAATAGTATAACATTTCGTGGACGTTCACGGTTCATATTACTTACTTCTAGTATTTATGTAAAATTGAACGTTCACATTGCCTATGCTCATACACGTGACTAATTTAGCTCCTTATAATAGATTGTCGCTGTAGCACGTACCCAAAATTTTCTTATTTCCCATTTAATTGTGGATGTAGTCATTTTTGCTTCTTAACAATAGGAACGGCAGATAGAGAGAGAAAGATTATTTCGCTTACTACAATACCGCCTCTGTCCCGCAACGTACATCCTAGGAGTCACGAAGTTTCGTGACGAAATCGCCACCCGTCTTGGACGACTTTTTCAGCTTTATCTTCATATCCCTAAGGTGGTCTAAGCAGCTCTTACCGGGTTCTCAAGATCGGTGACGCCGGAACATACACCGCTCAAAACGTAGGAGGGGTTGCTGCTACTGGCTGAAAAAACAAAAACTGGACAAAATAGAAAACATCTTAGGAATTACAGCTTGTGGAAAAAGTGAAATTATAGAAAAAATAATAGACATCTGGCAGCATAGCTGGACAGGATCCACAAATGGCAGAAGAATTTTCCAATATTTACCCGATATCAAGGAAAGACTCGCAGAAAAACACCTAAATTCGTCAAGAGGACTAATTCACTTCTTATGAGAACATGGACCATATCCAGAATTCCTAAATAAAATACAGAAAGCAGGCAGCAATAAATGTCAACTTAGAGAGGATTGAGCCCCAGACCGCACGGTACTGTAGTGTCCCCTAAATGAGGAAAACAATAACATAAATGAAAGAAGATCAAAACCAATACGACAAATATTATTAGACTCTGAAAAATTCAAAAAACCCAGCGCCGTAACAGAAGCCTTTTCAAAGAAAATGCTTAACACATATTTAAACGACAATGTAAATAGATGTAAATTCTAAATGATGTAAACGCTCATGTGGGTATGGAATCACTGAAAACCAGAATAGTAGAGGCCCGCCTCCTTGTGGCAGGTAACTCACTATTAAATAAAGTGAGACTAAGAAGCCAAATAGAAGACTTCAAATGTAAAAGGAAACATGAAAATTGTAAAGTACTTGTAAAACATAATACGAAATATGTAATAAACATATACTACTCTACTCTACTCCTCGGCGTTACAGTCCATGTAGAACCTTAGCCTCCTTAACGATCATAGCCAAATCTTGCCGGTCTCTGCCGTTTCCTCCATCTTCTTACACTCATCTTTCGTAAGTCGTCCTCCACATCGTCTAACCATCGTTTTCGTGGTCTCCTTCTGCAAACTGGACTTCCCTTTGTAGATCTTTTTGACAACCCTGTCTTCTGACATTCGCTCTACATGACCCAACCACCTCAGTCTGTTCCCCTTTATTTCCAATACAATGTCTGCATACCCATACTGTTCCTCCAGTTCCCCTTTTCTTCGTATTCTTCATTACCCTGCTTCGTTTACCGCTCCAAAAATCCTTCTTTATATTTTCCTTTCCCGTCTTCTCAAACACTCTTTTTCTACCGCGGTCATTGTCCATGTTTCCGAGCCATATATGACCACCGGTCTTATCATTATTCTATAAACAGTCACTTTCAGTTTCCTGTTCAGACTAAGTGACTTGAGAGTCTTAATTAGGGCCCAGTAAGCTCTATTTCCTGCTGTAATCCTTGCTGTTATTTCTTCATTTATACTGTTATCCTTCGTTATCAGTACTCCCTAGTACTTAAAATTCTCGCATCTCTCATAGTTAACTCCATTTATCTTGATGACTTTGTTTTCCATAGCACTGTTTCTCCTTGAAGAAAAGAGAATAATAAACATATACAAACTGAAATTACAAATAAAATAAAAAAAAGAATCAAACAGGGTATGATATAAATTAAGGGATCAGACCTCATTAATCACATTAAATGAAAAATAATGTCACAGAACGAAAACGCGAAACGGAGAATGTAGGATAGGAAATAGGAAAGAATTAGGGTCCGCAAATGCCTTGGCACTCAGGCTAAGACACTGGAAATGTATGTAGAACACAACACTTGAAGTAGAAAAATAAGTTTTCATGAAGAGAAAGAATATGGAAAGACCAAGAGCCAACCATGTTGGTCGAGCGTCGAAGAGCGACTCTGACACTTTTCGAGAGCTTCTCGAGGAGGAGACATTCCTTCCATATATCAAACCCAAAGTGAGGATCTAATAGTTATTAAGAAATGGCCACCGTAAGCTAAAACATAGGCAATATTTCCTGTCGCCTTGCATTCACACTCCAGAGGCAAAATGTAAGGCGACACTGCTTACGATTTTCGATGAGACAAGCCAGACTGTGTCGCCAGGCGGGCTAGGCATCATCCGGTGTCGTTTTAAACCAGTACTCACGGAAGTAATACAAATTACAATAAGAATTTACTAATGATATTAAAATATCATTACATTACTTAGTTTATTTTCCTGGCCGAACAGCATATTTTCAGGGTCCGTCAAATTTTTTCTTGGACGGGTCACCCGTAATCCATTAGAAATAACGGTAAAAACCGATCCAAATGCATCTCGTTTTCTGATGCTGTTTTTTGACAGGCAACAACATGTTTTTACGAGTAACAGACTACATGAGGGTAATCCACGTGGTGGCAACTCCCCTTTAATAGCATAGGAAGGGTTTTGAAAGGGGGGATGCGGCAGGATAGAGGAAGGGTACCAAGGGTTAACTAGGACCCCCGAGCTATGATCGTACCCGGCATTCGCCTAAAAGTGATGCAGGACAAACTCTAGAGATCCTGCATCAGGTAGGTCGGGCTTTTGGTACTTGTCGCACGCATTTATGATGGCTGGAAAGGTGTTTGCTGTGAGGACATAGCTTTCTCATCCGGGCTTCGACCCGTTTAGGAGGCAGCTGACCGACTGTTTCAATGGAACAGCGAACAGCTCTTACCGGATACGCAAGATCAGCGACCCCGGAACATACTCCTCTCAAAACAGGCCGAATTTCCTGGGCTTGTCAAAAGCAAAGAGAGAATAAAGCATCCCGAAAGGTAGCCGCATTCGTCTCTACAGAAATGTTCTGCCTGCAAGAACTAACATCTGTTCCAACTTGCTCCGTATCTTCTCAGATAATCAATTGAAGAAAGAAGAAGAAGAAGGTGTAGACATGTTATATATAGGGTAATTCACGTGGTGGTCACTCTCCTCTTAGAGAATAGGAAAGGGACTGAAAGGGGGATGCGGAAAGGTAGAGCAAGTTTGTGATTGTTTCATTTCTTTCGTTAGACAATCCCTTCAGACTGCCGGTGAAGTGGCGTCGTCCTGGTTTTATGTATTCCTAGCCATTTGCAGTCACTCGTTAAAAAAACAGATTGGAAGTTCCTGTGTCCTGTTAGAAATGCGGCTTCGTTGGATCATTAAAACGACTCACAAGCTCTTTAACCAGGACATTGGCGATTGACTTACACTGCACATTCGGGTCAGCTTAAGCCGGAGTTTCCCAACGTGGGTCCCACGCCCCACATGGAGGCAATATGATAGTTCATTAGAAAATGAGCTCCTATAGAGTTTAAAAACCGCCAGCTAAGATTTAACTTGTACAGAAAGATAAAAATACCTGGTATTTCAATTTGTAATAATGCCACACGTGAAAGGTTGAAGAAATATAAACTACAATTTACTCGGAGAGTTAAGGAATAATTCGTACTGAATTAAACGATTGCTATAGCATGCGCTAAATGGTTGTCTACTGTAGTCTAGCGCATAATCCGCGCGTTAAATGAAATAGGATCTGAATTTCATATAAAAGCTCGAATGGGCGTCATGACTGTACATTTGGATAGATTTAGCGATCTCAGATTAAAGTGAATAATTAATTTGTTTCTGCTCTGAATTATTATTAATGAAGAACCGTGATACACTATGGTACGAATGTATGTATATTTCTGCGGTCACAATAAATAAGAAAATGGATTCCAAAACTTGAATATGTAGGACAGCAGAAATAAACTTCACGGTCTCATATAAATATACATATATTTGAATATATATATTTATTACTCAAGCTAAAACTAAATTTGTAACAAAATATGCAACAAAAATTATTAATAGCTGCAAAAACATGAAATGGCTGATACCGCTCTATTTATTACTGTCGATTACATGAAAATTCTGGCCGCTGATTTAAAAGAAAGCTATTAAAACAAACTGATTTTACAATATGGATGATGCAACCAATGTTAGTGGCTGATGTTTTTATTCAGTACCTAGAAGAACTCTAAGAAATATAAAATCATAAGTCAGTTAAAAGGAACGACGCCGTGGCTTTGTGATGAGACAGAAATTAAATACTCAAATTTAACCAACTTTGCAAAGAGCTGTTATTACCGTTTTCATCTTCATATTTAATTGAATGTGTATTTAGCGTCGTGACGGGGAGACAAGAGACTGAAGCTGACTAAATTTGAGCCGAATATAAAATCTCAGCAGCACAAAGGTCTCACTAATCCAGAAGTGACCTCACATTGAATGTTGAATTTATTGAAAATTTGTATAATTATTACAAAAATTAATATGTTACAGAAAAAACTGTCATATAAATTATTTTGTTCTTGTATTTTAGTTGTCTGATATATGTTTTGAAAAATTACTTACTGTTTTATTCTGAATAATCGAGTAATTTCTTTCTAAAATCTATTACTTTTGTCCTGAACAATTTGTGATTAAGCTGATTTGGGGAATAATTCGAGTTTTTAATACAAAAAATAGGCGTATGTTACATAGGCGGCAATAGAAAAACTTAGGTTGGGCAGGGTAAGAAAATGGTTGGGAAACACTGACTTAAGCCCTGGCCATTTGAAAAAGTAGTCCACTATAATGTATTTTCTCCTTCCATTTGTTCCTGGGAATGGACCTGCTACATCTATAGCAGTTCTTTCAAATTTTTTACATCTCTGAACTGCAACTTCGGAGCAGGTGTGTCATGAAGTAGTTGCAGAACTTTGAAAACCCTTTCCTATAGAGGTGGGCAAAAAAAACGAGAGTCGATTCAACCAGTCGATTCTTATAAAAGAATCATTCTCTAAAACGATTTAGTCGATAGAATTACGGCTCACCGTTCGAGTCGTAGAGCCGTGATCGAGTTTTTAGAGTTGAGCCGTTGAAGAACTCTTGCATAGTGAGTTAAAAGTTGAGTGGTTGATTTGAAGAAAGATTAAACTCTGGTTGTGAATCTAAAACGTTATGACCGACACTTTCTAAGAATTAATAAACAATAACACTCGTAATAAATTCTGAAGTGATGGGTTTTGATTCTTTAACAGGCAGTGTGGTAAAACCTTAATTATTGATAAATTAATCAAGACAGAAAGTTAATTTTGGTTTGGTTTTTTTTACGACTTCTCTAAATCCACAGTTAACATATTATACCCAGAGTTTTTGTAAATAGTTTGGTTGAACCTCTTGAATAATTTTTTTATGTTCTAAGATCACCAACCCATTCGCATATAAACATTATCAGCTTTAATTTACAAGATTATGTACAATGAATATGCATAATAAATTTAATCCAGAGATATAGGTTGTAGAGTAGATAACACTGTAAATTATTCCACACATTATTTGCGTTGAATGTTTATCCTGTAAAGCCCACGAGATGTAAATCAAGTATAGGAAAGTTAAGAAAATGGCTTAATTACTAATTTAATCTTGTTGGTGATTATATCACAACGATCCCCCTAGACCAACCCCTCCCTTTATTGCCTATTTTCTCTGCACATTTTGAAATTTGACTTTGTAGGATGTGTGTGGCGCCACTGTACTAACCATAAAATATTTAAGTAAAATAAGGTGCATAATAATAAAATTTCAAAATGATTTTTATGTCACAATGTTAATAAATTAATTTTTTTCCATAATCAAAATTACAAATATAGATAAATCAATTCCTTAATTTTTTAAATTGTAATTTTGAGAGGCAACAGGATCTCTGGACAATAACGACTTTGTACACTTTTCGCACGTCACCAATTTTTGGGGGGTTCTCGGTATGGGAACACACACACCTGACTACATTCATGTCCGCGCGGGGAATCGAACCCGGGACCTCTGTGATGCGAAGGAGTGACGCTGACCATTACGCAATGGGAGATCTGATCCTAAACTTATTTACACTCAAAACCCGAATGTTAAGAAAACTACAAACTGCATGAACTTAAATAATTACGCATTTAAATACAGCAATAAAAGATTATTTGATAAAATGATTACAAAATATTATTGTTAATTCGGGTTTGAGTTTCTTTTCTCACTGAGGAACAGTGAAAAAGAAATAAAATTGAGGAAAATAACAAATAAAACGATGCAAAAATTGTGATACGGTGGTGCAACGCTCACGTATTCACAGAATATTAATGGCCTAAGGCATTGGACTTAGGTGGTAATGGTCGGGCTAAATCGGGTTTGTTATCAACATTCTGATGATCTGTGAATTAGTTGCTTGGTTCGTCAGTTTACTGTCCTTGTGTATCTTTCTATTATAAGAAATTTAAAACTAACGTAAAGTGTATCCATAGCTGCTTCTCCTTCAGACGAGCAAAACCTGACCGTCCTCTCAGTTCTGAATACACGTTTACATGCATTGAATTACAATTATGCAACCAGCTGCCATTAATCCTGGATGACCCGGAACTTGCGTCTTTGGTCCAAAACAATGCAATTATATTTAGAAGGACTATTTATTCATTCCAGTATGTTAACTTCGAAAATAATTAAGGAAAAGCTCGCCGCTCAATTATTAAATAATTTATTTTATTGGAATCTAAGCAGAAGCCAGCAGCAAGTCGGACTTGTAATTTCTGATCCTAACATTTTGGCGGCGCCGTGTCGTGGAAGACAGGAGGCGTACATGCCAAAATACAAGTCGAAGGGATTAAGACGGTAGCTTGGGAAATTTCACCCAGCGGACATTAATCCTAAAATATTCCCAATGGCATCTCCCCCGACAACTCAGTACTGGGATTTGTGAAGTAAAATATTTTAAATTTATTGGCGGAGAAAGGTCATGTGATTTGGATTCCATCCCTGTGGTGGGAAAATAAATTGTCGAGCTCGGAGGAGACGCGAGCTCGAGAGGAGTAATATAAAATCGAATCTCAGAAAAAATGGAAGACAGAGACGAAGTTTATCATCGCAGTCTAGGAAGAACCGTGCAAGTCCAATGCACGAGTTAAGTAACCAGCTTAGAGAGAGAACGAAACCCAATGCAGCCACAGATCTGAGGAGATCCACAACCAATAAACCGGAATACATTGCCCGACTTCGAGACTACGTGTCTCTGAGCAGGAAGGAAGCCCGAGGTAACCTTTCACACGCCGCCTGAAATTCCGATAAGCATCCCTGAGCTGTCACAGAGAGAGAAAAACGTTCAGATGTGCCTGTATTTCCGCATCAAGATGCGTTTGACGATATTTATGCTACACGACGCTCACGATTTGAATATGTTGTCTACCATGGTACAACACAGACCCATTAATCCTAAAATTTGCAGAAATATTTAACTTTTCGTTTGACTCTTTGCCGTCTGAACTTTTTACCGTCAGCGCGTCAGACACAAATCAGAACCTTAAATCTGAGTGTAAGGAGTTCAATCTCGATTAGTTGAAGTTCGTCTATGGAATGATTCCAATTCGCTGCCACAACGAAATATCTTACGCGACAAAAGTTTGAGACCAAAATAAGGAGGATATCAATAACTTTTTGTTATTGGGTATGGAAAAGATCGGAGGAAAATCCAGCGCCTTCTTTCCTTCAGCGACGAAAGGAAGAAATATAGGAAATGAAATATGAAAGACGATAACGAGGGGTTCTTAGTATTGAACAAATCATAAAGCGCTATGTAGTTAAATATAAAGTTTATAAATGAAAAAAGACTACTGTTAGCTCAGGAGCTTTCACAAACCACGGCGGTAGTCGAAAGACTAATTTGTATACTGGCTTAAGAGATTGAGACAGAATACTCCTCCCTAAGTGCAGATACTTTCAAGTAGGCGGTGAACCAGTTAAAAAGTCCAGATCAGCCCATGTGGTCCGTGGCAGGGCGCTTACTAACCGGTTAACACTGAGTTTGTACGAAGTCTGCAAAGTAACCCAAAACGGGTTAAAAACTGTCGAGCTGTCATGACACTCTATCTTTTTTTATTCCTCTAGTCACATCCTTTCCCGTTTTGATGGCATTCTACATATTACACAGTTATATTTCAACAATAAAATCTAATTATCATTAATAGTAAGAATACCATAAAATAACAAGACTATATGACAAGAAGCAAACAGTTATGTTCATATACCAACATTTTATCCAAAATTAATTTTCAAATTAATTACTTTATTTATTATATAATTTCAAGGGAAAAACAAAGAAGATCCGCAGTTTCAAGATCAAAAATATTTGTAAAAATATTTTACAATGAGAAGGAAGTGTGTCAGTCACGATCTATGCCTCTTGGATCCAGATTTGAAGTATGTTTCAATCAGTTTTTTACCATCTGCATACAGCAATTGCCTAAAAGTTTGAAGGCTGAAATCTATGAGGAAATAAATTCTCTCAATAGACATCTTGTAGCAGAAGTGTTCATACCAATACCTGACAGGTTAGTGCATATATGTATAATATATTACTTTTTATTATACATACGTAGTATCTGTCTATTTGAATTCTAAATTCGTCGGACGTGATGCCCATGGTCTCAGTAGACAATTCTGAAGAATACACCGTATTTAGGTGATTTATTTCTTTTGTAGCAGCTTGCATACTAATGTGTCCTTATAAATGTTGAATCATCATTTACTTCTCTCCGTCGTTCATAATGTCCTCTATTATAGGTTTAACGTACGTCCTATTATTAAATAACGTGCAACTAACAAGATAGAACTTTATTTTGTTTCTATTACTGTAGTGAATACGACGTAGTCTCGGAGAAACGTTTCTGTGGTCTAATAGCTCAAACATGAAGCATTCTATTGACAAGAATGAAACGGTAGAAATTGTTCGTCAAACGTATATTATTTTACATTCTTTTTGATAAGAATGCAGTTTGTCATATTTCTACTGCTACTGACGCCATCTTTCGGCGTCCACTCCCGAATTTCCAAGTTGTCCGGTTGAGCCCACGGATTCCAAACTGCATCACTGAGCTGGTGTTACGCTCCATTCGAGCCCGATAAGAAAACCCTAGTTTCGGAAGGCCGATGATTCTTTCCTGTTTAAATTCCGTCCAATCGAATTTCCAATTCTTTCCAGGCTCTAAAAGTATGTGTGCGTTACAAACTTTTCGTGCATTGTGAGAGCTCATAAGATTTCCACAGTCAGAATAGCCTTTCTCGAGCCAGCCGCTAATTGCAGACGAATTATCAAATATAATGCAGCAAAAGCAAAATGTCGACCTCCAGTGTGACTGCCTCGCATCACAGGTCTCGGCAAGGGCATAGCTATTCACCAATCGCTGGACATAGTGAGATATCAGCTATTTTCAAAGTCGCAACAAAAAGCAAATTTAATCTATCTAGGCTGCCACCAACTCAGGATGCGCACACCAACAATCACTACAGTGTTACTACAAATACAAACGTGGTTGGTAAATATTATAAATCCTTAGGAGTGTGAGTGGGTACGTGTGGCTCATGGTCTGGAGCCCGTTGCAATGACCAGAGACACCCAGCACCTGACACACTACTCAAAGTTCTTTCTTGCTCCCGCAAGAAGGATTGCACTGGTGCTTGTTCCTGCAGAAAAGCCGGGTTGAAGTGTTTCACGAATTTGTAAGAACTGGAGCGGCCAGACATGTGCAAATGTGCTTGAACTACCTCATCTTATGGAGGATGAAGAAGACAAAGCAACTGCAATTATCGTATAACACTGTAATACATGTATAGACGTTATTTTCGGCTTAAATTTGCAATTTTGTGTAATATTTAGACTAAGTCTTACTATAACATGTCCAAGTAAAGGTGTAAAAACGTAATAAATTACTTAGTATATTTATCTAATACTAGCTGGGTGCCCGGCGTTGCCCGAGATGTCATTTATCTATAACCCCCGATATGACTCCAATTTCGGCTGCTTTTGCGCAATTTTTATGTAACGCTACTCGAACCCTAATCATTATAATTAACTCTGAAAAATATTTCTTCAACGCAAATATCTGCCGTGTTTGCATGTTCCAAAATTTGCACCCCGCTACCCCTGCATCTGAGGGGTAAATGCCAATTTGAATGTCGTAACTAAACACAGTGACTTCCATAACCTTTGATTTGACTCCAATCTTGGTTGTATTCGCGTTATTTTACTGTAAAGCATCTCCACCCCAAACCCGAAGGGTGTCCTTTTCACAGGGCGTAGGGGATGAAAATTGTATTCAGATAACATTGGTAGAAACACTATCAATATCTTTGACCCCTAAAAATATTTATCCGACTCAAATATCGGCTGTTTTAGTATGTTTATATATTTCCACCCCCGCTTCTGGGGGTGGAAGACGCGTCTCACCCCGACAGTGTTTGTTTCCTGGTCGCAAAGAACACGTGTACGAAATTTGGTGAAAATTGCTCGACTGGTGTAGATTTGTATTTTATTTCGAAAACGTTTGTATGGGAAATAGAAAAGGGCTGTTTTTAGGGTTTTCCCGGAAATTATTCGATTTTTTCTCGCCTTTTAAACCTTCCCTAGACCTCCACGAACATTTCAAGACTAAGATAAGATAAATCCGTTCAGCCGTTCTCGAGTTTTAGTGAGACTAACGAACAGCAATTCATTTTTATATATATAGATAGATTATTAGGTAAGTAGTTAACTATCACTCCCTTCCTCAGCGCCACAATACGACAAGCACGCAATGTATTTTCCTCAATTTTTAAAACCAGATAATACGTTGGAAAGAGAATTAAATTATCTCCAACTTTCTTTCGTGACAAATGAATGTACGACCAACCATATCAGCAGTAGAAATACAACTAATTTCATTCTTTCCGAAAGGGACGAAAAATATGCTACATTTAACAAACAATTTCTACAGATTCATTCAACTAAATGTAATCAAATATACCATTCGACCCAGAATTTCATTCTACAATTTATTACTGAACATTATTTTCAATAGAATTATTCGTTAGCTATTAGCGAAAAACTGAAAAGAACTCAAAATTTCGTTGTTTTTAGGTCTTTTGAATTGGAAAACTTTGTTTTTCACTGCTGGCCACAACCTTTAAAAATAGGAAAAAGTATATAAAAACCCGACTGTTTTCGTGGTAAGATGTGTATAACTACTGGGTTATGGCGTTTTTAACATTTACTTAAAAATAAATCAGATTATTATAATCCATGAATTAGAATATATGCAAAAATAATCAATTAATACAGATATACTTAAGAAATTAAGTGATAAAATAAATGCTACAAAATTTTCTTAATATTTTTAACACAGTCGTTGTAAGTTTTATAGTTTCAGATATATTATATATCTGATTTAAACACAGTTCAACCAATTATCACATATGGAGACTAACTAACTTTAAAATCAAATACTTTAAATTATTGCAAACGCCAAACACAACTATGAACACGTAATACTTGCAGCTTATGCAAGTGACAATTGCCGCCTCAGTCTTAGAAGCGGCGCACAAGGATATTACAAAAATAATGTAACATAGTAATTAACGCCTGTTAAAAATAATATTACTAGAAACGAACTTCTAAAAGGCAAACAAAATCTGATACATTAAAATTTAAAAGTGCCGTACGTTTCGACGCGGATAGGTGTCTTGGTCTAACGGCGAAAAACTTGAAATTGAATTAAGAACTAAAATCAAAAGACAAAAATCTCAATACGCGATGAAACATCCGGAACTTTTAAATTTGAATTTATCAGTTTTTGTTTCTCAAAGTTAGTCTGAAAGAAGGCCGTTTTTAGTATTATAATAATAAAAATAATAGTTGGCGGCGAGTGCGCGTC
This sequence comes from Zhengitettix transpicula, assembly GCA_037074705.1. Lineage (NCBI taxonomy): Eukaryota > Metazoa > Arthropoda > Insecta > Orthoptera > Tetrigidae > Zhengitettix > Zhengitettix transpicula. Next base: position 69,531,468 of record CM073590.1, on the reverse strand, counting down.
AACAATGATCCTGCTAATAACTGAAATTAAAGGGTACCGAAAGCACTTAGGCAGATGTGCGCCATTATCGTATACCCTAATATAAAATTATATATTGAATGTTTCAACTTGTATTATTATTTTTCTGATAATGTTGCCCCCTAACTGATTTAACCGCCACTCTGTAGGCCCTGAATATGTGGTTATTCACAGGCCTAATGCCTACTAAGAGTAAGTTTCATTTTAATAAATGAATTACAAAAAATTAAAATAATTTCCAATGGGCAAATAAAAGTTGCAGAGTTTATTGTTACAGTTAATTAAGGTTGTTTATAAAGCATTATAACTAGTAAAAAAATTATCTGATATACAATTAGCAGTTCTCATAACTGTACTCATAGGAGCTATATTGTAAACATAATTATATCTACGATAACTATCATTATCTTATTTTAAGAGTGCATTCTCTTAAAAAGATGTGCTAGAACTTTTCACTCAGCAAAATAGGATACTTTAGCATAAAATTAACAATGTAGTACAAAAAGATATCATAATTAATTTTTATGCAATTATAGAAATAAGTTAACTTTAGCAAATGACTTACAAAACATCCTCTCCTAGTATAAATTCATAATTTACTTTCTACCAACCTGTGGAAATTATTTTTTATTTTTCCAAAAAGATCAACAGAATTCTTACAATTTGGATTCCAAACTACACTAGTATATTCTAATATGGAAAATGGAACAATATAATGATTAGAGCATATTTGTGTCCTTAAAGTCTTTTCAATTTCTATCCTTCAGGGAAGCTCAAATTTGCTATACTTGGAACAATCTCGCCACCTACGCTAACCAAATCCTCAATGCTTTAATACAGAAAATACCTAGTGACCTCCTACAGAAACAAATAGCCAATGCAGTATCCAAATACCTAAACCCATCCTTGATCAACACAAGAAGCAAAGTCCAAACCTTACAACAACCTACTTTTCTGGAATACAAAAACTCAACTCCAATATCCACATCACCTACACTGAACTGCAATTCAACCCAGATCTTAAAAACATTCTTCCCACAATCCTCCCCATCTGACCATCTCCCAATCTCTGCAATATCCTCGTCCACCCTAGCAGACCCCACCTTAAAACTTCCCTACTTAAGCCAGGTTGCAAACCTCGTGGAAGAAACAGGTGTTATGTCTGCCCCATCCTCCAGCCCACTACAATCCTTCACAACCTACAAAATCAAAAAAAACTTTACCTGCCTCTCCTACCACATCATCTATCAAATTAATTTCAAACTGTCCTAATTTCTATATAGGCCAAACTAAATGACTCCTCCCTGGACGCATTTCTAACCACCACAGCACTGTCAAGCTATCTAAAACACAATTTCCAGTTGCTGCTCATGTCCAAAGGCACAACGTCAACAATTTTGACCAACGCTTCACATTGAGCCTCATTCAAGCATCATCGAATGCTGAACTCCATTTTTGGGATTTCTCCTTCCAGCACATCTTACAGTTTAGGCAAAGTGCTGGAATTAACATCCTCTAATATTATTCTAGTAGTTATTGTAGCAGTAGTTATGATCTTATGTTGTAATCTTGTATCAATAAAATATTATAATTATTATTGTGATCTGTTTAATCCTTTACCCATTCTTGTTCACATACTTTTTAACTTCCTTTCCTTTTCTTTACTTTTTACATTTCAATCTACTGTATGTGTGTGGGTATTTTTCTGTTATTTTTCCAGTGTTGTGACCTTTCCTGTTAGTCATTACTTGCCGTTCCAGTGTTACTTAGAATTCTTAATTCAAACTTGATTGAATCCAGGTGTTTGAGACAAAAACTAATTATTTGCAATTTGAACTTATCTGTATTTAATACAAAAATGTCATAAATACCACAAAGAATTGTATGCTAGTGCACAATCAAAGTTGTAAGAAAATGAATAAATATTTGATTATTTATTTGGCCACATAACAGAAACATCAGGTAACTTTAATACTCAGTACGCATTATTTTGAATATTTGGGCAATTACTACTTCATCTAGAGTTCCTTTATATTTAAAATAACAATTGTAAGTTCAAATTTATTAAATTTAACTTGGATTTATTTACATGTAATGAAATTTTTTAAGAACTAGTTATTATTTTGTGAAGAAATAATTTGAATGTTACTATTACTGCATTTATATAGAAATATGACATAAGTCTTGTGAATCAATTGATTTAAAATATATTTAATTTTCTGAATAATACAATAAAATTGTTTTTCTGATCTTGTAATTACTTTCTTTAGTACTACTGTGTTAGACAAAAGCATAATTTGCCAACAAGAATTTAGCAACCCAGAGATTGTAACATTTAGTCACACTGGAGTTGGTAGTGGTACACACAATCCACCATTGCCTGGAACTCACAGCACATCCAGCATATCAGCTTGCTTGAATACGTCAGGTTTCTTGGAATGCCAAGTTGGATGGGGTGTGGATGAAAGTTCTGGAGAAATACTGGGACCAAATTTCAAGTCTTCTAAGTATGCATAATTTTATAAGTATTAGTAATTTGACCTCATAAATTATATACAGAAATTTAAACATTCATTAGCAATTTATTTTATTGTCTGTGTAATTCTATAGTTTTCAGACTCCATAATAAAAATTTCAATTTGTAATGCATTAGCAAATAAAATATTCTGACATTTTTAAGCAAGATTTTGAACATCACACATTAAAACCACACTACAAAACTCCTAAATTTTATTGACATTATGTCGATAAAATTTTCTCAATCTTGTATTTTGGAATGATGGATCTTGAAAATTTACTAAATACTATCAGCCTGTTTCATCCCTGGCTTTAATTTACAAAAGAAATTTAAACCAATCACTGGTTCAGAATTGAGAAGGTAAATTAATAACATCTATTATTCCTAAACTGACTCTCTCTGGAAGATACTTGTATAAATTTCTACCCCAATCATCCCCACAGAATGAAAATTAGTGTTGCCAACAACCTATGTTCCATCATCAATACTTTGCAATGTGAATTCAACAGTATCAAATCCCAACAAAATTCAATAATTACCCAACTATGGATTGGCAAAAACAAAGGTACATGGTCACATACCAAGGGTTGTTTGAAAAGTATTTCGAAAATATGACAAAAGAATTTATTTGAGAGTGCTTATTTTATTTTTCAACATATTCTCATTTCTTGGCAATACACTTGGCCCAGTGAGTTTCCAAATTTTTTAACTCATCACAAAAATAGGTTTTGTAAAACTCTGCAAAATACTTCTTCACAGCCCTGATCACTTCTTCCTTTGATGAAAATTTTTTTCCCACCAAGCCAAATATCAGGTTCTGGTACAAGAAGAAGTCTGGTGAATAGGGTGGATGAGAAATCCATTCGAATCCCAACAATGCAAGCTGCTCTGCACATGCGCATGTAATGGTAACATGTTGCAGTCCATTTCTGTTATCCATGCAATAAGTTGCCAACACAAGTTGTGCTCCACAATCACTTAGGACAAACTTGTTGCACTACACGTTGAAGACTATTTCAATTGTAACAAATTGTCAGACAGATGTGCCGGTAACATGTTGAGGGACAAATTTATAGTAATGGAAATGTACCTTTAGACTGTGTTCCATATTTTCATGCAACTATATCAAACATCAATCATTTGCTGTCTCAATATCAGTTCACCACATCAAACAGCCTGACCCCACTCTTTCCACTGTCTCAATAATTACCAGCATCGCCATTAATCTAAATAAATTCTCTATCAAATCATCAATTGCTCTGCATTGCATTAGAAACTATTAAGTCATTAAGTCACAAAATAATATTCCTGCTAAGATTGTAAATGTTATAATCATAATTACATCTGTACAGGAATATTTTTTAATGTTTCTAAATGTCACATTGATATTCTTTTATTTCTGTGAAAATTATTCAATTTTGAGTAAGTGTATTATTGAAAAAGTTATTGTCACAAGCTCGCTAACATTCAACTTTCAAGTTATTAATTTTTTATAGCAGTGATGAGCTACTGGAACTTCCTTCAAATTTTAATGGTAGGAGCAGATCCTCTGATATTGGCAAACTGCAGGAATGGGTTAAAAAATCACATTTGGATCCAAATGATCCAACTAATTCTGCTTTATTCTACTTGTTAAAGGTAGGCGAACATAAAGTTATTCTCATAGTTTTGATAATTGATAATGGTGTGGAAATATTTTGATTATTGATGATCCAGTTTTCCATTATGTAGCTTCAAGACAGAACCAACACCTAAAATCGTGAAAAAAAAATTGTCTTTATTTCAAATTATACATATTATATTTTCATTCCGAAAATATTAAGAATTAGTACTGAGCACACAAGTTGAATTAGACAAACAAATATACCTAAATGCAGTCTAATACAAAGAGACTTCTGGAGGCCTCACATCCCTTCAGGCGAATCTCTGGAATACACTTAATGCATATTTATTGAAGAGTGTCCAGACTCAGTGATAAGACAAACCAAGTTTTCTCTTTTCAAAGAGAGTTTATTTTGTTTTAATTTTAAATTTTTTTACACTATTATATTATATATATTGTGTATCTTTATTTAATTAATGCTGGGTTTAAGGCTTTGGGAGAATTGACATTCTGACCAGGTGTCACTCCTAAATCCAGAATGTGTCATGTAAGAAGACAGTCTGGTAGTCATCTCGGTAGACCATGGTCCTTCATGAGCTATCAAGCCAAGGAGTAGTAATGTAGTAGTAGTATTTCATTCATTAATTTTTTATCCAGTTGTGAATTTGTTTCTCTGCCATATTTATCACATCCATTAAAAGAGGTGCATTTGTACATAAATAATAGTTTTTCATACAGCAATATCTTCACTTATAATATAAGGATTTTGTTGTAACAGAATGCAGATAATTGGGAATTTACGGAGAATAACTGCTTCAGATTGAATCCTTTAGAAACCTATTTTGATTTCTGTACAATGGAAGAACTAGATTCCAATCCTAGACTACGACTATTAAGATTGAGGGATAAAGGCGAGCCTGAATTTAGAGGACTACAATTCATCCCTCTTATTGAAAAAGAAATTACCAGTGGAATTTTCAAAGTAAGATATTAATTTTGGTTTAATATTGTATGTTCATTCCTTAAAATATATATAATTCACTCAAAAATTAAAATTATTGTATTTATTAATGACATTTCAAAGGAGTAATAGTAATAAACCTTAATTCTCTAAAGGAATACGAAAAGCGATTGGCGGAACCACAGGATCCATCATCTTGTATTTCAATGCTTCCACCAGACCCTCTTGAGTCTCATCGAGCATGGGGACAAAGATTTTTACTGAATGTGCGACAAAGAATTCTGAAACAATGTCGTACTGCACAACAGAATCGGCAGTTGCATGAAATTGTAGCTGAAGAACAAGTTCCAGATATTGGGTATTTAGTATTATTTTATGTACAAACCTCTTGTTCATGTGATTTTGTGGGAATCTATTTTTAAAGACTGTAGTGACTTATTCAGACATTACTCAAGTATGATTGAATAAATTTATCCATAATCAATTTAGTATGTGTGAACCACAGGTTTATTATATTTATATAAGCACAAGGGTGCCGGCATCGATATATATATAATATTTGTAAGTTTCATAAATTATAATTAGGCTCTTTTTGTTTGTAACACTGCAGAATGGTTTTTTTTCAGAATCTTGATTAATATTCACTTTGATATAAATTTTCTTGAAAAGTTATATCACTATGAATATAGCACACAGAGCAAAGTATATTACTGTTCTACATCACAAATAATATTACATAATTAATGTTCGAAGGCTTTCTTTGGTAATAAGAATTAAGAAAAGTCTGCTTGGGTTGCCACTTGGGCTACATTTTGACAGCTATCAATGTCATCTTATTTCAGGCTGAAATGTTCAGCTCTATCCAGCTCTTGTTTATATTGTGCATATCCATTGAGTAAGTCCTAGATTTTTATATTTTTTAGAAATTGTATTTGAAAAAATTACTGGATATTGTTGCTACACTTGTTGACTATTTTTCCACATAATCGCATCCCCGTTCAATGTAGGTGTTGAGCTGTGGCACATGCTTCTTTATGCCCTTCTCGAAGAACTCTCCTGTTAACTCTTTTCTCCACTTCAGAATCTCTTTCTGCATCTGCTCGTTAGTTGAAAATTTAATTCTGTCCATGTGAGCCTTCAGGGATATGAAAATATGATAATCTGAAAGTGCCAAGTCAGGGGAATACAGGGGGTGGTTCAAAACATCCCAACCAAATGATTCCAAGAGCGTCTTGGTGGCTAAGCCTGTGTGAGGACGGGCATTGTCTTGAAACAAGAACACTCCTCTTGTCAGAATTCCCCTCCTTTTGTTTCGAATGGACTCACAATATCTTCATGCATTGATGGTCTCCTCCTGGGTCATAAATTCGTCCTAAATGATTCCTTTTCGGTCCCAAAAAGCTGAGGCCATAATTTTTTGTCCAAAATTGTTAACATTTGTTCTACATGCCCTAAACTCCCTGCACCATTTTAACACTTGTTCTGTTCAAAACACCTTCATCGTAAACCTTTTGATTCACGAAAAAATTTCAACTTCTGCAAGTAGGAAAGCAGATCACAGCATGTGGCTCGCACTTGGTAGGATTTCTTACCGACATCTTTCACACAACTGGACAACTGGCGTTTACTACCATGATGCTCGCTCTGTCAGGAGATCTCCCTCTACCACTTAGTGTTTCCAACCCTCAAAAAACTCATAGACCAAAATGGTCACAGTACACTGACTTTATGAACATGACTAGGATATTTCCTCAGTGTTCTGCGTCCATTCCAACATGGCGTAATAGGTTAGATGTCTGTTAGGATGGGAGTGTGGTATAGATGCCTCCACTACTATCTCCCAGATATTATCTGTTCCCATACTTTTTACAAAGTATTTTTTATACTTGTTCCGTATGGTTATTTTGTGTGGTTTTGGTCTTCTAGAGGATTGGCAGTGTTGTGGAGATTACCAACCTGTGTCTCAAAACCAAAAATTACAGGAAGCATGATACCAAACATCCTAAAATTTTAAAAAAAGTTAATGCCGGGTAAAAAACTAATCAAAATTCATATAATGTATTCATAATATAATATTTTGGAGAGTAATGGCATTGTTCTGAACATGGAGAAGTTCGTCTTCGACCTAGCAGCGGTAACCTTCCTCGGTTACAATGTCACCGAAGCAGGGGTGAAAGCTGTCCCGGAGCGCATCACCGCCCTCCAACAGTTCCAACAGCCGACTGATGCCCGGGGCCTCGGCCATTTCTTGGGGATGGTAAATTTCTACCGGCGTTTCCTTCCCCACGCAGCAACCCACCAGGCCGTGCTGCAAGAAGCCTTATCTGGCCTCAGCGGCGCCCAGCGGGTGCCCTGGTCCCCGAGACACACTGCCGCCTTCGAGAGCTGCAAGGCATCGCTCGCAGATGCCACTCTGCTGGCCCACCCCGACCCTACGGCTCAACTCGGGCTGTTTACTGACGCCTCGCAAGGAGGAGTTGGCGCCACTCTGCAACTATGAGTCGACGGAGCCTGACAGCCGCTGGGTTTCTTCTCCAACCGGTTAACACCACGACAGTCCGGCCGCCCTGCTAATTTCCCTGGGCGTAGCTGCGCGGGGGTTCGCATCGCTGGGCCCGACTTCCAAATCGTCCATGGTACCAGCATCTGCCGGCGTCGGCGGGATCGTGCCGTGTATGGGCGGCTCGCCCTGGCTGCTGGCGTCGTCGGGCGGTTCCACGTGGCGGGTGGTCGGGCGCTGTCCGCTCGCGGAATGCGGCAAACTCAGCGATGAGTGCCTCGAGACGCCGCTCGAGGTTATCGGCGTGGCTGCTGGTGGGTGGCGTGGCTTGGTCGCGCACCCCTGTCGTGGCTGTGAAGACAGGCGGTGCCATTTCGATTATGTCGTCCGCGACTCTGGCAATTTCGTTCAGGGGCACTCGCGGTTGGCTTTTGACGACCTTCTGAACGGAGGTCGGCAAGCGTTGCAGCCAAAGCGTCCGCAACACCTCCTCCGAAACCGATGTTCCCGCTAAAACCCTGAGGTGCCGCAGGAACTGCGACGGTGACCGGTCTCCCAGCGCGGCGTCGATCAGCAACTGCTGCGTCCGCCGTTCCTGGGTCGGGGACAAACGCGCTATCAACTCCGATTTAAGTGAATCGTACTTGCCCGATGCCGGTGGGTTGAGAATGACGTCTTGTACTTCTTCCGCCCATCGCCCGTCGTGTGAGAATTTCATGGCGTCTTGTGTGATGCCGGCGATTTGGAACTGGTGTTCGACCTGGGCGAACCACAACTCAATGTTTGCTCAGTTATATCCAAGTTGGTAAATTTCTCAGTCCAAATTTGAAGCGTTCTTATTAGGTATCCAAGATTTTTGGGGTTTGACTCAAAATAGTAGTACATTACTGCCCGGCTTTCTTCTATAGTAAATATTCGACGCTGTGGTTTGTCTTCCAGTAGCTCTGCTGTCTCCAACCATGGCAGCTCAGTGGGAGATCTTGAGTCATGTAGCCTATTTGTCGCCAGGTGCACAGAGACTCCAGCACCTGATGCTGTCCTTGTTGACCCGGGCAACGATCGATCTGGTATAGGACTCTGTTTCGTTTTTTTTCACCATGTATGAATAGTAATAGAGAAGCTGTTAGTCTGACCTTTTAGCCTGGACAACTTTGGCTTGGGAAGCGCTGCAAGTGAAATACACCACCATTGACAAACCTCCAGGTATCATTGGGGTACATAAGCCTACTCAGCACTACAAGCCGGCACCCTTCGAGTAGTTTTTATTATATTATTATTATTATTAAACGTAGAAATTCGCTGTAGATGCAGAAAAAATATTTCATCTGCATTTAAAAATGTTAACAAGACTAATTTTAATATTGTAGGACCCTAGGATTAACTTTCGTGAAGTGGTTACAGCCAAAGCGGCCTCTTCATCCAGAAAGGAAGGAGCGTAAATGTATAACAGTACAGAATCTTGGAGGTCAAGAAGTGAAAATTATTGTCAATGTTGTTCGCGCTTTTGATGTTCCAGTTAGAAAAGATATTGATACATTGAATAACTCAATTGGTTCCCAAGGATTTAAATTTAATATTGTCCCAGTGAGGCCTTTTGTAGAAATATGCTTTCAGAATGTAATAGCAAGAACAACTACTGCTGAAGGGGCAAACCCAACTTGGAACGAAGAACTTAATCTATCTTTACAGTAAGTAAAATTGTATATTTCAATATTTATTTCACCACACATTTATAAAATTAGTATTTTATATTTCTTTTAAATGAAATGTTCATTTCTTTCAATGAAATTTCATTATTCCAATTTCAGACCCCCAAGTGGAAACTATTCTGCAGGAAGTCTTCAGTCGATTAAAGACACTATACATCTTAATTTGTTTGATGAAATTGTAGTTGACCTACTTGATGATGATCGTAAGAGAGAAACTAACATTCACCAGAGACTGGAACGCAACTGGCTTGGAAGTCTTCGTATTCCATTTTCAACGCTCTACTTTAATTCAAGGGTATTCATTCCATAATCTTCTGGCAAATTTTAAATTAGGGCCCTACTAATTACTGAATATAGTGATAAACAAGTAAATTGCAGTCAATGTTTTATTGTCATACATACATACTAACACGCACGCACACAAGCAAACACACACAAACAAACAGATATAAAGCAAGGAAGGATAATGTGAAATATTTGGATAGGAAAGAGCGACAGAGAGTACTGAATTACCTTTAATTAACGGTTCGTGTATCCAGGCTGAGAAAAGATAATATGTCAAATTGTCGGACAGAGAGTCTGCCGTGCCTTAAATCGAAATTTGGAGGCGCCAGGTTGGGAACCAGTAACTTTACAAATTTTTGAGGTCGTGAGTCCCCTTCTTCAGGACAGTAGGTTGAACGTCAAACAGACCGGCTGCTCAGTCTATATATGTATGTAACGAATCCTTCTCGCGACTCTATGTCTCTTAATTGATAGTTATTTTCACGGATATATTTTCACGTTGCCCTCGAATATAACTTAAAACTGTCTTCTATTGGTTGTGATTTAACTATTACCTCTCAATTTCAAGCAAAACTCAAAACAGAGTGAACAGGAAAATAAGTCTGGATTTAGTTCAGTTTTCCATTCAAATACGAAGGCCACTCCAAAAGTAATGCACAACATTCAATTGAATGTTACATTTTCATCCACAGCTTTTATGTTTTGTCAGGGTTTAAATACATCCCTTAGGAAAAAAATTCATTCTTCCACATAATCAGAAACCCTCCTAACCATGTCGTAAACTCTCTGCACATTGTCAGGAGTTAGTGCAGTGTGGGTTCTGCCGCTGCGAAGAGTATTCTCAAAATTAGCGTGCTCTTTCACCACGTAATCTGCTTGCACACCGACTGCGATCGACAGCAACACGACCTCTTACTACGGATGTTTCCCACTACCTCGTTTTCACAGCTGTCTTCTCTACGCATCGTCCTTAATCAATTTCGCCTCCTTTCGGCGAAAAACTTTCTGTCGGAAGTATTTCAGCTGCGTCCCTTCTAATCTAAACAAATTATCCTTTATGTTTGATTTTTAATAATTACTTTTCTTAGGGAATTTTCTTATTAACTTTCCAATCCTTCAACTTCTTCTATCTTCTTATTGATCATTCATTGCACATCCTTTACGCTCAACCCGCAAGCCGCATACAAGCCATCTTCGCCTCTTCCCGCAGGTCCACTCTTATGACTCCTTCCTGTTTGTGACATTACGAGCGACGTCCAAAAAACTTCCTATCACCTCTCTCTCTATTCCGACTTTTACTCTTTACGCGCCCCTCTTCTTGCCACGGAAAATCTCCATGTTGTAATAATCTATGACGGCTCCGAAATTCGTTATATCTACTACTAAAATAAGATCATATATCAGGTCTCTTACCTCAAAAACCTTCGCTCACCAGCAATCGTCGTTTAGTTTGGCCGATATAGAAAGCAGGAGCCAGTTTGCAATTAATCTGGCAGATGATGTAGGAGGTGAGTCATGTTATGTTTTTTTGATTTTATATGCGGCTATTTGTGGAGGATTTTGTAGATCTTCAATGTGAGCCATTCCACCTTCTACACCTGTAATAAGACTCTCTGTATTCCCTATTGCCGGGGTCCAGCACGGTAGCTCTGTCAGTAGAGTGGTTTATGTACTTAGGAAATGTACCCGGATAAGATTACCGACCCTGATGAATAAGATCTGCCTTTCTTTCTTCTTCCTTTCCTCTCTAAGCCGTGAAAATATGCTTTGACCTTCTTCAGGAAACTTCGAGTCCGACTCCGTGTGTCGGGCTGGGGCGTAGGGAGCCAAAACCCAGCTGGCCTAAAGGGATCCTGGAGGATAGACCAGGGAACCGACGCACTCTGAGATACCAAATTGCCCAAAGAACGGCTTTGGACGACCGCACACATAGCTCTGTTAGCACGAGTGCTCAGGGTCGCCCCGCACTGTAGAGATTCACTTGCCTGAAGGCCATTGAAACTTGTTGGCACATTCCAGTTTCCGAGAATAGCTCTAAGTTAAAGCTAACTCACTCAGATACCAACAGACGAGTCGCCACCACTCAACACCTTATCCTTCCGGAGTACGGTTGCTGCTGGGGTCACCAACACCTTCCACACCACAGAAGACTGGACGAGCACCTTGAGTCAGTCTCCACCACCTCCTTGCAGGACCTCTTCAGAAGGACCCCCAAGAGAACCACACGCCCTCCTTTCCTCCTCTACCACCCCACGTGTCACAACCGTGGTATGGTCTCTTCACCAAAGTTCTATTGTCAGCAGGATTCCTCCCAATAACATGAATAGTAATGGTTTGAGTGTGCTTTCGCAGCCTCTCCCAAACATGAGATCTGAAAGCAATGAGACCGTTACCCTCATACGTGGGATTGGAAGCAATGCCATCAGTTAAGGAGTGAACGCCATGTGGTCAGCCCTGGGTCTCGTCTCGGATACTACCAACCATGAGCAGCTCATGGAGGATAAACTTCAAATGTCACCATTCACCTTCCTTTATGCTGCACCATCGGGGAGTCCTCCATAGAGTACTATTTTTGGAGGAATTCCTCCCTCCACTAAGAATAGTCACAGATCTATACAGCTCATCCATACATCTCCCACACATAGATACTGGAAGCAATGAATCTGTTGCACTCGTCTGTGGGATTAGAAGCATCGCTGCCAGTTTTATGGGTGGGCGTAGTGTTCTCTCCGCTGCATCCCAAATGAACCATTGACATCAAGTCCAGCAGCCCACCCAGGGTGGAAAGAGAGACTGAGAATTACTGACTTATTTTAAATTGAGTGCCAGTTTTGGCCCTGTCCCACAGGAAGAAATATTTAAACATTTGGAGGTACAGGCATCTCCTAGAATATCTTTGAAAAACACTGTCATGATGCAAATTATGAGAACCTCAACTATCTCCAGCAGTCTTATTGACAGTACTTTGAGAGTACAAATTTACACAGCCCCTACAACTGGGGCGGCAGAACTTCACAATAAAAAATAATATTAATATCTTGAAATCTCAACTAAAAATGTCAACCATTTCTTTTCATATTTTGACTCACTAACAATTTGAACCGATTAAAATAAGCACTGAACTATTTATTATTTAATCTGTGATGGAAACAGGCAATCCCCTTTCATTAAAATGGTAGTCATCTCTAGTGACGGCAACACAGTCTATACTAACTACTTCCTTGCAGTGATTCCCCGTGTTTTATTTTATTTTGCAGTGATTCCCTGTGTTTTATTTTATTTTGCACTCTGAATATTTCGGCGAATATTCTAGTTCAACATTGATTAATAACACCTTCAACATCAGTTGACCAATTCACATTGACTCAATTAAGCTGCTACATTTCATGATTTTCTTTAAGTGTGTGTTGTGATTGTTAAAAATATTTAACTTTGTTGGAAAATTGTTTGTAAAATATAAACTGATGGACTCCATGCTCGACTCCTGTATGAAAATTTTTATTTTCGTTTAACTGCTAGTTAGCAGTATTTGCTTTTTACTGAACGGTCAATTTTATGAGTACTATAACCAAAATCTTTGAACCTGTACTAATTCGATTAGGATATAGTGGCAGTGACATAGCGTTATGGAAGCAGTGGTGGGTGAATGGACAAGGTGGAACTTTTTGTGGATGGCAAAATTTCAGAATTTATGTAAATTTTGGAACATTTGGGATTTAAATAGCTAAATTTATTCTAAATTAACCTTTGCCAAGGGCGGCAGAAACTCGTGCTACACCACTGCCCAGCATCATACTGCCATAAAAACAATAGTAAAAGTAGAATACAAGGGATCATTGATATAGATTAGCTGTAATTTTTTGGCAATTAACTTAAACAAATCTTTTAATTTGACTGTTCATATAAGTAATTTGTAGTGAAAAGTGATTCAAATTTACTACAATGGTTCCTTTCTCATCAGTTCTCATCAGCTAAGCAAAATATAGTTATACTCCACTTATTTTGCCCACTTTTATGCTTGAATAGAATATAAAAATTAATGTGGAGTTCCCATACTAAATTCCCCTCAAAAAAGTTGGCAATTATAAACTTTGTCTTGAGAAACTTGAGGAATGCACTACTATTAGAATGCTTACATACAGCATATTCTCTGTGGTGCGAGACTTGGGAAACTAGTGGAAGTTGTGCAATTCTCACCATACAAAAGAGAGCAATTAGACAGCTCTGCGAACTGGTTCCAGAACTTCTTTCAGACAATTCTTCCAAAAACTCCAGATAATAACAGCACAAGGACTTCATTTGGTCTCCTATCTAGAATGGATACTTGAAACCATGGACACTAATAAAAGGAATGATAAGCTCACAATATAGTATTATTTCATTTCTAAGAAAATGTACCTATATAAGTTTTTGTTGTCAGACTATAAACAAAAACCCTTAGAATATTATGATAGTGTACTTCACTACATCCTAATCCAAGAATAAAACATTTATTAATAAATTAATTTTTAAAAAAATTAATGTTTTGTTATTAATAGTCTAATATAATCATTAATTTTATCTCTGACTGAATGGCCATCATATTTTATTATAGTTTATATTAAGGTTATGTAATTTTTACAAATAAACCATTATTATGCAGTTATATCCTAACAAGGCATTACAAATTAAATTGTACAATTACACTACATTTACATTTGCTATAAAAATAACTTCACTGTTAAATTTATTTTTAAGTAATAATGGTTATACATTAGTATTTTCTCTCTTGCTGCTATCATTTTATGGGTGTACATCAATATTTTGAATTGTATATTAATTATTATAACCAATATTATGCAATTTTTGACAATTGAAGAAAATTTTTTTTGGGTCAGATTGAAGGTATATTTAAACTCTACTCACCATCTGTTTTGTTGGGTTATGAAAGGGAACAACAGCAACTGCATATAAATAATATACCTGCATCAGGAGAAGTGCAACAAACAAAATGTTTGCATAATGCTACTTTCATCACACTTTTCATTACTGTTCAGCCAGCACTACATCCTCCTGAACCATTTAAGGTAACAGAATTTATAATTTATTTTAAATAATATCAATTCCCACACTTATTTTTTTTAAATTTAGTTTAATTAAGTATATTATAACAGATTAAAGTAAATAGCTTTAAAATAATAAATTATGTATACATTTGTAGTATATGATAGTTAATGTCAGAATCAATATATCTTCATGAATTTTAATTGTACGACTATGTCGTTCCTGGCCCTCGTGCTTTTTCAAAAACCAGACAAAAGGGGAAATTAATCCTAGAAACGTTGTTCGGTATTTATATCATTACTTAATTTTGTCTCTATATGGCTATTTCATCTAATTACTAATTCAATGAACATTAATAAAATATTGAAAAGTTCAATAATTATGACTTAAAAGCACAGTTCAAACATAAATGAAATGTGTAATTCAAAGAAACACAGTGATGGTACAATAAAATAAAAACCCTCAATTTTATAATTAGATCAGTACTGATAAAGAAGATTTGTTACAGTGTGATAAAACTGCAATACAAGGAATAAAACATACCTATCATTTATGGCTTTAAGGATAACTAAAGCCAACAAAGGACCAGAGAGGCTTGGTATTAAAGTGTATAATTTTCTGCCTCCACATATCAGACCACTACTACCAGACAAAAAAATGCTAAGAACATTTAAAACACTTTTGATATGATAATCCGATCTACAGTGTGCAAGAGTTTTTTTATTTGAAATAAGAAGTCAATAGACTGACAATTTGAATATATATTGTAATGAATAACTTCTGGCTGTGGAAGCAGCATGTGCCCACCCTTTGTCCGCAGGCCTCAGAGGGTCTCGGCAGAACAAATTGAAAAAACTATGGGCTGGCTGAAAGGCCATCTGCTGACTATTTGTGCATGTGCGCCAGAACTGTCCTAAAATGCCAAGGGTACCCTCTTTATTTTTGCATCATCTGGAGGGCCAGGTAGAGATATATGCTCCGCACCCAGAATAAGTGAGGAACTTGAAATTAGGAAAGGATCAAGCGAGGCTGAAGAATTGGCAGCTCTGTTACCCAGCACGAAGAATTGTGAAGTGCTTAGCCAAGGTTGGAGACCGGTGATCCCCTGCAGGACAACTGTTTGATAACAAAGTAAGGATCACCAATTTTTTTTTGTAAAGTGAACATTTTACACAAATGATGGAAAGCTTTGTTTCTGAATAAATACTGAAGGTGCCCACTTTACCCTGTTGAAAAAAAGATTTATTAAATTTTATGCTGGAGCAATTTTATGTTAAATATTTGCAGACTATATCTGCTGGGGCTCAAACCAATTTTTTATATATAGTAAAAAATATTTATGTGTGTTGTGTAAGTGATTGTGTTACTTATATAATTTTAAAATAAACACCAAAGTCCTATCATTACAATATATGTATATAAGTATATAAGAATGTGTTTGTAAATGCATATTTGCTTGAATTGTAATTCAAATAGTTAGTAATTTTTCTATACTTCTATGATGCTTGCTTGACAATTTTGTCTTTAACAATAAAAATATTATTATAATTATTATCTGTAATTTCAAGTATTGATTTTTGAAATATAAATATTACTTTTATTTCCTCTTTTTAAAATGTGTTCACTCGTGTTTAGTAGTACATATTACATTATCTTAGCATTGATGGCTTCTGTTATCAACATAGTGCTTGAAATTTCTTATGTATTATATGAATGAAAAATAATAAAGGGTGTGATTTATTATGAACTACATACAATACATTATAATCAATATTTATTTATGTCATGTTTAAAAGCAATTTCACAGTTATGAAATTCAAAATAACAATTAAAATGATATAGCAATATTGTCAAACAATATTACTTATGTGACCATAACCTTTATATAATAATAGCTACTTATTTACTAATAATGTTACTGTAAGCATCTTTTATTAAAATTTGCAGGAGAAACTTGAAACAAATGAATTGCCCCATTTGCAAGATCATTTAGAGAAATGGGAAGTACAAGTATTCAATCTCTTTCCTCATCGAAAAGTGAAGACCTTAGTTATTGATATCTCTGGAAAGTCTGTGTGTGTTACTCGTTTTTTTCGTTCCCTAGCCCCACCAGGTAAAACACAAATTTGTTTCTATTTTTTAGTTTTGAAGGTCTTTCAAGTCAGTTATAAATATAGAACAGGTCCATATTTAGTATTGGTATTATTTCAATTGATTTTTTTTTGTTTATTGCTAACAACAATACAATAGAGAACACTATCACAACATTTTTCTCGAAAGTTATGGAAAAATATCATAAGTGAAGTAGTAATTCTGAGTATTCTTTGTTTTTTCAGAAATTCACAATAATTTTGAATACAATGCATGAATTTGATTTTTTTAAATTGTAGTATAGTAATTCTAATTACACCATTTCTGTTTTAGTAATGGACCATGATAAGAGTTCTATAGAGCAACAGGCAGCCAGATTTGTCTCTATGATTCCAGTGATAACAGGGAATACTCTTTTCCCAGGTCTTTTTGATGTTTGGTTAACTTCTGATGTGAGTATCATTATGACATTGGTATTTATTAACAAATGGGGGAAGGGAAGTATACTAATCAGTCATGTAAAATAGCAAATCCAGAGCAAAATGAGAGATATAAATACAAATGATGTAAAAAAAACTAACAAACTTAACTTGAAAATATTTTTTAATATACATGCTATATATAGTTAATAAATTTAAGTTATTAATTTTTTAAATCCATTATAATCTATAATACATATTGCCAAATTAAAAATTATCGTATTTTAATGTTAAATTATCCGGTTATGACGGTCAAAATATTACTGTAAATCAAATGTAGCAGTTAAGATTAAAAGTAAAGAATATTTGGCCTGATTAATTATTGTAAAAAAATGTAAGAATCCTTTATTAGGTAAATATTGGCTCAGTTGTATGAAAATTCATTGGCAAAGTTGTATAAGATGGTGTAGTTTAATACATAGCCAAGATTTTGAAATTAAACTGAAAAATTTAGTTGCCAAGTATGAGGATATTTTCTCAGGAACTCTGGGTGAAATTAAAGGTACTATAGGCTCCTTATGCATTACAAAATTTATTTTAGAGTAAAATTGATAAATTATATTAAGCATGTAAAATGTATTAGTAGAAAATAAAGAAGATGTCACATGGATGACACCTATTGTAAATATTGTCCATGAAATGCATATCCGGCAACTAAACAGTATCCCGCCTAGATATATTTTCTAGTCGGGCACTGATAATTAATCATAAAGTATGCACTTTTAAATTATATTGTACAAAATTATTTTCTGTTAATTTAAACACAAATAAAACACTGTACATTCAAATAAAAACACAGGTTATTATTCTTTTTTTTTAAAAAAAATTAGTACTCATATAAGCGGTTTCATTTAACTTTGTATACAGGATCAGCTTCAAAGCAAAGTCTTTCGCTATATACCAGGGGTAAATACACAAGAGACCAAAGAAAGCTGAAATCCAGTATTTTATATTTTACAAAGAACCACATTTCAAAATTGTTTATTTATTATAATTGCATATTTTCACAAGTCACATATTAGAACATAGAACACATACAAAAATATAACTATGAAACAGAAATTAAGAATTTCAACATTTTAGTAAATAAAATCCTTATATATCAAAAATAAAATATAATGAAAATATGTTTATCAATATATAGTATAATAACATATAACTATAATCTTTGGTATTTGGCACATGGGCACTAAAACGACTCAAGGAAAAATAATTTAAAAAATTGAATGGGAGCCACATTTGCCCACCATTGTTATATACATTAATGTAAGACACCAAAAGATAAATTCTGGCAAACTTTGTCAAGTGTGTTGCATTAGCTGACCACAAAATATATATGGACCATGATTGTGATCCATTTGAACTGACTTAGAATAAAAGTCATCCTACTTGAAATTGTAATTTTTTTCTAGATTGTGACACTAACTATTGTTATTTTCATTTGCTATCTTGTTTAAACAATCCCAGAAGGTATTGTGAGCTTCACGACTCCTAGTTGATTCTGTCTCATCACCCCTTTATTTCTTTTAGCAGATGTTGAAGATGAACTGGTGGAAGATTCTTAACAAGACATTTTTATAAAATCAAATATGATCTTCTGATGAGTTCTTTACGCTTCAGCAACCTCCAAATAGTTTGTCTCGAATCATGGGTCTAGGAAGGTTGCAATTTGATAGTTTGAACCATGACCTAAAAAGCTGAAGCTGCTTTCTAATTCAATTTTTAATGAGACTCTAATGTGTAATAAGCCAGGAATTTTTTGTGCTGTCTCATCCTTATCAAAATATTTTTTAATGCAGCAACATGTGGCATTACTTGTTATTTTTATTTCCTCAAAGGGCTTCAAAAGCTCTATCTAACATCACAGTTGAGGCATCAAATTGGTGAGTATATCATGATCAGCCACAGATAGTGACCTGTTTTTGTTCCAACAGGCACTCTATCATATATGAGGTAGAATTCCACCTACTGCTGATATCTTGCACCAACTGATGCTCAGCTAAGTTTAGCACTTTTTGAATCTCCAGCTAATCCCCCAGTGATTGAAGTGTGTTATGAAGCTATCATTCCTCCTACTCCCAGCCTGGACCTTTGATGACTCAGTTGCACTTCTCTGAAGTGAATCATACTCACCCACTCAAACACCTTTCATCATGTTAGCACCATTTAAATGTATTTTTTTTGTCAGTATCTCAGTGTTTTGTAATAGTATTAAGCTCCCTTGCTAAATTTTTCCAGTGTGAGAATCTGGGAAAGGTTTCAAAGCAAGAACTACATGTTCTAATATGAATTCAGGAGGTAAACAGCTGACTGTTTTATGAAAATAATTTGAAACAAAAGAATAAAACACAAGTTAAAGCTTTGGTACATGTGTGCCTTTTTTCCTTCCATGAGAAATTTGAGCTTGGCACAATAAAGAAATGGCAAATTTGTAATTTTCACTTAATCAAATGAATAATAAATAAATAGGTCTAAATAAATTACATAAAGTTTCATTTATATACAATGTTTCTACCACAATATGTGGATATTAAACTGACAATAAATGTTGTGGGCAAAGTTAAATATAAACAACCAATTCTTATTAATAAATTCTGTCAATACTTGTGAATTCCAATATTATAATATGACGAACCTTGAAACACTGTGTATATTCCATCCCCCCCCCCCCCTGTATATTTAATGAGGGTAGAATATATTGTTAATATTCTAAAATATGTCCATGGTTGAGCAACAAAGCAGTTTAAACTGTATGCGGATAATTGAGAGTTAAATATATCGCCTCATACTTAGGGCAACAAGTTTAATCCACAAGTCAGGACCAGTAGCTGTGTCCGATTCAGAAAAACACTGTTCAACATGAGTTTAAACCAAATTTTGTTATGAAATGTTAAAGAGTTGACTGGATTACATCTGTGGTCTGAGTGATTCTTAGGAGTCTAACCACAGTTTTATATACCAATTTTATCACCTTCTCGGGGCACGGGTCAACCAACTTACCCTCACATTCTGACAAAAGCCAGATGGCTGATAAGAGGCCAGACGCCTGCAGTTCAGCTCTTGTCACCTATTTAGCTTATTATTTTCAAAGATTACTTTAATTAAAATTTATTAGTCTGTGTATGGGTTAAACAGTAAAACATAACTTTTGGGAAAGATTATTTTAATTATATTTATAACTTTCAGTATGTGAGGGAGGACTCAGATAATTGGGTACGTCAGACAGGGAACATGACTCCCATACCTTATTCTTATTACTGAAGTACTTCCAGTCAACAAAAAATTATCCATTGCATCTCTCAAAGTTACACCACAATGCTACAAATCATCCCAATGAATCACATGGAACTAAATTGCAAATTCCACTAGCAGCTCTCTCCCTGTTGTCAAACTCCAGCTGCATTCAAGAGGAATAATTAAATCTGTACTTTGTCGTTGTTTACCAAATTTTCATCCTCCATGTACTTTTCCTAATATAAATATTCTTATTTTAAACTAATTTTATTAAACAGCAATGTCTAGTTTTAAGAAAAAATAAACTAATAAAAGTTATGGCTAATTTTTCTTCTGGTGAGATGGTATCCCATACTGCCTGTGAACTTGGTGCAGTTAAAACAAGAATTTATCGAAACTGGTAGCAGACATTCTCAAATAGTTCGTGCCACAATCCTGAAATTTTGGGCATGGTATTATGAACATACCATCAGATAACAGTCTCTTAAAATAGGATGAACCCAGTACTGTGTCTTTGTTTACACCGTATACGTCATGTGTACGGGGTTGTACCGTCTGAGTTATCTGAGTTGATTTACTCAAGTTTCTAGTATTGTAACAAATCTCCATTCATTGTATAGAGCTGAATACTTACAATTTACTAGATAACATTTGTTAATACCCATTGTTGAGAGGATCTCATTGTCACCAGCTTGTTTGATTGGGAGATTCTCATTGATACAGAAAATATTGGGAATTGTTATGCAATGGGTACTACAACAAATGTAATATTGTCATAATGCAATTTCAAAACTTACCTTCTCTTCCAGTAGAGAACAAAAATGAACATAGTTCCACTCTGAGATCAAGTAATTTCTATTCCATAGAAGCTTTGCAACTCATCGTACCATTTCAGAAAATAATGCTGCAACAATTAATTTAGCTTAAATGTACAATCAAGAAAGAACTGGGAAATGAATGTTTTTGACAAAGAATTCTGTACAATGGAAAAATTGTTAGAATTTCTTGAAAACAGGTGTAGAGCATTGAAGTTATTAGATTGCAAATAAAAACCAATAAACATAAGTAATGAGAACCAAACAAAATTTAATCAACAAATTAAACTTGCAAGACAGAGACAGCCTCGTGTTAATTTTTCTAACAAATGTTTATGTTGCGAAAATATGCATTCCATTTACAACTGTCTTGTCTTTCAATAAATGAATAAGAAAAATAGCCAAATACAGAATGGGACCTCTAGCTGCAGAAAGAGTTTAATCTGTTTGATCATTCAGACATGTAGGAATTGACGTAGCATGACCTATTAATGTAAGACAAGGATGAACAAGAAGCAAAAAAATTATAAAGAATTATGTAGCTATACTTATTTGCTGTACATCTAGAATTAATATCTGATCTCAGTACAGAAGCACTTATTAAAGCTATCAAACAATTCACTGCAATTAAATGAAAAATATCTCAAATATGGTCAGACAATTGTACTATTTTCATTGGTGGTGCAAGAGAATTAAAGAAAATTTGAGAATTTCTACAATCAAGTTCACATCAGGAAAAAATTCAATCCTATCTCGCTGTTGAAAACTGTGAGTGGAACATTCTGGCATGTGCTTCACATTTTGGTGTTGTATGGGAAACTGGTGTAAAGAGTATGAAATATCACTTATGACGTGTTTTAGGAAAGAACATTTTTACAATACTAGAACTACTTACTTTACTTTCAGAGATGGAGCTTTGCATCAATTCACATATGTATTCCAACAACAAAATAAATGGACCTCAACTTCTGAAAACCTAAAGTGGGGTGATCTTGTGATTCTTTGTGAAGATCATATGGATCCATGGAAATTGTGTTTTGCTGGCTATACAATCAGTAAGAGACAATGTGGTTAGAGCAGTTACCGTAAAAACTGTAAATGCACTTAAAAGACCTATAACAAAAAAAATTACTTGTTTAATAAAAAAACTATGTTTTTGGTTGACTATATGTTAAGTCCCATTGATGAGAGGGCCTCATTGTTGCCGGTTTGTTTGTTTGGTAGACTAACTCTACGCTCAACCACTGTCGAGTCAAGATGTGTTATGTTTGTGTTTTTATACATTCCAATCAAATTACTTAAACCTTTTTCAGTATTACCAATTTGGAGAGTTAATCGATTGAATAAAACATTTCCCAACGTAAATCTTCAAATCCCAAATTTGTACTTCAATGAAGAATGTATAAATTGGTCATAGGTGTAAGTATTTCAATTCAAGAACAGAACAAATGCTTTCAAACAAAGCTTAGTTAAAGGATCATGATAGAAAAATGATAATAAATCTTCATCGAAGATAATGAAATAGCCCCTTGAAAATGTTGAAGCATGTAAAATACTTTTATATGATACAGCTGTATTTGTAGTACTGAAATAGTTTTACTTAGAAACACATTTTGTTGTATTAAGTAAAATGTTAAGGTATGAACACCAAATTGATTTTAACTGAATACGTAGTTCAATGTTTAAAGAAAGGGAAATAACTTCAAGTATAAATAAAGAGACACAATAAACTAGTTACTGTAATACAAGTTAAGAGGCAGTTATATTAAATGACATACTGCATAACTTCAATACATACAACTGTATAAATGAGGATAGAATGGATCTAAATATTAATTTGTTTATAAATTTCTTTATTCCATAACAAACATGTATGTTTGTGAATTGATGGCACTATATCAACAACCATCAAATATTATTTAGAACCTGAGTAACTTCTGCTAGAAATGGAATATGAATTTTGGTATCAATATCAAGATTTATAAAGTGTTTGAGATAATCTCTCATAGATCTACTGAAAATAAAATTTCTAGGTTCTAAAATGTTTTAGTGAATAATATTTATAAAATTTATTCACTTACATATCCTAATATAATTGAATTTTTATTGTTTAGCAAGTTTTGCAACTCCTGTCAGGTGACTGCGAAGACCATGCTATACTGTTATGTTGCTATCTTCAACATTTGGGTAAGAAAGTTTGGCTTCTTCTTGGGATAGGAATTCCACATGGCCACACAGCTTATGTTTTGACTTGTGATAAATCTAATTACTTTGTGTGGGACCCAGTCTCTGGCCAGCAGTATAGCATATTTGACTCATTCTGTCCAGTACAAAAGGTTTATTGCCTAATAAATGACGAAAATGTGAGTAGTGAAATCAAATAATATTTATATTTATTAATATAGTTAACTCTGTTGGAAACATTCTCAGGTTTCCATTTAGATAGTGTTGATTAAACATGAAATTATATCTATGCACACCATCAACATCATCTAGGTGGCTGACAAGACCAGTGGTGGCAGTTACAGACTACATGAAGGTCTTTCACATATGACCTCTTCCCTTTAATAGTATATGAGGGAATGGAAAGGAAGGATGTGGAAAGGAGAGAAAGGTAACCAAGGGTTAGCCATGATCCCCAGGCTATAGTTTTAAGAATCCTATTTGGAAATTCATCTAAATGTGATGCATGAAAAACCCTAGAAAAACCTACTGATGCCTGGAATGCAGTTTATTATAGGAACACATCGTTTCTATCTCCATGCCTTGACCTGGTTTGGAGGCAACTTGCCGACTATTCCAATAAACTGCAGTTGTCGTTATCTCTTGCTGTTATCCTTCATTGGAAGGACATGGTAGATTCCAAAAGATCCCAACCTAATGTTTGCAGTTTGGTATAGGGTTTTCCGTGCAACACATTTATTTGAATTTCTGGGTGGGATCCTCACACTACAAGCTGGAGACCATAGTTAAACCTTGCCAGCCTTGAATGTAGAATTTTAGGATGAACTGATGACAATGGCAGAACTAGGTGTCGAATGTTGTTTTTCACACAAGATTAAACTGGGTAGAAACCCAAGATATCTACATTCATCAAAGTCACTGGGAAAATCTACATTTGCTTGCTAACCTTGTTCTCCCTTTCACAACCACCCTTTCCATATTTCTTTCTATGCTAATAAAATGCAATCACTCTTGTAGACTGAAATTGAAAAGCAAACAAATAAAGAAATAAAAGTTGTTATTTCACACAGAATATGTCAATGTGTGAATTGATGAAACATTGTGTTCAAAAAATTTGAGTCAGCTTGAAACAAAAACTTTTTTTACAGAAATTCAGTGAGAAAATCTTACACAAATTAATATTTAAAATTATAAAAAAATAATGTAAATTATAAAGAAGAATTTCATAGGTTTCTTGGTAGATAAGTTTGTCTGTGAAGGATTCATAAAATATTTTACTATCATGCATGTCATCAGGCTTTGTGCAGCAGGATTTTACCATGGCTGCAGAAATGTTTTAATAAGTCATTTCTTGAAACAACAAATTTCTTGAGTTCAGGTGGCAGAGTTTTCTTTCCTTTTTGGAACACTATCCACTTCCTGTTATGAATTAGTGTATTAATTCTTGACTTCAACTTTCATCATAATTCAAAACTGGTCCTTTCACCAGTGTAAAGGCCAAATAATCTTTCTTCAAATAATAATCATTACATTTTAGAACACTTCAAAAAAATTTTTTTTTATAACTTTTATTACCGTTTATTAAAATTCTGATAACTACTGTTTTTTCCAAATATATTTGTCTGTAACACCCCTCATCACTAAATATTTTTCAACTTAGATATGGGCAAATATTCAGCAAGATGAGTCACTAAGATCTACAAGATTTGACATTAGTCGTAAATCTGATTGGTTACCAGCATTTGGACGTCATGTCAGTGCACCTACTGAGAGCATACAACCTACTTCGTTAGTCTATAATGAAACATCAAATACAGCGGTGCAGGTATTACAAGATAAGATAGAAAAGCAGTTAAGAGACAGTCTCATGCACTGGAGAAAAACTACAAGGTAAAGTTAAAAAAATGATTAAATTAAAAAAAAATCCTAGATAAAAAACTTGTTTTATAAGGTTCAACGAATACTGTCTCATTTAATTGCTTAAATAAACTTATATGCTCAAGTAATTTTATATTTAGCAAACATATGGCAACATTTTTGTATGGAATGCTTAAATAGTAATATGTTGCAGTGCAACTCATCCTCTTCCTAACCCTCAGGTGTTATTTGATTTACTACAAATACAGTCATACAATAATAAACACATAACACATTGTGGCTTGAAAAAATCCTTAATAAACATCACTAGAAATTATTGTCACATTGTTTACTACTTTGACTTAAGCTCTTTGTTTTACAGGACTATATGGAATCAATATTGCATTTCTATTTTAAGGAAGCTTTTACCAGAAATGGAATATTCAACATGGTCAACTAAAGAATCAGATCTAAGAGACCATATTCAAGAGTTACAACATATTCTGGGGTCACACAAGGTTAGTCAAATTATTACACACACAATAAGGAAGAGATTATTCAAAGTATGAACACATTTATATAAAGTTAAAATCCATATGATTACTTCTTTAAGGCTACATAATTTAGATTTGGATGTTTATCATTTTTTATATCCTCACCTTAGAATTTGAGAATCTTATGGCCCCTGAAGACCTTACCACCTGTAAAATTAAGGTAAGTCACCTGCTCTCTATCTCTCCTATATGACACAGATAAACCAGAATGGTAAACATATAGACCAGCATGCTTGAGCCACTGTTTGGCAACATTCACTAGGGAGTCGTCATCTTCAAACCTTGTTCCACGAAGGGATTCCTTCAGTTTACCAAAGAGATACTAATTGCATGGAGCCAGGTTCAATAGTTTTGCTGCTCATTGTTTTTTGTGTTTCTTTGTAAACATCTGTCAACATATTTGGAACCCACCTTGCACAAACCATTTTCGACCCCAACTCTTTCAGTATTCTGCAATCACTTGCTTCTCCTATTTCAACTTGGAGTGACAATTATTTCACTCAATAATATAATATATCAGGTATTATGTATAATAGAAGACTGTGTGGAATGCAAAAGTCACCTGTAAACTGATCTCATGTTCGGACTATAGGATTTAATTGATATTGCATTTTAACATATTGGCAACACATGGACATTACATGGATTATTGTGATGGCAAGATAGTGTGTGTTTATTCTGTAGCTATGACAAACGACTAAGGCAGTGATGAGAGCAGTGACAAAAGCGTGGCATACTCTTTGCTTTCTGGGGTATGTTTTTGTCGGAAATGCAATAAACAACTAGAGCAGAGACGGGAGCGTCACATACTCTCTGCTTGTTCAAGTCAAGCCTTCCAGTATGTAATGGAATCTCAAGCCGAATATTGTAAAATAAATGATTCTGATGAAGAAGTCATACTTTTTTCTTCAAATTACTATTTACTTGAGTTAAAAGTAGACACAAAAATTCAAACATCTGTATATAGAGCTGATAATATTGTGAAGTGTATTTGTTACTTATAATCAACAGAGGCTGAATGGAACATAATATAAAGGAAATAACTTTACCGCCCACCTGAATACAAAATTATGTTTTTACACGCAGAACTAATCAATCGGCAAAAAATTATTCTGGACCTATTTAAAGTGTATCTGAGCAAAAATACATTGTAAAATTTGTACATCCTATTAATATTGAAAAATGAAAAGTTTTACTTATGTTTTCTTTGTAATTGTAGTGCTACTTCATTCAATTATTTGTACATAACATATCTATTTTGGTGATTTGAGTCCAATTTGTCCCAAAATTAGGGTCTGATAAAACTTCACTTATTAATATGTTGACATCCAGTAGCAGCTGGTAAACATGTGCTTCAGCCCATGAATTAATTCTGGAAGAATTAATTGTTCTCAATTTTAAGAACGTGCATAATTGTGCTTAAACAATGTGAATTTCTGCTTTCATATCAAAGACTTTAAACTGCTCATGCTAATGCAGCCAGCTGGTCAAGCTATCACCGTGACAGCACACGATTTTTGTCTTGAATGAGAAATGTACACACACAGTATACCTTTTCACCCCCTGCGTCACCAGTAAAGACCAACAAACTGCCTCTTTTTTGTGCTACAAATCAGATACTACACGGCTCTGCCATGTAGTGATATAAGAGGAGGCCACTTAAGGTGGCATAAGAAATGAAATAAGATAATTTTCAACCAATCAGGAATTAAAAATCTTTTTTTAAAGTAGTTTGTAATTTCAAAATAAAGATAATATTCATGCATATGAGGTATTATTATTCTTTTAAAAAATCACAATCACAAGCTATTTTATAGAACATTATAGAAGCATCAAAGTGAGAAAATTTACTGCACTACCCTGCATACAATATTGCCATCATGCATAGCTTGTTCCAAAGCTTATACTTTATTGAAATATGTTCTGAGGAAAATTACTTTCTTTTTAGAAATGCATGTCATTTTGGTTCTAAATAATTCTGCTTTTAAAAATTAGACACCATTGGAAACTGTGTAGACGGAATTAGAAATGTAGCATATTACGTTTCAGGTCAGAGTCTAGGTAACACTGTTGCTATTGTAGTTTTAATATTTTACATAATTATCCTTGTAAATGGTTGCCTGCAGTACTGTAGCACATAACTTATAGAACTCTTGCACAAGCCACCTCTGTTGGTATTCATCATCGATGCAAGCAGAGAAAATGCAGCCTTCATCGCATGGTTGCTGGTCAGTTTATTTACATAAACCACTCTATGGGACAGCTTGGTTACATTATCATTGCTCTGTCATTTGCTCTAGTCATTTGTCACAACTACAACATAAACAGAATCATACAACGTAACATCATTTGGTGACCCCCTAGATTATGCTCTTTCAGTCCCTTTCCTATTCTGTAATAGGGGAGGGGTCACTATGTGGATTACCCTATATATAGCCTTCGACACTTCCCCCTTGATTCTGTGTCTGCAGACAGATGACTGCCCTTGCACCCCTCTCTCCCATATGCTTCACTACTGGTTATTCATTATAATAACCACCAGAAATGTTATAGTTGCATGTTACTTGGGTACTAATCATATGTATATAGTAATTGAAATTCGTAACAAAGAAACTTTAGCAGTAGTTCGAAACAATTATTGAATTTTGCTTCTATAATTTTAACTACCACACAACTATGGAATAATGATTTATATCATTCGATTACATCATAACTCTTTGTTAATAGGCAATTAGTATTTTCAAAGTCACTTAACCTAAAGTGTGTTTTAAGTGTCATTAAAATGCTATAACATATTTAGGTTGATTAATATATTAACAAGAATGTTCATTATGGCATATGATTTAAAGCGATAGTAAGTTTAATAATGTTCAAAGGCTTTGCAGTGTGAAGTTTGTTTAAAAATATGATTAATAGTATTTAAACTTTCCCTCTTTAATAATATATGTCTGCACCATGTATTTATCAAATGGCAAATTATATTCAACTTTACTATATTCTCAAATAAATCTAATCCATTTATTCTAATTACTATGATGTTACTACAGACACACAACTTTGTAAACATATTGTGCAATTTTAATCTTTGGCCTTCTATGGCTATTTTTCAAAATGAATAATGATCTAGATACTTTTTGTGTTGAAAAAAATGTATTCATAATTTTATTTTCAATTATTGCATGCAATTGTATGCTAACATTAAACAATATTTGGTAATTCAATTTTTAATTGTTTCAGATATGTGGATTTCCAATAAATATGCCATACACTAATATTGAAGCTATTACTGAGTGTGTAAAAGCAACTGGTGTACATTACAATGAAGGTGATGAAGTCGAATTTGCTTTAGCAGTTTATATTCATCCATATCCAAATAATGTTCTTTCTGTCTGGATTTATGTAGCATCTCTTATTCAACGCAGATAGTGAATTTTTTATATACTTATTTTAAATGAATCAGTTTGATTTATACATGACTTTGAAATAATTAACAGCAATTGTATAACACTTCATGTATATACTACATAAATTACATAAATACTATGTGAATTAGAAAGTAAAAACTGAAGGTCAATTCCATGTAGTTGTTTTGTAACATTATTCGAAATAAAAATTACTTGAAATTAAAAAAAACCTAAAAACTTATGAGGCTCACAAAACAATTTCAATAATCAGCCCAAACAAACCTTCAAAGATTTCTTTTTAATCAATAATCAAAATATTTGGACAGGAGGTTACAACTATAACAACAATATTCATCTTGTAATGAGACTGTGTTGAGAAAACTTCTGCACAAGACAGCCAGTAGGCTTGTGCAGCAAGCATCATTCCTTTTTGTCATATTTGAAAGACCCACATGCTTCCGTTAACCATAGCACCAAGGATTACTTACTCATATATGAAATGAGACCTATATAGAAGTTTTTACATGATACGTAAAAAGCATGATAAAATAAATGAACAATTCTGTCCACGTGTTATTTTTTATGATTTCGAACACTATATTAGAATGTTCCTTTGAACTGTGATAACTATAATAGAAGCTGTGACAAATATGCGGTCTCTTAGTGCGGTTGTATCATGCAAATTTCATTTAAGTCAGAGGATGATTCAATCCCTGGGACTAGCAACAGATTCAAAAAAACATATGTTACTCTGTTGTTACATTATCTATATTTGAAGCTGGAGGAAGTTGGGGAGTGTTTTACCAAAGATTTTATGTCCATAAAGCCACAATTGGAAAAACTTTAATCTCTTCTGTGATTATTTGGTGGAAAAAACACATCACCAAAAATTCCCAATTTCCTTAAACCTAGAGGCTGGTGGCCTCATTAGATAACATACAGGGGCTCTCCAAACACCAGTTTAGATTTAGGAAGGGGCAGTCCATGATGGATACTGTGAGAATGGTAGAGAACACAACAAAGCAGGTAACCAATGCCAAGAGATGGAAATGTGGCCGCAATAAATACTGTGCGGTAATTATCCTAGATATCAAGAATGACTTCAACTGCAAACTGGAGTTGTATTCTTGATGCACTTGACAGACTAACATATCCACCTTATATGAGGAGGGTTATTGCTGACTATCTTAGTGACAGGACCCTGATATATGATAAGGATGAGGGAATAAGATTCTATAACATCACAAGGGGAGTCCATCAGGGTTCAGTTCCTGGACCCATAATATGGAACGTTATGTATGAAATGCTGCCACTAGACCATCTAGCAGTTGAGCATCGAAGGAAAGCTGAAGGAAATAAATCTGCTCCTACAACAACCAAGGAGGAGTGGCAATAGCTCTGGACAGAGTCCTGAAAGGGACGATGGACATACTGCCTAATATCAACAACTCAATGTGGGTAGAAAGACTTTAGGGAGTAGTGAACCATTACCTAACACATCTCTTAATAGGACACAGAGGTTTATGCAAGTACCTACCAGGTTTAACGTGGCAGAAAACCTGTGTACCAAAACTGTGGCAGGGATGATGACAATGTGGAACAAATGTTCTTTAAGAGATCTCATTTCCATCACTGCATTCACACGAGCAATTAAAACACAGGCAACTCTGGAGAACTTGGGACCTTGATACTGGCATCAGAGAACATTAAAAACCGGTCAGCACACACACCACAACGGAATGAGTTGTGACAGATACATGGTGGAAGGGCCTCGAGTGAGTGTGGGTGACAGAAGCTTGAAGTTTAAAGTGAATTTGCAGGTCTCAAAATGAATGGAACAAAGATGGTTATGAAAATGGGCAGCCAGTAGATTTTAACAAGTACATGCAAGATAGAAGAGTGGAGCAATGAGGTGGTAGATGAGTTTGAGTATTTAGGAGTTCTAGTGAATAGTCTGAACCCAGATATAGCTGAAATCAGGAAAAGAATAGCCCCTTGTAATAAGTCCTATCCATTTCTAAGTAATTTCATAAAAAATAGAAATCTCTAAACAATCCAATGACAAAGTCTATCATTCAATAATCTGCCCATTCAACACCAACTGATATGAAGTGATGACAGTTTTCAGCAACAGTTGTGGACAGATTAGATAGAAAAAAATTCTCTTGATTATTGGCCCAGTAGAGAAGAAAATGACACAAGGAAATCACACTAAGATACCACTTAAAGCATAGATAGAAAAGCTTTTCACAAATTCAAGCTACAGAGGCCATGAAATTAAATTTAATTAAATTACCAGGGTGGAAAAATGTATAACTTTTACAGACATTTGTAAGAGGCAGCTTGGTGAGGCCAGGGACCACAACCACATATAAAAAGATGTATATTTACTTTACAATTGTGAAGCCAGAAAACTATTCCAGATTTAGCTTCTGAAACTTTTCGTTATAAGATTGTTGGATTTATTGCCAATTAATGGTTAGAGAATTCTTGGGTTACAAACTGAGTAAAATATTTATTAATAGATTATTAATAAATATTTAAGCCAATTGGTAATGTGAGATTGTATTATTCATGTTTGGTTATGTTTTTCTTCAAATATTTTTTTACACATTATTCTTAATCATAAGTCTGAGGCAATTCAGTGGGTAAGCTTGAGCTTTCTTTGTAGGTTCATTAGTACTACTCGTATGTATGTTCTTTTACCTTGCATACTTATTCTGTTCCCAACCAGCTGCCAAACTTCTGAAATCCTTACAGAAATATACAAAATCTGTGTGAGTATGAATGATGTATAAAACAACTTATTCTCATGTATAGATATTAGCTTTGTTCTAACCCTTATCACTACATAAAATTAATAATTCTTGGCAAGTACATATTCATAACAAATTCATATGTGAAGTGTAATAAACATCTCAGACTCTGAAATATTTTAGCACAATTGTTAAGTTAGATGTATTTTGGTAAATGATAAGGCATGTTTATCTTCTTACATAACAATAATTTCCTTGTTACTTAACTTATTCTAAATAATTTATGTAAATCATTGTTACTTACATGGAATGGTCTCCATTATTCAGGCATTTCTATCTTTAATAGTTATCTAATAAATCAAGTCAGTTTAAAGCTGAGCATGGAAAGGATTACACAGATTTTTATTTAAATTTTATTTGGTAACTTATTATCCAAATGATTTTATCGTTGTGACATATATACTGCTTATTTAAACAGTGATATTTACATGAATGGTTTTATCATTGTGATAAACCTCGGATAATTAATCTTTTAGTTTGGTAAGTCTGCAGGTCTTTTTCTTTTCAATTTTCTTAGCATTCTTGATTATTGGTTGTTTGTAAAATTAATGGGTTAGGATATAGTATGGATCTACGCAGTTTGCTATTGAATGCTTTTTTTGCTACTTGTACTATTGAGGGAATATTTAGGTCTGAATGGATTCGGTGGTTGGGGAAATGCCAAGGACAGTAAATGATGTATCTTAGAACCTTTTTTTGAATTGATAGCCAATTCAGACAAAAAGGGTAATATAAATAACACATAACAAGGGACAAGGATCCCAGAAATGTTGTGTGGTATTTATATTAACATTTTTGTCATAAGTCTTATTCATTGTTTTCAATCAGACATAAATTTTTTCATTTTATTTTGAGATGTTTGGATTTTATTAATGTTGCAATTATGTGCTGCAGCCCGGATGTTACAAGAGTATTGCCAGATAGTGGATATTAGTGAGGTATAGATCAGCTTTTTGATTTAGAGTTACAGTGGAGAATTAGGTGATAATAGTGGTTTTAATAATCAAAATCTTGTGTTTAATTTGTTTGTTTTTTGTGAAAGTAATGTGTAGAGAACATGAAAGTTTATGATCTAGAATAACTCCTAGGTATTAATGGGATGATTTATTAGGGATAGGTTGATTATTTATCGTTAAGTTGCTGTTATGGCAAATTTTACGTTTGAGGGAGAAAGGAACTGTGACAGATTTGTTAGGATTGAGGGAGATTCTCCATTTGTCTATTTAATTTAGTGAATGTTGTACTATTGATTGTGCGGTATTGAAGTCTGGGGCTTGGTATAGTATAGCTATATCATCTGGATAGATGGAAGTAAAGGTGTATGGGAGCATTGGAATATAATTTGTTTTCAGTGAATTGAGAAGGGATCCAAGGACTCTGCCTTGAGGTAACCCTGCAGAGATGTTTTGAATCAAAGAGAAAGTATTGTTTAGCTTTACTGAAAATATTCTGTTATATAAATAGTTGGGTTTTATCCTGAAGTGGGAGTAAATTAGATGTGGTTTTAGTTTGTAGAGGAGACCTGAATGATATACTTTATCAAATGCCAGTTCAGAATCTATAAATGTGGAAAGGCAGACGTTTTGTTTTTCTAAAGAACTATTAATGTATTCAGTAATCAGATTAATTAGTTGTGAGCAGGAATGCTCATTTCTGAAACCAAATTGTTGGCTGGGGATTAGGTGATTTGTCTGATTTTTAAGTTTTGGAATTAATAGTTTTTCAAAAAAATTGGCTAACTGCAATAATAAACTTATGGGTCTGTAACTTGTAGGTTTGGATTTAATATTTTTTGATTTATGCATTATTATTATTGTAGAATGCTTCCATGTCAGAGCTATATGTGTGGTTTTTATAATGGAATTGAATTTTTTAGTGATTAAAACTATTGCTTTGTTAGGGAGTTGTTTTAGATGGTTCGACTATATCAGGTCATAACCTTGTTGATGGCATATACTGTATGGTTTGGGTTGATTAGCTTTGGTAATAGAGAGAGCTGAAAGGGAGAGTTAAGTGTTTTGATTATTTTTTGTTCAATTTCCAAGTTGGTTAGTGATAAGGAGTAAATTGTGAGCATATTGCCAAATAGTTCAGTTTTGTGATATACACTATTGTGTAGAATAGTGGAGGGATGTTTTTTTTTTGTTTTGCGGTGTATTTAGTTTTGTACCTAAGAGAGTTGTATTTGGTATTTAGGGTATTTTGTAATTATTGGTCTCTGATTTCCTTTAGTTTGGCTTGAAGAGTTTTAGTTGCTTGGTTATACTGAGTTTTAGTTTGTGAACATTTTGTAGAAAACCATCTATTGTGTAATATCTATTTTTAGTGTTATTAGTTTGATTATTTCTTGATTATCACTTGATCTTCTGATGATTCTCATCGTTCTTGTAGAGGTGGATTCAGTGATAGCAGTTCTTATAATAGATGTTAGGTGAGTTACTGCCAAGTCAAGATCTTGAGAAATATTGAGGGGAAGAGGTAATTTAATTCTGTTGTGGAAGTTTTCCCAGTTAGTATATTATATATATTATAAGTTGTGTGGGGATAAAAACTTGAGTTGGTGCGCAGGCATATGAGAGCTATGTAGTGGTCAGATGATAATTCATTCAGGACTTGTGATGATGGGATTAGATGGCTGCATTTTTGGAGACAAAATAATCCAGTATATCTGGGTTTGCTCCATTATTGGAATAAAAACAGGAGTCAGTTTGGTGGGTGATTTAAGTGATTTTGAGATGCAATAGTTATATAGGATAAGACCTCTTGGGTTTAGTGTCCTAAAGATAACGGAAGGATGTTTAAAGTTAAAATCGCCACCCATAAAATATGGTAAAGAAATGGAATTGAAAATTGTTTGTATGTGGTTTTGGTTGAATGTATTTTCTGGTGAATAATAGAAGAGGCTATGGTAATGGATTGCACACAGTGGAACAAAAATAACTTTGACTGCAGTATATTTGGAAAAAAAAAGTGAATATTTTCAGTCAGAAACCTGGTGTAAAATGTATTGTAAAGGATGCAAAATCACCTATTAGGTGCCTCTCTTCATCTGTGGATGAAATTGCAATAAGAGGCATTAATTTAAGCACAACCAATTAAATAGACATTATTGCAGTAAATACATTACAAAGAAATTCCTGTTGATATGGATCTATTTAGTTCACTGTAATACAAGATGAATGCAAAAGTGGAGACTGCGATTTTTCAGCCTGAAATTTTATTCTAACTTTATAATAATTCATCAAAATATAATATAGGATCAAAAAATATGACAAAAATCTTTGGTACAATCTATAGGAACATTTTACATTCTTTATTAATATCCTTACAAATCCAATCCAATATAGGGAAAAAAAACGGCATTCACATTAACTGCTTCAATATTTTCTTTGTTTTAATTGATATATGTTTAGTTGACTAGACTTTTTGTGGGAGTGAGCATTAGTTCATGTCAATCAATCCACACCTAAAATACACAGAAAACTGTGAGACTAGAGATCAATTATTTAACTGGAATTATAATAAAAATATTAAA
Source organism: Zhengitettix transpicula (assembly GCA_037074705.1). Classification (NCBI taxonomy): domain Eukaryota; kingdom Metazoa; phylum Arthropoda; class Insecta; order Orthoptera; family Tetrigidae; genus Zhengitettix; species Zhengitettix transpicula. The sequence goes on along the minus strand of CM073590.1, from coordinate 69,495,862 downwards.
CAATAAATAGTCCAAAAAAATGGACTTAAAATGTATAATAAACTGTTCATGCACATAAATATGTATAAAAATTAAAATGTTCTGTCATTCATGGAATATTATTTCTAATTCAACAACATGTATAAGTGTATTTATGACTATGTACATTATGCATTCACTAAAGACAACTGCACTAATAACATATATACTCAACCATGATCTCTTTCAATACTTTTTAATAGAGCTATCATATTTTCCAAACCAAACAGAAATCCTTGATCTGGACCAGAATACATAATAGGATCATCCAGTCCTTTATGAGTGGAATGTGCAAAGTCAATAATACGAACATCCACAAATGGTTCTGGTGTATTTGAAGGTGGGCGAGGAGAAGGCAATGGTGAAGAGGGTGTCAAATCATCATACAGGCCTGTACTGCTACTTCGTCGATGTGTGCAACAGCTAGTATCATCAAAAGATAATTCTTTTAGGGGACAATCCAACTTCTCAACACTTGAGCTTCGTCTGCAAGAGGCAGTTGTAAATCTTTGCTCTTCAATTTTTCGAGGCAGATGTTGCAAATTTTTAACTTCAAAATCAAATCTAGTATTAGCCTGAAAACAAAAATAAGAACATTGACAGTAAATAGAATTTATACATACATATATAACACTTATGGTAAATTTGGATAGGAAAGAGAGACAGTGAAGTTGACTTAATTTAACCTGCAGTCCAGTCAGGTTGAGCAGTAAAAATATTTCAAATTTTCCTGTGCAGGAAAAAAGGTCTGAACTGTGTGCCACCTGAACACAAATTTTGTTTTTTATCTGACATACATCTTCAGTTTCCTATCCCATCGTCAAATTTTCCCAAAGTGCTTTATATATATATATATATATATATATATATATATATATATATATATATATATAATATCTGAAAATTTGAAGAACCACCTTTGGTTCCCTGGCTACTCTGTACTTCACTTTCAGGTAAGGCACAAGCTATCTCTCTTTCCTTTCCATACCAATATTGCAATTATTTTTGACAAAAATCATAGTCATATCCTTACTAATATATATATATATTGTAATGCCAATTTATTAGGACATAAATTTGTTTTAATAGAATTTAATTGTAGTGGCAGGAGCTTCCAAAGCGACAATGGAGCCGAGCTCTGATACTTTTTCGGAAAGTCAAAAATGGCATATGCGTGCTAAAACTCGAGACTACGATAGTTCAGTTGGTGACGGGACATTTCGGAGGACAGAACAAATGAGTCTAGAGCAGAGACTAGCCATTGTTTAATGTATTATTAAACAAAGTTGTGAGTTTAACACAAAGGAAAAACATTCACGGAAGCATTTAAATCGTAAATATTGCTAAGTAAAAGCAGTGTACATCTGTAGCCAGCCAGGAATAGAAAAAATTTCAGTTTACATCCCAAGCGGTAAAAAGACTAGCAAATCTATGAATCACAAGATTCATATAAGGCAAGCGGTCACCAGATAGCTGACAAAAAGGAGGATCATCCGAGTTCCTGGGAGCCTGTCAAAGTTTACTTAAAGAGTGTAAAATCTGTGAGCTGATATTAGAATCAGTGTAAAATTTTTTGCAATAGTGTACTCCCGAAAACAAAAAGGAATGCTGGAACCATCTGGACAGATGTAAGTAACAAAATACAAAAAATAATGATTTAGGTAACGTAACTAAAGGATAGAAGTCAGATTTCATTCTATTTTAATTGTCAATCAGAGTTAATTTCTTTTCTTTTAATTTCTTCCTATCGACATATTGTCTGGGTGAATTATAAACTGTGTTAATTAGTTTTTTAAAACAACTTGTTGTGCCCATTATCAAACCCAGTAGAGACCCCGAGATCTAAAATTTTAAATTGTAATTGTTTGTGAGTTAAAGCAACAAAGTGCAAATAAATAATTATATGTTTTAAATTCTTGTTGATTATTTCATTTAAATAAAGCCCATTAATTGATTATTACATTTGGCTACTACAACGTGGGGCAAATTTAATTTAATTAACGTCATCTTGTTGATTATTACAATATATATATTGTAGAGATTACTAAGGAATTTTATTTTATTTAAGATTTTCTGTCTTCAGTTCAGCAATACAAGTGATGTATTTCCGTTATGCCCAATGTTTATGAACATTTAACCCTAAGTCAAAATATGTCTCAAGGGAAAGGTATAAAGGCCTTGAGCAGTAAAGATGAAGAATCAGTCAAGTGTTATTCAGTAGAGCATCAGCACCATCGAGCGTTATTCAGTAGAGCACCATCACTGTTGAGCACCAGGTCACGCAGGAAAGCGTAGGTCAATTAGTCGAGCGAAGCTCAGTTGAGAGGTAGTCATGTGTTAAGGTTTTATGCCGAGTAATCTAAAAGTCTGACATTCCATCCAGCTGCATCGTTTGTTTTTAGTTGATGTTTTTGTCTGAGTGTGAAGTCATTCTGATCCTGGGAAATTTTCAGCGTTGTAGTTGATCAGGCTTGTATTTTTGAAGAACATTGTTTTGGCATGTGGATTTAGTATAACAAATTTCACCTGAGGTTTAGATAAACTTGCCAAGGGTTGGTAAAAGGCCATGGGAGATAGTAATCCTGTGAAATGCTGTCTATCTATAATAGCTCTGCCAACAAATACTATCTCCACACTACCTATGGTGGCACTGGGCAATACAGCTGTAGCAAAGTGGAGAAGGGAGGTTGAATTTAAGGTTGTGTGATTATTTTGTTAAAACTAAGCAAGTGCAGCTACATTTTGCTTGCCGCCTGGCCGATTTATTCGGATTGATTCAATCAATTTCTAGAACTCTGAAGTTTGTTCCGAGCATTTGACAAACCTAAAAGTAACAAGCATACGTTGAGGTATGTGAGAACCACATTTGACGTTCCAAGGTATTTGTTTAGTTTTAGTTGTGCAGAGTAACTAAGCGTTTTCATTTTGTAAAATCCTAGATTTTATTGGAGGCCCATAGGTGACCCTGAGATATATGAGGTTATATTACTCAGTAGATAGTTTACCACAATCTTTGGTGTATATATATATATATATATATATATATATATATAAGATTAGGAGCTTCCATTGTCCTATCCAGGAGTAGGAACTAACTTAGTGACAAAATCACGCTCAAACTTGGATAGTGAGGAAGGATAGGAGAATTACGCTTTATGTGAATTCATATGCTCAGGCATAGAGTCACGCACATAGAAAAACATATGTTAAAAGTAGGGAGAAGGAAGCGTTATCATCCAATTTATTTCTATCCTTCCTATTCAAGTTTGAATGTGACTTCATCACCAAATTAGTATATATATAAATATATATATATATATACTAATTTGGCTTCTCATAATATTGTATATCTATATAATATTAGTAAGGGAAGGAAAGAGAGTCCCCAGCCAGTCTGTGCACAGAATAGTGTAGCTGGTAATGGGCCCTTAGAACTCTGATCCCCAGGATGTCTGCTGTCCAAATGCCTAACAACAAATCAGCCTTGCTACGGACCACTCAACTGAGGTCGTTCAATATACAGGTTAAGTATATCAACAAGTGGCTTTAGCTATGATGTGACTAAATTAAAACATATGCTATTGCCTCGGACCCATCAGTACACCCAAACAAGATGGCAGCACAAGACATGCGTACGCTGTGTTTTACTTCTTCAATGACCCTAGAACTGTTTATGCACTGTTTCATATTTTACCTAAATTACATATTTACCTTGAGCTTTTATATATCAAAAAAACATTCTATAAAAGTAGTTGAGATTTGTAGCATTCACATTTTTAAAAATGTTTGAAATATGAAATTTTGAAGTTATTAGTAATGCTGAAAAGTGAAGTTACAAAAGTAATATCCCATGTCAATCAAGAAATTGAAAAAATAGTTCCTACATTAATAGATTTTATTATAATTTGTTTTATATTAGTATAACTTAACAAATAGACAATTAAGTAACCAATAAACAAACAAATTAAGTTGAATAAACACCACAAAATGGCTTTTCAATCCTTGTTGCTTTCATCAGGTGCTGAAAACAGAAATACTTTCTGTACAACACACAGCAAAATCCAGGTGATGTACTTAAAAGCTAATAACTTGTTGATACAATGGCAACCTCTTCATTCCAAATAACTTACAACAGCCATCATCTTTAATAATTTGCATATTTATATTGTCTCCATTCTTTTTACATGTACCAATTATGGGAATGTATCTCACTAATTGGTCTCTTCTATCGAACAATTCAACCTCTTATATAAAAGATTACCCATTTGGAACTAATTCAACCAGTTCTTTTTCAATATCCTTCATCCTACATTTTTCTTGGAAGTACAACTATATACATTTCACTCACACATACTTTGTATATATAACTTTAGAAACATCATAAACAGTTCTGATTATAAATTCAAAGCTACAAGATTTTAATTCACATCAGAAATGTCAGTTTTCTTATGTTATAATTTTTTATTTAGAGAAACAGACTGTTATCTAGTACACAAAAAATTTGTCTTATATCTGAAAGGTCTAGGTATAATAATGTGACTAATGTGTATTTTACAATTCATACACTATGTGGGAGCAGAGATTTTTATGCTCCCTACACCCTGTATAGTGACTTGGATAATGACATAGTGACAAAAAAAACTGGGATTGAAATACAACATACAATACACCAAGATTATTTACTCAGAGAGCTTGTATTACAGGAATTTCAATAAAACTACCAAATATCTGAAATCTGTACCTGCTCACATGAATGATCCAAGCCATCATAAATCAGTAATAAAGAAGTTGTATAAAAACGAACAGATTCCTGTTGAGTTAATATTCCAACTAACTCTTCCAGGCGCCGAATAAGAGGTGCCACCACATCTGAGCGAAATCTTGAACCATTGTGTAAAAACTGTCGAAGTGCTTGATGAAATCCACCAACTGACAAACTTCGCCCAAAAAACTTATTCCGGCAAAGAAATTGATTAGTTGTTATTTGATAAACCTGTAAAAATGATACAATTTCAGTACTATAAATTAATAAAAATAAAGCAGGGGGGCATCAAAAAGAAAGGTATCTGTATACATAAGTTGTAATACAATTATTATTGTTCTGTCTTTGTTGGGTTATCACTAATAATATATACACTGACAGTTCAGATTATTATGGACCACCTGATGTGTTTAGACAAATTAGCTATATTGCACCGAAGATACTAGAGGGCAAGACCAAAATTAATGTTGAACAGGTTGTTTACCACAGCAGTAAAAGTGATTTTTTGTTTAAATATATGAGTAAACAATATGATTTCACAGTATTTTAAGGTTGAATTATTGTTATTGCTTGGAGTGAGTATCATAGAAACAGCTGTATCTGTTAAATTCTCAATAACAACAGTTGTTAAAGGATTGGACAGCCAAATGTCATGTGGTCTGAAAAATAACATATCCAGGTGCAAACAAACAGGTGGTAGTGAGAAATTGGTGTGAACAGCATGAAAGCATAGACTTCACAAACACTAGTACAATAATCATAATATTTGCTTAATTTATAGTTTGCATAAAGTATTTTTATATTTCATACCTAAATAATCTTATGTCCATTTCAATTTGTCTGAGATAAATCTAGACTAATATTTTTCAAATCTGAAGAAGTTTTTACTATATTTGTAAACATAAATAATGTTTTAAATACTTGATTTTTGGATAGAGTTAATATAAGGCCACAATATTTTCAAGTATTTTGAGAATATTATATGAACTTTCTCATTCAGGAAATTGTATTGTGTCCAGACAGTTAATGTAAGGAATTCTCATATGCTGAACATGATAGTATGAAGGAAACAAATTCATTTTTCTCTTTCTCAAAATATTCAATAAATTTCCTTTCTGAATTTTAAATGTCCATTTTATTAAATTTACCCACAATTCTTAAAATCTAGATAAAATTGTTATATGATGCTAGTGAAAACATAAATCTAATGTAATAAATAAAATGGATGCTTGTGTGTATGTTCCACATACAAATTTAAAATTGTGGAGCAATTATGAGCAAAATTTGTACACGTTTCTTAAGACCCGGAAACAAAAATATCTACCACCCTTAGGATAGGGGTGGACATTTTAAAATATGTTAAGCCAGCCAAAATTTCTGTTGAATAAATATTTTTGTGGTCAATGAGATGGGTAGTGTTAGGGGTGGAAGGGCTTTACATAAAAATAATGCAAAAATGAGCATATGTCACAAGAGAGGAGATATGAATAATTCTTCTACCAGCCAACAAAGCCCCAGGATATAATGGACTGCCAGAGGTAGTAGAGTGTATTGTAGAAGTCTTCAATGTGATCCTGCGACAATGGAGATTTCCTTGTACATGGCGGAATTCTGTCATTGTTGCTGTCCCAAATCCTGGAAAGTAGTGGAATGACCCAAAAAACTATCAGCCGGTCTCCCTGCTGCTCTCAAACATTTTTGACAAGCTGCTAGTGACAAGACTACAGGTGCACCTTGAAGATCTTAAACTAAGTCCATAATTTCAGTTTGGTTACAGGAAATAGCTCTAAACAATGCAGCAAATTATGAGGGTCATTGATAAAGCACCACCTTTCCTGAACACTAGGCAGCACTGTGGTGTGGACCCCTGGATGTTGCAAAGGCCTAAGACTCCATCTGGCAGTTATGTTAACATTTGTGCATTCTGCCATATCAAATACATATTGTAGGGTATTACCTGCAGATAATAAGGGTGTGTACTGCTCAATCATCTAGAAGGATGATCCTAACCAGCGTACCACAATGCAGTATTCTCAGATCTATACAGTACACAATCTACATGTCAGACATCCTGAAACCAGGCAGGGAGCAGACATTCCTACACCATGCTCATCACTGTATCACAAGACCAGTACATTGTGGAAGCCCGTCTGAATGTGGGCCTAAAGGAGATCCAACACAGAGACACCAAATGGATTTTAGATCAACACCACGAAGAGCCAGGCACTGATGATCACCAGAAGGACCAGGGACAGGAAACAGTATCTCTGACTCTGTGGAGAAATCATCCTGTGGACCAATAACGCCAGGTACTTAAGAGTAACTCTGGATACAAAAGTAACTTTGAGACACCACATAAAATATATTGAAAGGAAAGTATTATCTAGGTTAAGTTTACTATACCCATTTTCTAATCCTAGGTCAAAGCAGTCACTGAGAGTGGTGCTGTCAATCAACATCTCCCTCATCTGACATGTCATTGAGTACGTCAGTACCAGTGTGGAGAAAGATTTCAGAAACCCAATTGATGAAATTCATGGTATTGAAGACTCAGTGCCTACGAAAAGCTCTCCATCTGTCACAAATGATCCATAATGCCGCATATATGTATCAGCTTTTGAGACATTTTTAAGTTACCATACTTATTTTAAGTACAGTGAGTCATCATACCATTTATAATAAAAAAAAGGAACATTATGTTTGAATAGGATGCATGAAAATATAAATGTTCAAAAATGTGATGCTCTAGATTCTAGTTGACTCGTGTGTTGACGAAGTGATTAGTGTTGAATTAAATACTTTTCCAGCCTAATATAAATAAATACCTGAGAAATTCCAGGCACTTAGCAAGTATAAATAATATAATAATAACTTTATAAGAATATGTGACACTTAAAAGATTCAAAAGCATTATTTTGTAACCTGCATTCCACCAATTCGTACACCAAGCTTTCCTGATGTGGTGCTGACCACTTTAAACATCTTACTCTGTTTCTTAGGCAAGGAGGCATTATCTCCATATTGTCGAGTTCCCATCTTTAGATCTAATATACAAGGAAAATTAAATTTCCAAGTCAAGTTCTCAAGTAGAATAAAATCTTTTTCAAATATTAAGGAATTTTTAAGCAATCAAGAACAGTAATGCAGTGCAATGGGAACTGAATCACTTACTATCCTTAATTACAATGGTTTTATCACTAGAAAACTAAATATTAAACAACAGACAAATATATTTATTCCATGAGATGGAAATGTGTAATGAGAATGATTTATTTATTATCTACTTTGGTGAATCCAAAATTTAGAAAATTGTTTCACAGTAAGACCATTTGAAAAATGAAATGAAAATGATTATGAATATGTTTACTACTTATTTAATTTTAAAGACTTAAATATTGGTATATTGATAAATATTTATAATATTGAAATTTATTGACAATGGTGTGATGAAACAAAACCCATTCCCTTTCTCCGAAAATATAAGGTTAAGTCCCACATTTCCTCAGTTAATCTTAATTGAAAAGGACTATTTCATTAAGGAGTACTCAGAATTGTGAGCAACCGCACTGATACTTATCCTTTTATTTTCCCTGAAAAGGAACAATTATTTACTGTTTGAAACATTGAAACTACCTTTACTTTCTCCATTTTTTGCCACTTCTTGCAATTTTTTTTCATCTCTCAACTTTTCTATATTCTCAAAGACATTAGAATACTCAAATAATGTCACTACCGGGTTTAAAACATCTGTGTAAAGAATCTTGAAAACTGGTTAGAAATTATTTAGTAAAGTTCATGTCAGCAGAGACATTATAATTTTATGAACAATTAAAATATAACAGATATTTAATTTCCAAGATCATTGATAGTACTATTTTACAACAGAAATAATTTGGACAAAGGTCAAACATAAAAAATTATTCCTTAACAGGGAACATTCAAATTACTGTCACATTCAAATCCCTCTTGCTCATATAGAAAGTTAACACTTAATTCACAACAGTTTTAGCAAACTAAAATGAAAATAAGAACTATCTGTATATTTGGTATACCAAAGAATATGTAATACAACAATGATATTATTATAGTGATTATGTATTATTGTGAATGCCTAACCACAGGCATAATGTCATGCTTTAATCATTTATATTTAAGTCACAAACACGGATAAAAAGTCATCATATTAAATAAATACAAATGAGAACTTCTTTAGAAAAGTTCAACAGTTATTAATTACTTTGAAGTGCATTTTTAAATTTATGCAATATCTTTAATAATTGATTAAAAGGATACTAGGTTCTGTATCTTCTTCTTTAATGTTGTTTATCATTTTCCGCAATTGATTTTGATGGCATTTGAAAACCCATGGATTAATGGCTACTCCATTTTTATTAGCTTCTTGTACAAACTCACAACTATCTTCCTCTTGTTCAAACAAATCTTGAATACCACCTTCAATTTCAATGCTTCCCGTACGTCGAATACGAATTTTTCTAAGACATAATTTATTATTTATTTAGAATAAAAATTAATTATAAATTAACTTCATATTTAAATTTAACTAACCCCAAATGCCAATATATGTACGTGTAAAATATTACCAAAAATATTAATTAATTGTGTTCATAATGAGTTAAATCATAAGCAAGAATAACTGCTATAACTCTTACCAGTAGAGGAATAAGAAGTAACATTAATGTTACGGTAATTAATGAAATAATAAATAATGACAACTTTTGCTTGATACTGAAATATATGAGGTATTATGCATAAGAGAAGAAACCTTCAAAACTGATAAACCCTAACTCTTCAAAGCCCCACACAAAGCTCACTATATAAAATTAAACAAAACAATACTTGTCAAACGTCTGACTATATATGAATTACTATATATTGTAAAATTCAGCAGCATAATCAAAAATGTAGTTCCAAATAGTGGGTCATGCCATCAACAATGATTAAATATATTTAGATTGTAATACAACATTTTTACATATCAAGCTAATAAAAATTCAAGGAACTCTTTTCGTTCAGATAAATACACAGATGAAAAATAATTTAATTACAGAGACTTTTATTTCATATTGGATAAATAGAAACTCCTTAAACTGTATTATGAGTGGATTCACAAGTGTCTCCTTTTATGAATACATCAATATATTTGTAATTATTTTGTAACTTACCCAACAGAGGTTTTTGGCTCTGTTGCAATTTTCTCAGTTAATGTCATTTTTGTTCTTGTGATTACTGCTGAATAAAATTTATTCACTCTAACTGTGTTGTTTCTTAGATAAAAGGCTCAATCACATGATGATGTTATAGGCTACCCACATGTTGAAATAAAATTGATTATAATTAAGTAAGAGCATAAAGGAACACAGCTGAACAAATCGATTGAGGAACATTGTGAAATTCAATGGTACTAATTTTCAAATGAGGAAATTTTAGGTTACGGATGTTCTTCTCACAAATGAAATTGTATAAACCACTTTTGAGCCAAAGTAAAGCGAGAACTAAATGCCAATAATGTGGCCATTATAAAACCTCCATGATTTAAATGCAATATATAATGTTAATGTAACCAACATTGAAGATTCCTTAATTAAAATTTGGATAGTTTTCTGTTATATTCTGCAAAGGAAATGTGGAATAAGCTAAATAATATTCATGAACTCCAAAATTAAATAAACAAATTATTATTGATAACTAAGTTTCATGATTATATAATATGTCGATAAATGATTCAGTGATACATGAAACTAAAATATGACTAGTCAGTTAAAATATCTAGCCAAAACATTTGTAATCACAGATGAATTAACTAATGCATTAACTGCCATGAAGGAGAGTGAAACATGCAATAAAAATCTGGATATGAAACTTTGAATATTTTTATTTGCTCAAACATGGCACAAGATACAAAAAAATTGAAACAAAATTATGGATAGCAGTTCAAATTTATAGTGTGACAATTTGATCTCACTGACTTGATTAAACGAAAGTAATAATTAATCCAATCTATGATGTAATCAAAACCTAAATTTGATAAATTGAACACATTCAAAATTAATTATTGTATTGACAAAATTACTTTAGAATGTGCTGCCTTAAGGCCTTTATTTGTAATAGTATATTCAATTTAAATGTTCTATAAATCACACTTACCATGAATGTCACAATACAGTTTTCACTTAAGAAAATCTGACAGTTTTTCTCAACCGAACTGGCCAACACAAGGAGCCTTGTCAAATTATCTTTGGTTGTAGGTCTGCTAGGAAACATTCTTGGCAAGTGCAGTAAAAATAAACTAATTAATATCAATTGGAGATCTGTAACATACTGTTTGTGGTTTGCGACCTTTGGACTGTAACGCTCGGGGGGTGAAGCAATAAGAGCCACATAGCAATCATCTTCAGGCAGAATCTTAACTTGCAAGACGCCATAAAATGTAGGTGCAAATCTTTTTAAAGGTTCTTGCAAAGTTTCATAAAACATCAGCTCTCTTTCAACAAGAGGTTTGCAAACAGTTCTTTCATCCAAACAGAGCATTGACGAATGACCTCCGACTTGATGAATAAATGGTTCAAGCTAAAAGTAAGAATATTGCCATAATCTTAAATGTCATTTTAATTAATCAAATTATAAGAAATAAAATACTTACTTTAACATAATTATTTGGTTCAGGACTTTCCATTAGCTAAATCATTACCTGAGAGATTTAATACCGTTTTTAACCAGAAATGTTACAATAATATTTGTCAATTCAGGATCAACTACGGTGTACATTCAAATAGGGTACAGCTAGCAGACGAATTATTCGTAATCAGAAATAAAAAATAAAAACAATTATGACATTTTGAATTTCTGAGTAAAATGACATAAAATATTATAATGAATTATGGAAAAATTATATCCAGACAAAAACAATAGTAATTTAAAACTGTATCAGATATCTTGAAGTTTTCTAGTAGTGCACTGGTATCATTAAATCGAAATGACTACTTTAGTCAATTGCCAAATCCGATTATTATTTTTAATTAGAAAGGTTGGCTTACAAACGTACGAATCGCTTCAAATTCTGGATGTTATTAACGATAACTATGTTTATATTTTTTAAAAATATCACGAGAACTTTTTTATTTTTAATCATTATTAATATAAAAGTGTCGCTATTGACTAGAGATGGGAAAAGGGTCGACTCTGTAGACAGCTGATCGACTGCTCATTTAATTGGCAAGCAGTGGTTAGAGAACATGTACTCGAAGTACGAGGTTTCGTCGTAGTCGTTTGTTTAGTGCATACTGGCAACAGCGGTCAGTTTCATCAATAAAAGGGACAAAGTTTCTACGTATTAATTTTCTTCTTTAAGCTGCATATATTTTAGTTAGTTGAAATTAGTGACATGCTAGTAATTCCAATGGCGGTCTCAATGCTTCTTCATCGGTGAAAGAATATTCCAGACAGAATAATAATTTCTGCTTGCATTCTGTACATAAATTCTCAGAAGAAATTGTCTTTCTAAAAATGGTGAAAGAGAAACCAAATTCTACTCGGATATATGACGAAGAAGGATTCCGACGACGAGCTGCCTGCATATGTGTTAAAAGCGAACTGGAGAAGGAGGTATGGCCGTTTTTGTTTTTAGAGAATATATTGTATTGATTTATTTAAATTATATTATGCTTCTCTTATTTCAATTATTTGGAAGCCGCAATCCATTTATGTATAACTTTCGTTGATTACTAGATCGGAACTTTAAATAGAACGTAATTGTAAGATATTCAAGGAGATACAAATCTATATAGAGACACTTGCTAACTTCTTGATTTATTGGATTCTAGATTTGAAAAACAATTTGCTTTTGTTTATTACTTATGCGAAAAACACGAACATAAAATTTACACACTTCCGAATTACGAGTAGAAAATTTTCGTTTAAGTATTTAGTATTACATGTTATAAAGAATACCGAATTTCTTAAAAATTAATCTGCCTATCATATTTTTAAAGTCAATTTGATACTGAATGCTGTGTAGTACTGAGTTTACTCTACTTTTACCAATTCTCTACAGTGTAGTGAGGCATAATGTCGATGCATTTTTCTTCTAAAATCCATTATTTTCCAATAAGTAGCACTATTTTCTGATTATGATAAACTAATTTATTCTTTCCCAATATTCTTCATTTGAACTTCTTTTATCAAGGTAGTACAAATTGTCTTCTCAATATCCTTGCCACAAATATTAAAATCTATTGTAATTCAATTGTGTGTGTGTGTATATATATATATATATATATATATATATATATATATATATATATATACACACACACACACACACACACACACACACACAGTCTCATTTGTATAGGAAAGAGAGACAGTGTAGCTGATTTAAATCAACAGTTGGTCCAGCCAATAACACATCAATTTTTTTTTCAGGATAGTAGGTCTGAACTAACAGCTGGTGAGCAGTTCAGACCTATTATCCTGAAGAAGGGGGCACACTACCTCAAAAATTTGCTAGGTTATTTCTCTCCGGCCTGGCTGCACCAACGGTTGATTTCAGTTAGGTATGTTACCCTGCCTCTCTTTCCTATCCAAATTAATTAATTAATTTGGCCATGTCACATTTCATTATGTGATTTATACGTAGTTATATATGTGCATCTCACAAAGGAAATGTGATGGGATCAAATTAAATAACCTATTTAGATAAAAAAGAGACAGTGAAGTCTACTTATCTGAATATATATATATATATATATACCCTGGAGGACCCGGGTGTTCCTCTTTGTCTGGTGTTTTCCCTCCGACCTGTCCGGCTTGGGTGACCCTGCCAGTAGCTAAGCTACCGCCGGCGTAGCTCTTGGAATCGACAACACATGCAAATCCCTGCACCACGATAAGGTGGGAACACCATTGAAGGGGACTTTTTCTTGTTTAAACAATCCATAATGTTTTAATTTTTAAGCAATAAATTCAAGTACAAGAGCCTATTTAGTTTTTTACTAATCTCCTTTTCCCAGTTTTTGCTGTGTATTTTAACACTAAGTTATCTGTGTCATTCTGCATATTTTTGCTTTTTTTCTTAATAAAAAATATACTACTTATTTAAACTCACTGCTGAAATTTTGTCTGTTGATTACCATGACCTGGAAGGGTATTTTGTGAAAATTTCAGAAAATTGGATTAAGTTTTTTAGATATTTTGGACAAATTGCGATATTTGAAGGCATATAAAACCTAAAGGAGGATACAAAAGGTGTAAACTTATATCGAAGTCTTGCATACACTTATATTTTTAAGCACAAGAAAAATGAAAGTTGTGTTGTAATCCCTTCTTTGGAAAAAAATTCCCAAATTATTAATTTATTTTCTAGATGACACATTTTTCTAGTGAAGTTTTAGGTTATTTCCTTAAAAATTAACACTTTAGGTCAAAACATGATTTATAAACGGTCTCATTGAGAATAGGATGGTTTTTATTTCAAGCTAATATCTTAATAAACAAAAACATTATTTACCTTATCCCTAATCAGAAAACACCAAAAAGGGCTGACCCTCATAAACAAAATGCTTGCTGAAATCCAAAGTATCAATAACAAAATTGTAAAAAAAATCATTTCATACTCCCAGATACATACACAAATAGAAAATCCATGTGTAAAAATAAAATTTCACCACAAATTATTTTTTTATTGGTTGATTTGATATTGATTTATCTATTGACCCTTATTATTCCAATTCAAATTAATGATTCATTGCTTATTTACAATTGAGGTGGTTAATGCCTGAGCGGGCTACCCCCTTTCTGAATCTAGTGGAGATAAGGGGGTTTTTAGTTTTTGCTTGACATTTATGCCAATGTCTATCCCAGAATTCTTTCTGCTGCCATTTCTTAAGAGTTGAATAAACTAGACTTAGACTACTCTGGTGTTGAGAAGATGCTCACAGTTTTTTTGAAAAATGTGGGACAGCTCCACTCTGGCATTAACCACCTCAATTATGATGCCAGAAGTGAACATTCCGTAGGGGGGTTCTAAGATTATAAAAAAAATTAAATGCGCACTAGGAAAAGTTGAAAAAAAGTGGCGTTTTCATAAGCGTCCGTGGTAATGGTACCAATAAGTGATGATTTAATACTAAAATTTAATTTTTTTTCGAATTTTTTCACAAAGGTATACGTTTTGATGCCAGAAGTGAACCTTCCGAAGGAAAATTTTAATATTATAAAAAAATTTAAATGCGCACTAGGAAAAGTTGACAAATCACAAAATATTTTGCCCATAGTACCAGTCTATTAAAAATGTTCAGGATACAGCAACCAATATTAATGGCAGAGTTCAACTCTTACCTGCTGCCCAATTTTCTAAACACACATTCTCTGCTGAACTAGATATGTTTTAAAGTATAACAATGCAGATCAACTCTTCTAAATCTTTTCATTGAAAATCTTCTCTTTGATTCCTTGGCCATACTTTGGTCAGACCACTGCTAAACAGTGACCTCATTTGAAAACTCCTGCTGCACTAACTCTTATTAACTGGTGAAAATCTCATCCCCTCCACTAGCTATGAGACTTTCAACTATTTTCAGTTCTCACAAATCGAACATTCACGTTTGAGTGTGTCTACATATTGTTTTAAGACCCTTTCAAAAATAGCAATTTATGTCCCAACTTTCCCACCACACACATGACTGTTCAAGCATTCTTCAAACCTCATGACCTTTTATCTTGCACAACAAATTTATAGTTATACAGTTTTGAAAAGTAATACTATTACCAACATTTGTGTGTATTACAGCGTGTGTTGTGTGTGTGTATGTATAACATATTTTGATCGGAAAGAGAGAAATCAAAGTCTGCTTAACCTGAAAAGAACTATTTATCCTGTAGGGCTTATATTATAATGGAAGTTTAGGAATGTTGATTAGTAGAGAAAAATTATGTCTACGTAATTTTTGTTCTCGCATTCTCTGCTTAATTTTCATGGTTTGATTAATTTGATAGTTTTGTACATTGTTCCATTTCCACTCGGGTGGGAATCCAAATTGTCGCCCTCGTGAATTGTTTCGTCAGTAACTCGAAAGTAGGTTGCGTTGCCGTGGTCTTAGAAGAGAAAAAAAATTTATTGCGCGATTTTAATTATTTTCAACGGAACCTACCAACGTACCAACAACTGCATGATTAATGATTAGTAACACATATGACTAGGTGGCGAAGAAGCGCGTAGAGTGGATCCACCAAAAGACGATCAAAGTAAATCCTTGATGGTAGGTACGTACAGTGCCGGCAAACAGTTTTGGATGGTAGCGATCACAGTAAATAATTCATATAATTCGGAATGTTCGATGCAGCAAATAAAGAACAGAACAAAATGGAGAAAACGGCACTAAGATAGACAGATAAAAGTTTTCTTTTAATTTACAACATTTTAACGTTACCAAGCAACTATTTGCTCTTATCCCCAGTTATTTTTGAGTATCGGTGGCTATTTTGTTTTTAGGATTTGTTGGACTTTTGCTGGTTACTCTGTCATATTTTGCAATCAAGCTTCTGCTGTAGAGTTGTAAAGATTTAGACCTTAACTATCATTAGAGTCGTCACCAATTTACTTACTACTGTTCTATCCTAATTATAGGATTTCTGAAAAATTTGTTTGATGTAGCCCCCCACTCCCTGCCATGAACTCCAAACCGTACTGTAACAAGGTCCTTTTTTTGTATTGTTGCGTTGTTTGTGAGGTGTTATATTCTCTGCAGGCAGCCTTTTGCTGACTGGTTTCCTGCTGCTTGCTTTATCAGTCCAGTGTCCTCTTTCCTGCAATTGGTGCATGTTCCTTCACCTACAACTGTCACGAAATCACATTATTACACGATGTGTGGGCATTCTAAAATATCGATATTGGTCGGACTAACGAAAAATACCATTATAGTTCCGAAACAGGAGTAATCTGGCATTGGGAGTCTGGCAGTCGGCCCTGGGTTGGGAATATTATGTTCTTATCAGGCCGACAGAGTTTTCAGTAAAATATCTGTTTGCTGGTGATTATGTTAGTACACTATTCTAATTTTTAAACTGCTTTGCGGTTACATAATTATTCCGCAACACTTTAGCAAGAGTAATAGATATTTAAGCTACACAGAAGTCAGGTGACGTACACCTTCACGTTCTTGTAGTAGTTCAAGATGATAATCAGTCAGTTTAATTATTGTGTTGTGGCATAGGGAATTATTGTACCAGTATTTGGTGTAGTGCCAGTTAATTTGTATTGTGATAAGTTCTGGTTAAATACTAAAGCGTGGTCATCCTGTATACATTGTGGTGGCACTTTTCTCCATAATTTATTCGATGTTTATATTTCTCGGAAATCTCGATTTCCATCCACTCAGAAAGGCACTTAAATTTAGTTTGAGTGCTTGATTTTCGTGATCTCTCTGTTATGTTGTTGATGAACTTAGCTTTTCTTTCAAAGGATATCTGGAAGACTGTCGACTGTATTTTAAGTTAGTTGATTTGATAAACAACAGTGAAGTGGAAATTACAAGATCTGCAAACAACTAGGCAGCCAACAGAACGATTCATGTTCCTGTGGCACAAAGATTTCATTTCTCATATCAATCCGCCATTGGATTAAAAAAACAGTTGAAACTCAATTTCCCTACACAATTCTTCTTAATTTCTCTTCTAAAATTCATTATGGCGGTTGTTCGGTTTATTTCATTATCCAATTGAAATTCCTTTGGTTCAGTGTGACACGATAAATCAAGGTTACGGATGCTACCATTAATTTATTGTTCCTGAGCTTCAGTCGTGAGGAGATAGATATGAGATACAGTAAATAATCTAATATTAAGACGTACAAACCTTAACACCTTCTGCATTGTCATTTTGTATTAATTGTTTACTTTTGAAAGTGTCCCAAAATAAAAGCACACACAAGTTAAAAAGGTCTGCAACCAAACTTTTGCACTCGATTTTTATATGGTTTCTTATAGATTTTAAAAACCGGGGAAAATACTCCGAATTCTGCCTCGTCAGTCTTTTTGTGAACCTCAGGTTCGTCGTTTCCTGAAAAAAAGGTTATTTGATTGAAATCCTAATTTATATTAGTGTAATTTGAATTTATTGCCCGAAATTGATAAACGAACGTCTCATTTACATCCTTAGCATAAGAAAGTGAGATCAAATTACGGATATTAACAAGTTTTAGTTTCCAGTGATCTCTGGAATTAAATTCAAAATGCGTGTCTTTGAGGCACTGTGTTGTGAGGAAGACAGAGTAGTTTTCTTTCTTCAATAAATATGTAAGACGCTTACCGTAATTAAATATAATTCTGATAAACGTAATCGAAATAGAAAACATTTTCGCTTCTAAGCTAAGCGATGACTTAAAGAATCATTCAGGCTTTAAATTTTTCTATTCTGTAGTGTTAGTTTTTATAATGCAAGACGTGGAGGAGAAATATACCAATTTCATCTGCCAAACACGAACGTAGCTAACTCCTTCTCTTTATTTTATTAATATGCGTACAATTTGTTTTCTGAAATAATGAAGCAAGATTACCTTTGGAGGATCTATTGCGTTCTAACGAGAAGTAAACATGCAAGGGCATGTCATCTTCACATTTTATATCGAAGAGATATTTTGTGAAGATATAACTTCATTAGGGATTCGGTTTTTTGAAGAGTAGCCTGCTTTATTTGCGAATCTCACGCGATAGTTAGTGAATGTATTGATTTAGGGCGTAAAGGTCAACACTTCTGCTGGATAATATACTCAGATTTTCGTACACTATCTCCTCACCAATGCTGGCTATATACATATTCAATTACTTAAATTTGAGGGACAACTTGTCAAGCTATTGGATCATATGAACTAATTCCGCCGTTTGTTGTTATGGTTTCGTTTTTATTAACATTTTGGTACTGTCAATTTTTATACTTAGTGGTATCGTCGGAAATCTTAGAGTTGTCCCAACTTCGAATCATAGGTCGCAAGATTTTAAAAGAGACGTAAAAGCTCTCCAACTACAACAATATAACTTAAAATAATAATATTCGATATTACATTGTAGCCTGCTGATAGAAAATCCTGTAGGGGATGGAATTAAAAAAATAAAACTAGTGTCAAATAAATATTTTATTAGCATAGCTGAGATAGTCAGTTCCGTTGGAGTTTCTCTAATTTCAATCCTTAACAGCGTGGTAATTTTTCAAATTTGAGCTTGGCGGAGGGGGTGGAACAGAATAGTCAGGGCTTAGGTATCACAATTCACATGCTCGAATGAATGGGATTAACGTAATTGTCTTTGTTGACAATGGTGTTAAACAATTGCGTTAAGAGGAGTTTTAAATTATCTAAAATTATTATTGTATTACAAATTAGTTAGGTACAGACTATTTTGGACAGATCAACAGGACAAATACAATAGCCCAATTTTTCAAAATTTTAAAAAATCCTACATTTGACGAAAGACTACTCAAACTTTCTTCGGCCGAATTTCATAAATAAGTATACTATTCGTCGCAGGATTTCATGTTCTGCAAACTAGGCAGTTATAATTTGTCTGTCAATGCTTTGGGTAGAGAGCAGTAATGTACCTGGCCGTCCGTGATCTGATGCATCTGCGGGATATGTTCGCCAAACACTACTTCGATGCTACCAAGCATGTATTACTGTTGGTGGTTGAAATTTGATGATTTATTGTAAATATTGCTTTGCGATGACATTGAATAAACAATGTTTTTCTTGTTTTTTGTGTTCGTGGCTGAACTCGTAAATTCCGATCATAAGAGGGTGGGTGGTCTGAAAAGATTCCGACCTAACAGAGAGAAAAAACATATTTTCTTTACATTTATTTTTCTTCATGTTCGTCTGCACACTACTCCCAGCGATGCTCCCATTTTTTTAACGGCGTCTTTCTCTGCAAAATAATTGTAATCATCATTTGACGAAAATCTCTGTCATCCGAGAATTTTTCGTTACAGAAAAAAAAAGTCGATTGGGGCTAGATCTGGTAAGGAGTGTGGTCATTAAGTTCTAAGCGTAATTAATGGATTTTCGCCATGACAACCGCTGAGGTGTGAGACTGCGCATTGTCATGGTTAAATACTTTGTTTCTACAGATGTGACCGTTTTCCCGCAATTTCTGCCTTCAGCTTATCAAGTAATGAAGTATAGTGTGCTCGTGTAATGGTTTTTCCTTTTTGAAGATAATTGATTAAGAGAACTCCGTTACTTTCTGAAGTCCTTTTTTGGAGTCGATTCCCACTTCTCAGTCTACTGTTTTGACTGTATTTTGTTTATATGGTATAATTGTGTAATCGGCGCCAGATCTCTAACTTTAACTGCGCCAACAGAAAGTTTGGAAAATCTTTCGAAAACG
The DNA here is from genome assembly GCA_037074705.1 of Zhengitettix transpicula. Taxonomy (NCBI): domain Eukaryota; kingdom Metazoa; phylum Arthropoda; class Insecta; order Orthoptera; family Tetrigidae; genus Zhengitettix; species Zhengitettix transpicula. Next base: position 69,475,690 of record CM073590.1, on the reverse strand, counting down.
TTTTTCGTGCAACGTGAGCAAACGAGGCACCCAATGCACGGGCAGTTTCCTCATGCCCAACTCTTCATTCATTATGTGTAAACACGTTTGTTGGATCGATTCATAGTCTCTGGTTGCTCTCTCACTTTAATTCGATGGTTGGCTAGCACCATTTTGTGAACTTGAGCGATGTGTCGTCAGTGGTTGCAGTTTTTGGACGTCCAAAACGTTCGTCGTCTCTCAAGCTTGCGTTTAAATTAAGCTGCCCAAAATTTCACGATCCACGTACACAGCGTCCAATTTGTCTTTGATTAGGTTGGCGTATTTCCTTTCAAAAACAAATATTTCGTTACTCGATTTTTTCCATATTCACAAAACACTGACATCGGCTCAAACGATTGTCAAACAACAACTATGCATCCAATATGGCTGAAATTTTGGTGAGTACCTTTCAAGACATGCACAAACACATTCCCTAGCCTTTGTTGACGAGTGTTGCCATGTTGATCTCGGAAACTTTTCAGACCACACTCGTACATTCCTATACAAAAAACGTTTGTTTTTGTAAGATGTACCACCTCTTAAAGTTCGTCTCATGGCAATATACCATATATTGTAATATTCAAAAATCTATGATACTATATAAATCCCATCACGCTGTAGCCAAATTATGTAGTATACACAAGATTAATTAAATAAATAAATAAAGTAAGGAAGTCGAAATTAAACCAATATTTTTTAAAAGATAACAAAAATTATTTACTTGACAAATTTGGTCTTTGTTGAATTTACATTTTATTTTGTTTGTTAAGTAAATGCCTCAGCTTTTATGAGAAACTTTCAGGGTGGCTTATCAGGCCTCTAAAAGTTTAAATTTACAATAACAAAATTTTATACCAACAACTAAAACTATTGGACAACTTAAAGTTATATCCATGTAGCAAAGTTATAGAAATATGGCGGTAAACGGTATTTACGTAAAGGTTTACAGAAGAAAGGTTTTTTTACATACCATTTATTTAGAGCTGCTCTGGTTTGTACTCACGTGATTATTTAATTTTTATAGAACACTAAATTTCATAGACTGATTTTATTCTCGTCTCACTTTCCAACTCTTTGCAACATTTTCGGCGCCTTTCTACTTCGCTGAATTCGTATTTAATATGGAGAATCTTTAATAGAAAAACTGATTTTATTCAGCCCAAACTTTGCAATACTCGACAATACACTCTCGCCCGGACTACCAACTGGTCAGGCCCTCGAAAACACACACACACACCCGACTGTTTGAGTGACTGTCGACGCTAAAGTTTTGAACGTCTTATATGCACTTCGTCTATACACCGTATTAACCATTAGTCTTTGCATTTTCCCGCCAACAATGCTCTGGCCTCAAAGTTACGCCGCCAATAATTAAAGAAATAATTTATTAATATTTCATTATATACTTGTAATCTCTAATATATATATCAAATTAAATTTATTGAATTTACTTTGCGCAATACAATTAATGTAATATTCAATTTTGAAGTATTTAAGTAAATTGAAATCTTACTTAACTTACAATTTGAAATGAAATATTTAATTTGTACAATTTAAACTCAATTAATAAAATTTGGAAGTTATTAAAATTTTAATAATAATTATTAATATTTAGTAGTAGGTTTAAAATGATTAAACAGAAATTTAATTGGTATAATTGTATAATATTTAGACAATTTATTTAAAACACATTGTGTGATTTGTTTATAAATTGTGCAGTAATTTGCCACGGCTATTACCATGAAATTTTACTCATCTCACTCCGCTTTATCAGGCCTCTCAAAAAGTATATAATTGAACTTTATAAAATTAAATACAAAATTTAAAGAAAATGTTTATTTATGAATTTACACATACATAAAATCCCGCCCCTCCACTCACATTAACGTTATCTGTTGTTGAGATTTAGATATTATTTTGATTTCATTTCAGTCCGAAAAGGCGTACAATTATTTGATTGTTGCATTTTCTGCTTACCGTCAAAACATCTATAATAACAAAAAACGTCTGGGAATGCTCTTAATCCAACGTTCTCACGCTATATGCCCACTGTTCAAACTTTCTTTTAATTACATGACCATTGCCTTACGCAAAAATCATTATAATTGTTCAATTTTAAAATTTATATTATTACCAACATTGGTCTATACTACAATAAATACATATATGTATATCGCCGAGAATGAGATTAGTAATAGCATTGAGCGCGTGTCAGGATAGCCTGGTTTCGTTTATGTGCAGCCGAGTAGCTGTGTTTCAATCTGTGTGAGGCAAATAAAAATTTTGGTTTTGTCCAACCTATATTGTCCATCCCGTTGGTCTCTTGTTCGTGACGCATTGTGTGGTCATCCTGGATGTTGATTCTGGACGGTGGTGAGAAAGTAGATGCCAAGCCGCCAAAGTGAGTGGCATCCCAAATGACTACGTCACATTTGAAAGACGTGCTCATAAACTAACCTTGTCCCAACACATGTGAGATCTTCGGAGCAATCAAGGCATTTTGTATTCCAATTCGTAAATAAGTCCTGAAATTAATACATTATCTATTTCTTTATGACCTTTTTTTGTCTGAATTGGCAATCTTTCTTAATAATTATTTTGAATCAGACGTAATTTTTTCATTACATTTTAAATACGTTATAATTCCCAAGGTCCTGGTCTATTGACGACACATTTTAATTACTTTCCCTTAATTAGACACATGTTTATTTTCCATTACATTTGCCTTTGATGTGTTCTGTTTTATTATTGTATAAATATTTACAGGTGTAGAGTTTGTATTGCTTTTGTAATTTAGACCTGAATGGCTTATTTAATTTAGCGAGTCACGTGAGAAGGTACTGAGAATGTGTGTTCATTTCAGGGAATTATTTTTCGAAGGCTAAGCATTAATATCCTGGGTACAAATTTGTTACTGTGGCGTTGAATATGTTACATTTCTGATAGTGTGGGCTGCAAAGGAAATGTTTACGAGAGTTACTTCTTAATATATTATGCCCACACATCTTACTTCTAATTTCCGATTTCTCAATGAACCCTACATACTAATCATATAAAAACTGTTTCCATATTCAGTGATTGAATTGACATTAATTGCCATCCATTTTACCCTGTATCATAAACTTGATATTCCAGGCTGTTTGAGCATTTGCTTCGACTGGTATTTAAAGGAATACTGTAAAATCTTTTTTTTGTAGATAAATTTTCACATTTTATTGCGTTCACCTGTTTAATTTTCTAAATTACTTTGTACTTGTTTAAAAAGCCTCCAGTTTTCTCTTTTACGGATTTCTAATTGAGATTTTCATATAATCCTATATCCCATGCTACAGTAATCATGCTCCAAGATTTTCCAACATGTTATTAGCTTTGGAAAGTAGCGATCTATTAATTGCCGGAAAAGACCTTCATTTACGTACGTAAAGAAGAATTCCTGCCTATCCAATTTAGTTTTACTACTATTACCCGTGAGTAGAGAATTAAGGAGAAAACGGGAAGGTCTGGCAATAATAATTTGTTTGTAAAGTAAGCATTTGGTAGTAATTTTTGTTTTATAATTTTGTAAAATATGACTCGAATAATTGAAAATTATATTTATTATCTACTTGACTTCTCTCTTAGGTCATATTAAAATTATAATGAAAAATAATTTAAAATATAACATTTTGAACTATTAATATGCAAGTGTGTTATTAACTTTTTCCTATAATCTCTTTCATTATAGCATATATTGGTTTTCTCAGAAATTATTCATTAATCGTTTTCGTATTGTTGTGGATAATTTATGCCTTTGGTTTGTGTGTTGCACTTTATCTCTTGTCACTCAGATGTTTCCCAAAGTCTTCTTTAGTAAGATACTCGTACTTATGCATGCTACAGAGCGACAGACTGCTGCTATTTTTGCCGCTATTGTAAACAAATGTGTCGGATTTAATCTACGCCTTGGTTTACTCTGAACTGTTTCCTGCAATGGAAAACAACGGCTGATTAATTTCGTAAAACAGCCAGGCGTTATTTGTGGGATCCGTTCTGAAAGTTCATACTATCTTGTATTACCGTGCTTTAAAGTGCAGTTCTGATACATGACGAAAAATAAAGTGTATGTTTTGATTTATTTAAACACTTTCTTGATATAAGAAATGAAGGTAACTATTGTCGTATAATCGTAGGCTAATGTTGCAGGACCAATTTATAAAGCGATGACAGTGAACGTCATCGAAACGTCGCGGATATAATTGTTTACTCTGATAGAAGCCCGAGAAGACTCTGTTCAATTGTAATTAAATTGAATTTCTGAATATTGTCTGGATAATTGATTACATGAAAGTACGAGATTACCGATAAATTTCGCCACAAAATGCTGACATGGACAGTCATCGCGTGTATTTCGACGAACTTAAACGGTTGGAATTCCGAGAGAATTTCATCCGTTATCTACGACGGGAAAACTTTCGGTATCGAAGAACTGTAGCTTTTAAATGTGAATATAAAATCGATGTCTTAAAAATTTCACCTTATTTAGCTATAGTGTTTTCCAATCATACCATTTAACTTGCATATTTTTAGTTCTTCATAACTATCTATCTATCTATCTAATTATTATTTTTTTATGAGGGAAACTGTGGAAATCTAAAGACGAAGAGGATGGAACAGGCTCTTCACCCGTGCCGAATTTTTACCGGCTAAAACCACAAACCCTTTCCTCCTGACATTTATCCACCCTGCAACTACTTGCGGGATGGTGGCTTTTGTAGTATATTCTCCGATTTTTAGTTGGTTACTTTCTTACTATATAATATTAGACCCTCCTAAATTCTGCCTTAGCTTCTATTACTTTCTTTGCGTAATTTTCTATACGTCTCTAGCATCCTACGATTTTAGGAGTTTGCCCAGGTTTTCTGGTCTGATTTTCTCCTCGAGATAGGACGTTAATTGGTCACGTTGTCTATTCCATGCGTCGTAGTGGGATATTGTATGCTTCGCGTCGACCTTCGGATTCTCGCAGAAATCGCATTTTTCATCTTCGGTCTTTTTTTAATCTGTATAAATATGAATGAAAAAGTGATTGAAAATAATGAATAAGAATGGTAACCAATTCAGACAAAAAAGTGATAATATAAGTACCACATCGTTTCTATCTTGAAAGGGACAAGGCTCCCAGAAACGTTGTGTGGTATTTATATTATCACTTTTTTTGTCTGAATTGGCTACCTTTCTTATTCACTATATAAATATGATTTGAAACAGTTAGCATCTGGGTTAGGAAGAAGGACACTTCCCCGTGTTTCCTATTAACCCATGGTGAAAGATTTCTATCTCTCTATCTATATGCACATCATTCCTAATTAGATGTTATTATGAGTGAAATGGAAGTGATATTAGGTAACGGCTCGGAATACAGTATCCCAGGTTAAATTCGAATAATATACGCTATAATGTGGATTAGAGGCGATTGCAAGTACTAGTTTAGTGGGGAAATCAAAGGAAATGCCGAACAATAGAAAAAAAAATTACGTTTTCAATATGACCTTCTTTAAATGGATTTTGCAATCGCGATTTACATGTGGCAGATTATATGCAATTTACGGATGAAAAGTTGAAGTAGAGAACGTAGGTTTTCCCGACGTAGACTGGATGAAGAGTTCTCGGGTTTCCAGTCGGGTGATGTAATTTGTTGCACACAACATTTCCATGGCTTACACTGCCATCTTCTTCACCTGAAGATGTGTGAGCAACAATCAACTGGAAACCCGAGAACCCTTCATCCAAAAAGTAAAGTATTTATTTCACAATATCCTTCGTTGGGCGTCACCTGAAAAGCAAATACATCTGTATAGCAGGAAAGGTCGATTGAATTAAGTTTACACGTTATGTGATATAAAGCGAATAATTTATTATTTAGCAGAAATTGACAAAATTTACAAACTTAGATATGTCCGCCTACTTATGGTTGCAATTCGGCGCGTTTCCCAGAAAAAAGATTCGCGGCTTACCAGTATACTGCTGAGACAGACTCAATTCTCGGACCACACAAATAACCATTATTGGTCAGAAAAGACACGTGATCCGTCATTTCCAACAATTTTTATTCACACCGTACACACTCTGTCCTGTCCACCCTTTCATGACATTGCTTGACCTTTTCTGGGCCCATGGATTTTCCTTAATCCGACCCAAAACTGTATACGACGCCGAAAATCCACGTCACGATATTTCAGGGCAAATTTTAAATTTAATTAATAAAATATTCACTATGTTACAAAGTAGTGCTAAAAAGCGCATCATAAGTAAAACAGATCGTGACACTACAAAACAATAAACAACAGGCCCCGTGTACCACTTAAGCATCGGATGACATTAAATATGAAAGTGAAATATTTTACACAGTTGCCTGATTCAGTCTCTTTTCCGATCACTTATATACTAATTTGGAACCGTTCGCGTCTACATTTTCCGGTGTCACTTTGATTTTACTGGCAAAATAAGTTTGCATTTTTTAAGCACGATTATGGGCTTAAGATTCTTCATTAATTTTTCCTTCACATCGTGTCTTTCCTAAGTACTACTATTCCGATTAATTTTGAGAATATTCGGTTTACTCGGAAAATATTTCTTCTTTCATTGCGCATTGACTCTATTCTCCTTCCTAAAAGTCCAGTTGTAAATGCACTCTCTTCTTCCAACATTGCAGCTATTTTTGGAAACACTTGAGGTAGACTTCTTTTGGGATGTAACGTTGGGCCGTTTTTTCTCATCTTCCCTTCATTTAAATATGGTCCCTTTCAGTAGTATTTGCAACTTAGGGTATACCCAAAAATTACACCGAAAAAATATGCGAGTATGGGACGGTCATGGACCACAAGAATGTTGATTGGGGCAAGAAAGTCAGAATAATGGAGAAGAATTTATGTTTTAGTAGCTATATCCGATGCCCCGTTAAATTACTTGTATTTCAATAAATTCATGACGATGTCGAGCTTAGCCGTCGTAACGTTGGTTTCACACAAACGCTTATGTTTCTTCTGTAAACCTTTACGTAAATACCGTTTACCGCTTATTTCTATAACTTTGCTACATGTATATAACTTTTAAGTTGTCCAATAGTTTTAGTTGTTGGTATAAAATTTTGTTATTGTAAATTTAAATTTTTTTTTTTAGCCACCCTGAAAGTTTCTCATAAAAGCTGAGGCATTTACTTAACAAAATAAAATGTAAATTCAACAAAGACCAAATTTGTCAAATAAATAATTTTTGTTATCTTTTAAAAACTATTGGTTTAATTTCGACTTCCTTACTTTATTTATTTAATTAATCTTGTGTAAACTACATAATTTGGCTGCAGCGTGATGGGATTTATATAGTATTATAGCTTTTTGAATATTACAATATATTGTATTGACATTAATACTCCTACTTTGGTATCGTCAAATAATATTCCTGTTTTCTATTATCAACTAGGTAAGTGACAGAGTTGTCATAATTAAACTTAGCGACATCCATAACCGCGTATTTTACTCCAATCTCGGTTGTTTTTGCGTTATTTTTATATGACGCCCCTCCTCTCCTATTCCGAAAGTGGATGAAATTATGTAAAAAAAAGTATCTGTAGAAACGCTATCTTATCTCATTGACCACGACAAAGTATCTCTCGTCGAATATATCGGCCGTTTTAACATGCTTGAAAATTCCACCACCGCCCCTGGGGGTTAAACGGCAAATTGAATGTCATAAATAAAATTTGCGACATCCAATACCCCGTATTTCTAATCTTGGTTGTTTTCGCGTTATTTTTTTGTAACTCCCCTCCACCCCTACCCCTATGGGTGCTCCCCTGCCTTGCGAAAAAGGGTTGAAACTATATACAAAAAAAAATCATTAAGAGAAACACTATCAATATCACCGACACCGAATATATATATATATATATATATATATATATATATATATATATCTCAGACTGATATATCGGCCGTTTTAGCATGTTTGTTTCCGGTTTGAAAGGAACACTTGTACGGAGTTTGGTCAAATTGTAGATTTGTATGAGGAACACACACTCTATTTTATTTATTAGCATTGTAGCTTATTATATTTTCTCACTTCGTGGTCGTCTGTTTCTGGTTTTAAAATAAAACTTCTTGCTTGTATTTGCATGTCCCCCAAGCATTCCAAAAATACATTTTCGGTATGCCATCCTATTAAACGGAAAAATTAAAGTTCGGTATTGTTTGAATGCATCAAGTATTTTCGTTCGTTTTGTGTGTAATAAGTTACTGATATCAATTCAAAGAATCATTAATACTTATTTATAAATATATGATAAAGAAATTTAGGTAAATTTCACTGAATCGCAATAAATTTCAAAATATAGTTGTCTTCCACATTACTATTTTTAGTACAGTACTAAATCAGATAGTGGTGTCTTCCATTTCTTTGAGCATAGATAAAACAGAAAAAGGTTTCCAGATTTGAATAATGTTTTCTCTGAATTAAGCTCACCATATTTGAAGTTGTCGTGAACCAACGTTTCTCAATTTACGTATTTGCGGCCCGCCCCAACACCTTCGACATCTTTCTTTCGTAAAATTCTTACGAATGGCTATTCGCGTTTTATGGGTTCGTAAATCGTAGATTGAGAAGCGTAGTGGTTCCGCTCTTCCAGGTTGGAGTCGAGGCCGGAGTCGTCGCCCCGGAGCTGCAGCTGATGGCGCGGACCTTAGTCTTAAGTTATTTACATTATGGCAGTGCTGCTGGGGCTGTCCTCCACTGACACACCGTCCGGAACACAGATTGTGTGCCAGCAGCGGTGCGTGCGGTGACGCGGGATGTTGCGTGTGCGTGGCAGGTGCTACTGGTGACGTCATCGCGGCGGCCGGACCACTGGATCGTGCCCGGGGGCGGCGTCGAGCCCGAGGAGGAGCCCAGCGTCACGGCCATCCGGGAGGTTCGCGAGGAGGCCGGCGTCTGCGGGAGGCTGGGCCGCTGCCTCGGGGTCTTCGAGGTGAGTACGGTACTGAATTTTAACTTCTTGCTTGCTAGTAGTCTTTTCTTCTTTCAATAAACTTAGCCAGTCATAATAGCGTTTGTATATCTTAATGTTCATACTTCTGCAGAATCCAGATAATTATTTTCTGTTCAATTTCATACGCAATTTCCAGATTAAATTAGATCTGAATGACTTATTTTATTTAGCGAATCGCGTCACAAGAAACTGAGAATATTTTCATCGTGTTAATTAAGGGAAATATTTTTCGATGGCTAAGTTTAGCATTAATATCCCGGGCAGAATGTGTTAAATTTGCTGATTGTGTGGGCTGCAAAGGTAATGTTTACATGAATTATTAAATATAAGCTCGTTTAATTAATCGTCTTTTAGTCTGAACGTAGTAATTTTATATATAAAAAATTCGACATTTTCACGTCGTACTATTCAGGTCAAAGATGCGACAGGCGCGTAAATGTCCTTCGTGATTCTCTCATGCGCCTGACTCACGATCAGTCCCGAAACTATTTACGACCGAGTCAGGATATAAAATTGCACGATCCTTGTCCTCAAGCGGAATTGATTAACACAGCGTGTTGCCCCTACAGTGCTCTAATTAAGGCGTCATTATTCATTTAGTTAATCGCCCGTAAAGAAGGATTAATTGACGTGGTTTTCCCAAATTAACTAGAAGTCGTCGTATTGACCGGTCTACCTTGGCGTGTGCAATTGGATGGCGCCACGTCTGTCGCTCTCCTGGATTATCTGCCTCCGTCTCACAAGGTCGCACACTTGCATTAGTGCCGAGTCAACCGCAATGTGACGTTCAAAGTAAATTAGTTCTACAAACAATATCCTGTAATAAATAATATTTTTCGTCGTCGGGCTGGTATTTCCAAGCAGATCCATCCCTATGACACAAAGGGAGAGGACTTATACAATGAGAACAATAAGAACTACAGAAAGGTTGCTGATGAAGGTAATGCCAAACTAATTGAGTCCCGAAAGCGCCTGTTTCGCAGACGGGCATACAAAATTTTAAACACCTGGAGGAGAAATTTGGGGATTTCGAGAGTCGAAATCGAAGGAGGATGGGAGAAAAATCTGTGAGTCACGGTAGAGAGGCATTATGGTGTAAGTAACGACCCAAACTTTTGTTGGTCTAAGTTTCAAACCTACTCTACTAATATTTCGAGAATGAGAATGCGAGTATGAGCCTCTCATTATATCAACACTTCAGATTCCAACGTCCTATTCTGACGCCGGCGGACAAAATACTTCCCACGGCTGAGAACTTTTTCGACGCAGCTGATGGCGCACTCCTCTGATCAGGAACCGGCGGCGTAACAGCCAACGGCAAAGACGACTCTGCCTTCGCATACTGATTAAAAACAAAAGTTTTCTTAGTATCGTATTGCCATGTTCCTAAGTAGTTTAAACGATCATTTAAATAATTGCCATGACTTGGTTCACCTCACAATTTTCCTTAAGAACTATGAGAGTAGAGTAAATTGTTATTATGGTATCCTTTATTTCTTTAATGGGAATTTGGAAAAAAAGTGTAACGTAAATTGTAAATTTTGACTCCAAAGTTATAAATGTGCTACAGTTTTAAGACTCTTCGTATATTCTGCTGATCCCTTCACTTTCCCGTTGTTTTTTGGGGGCAGGAGGAACTCCAATAGTTTCTGAATCAGTTGGGACTATATACGTTTTTAAACTTTTTGTTGTAATGAATTGAGAAATAAGTTAATAATCGTGAATATTTAACCCAATTACGGATAAGTTTTACTAAATTTTCTCCTGATATGGCGATGATTGCGTTTGTGTAACTTTACTTAGTAAGGGCAACAGCGATGAACACCAGACCTACATTGACCACTTTGCTAACCTACTAATTTATTTTACCAGAAAATTACGATTGTAGTTGTCGCAGTTCTCAATTTAGCTGTGTAATTGAATTTTGAAATAAACGTAGACTGAATCAACTAAATTTTGTTTTCTCTAATGGAACGTTCATGAACTAGATTTCATACGATCATATCGTTGATATGTGGCGAAATTGCACACAGAACAGAATGCGTGCTAATATCCTAAATCGATTCTTATTTACAGGACCATACTCGTTTCATTGTGCTACTGACTGAAATTAAAACAAATATATATTCTTTGCTGTAAATTTTAGCTTGAGCTTTTGTTGTGGAGTAACAGTTTATTTTTTCCGTGTGAAATTGTACTTTTATACCCAGTATATTTGAACATTTCGTTTTATCTTTCGTTTAAGTCTAAATAATATCATTATATATATATATATATATATATATATATATATATGTATACATATATTCAATTTCAAACCTCATTTCATAAAAATTATGTATAAATGAGGAAATAATTATATTCCAACTTCTATGGACTGAATGTTGTTTTTGTACTCTTGAGCACACCTTCCAGAAGTAGTGCAGCTTTTATTCCACTATTATTTACATTGAAAAGGTGTCTAATTGATAATTTACTTCCATTTAAATACAGAGAAATAAGAGGATGTAGGTTTACATTTGATCTCTTTTTACCCTTTTTACCTATTCCGCAATCAAATAAAGAACTTATCAGTTTCACCGTACCATTTCATTTAACTCGACGATCAGTTTTGATATTATCCTTCTCATATGAAAAAAATTAGTTTTTTTTGATGCGGTATTTCATTAGTTTTGAAAATAGTTTAACTTGCTTGATTTTATCAGTCATCAGGCGTATGGAAAGACGATTGCTATTTGGTTCAATCACCGTTGTGATTACTGTATCTTTATGTGCATATAAAGCTGCGTTATTCTAGAAGACTAGCCGGTTGTTCGTCGTGAAGGACATACAGGAATGGAAATATAGTGCACGATTCTTAGTTTTGAGGATCGCTTTTAGCGTAGTGTAAACTATTGATACAATAAGGCTTGGGTCTATTTTTGTTCTTTAATGCGTTGCTTATAACTCCTTGAAAGTTCTTTACTTTTTGTTACTTCTTGTCTCTATGTATAATATATTCATGGAAACGAATATTTTGACTCCTACCTTAGTAAGAAAATTGAACTTAGAAGACTGAATTTTATGTTTTAACTCTTTCAAATAGTTGATGACAATTTAAGATGGCCTCTCCGTTATTTACTGTATAGGAGAAAAACTGTTTAGCCCTTATTCTGTGGAGCGAACAAAATGTTAGATCAGACAGTTAATTTCAAGTATTGGAACGTTCGTCATTGTCTCTAAATTGCCTTTGTGTTTTATTTTAAAATGGGACTATTGAGCAGAATCTGATAAAATAGTTATGATTTATTTTAAAACTTTAATTTTACTGGTTTCTACTTGTTTTCTGCATTTATAGGAGTTTTTATTTTCTTATTCTTTTTCCGCCTTTTATTTTACAAACGCCATTACAGAACATCTGTTGTCGTTTATATAAAATTTCATTTAACTTTAATTGTTTCCATTCTTCGTTTCACGTTAATCAGCAAATATAAATGCATTTAAGTATTGAATGCGAAACTTTTATTAATTAATCTTTTTCCTACCAAATTATTGCGACTGCGGTTAGAATGGAAATCATTGTATTCAAATCATACTAAGCAACCTTGTAATAACGTTGTCGATAGTGAACTGGACAAATATAACAGAAGTAGTGAAAGCATTTTATTGAAATTACTCTGGACTTAATCGTAGATACTTTAATATTTACGTTCCCGTCCTCTTTAAATTTAATCGAAGGTACATGTTCTGTGCGAGATTTAATCTGTAATAAATGTATGTAATTACGTATTTGAGTGACTAAGGTTTCGTGATTACATTAGTCCTTAGGCTTCGGGAATGAGGAAACTGTCAAGTGGTACAGGGTTCTTAATTTAAAATTATATCTCTATTACACAATTCATATTTTTAAATAACATTAAAGAGTAGTACATGCTAATCATTTACACTATTGTGTGATCTTAAGATTTTAGGAGGAAAACGGTAATGATTACTATGTGCTGTATTAAGAATACATTTAATAATAGAAGGTATAGATAGAAAAACTTCAGAGGTGGGCAACAAAAATTTAAATTCGGGGACCTGGTCACAGGTCAGAAAAGGTAGACACATTAGGGTGGTAACCTTTGGCAACCTGATGGTAGATCACTTTGCGCTCTACTTAAATCAGGCACGGGTAATAAAGCATTAAAAGACATACAGGTCATCACAAATTTAATATCAAAACAGACGTAGGGAAATTCACATTCCTAAACAGATCGATAGATGATTGGAATTTTTCTGCAGCAGTGTTAAAGGAGAATCTTCCAACAAAGAAGTTTAAAAATAATCTTAAACAAATTAGTGAAGTGAATTTATATTATTATTTTCCCTCAAAATATATCTCTTATGAATAAGAAGCATAGCCAATACAGACAAAACAGGTAATATAAATACCACACAACGTATCTTAAAGTGTTGAAGGGGGGGGGGGGGGGCAAATTTTCAGGACAAATTTAAAAGACTATTTTATTTTATTTTTTTCTTTAAAATTAGTTTTATTCATTTATTTGTTGTACTTCAGTTCTAAACTTTCCCCGGGATCGATCCAATCGCAGATAATAATATGCATACATAATTACCGTTATTTAACTTATGATTCTGATACTTTCTTGAAGTGAAAATGTATAGGCTACCTCAGTAGAATCGTCTAAACTCTAAAGAAATACTCCACGAGACATTTCCGAGTCATATCAGAGGGAGTGTTGGTAATTAAAGAGGAAGTTAGGCAAAAGTAACCAAATTTCGTTAGGCTGACTCTATTCTGAATTAGTACTGATCACGCATCATGTACGAGAGATCGTGTGTTGCTAAATGGCAAAAAGCAAGAAAAGTACTTAGCGAATGTGTGCAAGAAGAGAAACATTCGTGCTCACGAAAGTGAGTGAAGTAATATTCGAAGGCCGCATTCAAGTGATTAAATTCTTTCCTATTAATGGTGTTGTGTTTGTCGTAGTCGGTGGTTAGAGTGCGGCTTATGGTAACCGCGTGCTAGCATCGTGCGCATTGTCAAAGGTCGCGTCATATATTCTAATTATTCCGCAATCGGAATTTATGATACGTAAGAAAGTCTTATCAACATATCCAAACTATAGTTTATTATGCTTCCGCCATATCGAAATTATTGTATTATTCACATTACGTAGAAATATGTCCGAAAAATAGTAAAGAAAGCAAGCTTTTACAATCAATCATATTAAAATGTCACGTCCAATAACCTAATTTTAATTAGGTTTGTGGAATTTAAAAGTTCGGAATCTGGCGTTCGTTTAAATGCACACAAACAGCAACTGTACGGAAATTTGACGCCTAGCGCCCAATCTTATCAACGTCGTTTGTACGTTTTTACACATCCGAGCAAGCAGCAAGGCGAATATGCACTAGTCAGTCGTCTTGGTGGCCATTTTCTGTCACGAACTTGTTCTGTCGGCTCGCTTCAACGTAACACATTATACAAGCAAATTGAGTGAATACTCTAATTTTTAAGTTGCAATACTTGACACTAACAACGGGCTTTCTCTTCGGCGCGCAAACGCGAATGTTCCGTCGAGCATTTTTTATGCAATTCCTATACCTCTTTTTCATCATTATATGGTCATCTGATACATTTCCCTATTTACACTTGATACCCATGTATAACGTCTTCCGTGATTGTCAAATATTCTGTTGTCAACTACTAGTGACTTTTCTTTACAAAGCTAAATAGTTTTTGCCCCCTCTTATTTCTTTCCCCTATTCCGAATTTTCCTACTTTATCTTCTTCCCTTTCCTGACACAGCGTTCCAGTCTCCCATAACTATAACACATGCATCTCTTTTTTTTTCAATAATTTCTTCAAACTTCCCGTAGCATTTTTCCACTTCTTCATCTGCATGCTGAGAGGTTGGCTTTTACAACCTATATTAATACCACGCCAAACTTAGAAAAAGCAAATCTACTAAACTATGTGTTTGAATACTGTAGTCTGTAGTGACAGTTTTTTTCTCAGTTACTGTGGGCATATATGATATTCAAATTATTTTAAAAATAGCAAATGCAGAACATGCTGAATTCGCACTAACGCGAAATAAATTCCACTCAAGTTTGTTTAAAAGATAGTTTATTCAGGTCAATTCACTGTTGACGTTCACGATCTAGACATTGTTCTACTTTTCATGTGTTTTTTTTGCTAATAGTTTTAAAACATCCATTCGTAGTTTTTTCGTTTTTACGAGACGTTTTTGAGTAGAATAATATATCTAGGAAGAATTAAGGCTAAGTATTGAGCGTTAAACACTCCTACATATCCTACACCGGCAGCCTCTGAATTCAGGTCCCGATATGAAACGAAAAAATGCCATTAATTGAATAACCTTTATATTGTTCTTTTTCTGAGGGTCATCAGGTGGGCTATAGAGTTTGTTATTAGAAGCCTATTGGCCGGCCTGCTGTGGTGTAGTGGCCAGCGTCATTGCCTCGCATCACAGAGGTCCCGGGTTCGAATCCGGGCACGGATGTTTGTGGTCGTTCTGGTCAAGAAAACTGGGGTTAAGGCTGTGGGAGAATCGACACTCTGACCAGGTGTCACTCCTAAATCCAGAATGTGTCATGTGAAATGACAATCTGGCAGCTGTCTCGGTAGGCCAAGGCCCTTCATGGGCTGTCGAGCCAAGGAGTTAGTTAGTTATTAGAAGCCTATTATCGTGTTTGAAGACAATATTTTGATAAGTACTTGAATATGGCAAAATTCATATTCTGGCACAATTTTAAAATAGATATATGTGGATCTTTGGACGACGCCTTGGGGGATTCAGGGAGCGTAAAGAGCCATACCAAAAGTTAAACTATAATAAACTTCATTTACAGTCCGAAAATCATTGTACATTGATTTCTCTTAATGATGATGATGATGATGATGATGATGATGATCCCGCGGCTCCACTTCTCTCTCTGCTTACTCTAATCTTCCCCCCGGGGGAAACCTTGCCGATTCCGAACCGACACAAGCTCCCCCTATTATGAAACGGCTGCAAACACAGTCAGGCGAAGAATAACAAAACCAATAAATACTTCATACGGTGTGGAATTCACACAGAAGGAAATACTGGATGCACCTGAAAAGTATGACCCAAAGAAAGCCCCTGGGATCGATTGACTGACTAGCGATATCCTGCAGAAAACATTCCAATTTTCCTCACTGAAATCTACAATAGATCTTAAAAGGACATTTCCCCAAGCAATGGAAACATTCGTGCATCATAACTATTAAACCTGGAAATGAAGTCAACACAGATGCATCCAAATATAGGTCGATAAGCTTATTAAACATATGAGGTAAAATTCTGGAGAAATTATTGGTAAATAAAATATGTTACCACGTATTTTAAAACAATCTCCTCAGTGAAAACCAGTTTGGTTTCATACCACAAAAAAGTTCTGTGGATGCAGCGATGATTGCTAAAAACTTCATTAAGACCCATTTATTAAAAAAAGAACTGGGTCGTCTTCGTAAGTCTGGATGAAAAGGTGCATTCGATGCAGCGTCGAATGCTATTCTAGATAATCTCAGAATACTTCAATATCCTATCAACCTTTACAACCTCACTAAGGATTATTTTAAAGACAAGAGTTCTACGATGCATGTAAACACGGTGAAAGCAAAACGAGAGGTTACTGAAGGATACTCCCAGGGTTCTTCCTGTGGCCCAGGATTCCCCTAAATATGCAGTTCTCGACGCATACAAAAGTTATTGCCTTTGCGGACGACATAGCAATAATGACCAAGGGGGCCACACCAAAGGAAGCAGAAGTTTAGGCAAAATCGGACTTCGAAAAAAATATGGGTTAAGGATAACAAAATGATGTTCAACGAGGATAAATCCTAGGCCACGCTGATCACTAATAAACAAAAGACTAACAATATCAGTCTTTACCTGAACAATAAAAATTAGTCTTAGTACAAAAAATAAAATATTTTGGATCCTGTTTGATAATAAATTAACTTTTGATATCCACATAGGAAACTAACAGCGAAAGTAACTGCTGTCGTACACACGCTAAGTAGATCAGCAAGACGGAATAGGGGGCTGGGATACAAGACACTAAAGACTATTTGTATGGGAGCCTTAATCCAAATTCTGATCTACGGAGCTCCAGTTTAGGTGCAGGCGATTTGGAAACAAAAAATACTTAAACAACTTCAGAGTATGCAGACTCGTAAACATAAAAATTGCGAAGGCTTACAGAACACTTTCATTCGAGGCATCCTGTGTTATGGCTGGATTTCCTCCAATTGGACTAGCCATTAAGGAAAAAAATAGAACTACAAAATGAAGGTAGGACTAAATACATGAGGTATGCAACACAAACCTCCACCCACACTTGAACAAAGGCCACACCCGGCGGAGAGAACCAAAGTCGAAGAATTTAAACAACATATGTCACTATATAAAGGGAAACACAAATTAATTGCAATTCAACAAAAGAACGTGACCATTGAAAATTGGAAATCCCAATGGGAGGAATAAATAAAAATTAGATTACTGCAGATCAGCCATACCTAATGTGACGGAAAGGCAAAAAATTGAAGTTCCAATATCGGCCAACTTTACGGCACTAGTTATATGCCACGGAAAAACAAAAGCTCATCTTAAAATTAAAACAAACGAACTATGTCTTTGCAACTTCGGCAATCAAACCACACAATATATACCTGCAAAACACTGGAAGATCTAAGAACTAAATTGAAAGAAAAATTAAAAGGGGAAAGGAGAAAATTGGCCACCACAGAATTCTGATTTAATAAGGAAACACTTAAAGGAATTCAACGAATTCATTAATGTAATACTCTTCAATAAATTATAATAGTCACCAATATAATGAAAAAAATTCTCCAAGTAAATAAATAAGATTCCAAATAAAGGAAACCCTACATATGTAGTATTACCATGTAATGAAGCATATGGAGAACCCCCAACCCCTAAAAGAAGGAGTGAAAGAGGGGACCACAATACCGCTCTTAATGACGAATCACTGCTGATGTAGATCCCTTCCTGGTACGTTCTCAGTTACAAGTTGCTCGTCGGAGAAACTTTCCTGCAGAAAAATTCAGCAGGATATCCCAAAATTGGAAGGAACTGACGTGGTTACATATGCAGATGACACCGCAATACTTGAAATACATAAATACAAAAATTTAACAATTAAAAGACTACAAGCAGCCAGAAGTGTAATCATTGGAGGATAATGCAAAACGAGCAGAAATCTTTCAGTATCGTCTTTACAAATAAACAATCAAAAAACACCGTCTCTAAGAAACAATGTCACTATTGTATTATATGAGAATAACTCCAAGTACCTAGGCACGACTCTGGATTCCAAACTTAGGTGGAAAGAGGATGTTAAGAAAAATAAATAAATAAATTTAGCATAAAATATCAACAATACTATTGGCTAATTGGAAGAAACTCCAAACTTTCAATCTCCAACAAACTATTGATATTCAATCAAATGAAACCATCGTGGCTCGGAGTGTGACGCAAGCATTAAGTGTGTACAAACGTTTCAGAATAAAGTGTTAAGAAACATCATTCAGAAATACGTGTTCCTTTTATCGTTACCTAATTTTCTGACTTTGTACAATAATAATTTAAAAACATTTCATTGCCTTGGTTTGTGCTTAGTATCGTAAAGACTGAAGAATTTAGTACCGGAAATATATTAATGATGATTACCAAATTATTCTCACGTATTTCTTCTGAATATTCTGCTTTCTACTTGCAATACAATAGCTTTCGTCAATTGATCTTAATATGCTTAGAAAACAACAAAAAATGTGCGTAGCCGTCCGAGATCTAAAAAGTTCTTATTGAACGTTGTTATACTAAAGTTAATAACTTTTAATACGATTCCTGTCAGTACTACGATCGCTCACGTAAGGGAAAAATTAAACTATCGCCACTGTCAGCTCTAAGTTGATGTTCAGTTTTTTGTCTGCAAGCTTATTGCATCACTCACTGATCTCTTCCCTATTATATTTTCTTTGTATATCATTATACTTGGTTTTTATTATGATTTTAATATGAGACTTGTGCAAAAACAATGGCACCGGCGCCAAATGGAGGTCAAGCCTACGGTTCAGGTAATTTGCTGTCAGATCTACGTAACACAAACCTTTTTTTTTACTTTGGAATTAATTATACCATTACTTGCTCAACGTAAATTTCAATTGCTTCCACTGTGCTATTAACCTTTGCTAATGCCTAACTTTCGTTAAAATTCCCGTTACTTTTCAATTACGTAGATTTCTGTATTCGTTACTTTGAACTGAATTTGTTTCAGACTCAAAAAAATATTTATGGTGCACTAAACTTTTATACCACACTAAAGTTATGATAATAGCTACATACGTTTAAGTAGTACTAGTCTTCAATGCCCAGTTGTTTAAACATTTATTACATGCTTTTCTGTTGCCAGCGGGCGATATTCACTTAAATATGTATGGCCGTATTTAGGCGAAGCTAATCTACTTTGTGTCAGGGTCATTAATGTCCTAGATAATGACAATTCTAAAATAGATACGAGGACATGCGTTTTGATACATCTGTACAATTTGCGTGTAGTCTTCAGAACATTTGCATTTTTGATTATAACATTACGGTTCAAATATTATTTAATTTTTCGTCGGGTTTTTATTAATGAGAAAAATCAAATAAATTAACTACTATTATCACAGACATTTTATATTGTGTTCAACACAACGACGTTCGTGTACATTTATGTACTTTAAAAAATGTGTCTTTTGAAATATTAATAAGAAATATTGCCAAATACAGACAAAAGTGATATAAATACCACACAATGTTTCTGGAAACCCTGTTTCTTTCTTCAGGTGTTAGGAAAACTGAAAACACACGAGCCTAAAGCGACACAACCGCACAACACAGTCGACAATCTAAAAAACCTGAAGAAAGGATCCAGGTTTCCAGAAACGTTGTATGGTATTTATATAATCACTTCATTTTTCGTATTCATTTTTGTACTTTAATCAGGTTGTATGTCATGTTTCCTACAGTAACGATTCTTTTTGTCATAAGTGGTGTAAAAAAAACTGTACAGAAACGTTGCGTTGAATAAAATATTTTAAAATGTTGTTTCTGACTTTGTTTCATGCTTTTGTTGATAATTTTGTAGAAATTGGGATGTTTTCGAAAAATGCTCTCTGAATTGTTAAAAAACGAAGATAATTTAATATGGCTTAAGCAGAAATTGTAATATTTTTCTTTTCTTGGACATTATTTATTGCGCTTTCATTTTTTTTGTTAAGTATCTTATTTTTGCAATGAATTCTTCATTACCTTATCGTTTACGTATTTTCGTGCTGTAGTTGAATGTTTGCTGGAAATACAAAATTAATACGTTAAGTATAGTTAATTTGGTTTCGACTTTTATTAATATCAAAATATGGAATGTTAGAAGGCCTGGTTTTGTTATTTTATAACTTCAGGAAAAAAATATATTGCCACACCTCTAGCGTTCCGCGCGTATTTGTTGCATATTGCACATTGAATATTTTGAATTGAATAAATTTGTGGGAAAAAAGAATAACCTACCTGGAGCTTTGGGAAAATATTTCCTGCTTTCGTAGAACGTAATTTATTAACTCGGAATGAATTCGTTAACCAAACTTTACTTCTACGATCAAAGGGGTAGAGTTTCTACTTCACAAAAAAAACTTTCATTTTTATTATCAAGTTTTGTCTGCAAGTTAAGAAGTAGGCATTTTCAAACCATTTCAAAATCATTGCAGTTTCTCTTTATTTAGATAATAGCGTGAAAAACCAAATGATGTTTGTTATTTAGTTGTAAATTTTGTTCCTGTCTGCATCCATCCTTCTTTATTTTTTTATCAAGTTTTGTCAAATATGTCTTGACAAATGCGTATTTGCAGTGTGAAAGTATTAAAAATGGGGGGAGGTAAAGTTATCCACAGCCTGAGTACGGAAACTATTGCTAATATATATATTTTTAATGATTTTAAATGAAGAAAACGATTGTCAGAGTAGAGGGACCACTTTTTTGTACTTCTACTTTTAGGGAGTAGCCAGTAAGTTTCTCTCGCTATGATTTTTTTTATCTCTTCTAATTAGTGTCTGAACTAAAAGTTGCACTCTTAGCCAGTTTATTCTCACTAGTTTGTGCTAATTTTGATTCTAAAGTACTTGTTCTGCGAGTACTTTGATTTTATACAGAGCTGCAATTGTCCTTGTACTGAATAATAATTGTCTGTTCTGGTATTTGAGCTGCGTGCGTTGTTTGACACCGTTATTCTGCTGATTCGAGTTTTACTGCGGCAGCCAGCCGGGTGGCCTGAATAACGACGCTCACGTACTCGCTTATTTTAATTATTTAACTTAACAGATATTTGTAATTAATCACTTTCGTAGATTCACTCCTACTCAAATGTTGTGTATCCATCGTCATTGATCTCATTAAGGCACCGCTCCTTATTGTCGCGCGACTAAACCACACGTCCGCTCTCCTCGAAGGTTCGCTCACGACTTTGATACATAAATCTTGCAAAAAAAATTGAGGCAGGTTTCAAAGGCCCTTTCGAGGTCCAAAAATAAAGTCACCGTATCATTTCCATTATCCCTTTTCCATGACTCTACTACAAGTTGGACAGCAGTCCTGTGGAATACTTCTGTCTGAACCTTGGCTGATGGACGAAAAGAATTTTATTTTTATTTACATGCTCTATAAATTTATCGTAAATTATAGACTCAAGAATTTTATCAATAATAGGTAAGACGAGAATCAACCATAAGTATGCTATTTGGAACTTTAAGAATTAGTGTAATACATTTGACTTTAACAACTACATAAAATTATCATATTATCATATTCAATAGTTATCCCTACCGTAGTAGCTTCTAATTCTCTTCTTAGTTCATCAGTATCTTTTTACCCCTAAGTGTTTTTATTGTTTTTGAACCATCGCCCACTACCATAACAATACAATGATCAGTCATTTTTGGCTTATCCAATACCTTGCAGTGTAGATAGATCATTATATCCATAACCATATCTAATAGTGTGTTTGACTTATTTGTAACTCTGGTAGCTTCCTTGACCCATCGCTATAAACACAATGGCATAGTCACTTTGTGTAATGTTCTTATATAATAATGATTTTCTAAATTTAACCAATCCATATTTAAGTCTCCGGGGATCATTATGTTGTCCCCTTTGGCTTTTCTCCTTAATTCTACTATCCATGAGATAAAGTGAGTCATGAACATAAAATATTTGTTTTTGAAAGGCAATACGCATACACAAATCAAAGATGAGTTGGATTATGTGTATGGGGACACTGCACCATCATTTACCACAATGAAATTTTGGGCAGCTGAATTAAACGTGGCCGTAAGAGCTTGGGAGACGATGAACGTTGGGGACGTCCAAAAACTGCAATTACCGACGAAAACTTCCCCAAAGTTCACCAAATGGTGCTACACGGCCGCCGAATTAAAGTGAGAGAGATAGCAGAGGACATGAACATGTCAAAAGAACGTGTTTGTCACATATTAAATCAACATTTAGGCATGAGAAAGCTGTCCGCGCGTTGGGTGCCGTGTAGACCAAAAACGTGTTCGAATGAACATTTAGGCGCAATAAATCAGAGTTTTGGCGCCGATTAATTACTGTAGATGAAACTTTGATACATCATTATACGCCCTAAACAAAAATACAGTCCAAACAGTGGACTGCAAAGGGGGAACCGGCTCCAAAAAAAGCAAAAACCGTTTTTCGGTTGTGGCGACTGTTTTTTCGGATAGTCATGGAGTTATTTTAATCGATTATCTTCAAAAAGGAAAATCCATTACTTGACTAGCTGAAGGCATAACTTGCGAAAAAACTGCCATATTTGCAGAAAAAGAAAATCCTGTTTCACCAAGACAACGCACCTCAGCGGTTGCCATGGCGAAAATCCACGAATCACGGTTTGAACTGCTTGACCATCCGCCTTACTCACCAGATCTAGCCCCAAGCGACCTCTTCTTTTCCCTCATCTAAAAATTGCGCTCGGAGGACAGAGATTTTCGTCAAATGAAGAGGCAATCACCTTCGTGAACACTTATTTTGCAGAGAAAAACGCAGTGTACTTTTTAGACGTGTTACAGAGATGGGAGCATCGCTGGGAGAAGTGTGTAGAGTTACAAGGAGACTGTTGAAAAATAAAAATTCAAAAAAAAATATCTTTATCATTGTTGGGTCGGAAACTTTTCAGACCACCCTCGTACACTTAGTATATTTAGAGTCGGTCACATCTGTTTTAGGTACCCTTCTATCACCAAAAAGAGTCCAAATCATCACATTAAACAAGAGTTTCAGTCGAACACAGGATACTGAGCTCTTTTTCCCTCTACATATGTTTTAGTTCATATAGGTTAAGTGCAGGATCCACATAAATCAGTATTAAGCTATTATGTTTATTTCCTCAGACTTCTTTCCTATTTCAGCCCGTCTTGAGTGATTGTATGTTTCTATTCTATTATTATATTATATTTCTATTCTAGCTATTCTCCTCGGTGGTTGTAAATACAGGGACAGATTTTATCAAAAAAAAACACAATAAAAAATACGAAAAAAACAACAAATGCTGGATCCCACGAAAACAGACCCACTCGCTAGTCATCGCCTTCTTTGAATATAAAATGTAAGACTTCACTAACGAAAAAAATATACATAATAGATATTTTTAGAGGGGCAATAATAATTAAAATACACTTCACTATTTAGATTACTCTTAAACCTTCTTGTTGGAAGATTCTCCTCAAATACTGCCGCAGGTAAATTGTTCCAATCGTCTATCGATCAGTTTAGGAATGAGAATTTCCCTACGTCTGTTTTTCACCGTTTCGATGATACAGGATTGGAGTCATTGCCATATTTGGAAGTAGTTGGCACATCAATATGCATCATCCTGTAGATTATTAAAATGATATTTGAATAAATCTTCTGCCTAATCGCATCAACTGATTGTGGAGTCATATGGTGAGTGATTTATCGGCAACAACGCGCAAAGTTTGGTTTCGTCGATTCAATGACGGAAATTTTGACCTGAGCGATAAGAATTGTGAAAACCGACCTAGAAATATTGAGGGCCATCAGTTACAGGCTATTTTGGACGAGGACGGTTTCCTATCGCAAAAACTGTTATCCGAACAATTGGGGTGTTACTCAAGTAGCCACGGGAAAGGTTCAAAGGATCGGAAAATGGGTGCCGCATGAATTGAACGATAGGCAGATGGTGCGATGCCGAAACACATGCTCGCCCGACAAAAAGGAAAGTCATTCTTGAGATTAGCGATAAAATGTGAATATATTTCGAGAATCGTAAACACATTAAATCGTGGATTGATCCCGGCCTACCATCAGCATCGTCCGCTGAACGGAAGACGATGCTGTTCGTTTGGTGCGATCACCAGGGTATCGTCTACTGTGAACTGTTGTTGAAACCTGGTGAAACTGTCTACCCAAAACTACCACCAACTGATAAAATTACACCGTACTTTGCGTGTAAAGAGACCGGATTATCAGCAAATACATCACAAGCTGATTTTTCTCCACGACAACGCAACATCGCACGCGTCAACGATGTTCCGAAACTACTTGGAGGGTCTCAACTGGGAGGTCCTACCACATGCCGATTATTCACCAGATCTGGCCCTTCAATTACCACCTGTTGTGGACGATAGTTCACGCACTCCCTGAGTAGCACTTCGATTCTTACGAAGACGTCTGAATATGGCTTGATGAATGGTTTACCTCGAAAGAGAATGAATTTTTTTTTTTGGTGTAGTATCCACAAATGTCTCGTGAGATGTGAAAAATGTGTGGTTAGCGAGGGCCGGTCATTGAAATTTTTGCTCTCTATGAAATAAAGCATGCTTTTCAGACTCAAAAATAGCGGATATATATAGTTTCTTAGTTTTTGAAATGACCATCAGTTATCGGCAGTCGGTTTAAAAGTGACAATTCTCAATGTATTCTTAAAACTGGATAATGCGTGGGAAAGAGAATTAAATTCTCTACAACTTTCATTTATGACAATTGAATGTACGACCTACCATTTTGGAGATATCGGCTGTAGAAATGCGATAAACTGCATTCTTTCCTGAAAGGACGAAAAATATTCTACATTTAACGAAACTTTTCTATAGCTTAATTCGACCATATTTCGTTATCGAATATACAATTCGACGGAGAATTGTATGCTCTACAACTTAGAAGTGTAGATAGGCTATATATAGGGTAATCCACATAGTGGCAACTCCCTTCGTATAGCATAGGAAAAGGACTGAAATGGGGGATGTGGAAAGGTATAGGAAGGTAGCCAAGGGTTAACTAGGGCCCCGCGGGCTGTAGTTTAAGGATCCTACTACCCGGCAATTCGCCTCAATGTGACGCAGGAAAGTCCTAGAAAAACCTGCATCAGGTAGATCTGTCAGGTAGTACTTATCCCACGCCCTTCCGATGTCGGGAGAGGGATTTGCTGTGGGGACGCAGCATTCCCTTCACCGAACCTCGACCAGTTTAGGATGCAGCTTTACAGATCTTTGTATTCAATAGAATGCTTCATTCTTTGGCTATCAGCAAAAAACTGAAAAGAGGTGCAAAATTCTGTGGTTTTTTAGGCCCGGGAAATTTTCCCCGAAGCTTTTCTAATTGGAAAACTAGTTTTTTCACTACTGGCTTCGACACACAGAAGTAGGAAAACTATATAAAATACTTGATCTTTTGCGTGGTAAGATGTATTTAGCTATTGGGCTATTGTACTCTTTCTGTTTCCAGAATTAGTTATTAATATTTCTAATTTCGATCGCAATATGTTAATTAACCAATAAATATAATTAACCATTTATTTAATAATGGGGAACTCCTTTAAAAGATTTATTTCGCGCCTTTATATTATAATTAATTTGTTATAAAAAAAGGTTAACTGATTTAAAATAAAAAATATAAATCTCTCTGAAGGGTTGTTTTATACCAAAAATATTCAACAGAGTTTGATATAGTACCAATGATAGTTATTTTAGTTTTAAATAGGTGATCTCATTGTTGATGGTAAAATAAACCCACGGCCGCCAGGTTCAAGAACACCATTCCGCGTCTCCTGCTCCACCGTGAAACAGCAACGTTGACGTTCGTGGATACGAACATCAACACTTTTTGATGACATAATACAAATCCACGTATCCATATCTGCGTCCTGATGATAACCCAGATTCCAATCTCCATACCTACAGCTTCACAAATAATGTTCGTAAATTGAGGAATTGAAAAAGAATATTAAAAATGTAAGAACCGATATCTTGTCAAATCAAATTTGTAAAAACTTTTTGTTGATTCGTTGCTGTATCTAGTAAATATTCGCCAAATGGTCACATTTTTCCTGTTAAACATTGATTTTTTAACGTAACAAAATTAATTTCATATTACAATTTGTGTTCATTACAGCTTGTAGCTGTGTCGATCGTGGGAATATTGTATTGTATCAAACTAAGCCATGTTTATGATATTGTGATTTCGAATTTCTATTTAACAATATTTAGGACGTGCTAGACTGTAGTGTACAACTGTCAATCTACGTAACTTAACATTCAACTTCAAACAAAACAGAAGTATACGAATTAGAAGCGTGAGAATATTTTACGAGTCATAAGGATTAACTCATGTTTAATTTCAAGATTTTTCTGGATTTGCATTGACATAAAAATCACATGTTTCCAGTAGTGTCGCTTTAAATATATAATTTGGAAGCTATTCCTTATCTTTCACTAACAGCTTACGAAAGAAATACCTGCGGTTTTTCATACCCAAAATCAAGGTTTTCCTTCAGAAACAAATACATAAAATTTACAAAAAATGGTAAATTACGGTGAGTTGAAAGTAACTCAGACACAATTCTATACTAGTATCTGCGCCTTGTTTCAGATATTATCAGCTATTATTATACCACGCGTCACCAGGGAAAGCTGGTGGTGCATATGAGGGAGGGGAGACAGCTAGGACATTGCCACGATGCGCACGAAATAAACATGCACACGGAATGATCTAGCAATGTCAAATTCTAGGCGCTTACTGAAGGTGGTTGGCTGCGCAAGGGGAGGGGTAGCACCTGCTAATCAAGATACTAAACTCAGCCGCCAACGTTCGCGACACTAGCTATAGTGTATCTTAATATTTTCCTAAAGCTATTTACATTCCAACCAAACGTATCCTAATCGTTCCTTATTGATGTTCATATTTCTAACTCTTTGCTTAATTTTGTTAACTAGAGACTCTCAAAACACCATAAATTTTCTTTTAGCGATTTGTTATAATATTCAGCGAGCGAAGAGATTTATTTATTTGTAGGTGCTACACAAAAGTTAGCCCAATTATTCACCAAACTGGGAAAATTATTTAACAGACGTTCGTTCGGCCATTTATATAGATACCATACAGTTGCTTCAAGATTAAATGCAATAATAATGTGATATTGTTACATAAAATAGACAATGTTTGATTTTACATTTACAATAGATTACAGAGGACTTCAGAGAAATATATCATGTAATAAGTAAAATATATTTAATATAATAGAATACGCCTTAACATATGAAACATTAGAACATAATGTGTAATATAATAATACAGTTTGATAATATGCAAGTACATTTGGATCATAATACATAAGTATTTTTAGATCATAGTCAAAATAGGATATGAAATAGGCTATATCTAGGGAAATTGAGTGAAATAAATATAATTGAGGTGGTAATCGATTGTATATGGTAGTCTTTCTGTGAATTGGAGATTTTGAACCGGTCTTGGATGTTTTGAATATATTAGTCGTATTAAAGACATACCACTTTTTTTTTCGGTAAAGTTTTAGATCATCCAAATAAAGATGTTTTGAATTTGTGTGTTTGTGAATAACGTGAATAGCAGTAAACTAAGATTCGATCATTTCGGCACACCCGAAAGAATAAAGAAATTTTGGAAGTTATAACCACTGTAACATACGTCTGTCTTGTAGGTAGGATCTGATAAGGTTTCATTAATCTGACGGAAGGACAAAATGTTTTTAATATTTCGATTAATATCTTATTGTTATGTTTAAGGTTTTTTGAAAATCGATGTATATAACGTCAGCTTGTACTCCGCTGTATAAACTTTCATGGAGGAGTTCTATATAATTGATGAGTTAAGTTGTCGCAGATCTTCGTTTTATAAACTCTTGTTGGATGATTGATATTGAGGTCTTACGAGCGTGAAGTGGAGGAGAAAGAAGCGAGTTTGGCCTGTAATTCGATATTCCTTAACGAAATAGAGAAATAGGATCAAATGAGACTACATTATAATTGTAGTTTGCCATTTTACTAATATAAAATTAACAAAATAAAATGTTTGGATGAAAATAGGTGGTGTGACGTAACAGCACGTGTAGCTGGTCTATTCCTGCGTGCCGCCCCGTAGAGTCGATGACCAGGTGAACATGTACACAAAACCTTAATTATAGCCAACTTTAGTAGAATAGACTACACTAAAATCGCAAAAATACGGGCTTATAATATTTCATGGACACAGGCAGATGTCCGTAATTTAAGAGTTATGTTCTACGTTAATTTAATTTGATATTTCGTAATTTTTGTGTTATTTTAAGTAGCGCTTGCTAACTATATATAATAATAAGATTTTATCAAGTTTACAATTGATTGATAACTCTGTAAAAACGTAATAAATGGCATTTTATCAGAAAAATATTTCACAATATTTCCGTTGAGGTCAATATACATCGTTCATCAAGATACAATTTTTTATATCCTGACAAAAATAATCATTCCGAACTAAATATATCACCGGTATCGCGATACCACTGACACAAACTGAATACGACAGGTCACGAGCAATGCGTAATTCGGATTTGTATTTGCATACGCCGTTAATGCATATTTCTCAATGTGTGTGTTGCATCAAGAAAATGCGAAAGACATAATAGACGTTTTATATAAGGTGTGAACGATTTTTCTACGATTAGTAGCCGGGATTATACAAAATGCTAAATTTTCTTTCTTCGGAAAAATTAATTGATATAGTCCTATTTCGTGATTATGCTTGCATTGGAGCTTATTAATTAGGTCGCGCTCATAAAAATTGGAATTTAGCCTTTAACCTTCCAAATTGGGTTCCCCCAATTATACTCTTAGTAATTTTGAATTACTTAAATGTCAGATAATTCTCTGTAGCTCTTTTCAAAAATGTGCTGGTGTTATTGTTTTGATCCAATTCTTTGTGTCCATCTCCCTTTCAATTCTATTCTATTGCAAATAATAGCTTCCCACCCTGAAAATTACCGATTAATAAGTCTCCTTCCTACAATTTCCAAACTATTTGAAAAATTACTTCTTCCTCGTCTTATCAGCCAACTCTCCTTCCTAGTTCCTGACACACAATACTGTTTTCGCCCAAAACATTTCTGCTGCCATCAATTATACTCCCTCTCCAACCTCATAAACGACTCATTCGAACAACGCAAATCCTGTATCACCACTTTTCTTGACATAGAAGAAGCGTTCGACAAAATTCATTACTCCCTTCTCTCAAAAATCAAAGATCAATTAAATGACACCCATTATAGAATACTCCTCAACTACCTCTCCAACAGAACCTTCTCTATTAAAATAAATAACCACATCTCCCAACCGCACTCCATCGCTGCAGGTGTCCCCCAAGGAAGCGTTATTGCCCCATTCCTATACATCATCATCTCCCACGATATTCCACAACATCCCGCCACAAGCACAATCTTTTTCGCAGACGACATCGCCATCTCCTACCAAACCTCCTCTCTCACCTCCAATATCCAACCTCTCCAGTCAGCGCTCAGCCACCTAGAACACTGGTCCAAACATTGGCGAATCAGCATAAATCTCACCAAATCAGTAACCGTCCCATTCACACTATCCAAAAATCCTCCTCCGCACATCCCCCTCTATCTAAACAACGCCGAAATACCCACAAAAACAGAAACCACCTACCTAGGACTCCTCTTCGATTCAAAACTCTCTTGTAAACTCCACATTAAACACCTCCTCTCTAAAATTAACCTTAAATTCAGAACTTTATATCCTCTCCTAAACAGAAAATTCCCACTCACACTCAGCACAAAACTCCTGGTATATCTCTCCATCATTCAATCCACCTGGTCCTACGTCTCATCCATCTGGGGAGCAACAGCCAAAACCCATTCAGCCAAAATCCAAACCAAACAAAACATAATCCTTCGCACCATCACTAACTCTCCCTGGTACCTCAGAAATTCCATAATCCACCACAACATTAAACTTCCGCAAGTCAACTCAATAATCACCAAATCCGTAACCTCATTAATCAAAAGCACCTTCAACCATCCTAACACCACGTCCCAGCAATTCCATAGCAACCCTCCCCCACCACCTCACGCACGTCGCCTCAAGAGAAAACGCCCTATAGACCTCATCCTTCCCCCAGAACACTCTGGCACCTCCTAACCCACCCCATCCTCATACCCGCAGACCCCACCCACCCATTCCATCCATCCCATCAAATTCAACATCACCAGCAAACCCTCGTAACCCAACAATGCATGCACTTTAGTTATCAAAATTAAAGTACAAGAAAAAATTTGCAAAATTACGTTAATTGCTGGATTAACGTAAGTGCCAAGTTCCCAGGTTAATTATGTACAGAATTTTAATTGTATATACTGTAAACTTTATGTAACAACAAATAATCTTAAGATAAAAGTTTTGTCAAATAAAAAATAATAGTAGCTGTTTTTTTTTGTGTATCGTAACGGTTAAAACGTATGACCTAGTTTTAAGTGCAACCTGTTGGCAAGTTTTATTGTTAGTATTTATTCAGTTTCCGAGTAATTTTTGTATGAGAATTTTAACTAGTATTGAAAAATTGGCTGATCTAATTTCATTTATATATAAAAAGTCACTAATCTCGAAAAGGAAGTACATCAAATAAGCATGCAAAGCTGTACTCGACCCACACGAAAGGAAATTAAAAGACGAAGAATCCGCCTCCGTCTCGATGATTTAGTCGATATAAAACGGAAATTGAGATGATAGGGTTCATTTCTTTGTATATTAGAACTCTAAATGTATAATGTTGTAATATTTAACTGTGTATGATCATGGGGGTTTAATTAAAAACAATTTAATGAATTTAATATAGTAATTTAATAGCAAAAACAACAATAAAAGCTAAATTAATAATAAAAAGCAATCAAATAATTATAATGGACGACTTTTTATCTTAGGGTTCTGTCGGGTGAACCACAACATGGCGAATTTAATTTAATTAACTGAGGTATCTTGGTATTACGATACTTGGCAATAAAAACATAATATTCACAACCGTGCCGGCGGCTATTAGTTGTCTGGTGATGAGAGATCTAAAGGTGCGTTCACACTTGACAGCAACTCGCAGCCGCAGCTCTTGAGAGTGACTCTCACAGCCCTCTACACGGGAGATTTCATTCTCCGACAGCAACTCTCAATGGCAACTGTGGAGAGTCCACTGAGACCGTTTAGTCAGTTCTGCGAGTGGTTTTAAGCACTTGGCTACATTCTTCGTCCGCATCCCTTCCTATGCTATTAAAGGGAGTTGCCACCATGTGGATTACCCTCATGTGGATTACCCTCATGTGGATTACCCTCATGTGGATTACCCTCATGTGGATTACCCTCATGTGGATTACCCTCATGTAGCCTGTTACTCTAAAACACGACAAAGAGAAGCAGCAGCAGCTTTTTTAGTTTTTTTTAAATCTTCAGTTCCACTTCCGCACTTTTTATTTTTAATTTTTTTTAAGCTCCTGACATCCCTGTAATTAAAATGAAAACATGATTATTATTAGTCACCTGTGTTTCTGTGAGGTGCGATGACGTCATCTGCCAGCTGATTCAATGTCATCTGTGAAGGATATTTAATAAAGATTGTATTTTTACGTATGTTTATGTTAAATAAATAATGCACTTTTTGGCCAACACCAGACAATATTTTTATTTATTTACGACAACGTTCAAACCAGCATTAATATCTTATCATTTAATCGATCACTTTATAGATGACAGTTAAGTCAGTTCACAGATCACTCCTTCGTCTCCCGTAATTCAACTACCTACAATCGTATTTCTCTTCCGAGGAATCCTCATTGTCGTTCTCAAATTTGTGACGAATTATTTTAGGATGCAAATTAATTTATTAACTCCAATTAAGTTTACACTTGATGGCACCTATTAAATATATTATATCGAAATTTTAATTCCCATAAAAACTTTCAATCTTACGCTAGTATCAGTGAATATTTTAATTTTTGACACATATTTGTTATTTAAGGCAGACTCTTCACTCCACTAACGTACCATGATACTTTTCTTATGACTGACTGACTGACTGACTTTTTGACGCTACGGTCCTTGTAGAACCTTGGTCTCCGCAACTATCTTCTTCCAAAGCTCTGTTTCGATTGCCTTGGTTCTCCATCTCTTGACTCCCATAGCGCGTAGGTCTTCCTGCACCTCTTCAATCCAACGCTTTCTTGGTCTACCTCTATATCTTCTGCCACCTGGATGCCCCTCCAGAACTTTCTTTGGTTCTCTTGTATTCTCCATCCGATGTACGTGTCCTAGCCAACGCACTAGCAGTTTTTATCACAAATATTATATCCTGCTCATTGTGCAGGTCTCTAAGCTCCTGATTTGTTCTAATGCACCATTCCAGTTATGTTTTCGTTGGTCCAAAGATCTTCCTCAATACCTTTCTTTTCCATGACATTAACCTTTTTTTCTTCGGATTTATTTAATATCCATGTCTCCGCTCCATATGTAACCACCGGTCGAACTATGGTTTTGTAATGGTCAACTTAGCTTTCCGTGAAATTTGCTTGTTCTCTAATGTCGGAAATAAAGTCGCGTAACGTCGATTTCCTGCGGCCAGTCTGATTTCCTTTTTAGCTTCATTTTGTGCAGTGATTTCTCGTAAAATGCACAAAATGAACCAAAAGTAAGGTCCCTATGAC
This sequence comes from Zhengitettix transpicula, assembly GCA_037074705.1. Taxonomy (NCBI): domain Eukaryota; kingdom Metazoa; phylum Arthropoda; class Insecta; order Orthoptera; family Tetrigidae; genus Zhengitettix; species Zhengitettix transpicula. Next base: position 69,442,532 of record CM073590.1, on the reverse strand, counting down.
ACGGCGATTCTGTTTAGCTGATTCAGAAAAGGATCGCGACAGTCGCATGACGGTTTCTTGCTTCTGCTCTCCACTCCTTGTTCCTTTTCTTATGACTCCGGCCCTTTGTTGCAGAAGGTAAATCACAGTGGAAATCGTCTTATGTTTTAATGTTTTACATAATTTTATGTTTTGATTTGTCCGCGGACATAGGAATACTAAACAATGATGATTTTTTACAGATAATTCAAAATACCATAAATTTTAAATATACGACTACTATTTAAATCTCAATAATTGCTCATTTATATTGTTTAAATATTTAATATTTGTTATTTTGAATCATTGTAAATATCTGCATTCTTTTACATCATTTTCTTTTTTTATTAAAATTTTATTAAAATTACTTAACGTTGTACGTAATTACTAAATATATTAATTTAGCACTTTTCTTATAAACTTCCCAGCTCTGTACTTCATCACCATACATCACAAGTGGCTGTGCAGTACGATGCCCCTTATTTTCTTTAAAATAACCTTTGATTGAGATTTATTTTAATATTACCCAAAATGAACTAATATTTTTGTTTTTAAAACCTAAAGGACTTTAAAATAAGATTTATAATTACTGAATGGTTCAGTTTACTTATTACTTAACCTGAATTATGGAATATCGCGAGAAAGTTTTTGACAGTTTTTCCATATTATGGAAAAGGTTGCCATTCTGTTTACAAAGGAAAGAAACAATTAGAAATCACCGATCGAGGAGATTTAAAGATAAACCTAACATATATATATATATATATATATATATATATATATATATATATGTGTGTGTGTGTGTGTGTGTGTGTGGAAAATATAAATATTTTCTATTAAAACATCACGTTTATTACTCCAAATAAAAACAATAATTTTTTGTATAGTTATTTTATTTTATAATTTTACTAATTTGCATTTTATCTCGTATCTATAAAACATCACATGAGTATTTTTAAACTATCAAATATAGTAGCACTGTGTGAGCTGTCAAAAACGAATTTGAAGTTGATGAATTTGTAACAATTCAATATGGGGTCTCTACGAGACAAAAAAAAGTTTGGAAACCACTGGTTTAGAAGAAAATTACACGTGGTTTCAACTAGCTAGCCAGATGGCTACTGAGCGAGTGAATATTTTATTTGTCATCGAAACTATCACACAAGCTGACTGACTTACCCGCTTTGAAGCAAAACTCGCTCAATGTCATCGATCCCTAAGAGACTACTCGCTTCCCAAGGAAACCCTAGGAACACATATAGGGTATTCGTTGCCACCGACCAGAAGAGTCATGGTTCTTCAGTCCGCATTATAGTACAGGCAAGGGTCCACTTTGCAAAAGATAAGATTGTAATGTGTAATTCGGTAAGCAAAAACCAATATTTCCACCTCTAAAAAACCAGAGAAAAACATTTGGTAACCAAAACTGATCAAATTTCGTTTTTCATAATATTTTTAATAGTTACAAAGCTAAATGGAATGGTAGAATTTAAAGGCCACAAATTTGTATAAAAAAATTAAAATCAAAACTTAAGAGATACGTAATATTTGCATATATTACATTTGTTACGATCCCGGTGGTATTTGTAGAATTAAATATATATATACACTTGTGGAAACAAACAAATAATACAATTTCAAAATAAACACTAATCATCTATAAATTGACCTGAAATCTAACCACTTCTCTAAAAAAAAACATTAGTTTTAGAGATGCGTCGAAAGGTCAAGGGAACTGATTGTAAATACCTGAAGTACAAGTCAAAATATCTAGGGTTCTGTTTTCACAGAATTTTTTCACCGCGGCTTAAGTATTCATATTATCAAGAGAGGCCTCAAAGTTTCAAATTATTAAATATGTTGTGCCAAATAGTTCTAACATTTCGTGATGATTAGGTAAGTGTTTTTTTTAGAGTAACAGACTACATGAGGGTAATCACGTGGGGGCAACTCCCCTTTAATAGCATAGGAAGGCATGAAAGGAGGGATTCGGAAGGTTAGAGGAAGAAAGCCAAGGGTTAACTAGGGCCTACGGGCCCGTCTGTCGCCCACTCACTAGCAGGCCGCGCCCGTCAAAATATTTTGTACACCTATTCAGCGGGCCAAAGCAACGACTTTTTTTTGTCATTTACCTTTTGTGCATGTTAGAAAGGCGACGGATACAGGCCGCGGTTTTGAGTGTTATTCTCGAGTAAAGAGAGAACTTCTCTTATGTTGATCTGATGAAGTGTAATATTGTTACAATACTTTAATTTATATATATTATAAAAATTGTTTTTGCTATTATAAATTATAATAATTGAAAGTATCTGAAATTTGATATAGTATATCACATTTTTCAATGAGTGGTGGTAAGTAAAATTTTTTTTTTATCACTGTAAGTTCAACTTGTGAAGATCAACTCCTGTACCACTTATTTCAGAAGCCTCCATCTTTTCTATTTATTTTAGGTAATTAGACCTTAGGTGCTGCAATTATAACAATCTGACTTCATAATTAAATTTTATAAATAAAGCAGAATGTATGTATATTTATATATTTCTATGTTCCTTATACAAATCTACACCGGTGTTGCAAATTTCGTACACGAGTTCTTTGCGACCCGGAAACAAAACACTGTCGGTGTGAGACGCGTCTAGCACCCCCAAGAGCTGGGGTCGAAATATTCAAACGTACTAATACAGTTGATATTTGAGTCCCATAGATATTTTTAGGGATCAAAGAGATTGGTACTGTTTATACCAATGTGATATGTCTAATTTCAATCCATTACAGCATGGGAAAGTAGCACCTTTAGCGGTGGGGGTGGACGAGCGTTACAAGGAAATAACGCGAAAACAACAGAGATTCGTGAGACATCGCGGTTATGGATGTCACTGAATTTATTTATGACAACCTGGATAGCGCGCGGAAGTGGGCGGGGATAGAAATGTTCAAAATTGTTAACCTGTAAATATTTGAGTCATGTAAATATTTTGCGGGGTTAATGACACTAATAATATTTATAAATATATTCTGCGTATAAATTCAACCCATATCGGCTTGGAAGGAGATAACTATGAAGGGTAGGGTGGAGTTGCATTACATAAAAATACTGCAAAAAAAACTGTGTCGATGGCGGCATTATGAATGGCTCTGAGATTAATTATGACAGGCAACTTGCAGTTAAACCCCTACGGGTGTGGCTGAACAGAGGTAGAATTTTTCAAACATGTCGATAGGCCGACATTTGCGGACAATAAATATTTTTCGGTGTCATTTAAATTCATAATAATCCGGTAGATATTCTCTGTGAATAATTTCAATTCCTATCGCCATGGAAAGGGGAGCACGCTTAGGGTTGGGGTTTGGTGGTGCGTTACATGAAAATAACGCTAATAGACCAAAATTCGAGTCAATTTTGGGGTTATGGATGTCGACGAGTTTCATTGTGACAAATTGGATACCGCACGGAGGTGCGAGAGTTGGTTCTGAACGGGGGTAGTAATTCTCAAAAGATGTAACCGGCCGATTTTTGGGTGTAATATTTTTTGTTTAACTCACAGTAGCGGTGGTGGAAATTTTCAAACATGTTCAAACGGCGATATATTTGTCGAATGAAACTATTTTAGGGTCAATGAGTTCAACCTCCTTCGGAATGGGAGGTAAACACATTTAGGGATAGGGGTCGAGTTGTGTTACATAAAAATAACGATAACCTACATAGATTGTAGTCAAATCTGGGTTATGGATAAATGGCATCTCGGAAAACACTAGGCACCCAGCTAGTTAAATAATAAAAATAGAAGCCTATTACTCAGAAAAAATGAATTATTCAATTTAAAACATAAGAAATATGATACACGACGTTTCGCTCCTCATTGGGACCTCTTCATGTGCATAATTGTTATTTTATGCTATCTAAACCAATAAATTCAGAAACAAAGTCTTACATACATGATAATTTAATAATAATTTCTTACGTGCGGTTTGCGGATAATTATATGCTCTTACTAGTATTATTCAAATTGGTGAAAAATAATGGTAATACAAATTTCATATAATACAACAGACAGATCACAAAAATAAATAATCATAAATTTTGTCTTTTTTAACATTAATGGCCGAAATATTAGATATAATATTTCACGCATCAAGCTGGCATAATATTTGCATTCCACAATATGTGGATTTTTTATACCAATTGGTTATTTTAAACCATGTCCAAGACATCCAAAACATAAAGTTTATTATGTTTTAAATTGAATAATTAATTTTTCTGTAATATAGTTTTTATAGAATCAATAATAATTTCCGGGTATTCATCCCTAAATGAATATACAATTTCGTGATATTTCTTATTTGTAGAGTTTTTATTTGTATGACAACCACGATTTTAATTCCATAGTTAAGGCCTTACTGTATGTATATATTGATTTTTCTAATTTACATTTTTAGAGTATATATTCTTTCCACTCTTAACCGTGATAAACTGAAATGAATTACACCCGATAAAATATAAGAAATCACTAGGGAATGGGGCAATTTCGTCCCCCACTTTTCAAGTGTTTAAGTATGATATTTTTATATACTTTTGAGATATTATAACGCAAAAAATTATCGTTACAATAAATTCATTCTCGATTGTCATCACTACTGGAATCTTTCTTCCCAAGAGACTGCTTCGTCTTCTTATTACTCTTATTGTTTGTAACTAAACCACCAGATTTTCTCTTCCTCGTTTCTTGTTAAGTTGCTTTTGTTCTATCTCATTCTCCTTCATTTTTTCTTCAAGTAACGAATTACTGTCGGAACAGCAGACGTGACTCTTTTCGTAAGGGATTATTCTGTCCCATTTTCTCCCAACACGAATATTGTGTTATAGCCACACAACCCCATCTTGTTTCCCCAGAAGAAAGCATGAACAAGCAACTTTAGTTAACTCTTCAAACGTCTGTATACGTGTAAATAAATGCATCGCTTCTGTTTACGACATAAAACAGAATTTTAACTAACTTACCTTAAATCAAGATGGCTTTAAATGGATTTTCTCTTAATAATTTTGACAGCAAAGGCGCAGGAACCATTGACATACACGTAGCAATTAAGTATCAACTGGGAACTTAATAAATTCACCACGAGATAGCAGAACCAATCACGGAAACAATAAAGGTGATTGTTTTTCCCCAGAGAATTGTTTTGCCCCGGCTTAAAATCATGTCATATGACAGTAAAACTGTTTATCATTATTTCTATGCAGAAAATACCTGAGAAGGTTCAAATACGTGTTGAAACGTTATTTTTGAAGTAAATAAACTGGTTATTAATATCATTATTTTTCATATAAAACTGGCTTAAAAATAAAACCATTAAACATAATTTCTCAAAGTCAGAATTTATTAAAAATAAAATTTATATTTTACTGCAAAACGTTTCCTGCCTACGTTCAGGGACCTCTTCAGTTATATAAAATTAACTAAATATGTTGTTAATTTATGTAAACTATTAAACAGAAAAAAGTGGACATTTTCCAACAACTTTCCAGGGACAAAAATATTTATTATATTATATTTGATGCAAGTAAGATTAAGTTTCTATTTTCATTTATAAAACATTTAAATATTTAATTATTAATTATTGACGGACATCGTATTGTCCCGCGGTTAAACATACCAACTCTGTTTGAGAGCTTTGACCTAAGGTGGTGTGAGAAAATTTAATGTCTGTGATTGACGGGGTCAGCGATGAGCGTCTAGCGCTGAGAGGGAGACTGAGCCGCTGCTTGTTGTAGCCACAAACCCACGGCATTTTATCTTCTTTCCCTAATAAATAAAATTGTTCCGCAAACAAATCTATACCTGTGGAGCAAATTTGACTACATTTCGTACACCTGTTCCTTTGGAACTGGAAATAAACACTGAGGGTATAAAACACGACGACCACCCCGAGGGGGCGGGGATGGACTGGGGTGGAAATTTTCAAACATGCTCATCCGGCCGATATTTGCGTCGAGTACATTTTTTTAGAGTTAATAGTCGCAGATTTTTGAAAAACGGTTTACAACTGGATTTATTATCCGTATTATAAAGTATTCTGATGGCACGCTTTTGCAACTAGAATATTTCAATGCTTCTGGAACAATTGGCCCAATTTGCAATGCCATAACACATAAGGAAATGAAAATACGCAAAGTACACCATTTTCGTTGTGTTGATGTCAACAAGCTGCATTAAGGTTCTGAGACGATAACAAACAGATCTATATGGTGAGCCCACTTTAAATTACTATCAATCTAAAGACCCAGAAAAGGCGCATAAGTCGTGAACTTGTCTACTTGTTACTACCATCCGCTGAGAACTGGACGAACTTGGTTTGATCTAGATTTAGAGATGATTTATTGACTTTAAACCACACATTTAGTTTGTCCACAGCGATGTTAACGTTTCTAACAAGATTATCAACATTTTTATCTGCAATCACTATATTTTTATCATACGCGTAGAGAATTGATTTCAGAGGATGTGCGAATCCTGTAAGATCATTAATATAAATAATGAAAAGTAAAGGCCCAAGAATCGAGCCTTGAGGGACCCCGCAAATAATTAATTCCCAATCAGATAAATGAATATGTCCAACTTTAGTTTCGACCGCTAGCTTTTGTTTACGATTTTTTAAATATGATTTTAGGAGAAGTAAGGCGTTTCCCCGTACACCATAGTATTCTAACTTTCGTAGTAAAATTTCATGATCAACCGTGTCGAATGCCTTAGACAGATCAGCAAATATTCCCGCTACCTTGAATCCCTCGTCCAATGAATTTTGAATAAAGTCGTACATTGCACTATTTGTGGATTTTCCTTTTAGAATGCCTTGCTGGGAGGAACTTAAAATATTATATTTTCTCAGGAAATTATGTAACTTGATGTGAATTATTTTTTCAAAAATTTTTGAAAAAATGAGAAGCAAAGAAATTGGCCTATAATTTGACACGTCATATGGTGAACCATTCTTGATTAAGGAGATTACTTTCGCAATTTCGAGAGCATTGGAAAATAATCCAGTTTCAATACATTTGTTAAAGATGAATTGAAGTGTAGATGCGATGGCTTCGGCACACTCTTTCACCATTTTGCTTGTTATGCCATATATATCTGCTGCTCGGGAACACTTCAACTTTCTGAAATTATTTCATCTATACATATAGGGTGAAAAAATATACTATTTTGGAGAACCGGTACAGAGTTATGTAAGAATTTGTAGAAATCCTCTTTTATTTGAAGGTAAGCAACATTTACGAAATAAGAATTGAATTTGCAAGCTGCTCTACCGGATCTGGTCTATTGGTGTAATTTCTTTGTGATTGCGGACACATTTGCCCGATACATTTTTGATAACATTCCAAGTTGCTTTGATTTTATTATCAGCATTTGCTATTAAGTTTTTTTCGCGGCTACCAGCATTCTCTTGTAAATACGTCTGTAAGTTTGGATGCAGTTAAGTAATTGATGGGATGCGGAGTGATTCTTGAGTTCGTTCAAAAAGCAGAGTTTATCCCGCGATATTCGAATACCATTAGTAATCCAGTTAGCCTTGTTAACGTTCTTGGTAGGTTTTAATTTAGTTAGGGACTACCTCATCAACAATTGATATAAAAATTCTTAGAAACGTGTCAAAAATAGAGTTTAAATCATCTGTTTTGCATATATTAAGTATACTTTGCCATTCAGTTATAAAGTTTAACGTTATAATAAAGCAAATATTTTATAAATAATCAGTTGCGCTCTACATATTATTGTTTAATACTTATTAATAAGTCCTTCATACCTACAGTTCTATCTTGAATTATGGAAGTCTTTGTTAATTCTTGTTTTTCGCGTTTATTTTCTGTTTTCAGATTAAAATTTTAATTCATGTTACACGATTCTAAATGAAGAATGTTCTCGATTATTTAATTTTCGTATTTATACGAAAGTAAATTATTTGATTTTTTTCTGCAATCCACTCTGTTTGTCTTTTGGTGGACAGCTTATTAAAGCTTAAAATATTACACTGCACTACATAAATAATTATATGAAAATATTGACGCATCTTCTGTTTTTACTGTTGACTGAGGTGAACCACAGTGGATATGAGTTGTTGAGTATTTTCTTCCAGGGGTGCTTCTAAACAAGTTATACTGTAAAAGTATTGAGCTAACTACAAGAGAATGATAGTAACAGATTTTTTTTTGTTACTGACATCACAGTAAGATGTGAGGGTTCGGGCCTAGACGGCCATTCCCAGGGCTGCGGGAGCCGAAATAGGCTCAGCGGCCTTCAACCAGTCATAGTGCAAGGCCAGCTAGATTCTAGTCTCGAAAATTGTTAGTTATTTAAATTAAATTTTATACCGTTCCTAACACTATTGCTAAAAAGTTTAGTCCTTCGATATCAGTTTTCCTCCACAGTTAAATGTCTGGCTCACTCGCCGATAAAAATTTTCGTTAAGCCAGCCAGATAGATAGCTGTTGAAGTAGTCATATTACAAAATTTACTAAATATTTGTAGACAGTTTGTAAAGCAAATTGAGATTAAAAAAATTAAAATAATTTTGGTATACTTATTCTATCTGTAATGCTTATTGTAACCGGATATTTACACCCTATATATTGTAATATTATTTATTTTACGATCTCTAATATTTTTCAATATTTTCTGTCATCTCATTAATGTAAGTTATTCCTCATTTTCCTTTTCTTTAACGTTCTCATCATATACCCTTCATCTTCCTTTTTTAGCATTCTCATGAACCACATTTTGGAAAGGGCAATTTATAAAGTTAATTTAAAGCCATGATGATGAAATATATAGAAGATGTTTTGGCAATAATTAAGAAAGTTGATGTAGATAAATTACTAGGAGAATTAAATTTACGGGTTGCCTGGATGATCCCCAACTGGGGAAATGAAAATCAATACTGGCATTTCCGCATAATGATGCTGATTATAAGACACCATAAATAATTAAATTTTCAATGTCTTCTCGTGATTACGGAGATTCATGCAATTAAAATTTGTCGATCTGTGACGTCATCACATCACTCTGCCAGATTACCCCTGCGCCGCCAAGCCAGGATATATTGTATTCTCCGTCCCTCTATACTCCGTCGTTATATAATCTCTTGGCACTTTGTGTATGTTTAAGATATCTGAATTTAATAAAAATTGTACACCTGAAGGGATCCCAATTAGGAATTTAAAGTTGTATTTGTCAAATATAATGTTTTAAATTTGATAATTTTTTCTGGCTAATAGGCTGATGTTTTTCACATTTATCTAAAAGAGGTCAGTTATTATAATTGTTATTTGCGTGGCACCAAAATTTTCCCAAATCGTGGCACTAGACCTCAATTTCAGATGAGGCAATGACTCTCTCTCGTTTGTCTGTCCATATCAATTAAGTTTACAATGTCACATTGCCAACATAATTACCATTTCACATGCATTGTCTGAGCAAAACTATTTGTTGTTACAGAATAGTGAACGCAAGCATCGTACAGAAGTTTTTGTGCTTGTAGTTACAGAAGAACTGCCTGATTGGGAAGATGCCAGAACGATGGGTATGTTTGTTTATATATGCAATTCTTATGTGAGAAGTATGAATTTGTTCAAGTAGTTTTGTAAGTTGTACTTTTTCTTGTTGAACTAAATTCTTTACTTATTTTTCTCTAATTAGTAAATTTCTTGACATTGTAATAAATATGTGCCAGGTATGTTCAGAAAGTAAGTGTATTGTGACCACAACGTGCAGATTTTTTTAGGATTGGCAACACTTGGTAGGGAGCAATCTCCTGACAGCGAGAATCGTATGGACACGGTAGTATGTAAACTCACGTTGTAGTGTCCCGTTGCGTGAAAGATTTCGGTAAGAAATCCCGCCAAATGGTGTGATCCTCTTTCTACTAAAGGAAGGAATAACAACTACCGAATTTTTTTTTAGCGAATCAAAACTTTACGGCGAAGGTGTTATGAACAGAACGAGTATGTTTAAGTGGTGCAGGAAGATTAGTGGAGGCAGAAATAATGCTCATGACAAGAACGACCTTCCATTTTGACTGCTGAGTTAGTGAAAATAAAAACGATGATACTGTTCGTGAAGACCGCCGATTGACCATCTGCCAAAAAACTCAAGACTACAATTTAAGGCTAAAAAATCGTGTCCAATGTCCAAATTGGCATCGAAAATGCATCATCTTGTTCGAATTTCTGCCTCAGATGGAGACCATCAATGCACAACGATATTATAAGAGTCTAAAACCACCCTGAAATAACATTCACAACTAAATGAGCGGAATACTGACGAGAGAATTGTGCTTGTTGCACGACTACGCCCGTCCTCACACAGCCTTAGCCACCAAGGTGCCATTGTACTCATTTGTTTGGGACGTTTGGAACCTGCACCCCCCCCCCCCCCCCTCCTTTGTATTCTCCTGACTTGGCCCCTTCAGATTATCATCATTTCACCTCCCTGATGGCACACATGGGTGGAATTAAATTTTCAACTGATGAGCAGAGCAAAAAGAGATTCTGAAGTGGCGGAAGGAGCTGGCAGGAGAGTTCTTTGAGGAGGGCATAGAGAAGCTTGTGCCACAACTCACCACATGTATGCGATTATGTGGAAAAATAGTCAACAAGTGTTTCAACAATGCCCTGTATTTTTGTCAAAATACACTTCATCTAAAATATATAAAAATATAGTACACTTACTTTCTGAAAATGTCTTGTAAATTATAGTAGTCTGTTACTAAACCAGCTCCAGACTCAATCATAAAAATTATACTTTTTTGTTAAACTATTTCTTGAGTAAATGATGTTATACTCAAAATCCGTATGTTTTCAGGACGTAAACGCAAGTGGTTTACTGTTGAAGATGCTCTTCAACAATTGTCTCAACACAAGCCTGTGCAACTAAGTTACCTTGAGTCCTTATTGACCTGCCACAATGACAAGGTCACTTGAATCAAATTTACCAACAAAGTAGTATGACCTGTGGGAGAGGGGTGTGTTTGTGTGTATGTGTGTGAGAGAGTGAGAGTGAGTGTAAGATAGATAAATATAGGGAGGGTGGGATGTTTCTGTGGTTAAGAGGGAAGGGAGGGGAAGTAAAATATATTCCCCCAGTTACTACTGGGCTTAACTTTGTTTTACAACTCAATAATTGTAAATTAAGTTACTTTTATGTATATATTCATTAATTAGAATTAGAATTGAATATATATGATGGAATAATTTAATACCACTTACTAAAATTGTATAAAAATCAAGTTTTACAATACTCCAGTTGCTTATGTATGTATTTTATTGTTTTCTTGAATATTTCTGGTAAAATATGACCACCACCTCTTCATGTTTGCTTTGTTATATATATTTTTAATATTAAGAAATATAATCATAGATTTTTGGGAAGTTTGTAACATTATCCATTAATGTAATATTTTTAATCTTTATGAAACTTGATATTACTACTTCATACATATTATAAAATGTGTGTAAACATAGTGTGGGAATCTCATTTGAAGCTTAAATATAAATATAAGAATAATACAGGTAGCTCTGAGTAACTGGGATATTAGAAAGTGTACTCAACTTATTTATATTGTATATTCATTCTGGTAAAACTGCCTCGTAATGGGGTAATAATATTATAAGAGTCAAATTTTCCATGAACAAAATTTCATTTTCTTTGATTTATATGGTCATGCAATAGAGATATGGTTGAATACAAATATTTTTCAACAATTAGTTTTCCTTTTGTATATTTGTGCAAATGTTTCTTATAAAGTTTATTGATAATTGTACTTCTTTCATTGTGGGTCATTCCATGCCAAGTGACCAAATCGCGTTTTGGGTACCACCTTGGATTTTGATGAAATTTGGTGATAGTGTTGAATAAAGCTTAAAGTGATGATGTGCAAAATCTTAGATTCACTAGTAGTATATAGGGGGCGCCAGGGCCTCCTGAAAAAGTCACCTGTGCAATTCAACCGTGCGCGTGAATAGATTGTGAAGTTTGAAGTACTACTGTTGTGGAACTGTAGCAGCTAGCTTCCTGAAAAATGGAAACTACAGACAACTTTTTATGCTCTACACGATGGTTGCATTTTCAAAGTTTAAAAAGTTTTAGTTTTATTGCTGTTATATCACAAATTTGCTAAAAAAAACCGTCACGTCAATTTGAGACCGACTTTTCGGGCTTATAACTTTGAAACAAGACGTTCTACAAACTTAAGCTTTGATGAGATAACTAAACCCATTACTAATTTTAAGCTGCCAAAGTATCAGCTTTCAAGCTCACTTTGTTGTTAAGATATGTGTTAGTTAATATGAGGATAACATTTTATGTGTCAAATTTTGTGTATTTTCAAACCGAAATAGCAAAAAAGCATTTGTTACAATCAAGTTCTTTTTTACCATTGGAAAGAGCAGACTTTTTTCTTTTAGAGTCATCTAATTTCATTTTAGAGACTCATCATTTAAGGTCTCCAGCATAAAGGTAACTCATGCGCCACTCTTGCACGTTCTAACAAATTGGCAAGTTCCAAGTACTATTGTTGTGGAACTGTTGTAGCCTTCCTGAAAAATGGTAACTACAGACAACTTTTTATGCTCTACACGATGGTTGCAGTTTCAAGGTTTAAAACGTTTTAGTTTTATTGCTGTTGTATCACAAAGTTGCTCAAAAAAACCGTCACGAAAATTTGAGGCAGATTTTTCGTGCTTATAACTTTGAAACAAGACGTTCTACAAACTTATTCTTTTGTAAGTTAACTAAACCCATTACTTATTATAAGCTTCCAAAGTTTAAGCTTTCAAGCTCATTTTGTTGTCAAGATATATGTTAGTTAATATGAGGTTCAAATTTTACGCGTCAAATTTTGTGCATTTTCACACACAAATAGCAAAAAAACATTTTCTACAATCAAGTTATTTTTGTTACCATTGGAAAGAGCAGATTTTTTCCATTTAGAGTCATCTAATTTCATTTTAGAGACTCATCATTTAAGGCCAGAAAAATTACTTTGAAAATTGCCTTTATTTAACTACTTTCGTGATATACATATATGATTCTACAAACAATCTGCAGGAAGTTTATAGTCAGCCTGACTGGAATTATCATACTTTTGATTTTAGGGTCTATTTATAAGTTTAACGTACACTTGCTTTGCTCAATAAAGTTTATTATATACTATTATTTTATTTAGACAATTATTACTTGCTAGTATTCAGTTTGTATGCTAATTGAAAAATTTCTTTTATTTACTGCATTTTGCCTATTTATAATAGGATTATTGAAATTTGTGATACATATTTAGAAACATTATTGAAATTTGTGATAAAGAAGACCTATATTCAAAGTAAGGTAAAAAATAATCTTCCAAATTTAAAATCAAGTTAGTAATTGTACAATAATTTTCTCAATATTTAATGTAACATTTTGAAATAATAAATTGATTTATAATATGCACTAAAACTTTTTAAACTTTGAAAATGCAACCATCGTGTAGAGCATAAAAAGTTGTCTGTAGTTACCATTTTTCAGGAAGCTAGCTGCTACAGTTCCACAACAGTAGTACTTCAAACTTCACAATCTATTCACGCGCACGGGTGACTTTTTTTCAGGAGGCCCTGGCGCCCCCTATATACTACTTATGAAGGTGAAATTTTACACAGAATTGTCTCAGACACATATTTGTCCCTACACAAAATTTCAGCAAAATTGGAGATGGTGACTTAAAATTTTATTAGAAAATTTGGTCACTTGGCATGGAATGACCCTTGTTCATTCAGGAAAGTAAGAAATTTTGGCCTATTAGTTTTTTTTTTACTTCAGATTTTCATATAAAACTTCAGTTATTTCCAAATTAGCATCATCCAGCAATTATATTGCTTCACTTTGTGAAAGACATGAAGTGGAAGTAAATTATTTATTATTTAGCAAACATATAAGTGTTAGAATATAAATATATAAAACAATATATCTCGTACAAAACTGAGAATTGTTTTGTATGTATGGATTCTCCTATCCCTATAGAGGTTTTTTAATTAAAACTTTTAGAGATAATTGTAATGTTCACTTCTAAAGTACGAAATGTCCTCGAGACTGATAGAAAATGTCTTTCAATTGAAAAAATATCAGAAGTAGACTTAATATTTGCTATCTTATGTGAAAAGATGAATATTTCTTTTATAAGTAAGGATGTTCTAAGGTACTTTAATATTATATAAAACATTGTTCATAAACATTTTACGTTATACTAGACTCTAATAAGTTAAACTGGATTATTATTATTATTTGTTATATTTATGTGCTTCATATTTCTCAAAATTATAAATTATAGTATCTAACTGTAAGTTGGTCTTTAATTTAGTTTGTAAGTAGTATTTGTTTACCACTTTGGTTTATTCAATTTTTTATATCATACAAAATGCAGAAGAAGTAATTAAATCTACTCCAGTGTTCTTAGGAATGGACTTTGACTTCATGCTTTACTTGTTTAATATTTTGTTACATTGTTTCATTTAATGTACTATTTTTAATGGGTTGGAAAATTGATATGCTCAGGGAAGTCAGGGAATCTAAAGCTATGCTCAATTTTTGTTACATTAATTTTATATTGTTTCGTGTTATATATATATATATATATATAATACACACACACACACACACAAAACTAACTCCAAAATTCTATATTTTTGTGTGCCAGTTTCTATAAATATTGTAATTTTATTGCTCCATAAACTCATTTCCTGTATATGAATTTTATATGAAAGTCTGTTGGAAATATGAAATGGATGCTGTCATCAGAGCTTTATTTTACAATATAACAATCTGCTATGGTTCTGTAACATCTATATTTAATAGATTTTAACTTGTGCTGCTAATTTTTTCAGTTTAACTGATTTTAAAATAATTTTGGGTTAAAGTTTTAACAATTATTTTTGAAGTAATAAAATCAAAATAGAAACATCATAAGAAGAAAACAAAATTTGTGCATATGCATATATAAAGTGCTTGTATTTTTTAAATAAAGGTTTTAAAATACAGAGGACTTCAATTATTATACATTTGTCATGTGCTGTAAAGCCTAAAAAGAATGGAAACTGCTACCAATATCAAGAAGACAACAAATTTTTACCATTTTGAATTATAGAAAACAGTGTTCTGCTGTTATAACTTTTAAGTTAACAAAACTTATACAAAATTATTTGATGACAGTGCACCAAATTAGAGTCAAATCAATAGTTATTAATGTCACTGAGTTTAATTAGGACATTTAATTGGAGAATGTCGGTGGTGAAAAAATTAATACATGCAATCATGCTGGATATTTGCTTTTAATAATTTTTTTCTGGGTTAATTTGATTGATAGTATTTCTACCCCTTTCGGTATGGGACGGAAGCCCCGTAAGAGTGGGGGTGGAGGAGAGTTACAGAAAAATAACGCGAAAACAACCAAGATTTGAGTGAAATACATGTTGATCGGCCGTTACATGCGTCCAATAAATAATTTTCGGTGTCATTTAAATTATTTCGGTAGAATGTGTAAATTTTCAACCCCATTTGCCATGAGAGATGCGCACGTTTTGGAGTGGGTGTGGAGTAGAGATATAAGAAAATTACTCAAACAACCGAGATTCGCGTCAAATCGTGTTTATGGATGTCCCTGAGTTTATTTGTGACAAACGTGCAGGTGTAGGCGGGCATGGGCTAGGGTACAACTTTCAAGCATGTTGTTTTGGCGTCGAATTAATATATTGTCGGAACAATGAGACTCATAAAAATTCTGAATATGTTCATAGTGTGTCATGGTTATGGGTGACGCTGAGCTTAATTATGACATTCAATTGGTCATTTAACGCCCACTGACTGGGGTGGTTGGGGGTGGAAATTTTGAAACCTGCAATCGAGGTCGATATTTGCTTTTAATAATTATTTTTAGCATTAATTAGATTGATAGTATTTCTACGACTATGTTTGTGTATAATTTCAGCTCCTTTCGATATGGAGGGGAGCACGGGTAGAGGTGGAGGGGAGTTACAAGAAAATATCACGAAAACAACCAAAATTCGAGACAAATCGGGGTTACGGATGTCGCTGAATTTATTTATGACAACCTGAGTAACGCGTGGAGGCGGATGGGGCTGGGCGGGGGTAGAAATATTCAAAATTGTTAACCTGTCGATATTTGCGTCGAATAAATATTGCGGGGTCAATGACACCAATAATAATTTTTAATATAATCTGTGTATAATTACAACCCCTATCGGCTTGGGAGGAGAGAACCATGAATGGTATATGGAGGTGCATTACATAAAAATAACGCATAAACATCCGAGATCGGAGTCAAATCGGGTGTTATGGTTATATGACAACTAGGGCAACGCCGGGCACCCAGCTAGTTGGAAATAAATCACAATTAACCCTAGAAAATAAACTTTTGTATAAATCCATTTTGAAGCCAATTTGGACTTTCGGCATTGAGCTATGAGATTGCACAAAACTGTTAAAACACTAAAATCCTGCAGCGTTTCCCGTCGATGATGCTCCGCATGTTGACAAACGCACCATGGTACGTGAACAATTAAACCCTCCACGAAGACCTGAGGATTCCATATATTAACCAGCGAAATTAGAAGATTAGCAGCTGCCTACCACTACACTTTACTGGTTCACGAAAACGCTCCTAACATCATCTACCTCAAGAACCAGTCGCACTAAGAATATTAAATCGACAATGGCCAAATGACGCTCATTCCTCGATCCAACCAGATCTAACGTTATATTTGGGAGTAACCTCAATGGATGACTTAATATAACTATGTTACACGGGTGACTTACTACTCATTTATGTTATAGGAGAGTAGATTATAAATATGCAAGAATTGAAATAAAGAATTGGTGCAAAACTGGACGACTGAGAGATTGCCTCGTGTTTGGAGTTTTGAAATTGAAAATATTCCCTGTCGACTCTTGGCTAACAACAACTTGGACTTGAAGACTGTTGAAACGGAAACTATCACCGGGCACATTGCGCAGTCTATCCAACGTTATTAAGCCAACAGTGACTCCGGAAACTCATGCGGTACAGTGAAATCCGAGTAACAGCGTCGTAAGGACGAATCAGAATAAGGCCTCGGGCACGATAGAAGCCGGTGAGCGTCTGGTAGCAGGTAGACTGAGCGACTCCGCTCAGTTTTGTGTTCCAATAGAATGTAGTTGGGTTGGGGGTTTTCTGGCTACAACCAGCAGCTGCAGTAGGGCGACATTATTTAATGTATTTATTATATTTTGTAAAAAGGAAAGGGAGCAAAATTTTTGTATGCAAAAAAAAATATCTTGATACTGATTCATCTCGGGCACGACGATTTTCGAGTCGTACTGATTCTTGATATAGTTATGTAAAAGAACATTTTAACAGTGTATAAACCAATTAAGTCCGCCAAATTTCACTTACATGATTTATTGAACCTACGTCAATGCCAACAACTTGTTACCTACATGACACATTTATTTCCGCAGTTCTCTATGTATCTAGTTTAATTTATTTATACAAGTGTTTATTCACTAAATTTTAAAGTTTAAGCGGAACATGAATCTTTTTCAAAGAAATAGCGAGTCTCAGAATTATGAGACTAGAAATCGCTCTGGTCCAAAATCGGACAAGCATCGCTATTCACCATTCAGGGATAGTTTTATACAATAGTCTTCCTCAAGATGTTAAGAACAATAACTTCAGGAGTTTTGGGATTCAATGTAAAAATATTCTATTGAAAGGCGCGTTATACTCAGTTCAAGTTTCTTGATCGTTCCCCTAATAATTAATTTTTTTAAAAAAACACTGCAAAAGTGTTCACTGTGGTTGCAAATAATAACTACTTATTTCATAACTTGCTTAGTCTCTGTTGATTTTCTGCTCTTTTGGTTGTTTGTTACCTTTACGGAGTTTATACGGAATGTCAGATTCCTCGTCGCTCTGTTTCGTGAAGTGACTTGTTCGTCGTTTGTTTCCATCTAGTGTGCGTGTGTCAAGTTGTGTGTTTAATCTTGTGTGATATGTAATTATATATTTTATGATAGTTAATTCTCGAATCATTAATTATTTACTAGTACGTATTGAATTTTTTTTTATTAGAACTGTAAATATTATATTATACCCTTAGTATAGTTAAAGAATTATTATTTGTTATTATTAATATATTTTACTTATGTTGGACAGGGAAATTTTTATACCTGAATTTTAGTATTTTTATATTA
Organism: Zhengitettix transpicula; assembly: GCA_037074705.1. NCBI lineage: Eukaryota > Metazoa > Arthropoda > Insecta > Orthoptera > Tetrigidae > Zhengitettix > Zhengitettix transpicula. The sequence goes on along the minus strand of CM073590.1, from coordinate 69,424,242 downwards.
ACTTCCAAGTATTTATAATTGTAGCATCCAAATATTATATTGTAATTTTATGTATTGACGTACCCTATTTCCTCATACCAGGACTAATGGAATAAAATAAATCAAATCTACTTATGTACATTAATTTTCATTTGAGAAGATGGCGATGTATCTTACAGAGGCCGAAAGCTTGTATGTATATTGACGTAGGGTAAATAAATCATTTTAGTTAATTTTGGATGACTTATTTGATGTTTTAGTCTGTTAATCTACATTACAATAGTCCTTAGTTTGGAACTATTTAAAATATTTTATTTATAAGACAGACATTTGTTTTTAGAGGTAAATAACACGTGGTTCTACAGAACTCTGCAATATGGTAAAAGCCCGAGTTATATTTTCGTTAGGCAATTACGGCTTTCAGCTTACAGCAGATTGAAGTAAAGCAAAATTGATACCCGCCAATAATTATTTATTTAAATTATTTATTATATTATATTAAGTTAGGTCAGTGTAAATACATTTGTTGATAAACAGCCAATTGAAATAGTAATTTATTACGTAATTCTTAAATTGCGACATGTTTTGGCCGTAATGCTACGAAAACATAGTAAAATCCTGAAGAGGATCCACATGAGAACCGAAACATGTCGCAATTTGATAATTAATTAATAATTTTTTTAAAATTGGCTGTTATATCATCAAATATTTATTATATTGTAAAATGTAAGGGAAACAAATTTTATTTTAGTTTCTCTATAAAAAAAATACGTTTTAAATGAGGTATCCCTGTCATAACTATCTTTGGCTTGAAGTAATCAAATTCATACGCGAATGGAGTGTTGAAATAGATGCTAAAAAACAGGAAATGTTCAATATATTGTTCTCGGAGTTCAACCGGGTTTTGCATAATTGTAGAACGCAACGTTTCGACGACTAAAAGCTCTGTCGTCATCTTCTAGACGAAGTGAAATGTTTTTCTGGATTAATTATTGACGACTTTTAGCATATCTTAAACGGCACAGAAATAACACAATGGCAGAAAGAAACTTTCTTAGTGTAGCAAAATTGTCCATGGATCTATTTTGGCACTACTATCGGAAATGAAAGGATGGTTTGGCATGCTTGGGGATATAGAACTGTTTTGAATTCCTGACGAGGATTTGTATTTTCAAAAAAAACGTGTTTAATCTTTTCTTAAATCCTTAAACAGATTTTGGCACTCCCCGTAATGCCTTATAATCCTATTTATCGGGTGAACGCCATACTTCCTCTTAACTTTCTGTAAAACGCGTTTCAAACAATAGTTCTTGTTTTCACTCAACAAGAGAAGATAAGCTACCTCACGCGACGACATCATGGCGGCAGTTAGGTTCACGGTCAGCAGGTCTGTATGGAACCCGGGCCCGCTCATCGCTTTGCCTCTCTGACTCTCCGCCTTTCAAACGCCTGCCGCTTCTATCGTGCCCGAGGCCTGAGACGGCGTCAATAAAGGCGAAGCCATGCTACCGCTGGGGACGGTCCAATCAATCGCACGAAGATTTTTTAAAAGACGCAGTGTGTTCGTATTTTAAAAGGAAATGACACATCGAGAGGGCATGTAAAATTAAGCAGAAACAGTTGCCAAGCCGAGCTTCGACTTAAAAAATGAAAATAGTACAAACGCGTTGCACATGGTAAGGATGGAGATATGTTCAACATCAGCCCTGGAAAACCCAAATACTGGACCAACGTAGAGATCAACTGCATTCCGTATAAGATGGAAGAAGATTCTGGAGCTGCGGTAACAATTATGTCAGAGTCAACTTACCGGACAATATTGCTCGTCTTTCCACTACAACTAGAGAAGTAATCCCAGAGCCAGAAGACTTTGACCCAGACTCGCTTACAACTGTGCGGAAGCGTACCGGTGGACGTAAGGTTCAGTGGGCACCGAGAAAAACGGTCATTAGTCATAGACAGGTTTGGGAGCGGAACGCTTTTAGAAATAAATTGGTTCGACGCGTTAGGAATCAGTAAGGTTGGCATTAGGCAAGTCCGCGAGGAAACCATTCAAGAAATTTTACAACAGTATAAAATAGTCTTCGAGGGGATTCTGGGACAACATAATGGACCTCCAGTAACCGTGGAATTATAGTCTAATGCCGCGACCAGTGCCATACGCCATCCGAACAAAGTCGAGGCGGAATTGGATCGATTAGCCGTTCAGGAAGCTCTGGACCCGGTACATCATTCCATTTGTGCTACGCTGATTGTTCCAGCTTTAAAGAAAAATTGATCTATTTGACTTTGTGTCGACTATAAGAGTACGGTCAATAAAGCAGCGAAGACGGATTCATACCATCTACATCGAATTGATTGTCTGGTCCCGTCACCGTCTGGAGGTGACCTTTTCTAAGCTGGATCTCGCGGAAGATTATCAACAACTGAAAGTAGATGATACTACGGCCGAAATAGAAACCATCAATACTACTAATAGGCTGTTTCGAGAAAAGAGATTACAATTTGAATCCTAGGCGGCACCAAGGATCTTCCAAACATTCATGGACACCCTCTTAGCTGGATTAAATGGCGTGATTGCATATTTCGACGATATTCGTATTATAGGAAGATTGGCAGAAGAGCATGCGAATTGGCTGCGAGAATTCTTGGTAGGGTTACAAGGAGCTGGTTTTGTAAGCACGCAAGGGTAAGGGTATTTTTGCAGCCAGCGAACTAGAGTATTTGGGATTATGCGTTAACATTCACGGATCACATCCCTTAATCGAGAAGGTAGGCGCTATATGAAGCTCCAGAACCATCAAACAAGACCGGGCTGCAAGCCCTCCGAAGTCTACTCAATTTTTATAATGAAACCATTGGTGCTAGTTTGCGATGCATTTCCATACGGCTTGCGGGCAGTCCTCAGCCCCGAAATGATCAGCGGACAGGAGGCTCTAGTGGCATTTGTATCTAGAACTCTGTCCCAAGCTGAGAGGAATTATGCCCAAATTGATAAGGAAGCTCTGGCAAAAATATAAGGTGTTAAAAAATTTCATTAATTCCTCTATGGCTGTAAATATACAATCATTAGGGACCATAAGCCGTTACTTGGTATTATGAAAGTAGGCAGATCAATGCCACAGACCTTGTCACCGCTTATGTTACGATGGAATTTGAAGTTAGGTTCCTATAACATATTACAATATCGACCTAGAAACAAAGTGGCCAACGCTGCCGCTCTCAGCAGACTTCCACATCAAGAGACAACGATTGAGGATCGTACACCAGCGGACGTTCTGTTACTAGAACGCGATTACAGCACAACAGTAGATGCAAGAGGGAACTAAGTCATACCCTGTGTTGACCACGGAAATGCAGTTTTACCTACATGGTTGGTCTGCAAAAGTCAACGATTGGGTGTTGGAACACTATGCGCGGCGGAAACAAACTGTCAGTGCTTGAAAAATGTTTAATTTTGGGAACACGAGTCATTGTCCCACAAGGATTGCGCGACTAAAGGTTACAACTTCTTCATGAAGTCCATCCTGGCAATGTCAGGATGAAGGCGCTAGCGCGTAGCTGTGTGTGGAGACCTAGTATTGACCGAGACGTTGAATATATGTCCGGGACTTCACAAAATGCCAAAATAATCAACGAGCACCATCCAAGGTATCCGTTCTTTCTTGGGAAACAACATCGACTCTGCCGGTCCGATCAAGGAAATACTGTTCCGATTGTTGTGGATTCATACAAAAAGTGACTAGGAGTAGCGTGTGTGCCATCAAAAAACAAAGATTTATTGTCTCCTAATAAAGTACGGTTCATCCGCCTTCAAATGGGCAAGCGAAGCGAATTGTCCAGACAACCAAGTCGGCTTGAAAGAAAGTGACAGGAGAAGATAGTGACATTAAAATTGCTCGCTTCATACTCCATAAGCACAATTACGGGAAGATCACCGGCAAAGATCTTGGTCAAAAGGAGACTTCATACGATTCTTGATTGTGTGAATCTCGATTTCTTATTTCACCTACACTCTAGTTCTCAGCAATCGCCACCATCAAACTCCGTAGTTCATACATAAAAATACCGATAGTGAGTTCCATCGATTCCGTCACATACAACCTTGCCGAGAACTTGACGAAGAGACTAGGTCCATTTGTTGTAAAATGTGAAAATCACATTAAAATCTCGCCCATTTCATAGATCTGCTGCAACGCATCAAGTTGGATCCGGACGACCTTCTTGTTAGCTTTGATGTTGTTTCGTTATTCACCCGGGATTCTATTGAGGATGCGCTAAAAGAAGTGTAACCGAGCTATTTTAACATGTACTGACGACCACATACTTTCAGCATGATATATATATTGTAATACCAATTAAACAAGCTATTAATTGTTTTTAATATAATTTAATAGTTGACGGTACGGGTGATTAAAGACGACAATCAAGGCGGGTTTTTCTTTGTTAACAATGGAGACTGGAAACCGCGCGCTTAGAGAACTCAGTCTGCGGAGGGACGCGAAACGAAAAAGTATGCGTCGAGAACTTGGACATAGCAGTTCGGTCCACATAGAGAAATAAAAACAGTAAAAGTCTGCGGATCCAGAATTATGAATAGGGTTATCTAGGAAGTCCAACGGCGAGATATAATAGTTTACATAAAACACAAGTAAACAGTTTTGACGAAGAGACTCATAAAATCGCAGTTTGGAAGCAGAAGCTTTGCTTCACAAACTGAACTAATTTCGCATAGAGAGACTTTGAGTAGATCTACGTCCGGCAACTGGCTGAGGGTGAGCTATCTTTACTTAATGGTTTAAATTAATAATTGAATGGAGTTATTACTGTCTCTCTCTTCTCTCTCTCTCTCTCTCTCTCTCTCTCTCACACACACACACACACACACTCACTCACTCACTCACTCACTCTCTGGTACCAGGACAATCAATTATACCTCGTTCAGACAATGCGAAAATTGTTCCATCAGCGTGAAGCAACCTTTACTTCCCTGTTTGCAAATTGTTATGAAAATCTCTGTACAACTGTACTCAGATTTTAGCCTCCTCCTCATATCATCGCCGATTCCAGACTGAATTCCTTTCGCGACCCAGGCTCCGTGCAGACTGCTGTTCCTTGCGTGCCCGGTTTCCATTTCGGCTTTTCGACAAAGGAAAATAACTCGCCGCCATTGTTGTCTTTGATAGCTCATACCGCTACAATTCCATTTTTATCCGCTAACAATTTAATTATTTGAAAACTATTAATGGCCTAATTAATTGGCATTACAATATATTGTGGTAATAAAAAAACATGTAATTATTTAATGAGCAAAATTTTACGACTTTCATTGTCGACGGCGTAAATATAAGAATTGTGTAAAATAATAAGGTGCCTATAATGCTTGCTTGCTGTGGGTATTGTCGAGAAGACATGGCTGGACGCCATCTGTTGGGAATCGGCGGAGAGAGAACTTGAAAGGCAGAGTTTGTTCTTGAAGGCAGCAGAGACGTAATATAGTAGAAAAAAGTCCCGGGTTTATAAATTACGAGGCAACAATCTGAAATATTTGCCCATTGGCATTATTTATGCAAGCATCAAGGTTTTAAAACAACGTCTTCCACTATAAAGAGCAGGAAGTGTTGTGTGTGGAAATTATAACCACATTTAATTCAGGGAAACATGACCTGTCTGTGAAGTGTTAAAGAATAATCGAGTGAGATGGAGCCCCCCTTTTGCACAGCAAAACTGTAATGTAAATTAAAAAGAACATTTATTATCTGTAAACCTAATGTAAATAATATTTTATCGTCAGATTTCATAATTCACTAATTGTTTAAGTTAAGAATTTTTCACTTTGTAAATTTTAATTGTTTTGTCGTAACGTTCTTTATCGGAGGCCCGATAGTCGGCCCTCAAATCAAGCAGTGGCATTTTACCAACTTGTAACATAATTTTCAATGGTGATAAGAATTGGTTTTAATAAATTAACTTTGTTTTATATTTCAAATTCCGTTTTTCATTGAAAATCCAATCATTTTAACTTGTAATTTGCTTATATTTTGATCATTTAATTGTGTTTATTACATTTTGTGCTCCAACATGAGGCTTATTTTAATCATTTAAATGTATTTATTACAATATATACATATATATAATAAATATAAATATATATATATAACAAATATATATATATGGTAATAATTAAATGAAGCGTTAATTATTTAATTTTAATTTAAATGAGTTTACCTCACGTTAAGCGTCATTTATATAATAATCAAATGGAAGGCGTTATTTAAATGAAATAATCAACAAGAATTTAAAACATATAATTATTTATTTCCACTTTGTTGCTTTAACTCACAAACAATTACAATTTTTAATTTTAAATCTCAGGGTCTTCGCTGGGTTTGATAAAGGACACAACAAGTTATTTTAAAAAACTAATTAACACACAGTTTATAATTCAACCAGACAATATGTCGATAGGAAGAAATTAAAAGAAAAGAAATTAACTCTGATTGACAATTAAAATAGAACGAAATCTGACTTCTATCCTTTAATTACGTTTACATAAATCATTAATTTTGTATTTTGTTACATCTGTCCAGCTGGTTCCAGCATTCCTTTTTGTTTTCGGGAGTACACTATTGCAAATTTTTTACACTGATTCTAATATTGGCTCACAGATTTTACACTATTGAAGTTCACCTTGATAGGCTCCCAGGAACTCGGATGATCCTCCTTTTTGTCAGCTATCTGATAACTGCTTGCCTTATATGAATCCTGTGATTAATAGATTTGCTAGTCTTTTACTGGCTTGGGACTTAAACTGAAACTTTACTATTCCTGGCTGGCTACAGACGTACAAACTGCACTCCTTTCCTGGCTGCTGATAGACGTAAAAAAACTGCTAACTTAGCGATATTTACGGGATAATACTTCCGTTAATGTTTTTATTTTATCTTAAATTCACAACTTTGTTTACTGATACATTAACGATGGCTAGTCGCTCTAATATTATTCGTTCCATCCTTCGAAATGTCCCATCACCAACTATCGTAGTCTCAAGTTTTAGCGCGCATACGCCATTTTGACTTTCCGACAAAGTAACAAAGCTCGCTCTATTGTCGCTTTGGAAGCTCCTACCGCTACAATTAAATTTGATTAATACCAATTAATGGCCTATTAATTGGCATTACAATATATATATTGTAATGATTAAAAGGGCAGCTAATTAATTAAATGAATTGTTTTAACAAAATGATTACAATAAAAAAACTTTTAATTTGCAAAAGATTAATTTAACATGTGTTCATTTAGTTTTTTTTACAAATTATTTGTCCTAGGTTGGCACGCCGAATTCAATCATTTCAAAATTAACAAACAAATATTTTTTTTATAATTGGTGGCGTTCAAAGTAAAACAATCTTTTATATTTCGCAAACAATAAAATTTAATAACTCTTCTTCTCAGGGTCTTGAACTGGGTTTGATAAGTAAAACAATAAAAAATTATAAATCAAATAATTAACAATTCAACCAAATTGAAACGAACGGAATACGAAATCTAACTAAAAATGAAAAGAACGAAATCTGACTAATATCCTTAATTACCGTTTACAGAATTTAATTAGTTTGGTTTGTACTTAAAAATGTCCTGCTGGTACCAGACTTAGTTTTGGCAGCTTGGGGACACAATTCACTAAAATGCCATTAATCACTGATTCTGCACATCATAGTCAAAACACACGGATGAAGTTCTTGTATTATTCCTCCGGGAACTCGATCAGCCGTACCTCCGGTCAACAGTCGGACATATTATTTCTCAATGCCTTTATGCGGAAAAATGTTTTTTGGTACTCGTATGTATCTGAACGTGGCGTTAAACTTTTTGTTTCAGCTTTGCGGTTTTTGTATCGTGTCTCTCCGTCCAGACCTTTTTACTTGGATTTTTAAAACATATAAGTCTCTCAGTTTAATTTTTAAGCTTGGACCACGCTGTTCGTAATTTTGCTCCCTCTCTCGACCAGACTGAATTCAGCCAGTCCTAGCAGCTCGCAACAAAGACCGCCGACAAAGCCTGCCGTCATTGTTGTCTTTTAAGAATTTGTACCGCTAAACAAACCAATTATTTAAACAATTACTGGCCTCTAATTACTATTACACTATATATATATTATAATAAACAATATAATATATTTTAGATTAATGAGATTTGCCCCACGTTGTGGTAGCAATTTTATGTAATACATACATAAAGTAAAATAACGGTACCAATTTAAACAAACAATTATCATTTATTACAACACAATTTTCAATTACACAAATCTGATGAAGTTTTATAAATCAAAGCAATTTCATTTAACTTGAATACACTTTAAATAATTGGACTCGGTACCCTCAAAGTCTTTACTGGGTTGATAAGGAACGGAACAAAATGTTACAATTAAATAAATACAGTTACAATAAATGAAAAACGAAATGATTGAAACGAAAGTAACGAAATTAACGAAATCTGACACTTTTTACCCTTTATTAGCAATATACAATTATTAATTCTGAAAATCAAACTTACACGCTCTTTGGTCCACACACTCACTTCATACAGGCTGCACTCACTCTTGACGACGCCACCCTCTCGACGAATTCAAACAATTCTGCTTTCAAACAGACCTCCACGATGAAACGCCCACCAACTGTTGACGACTGATGTCCAGCTGATTACTCTCGGCCACGTAGCTTGGCCTACCATTCGATGATGTCTTCCTGCTAACACGTCCGTCTTCAGCCCACACGACTAACTCACTCCAACTTGACTTCCTCTATAACTCCTCTATAACTGTTTCAGCCACTTTAACTTGGGCCTACGTCCGTCCCTGCGGACCTGCACCATCGATCTCCCCGCTGACACGTCCGTCTCCTCTCCAACCGAAAATAATAATGAAGCCCCTAACTGCCCAACTGCCCTCTTATTTATATCCTGGCTCCCGGATATTCCCTTGTTTTCACAGTTGTTTTGAACTTACGTGTTCGCCAAAACAAACACCATCTGTTAGCTTTCTCCCGCTCCGAGAGCCACTTAATCAATTACAATAAGCATCTCCTTTTAGTACAATTGCCTCGTCCATCTGTTATGATGCCTTTCAGGGTTCCGTCAGTCACACAATTCAGCCCTAAGAGCCGCAAAATTGCTCTATTTATCTGTCCTTCCCTTCTCTAAAAGTCCACTTATCCGTAATTTTATCATTTTCTTGTATATGTACGCGCCACTCAAGGATCCCCAGTCTGAGTTTGTAAACAACTCTGATGAAAATATGAACAGAAAACATGTCCTTCTTTAATGGGTGTTACAATATATATATATATATATATATTGTAGTAATTGGTAACTAAGACATTGTTCTAATTGGAAAGTTGGATTGTAGAGGACTCATTATTATTGGATATAGAGCGGACGCCGCAACAATCCGGCAAGGCAAAGAAAACATTGTTGAGGTTCTACGCGCTCAAAATCTACGAGACGAAGAGTACAGTCGGGCAGTAAGCAGCGAGGAGAAAAGACCAAAATTCCAAGGCATAAAAATTTGAACAGTACAGTCGGTCAGCAGACAGCGAATAGAACGGACGAAAAGAACTCATTGAAAGTTTTACAGTCGGCAGTCAGAACGAAAGATTGTGGCCCAGTCACAAACATTCTTTCAATTATTAAAAAGTAAAGCAATATTCAGACAAACCAATGAAGTCCATTGTCAACTAAAGCCACGAGATCTACAAATCCAGGTTGCAATAAAGCATCGAGAACCAACCAATTTGTGGTAAACCAACTAACAAACAACGCCAATTAGAGTCTGTGAGAACTTAGAATCAGTGATGTCCCCAAAATTGTGCACAAAATACTAAAAATGAGACCTGGCCGGCCGTAAGTAGAGAAAACTTTAAAATAATTTGTAAACCGTGTTTAAAAGATAAAAGTCAGATCGTTCTTTAATTTTAATTATTTAATTATCGATAAAATGAGATCGTTAACTCTTGATAAAATTGAAATTGTTAAATTCAATCTTTAGTATTATTTCTTCCGCAACAAATTTCGTCTATGTTCAGACGCTTTGATTTCCATAAAAAGTAAATGTAATTTTGATTATATAAATTCTGCCATTTATCAAACCCAGATCAAGACCCTGAGATCCCAAATATTTTGTGTAAAATATAATTTTTTTTTTTAAATTTAGCACAATAAATTTTTTTTGTTCTTTAAAGTTATTAGTGTATTTCATTTAAGCCACATTCATTATTATTATATATAATTATTACAATATATATATATGCAGGAAAGTATGATACTTAAACTATAATTTATTTAAGGGACAGAAGCTATAAAAAAACGTTATATGCATATACTTTATGAGACCTGCAGGTGCAAACTTTGTCTGTACACAGCATGTGATAACTGGACCTGAAGGAACTATTTTATTCAGTTGAACAAAAATTGGAAAACTGTTTTATTTAGTTGATGAATTGAAATTATATTTCATTTCCATTTTGTGTTTAATTAAGATTTTCTGTTAATTATATACAGAATATATAACCCGTGAAAATCCAGCATCCGGAGGTTGCCAGCTTGTAACGACTTCGCCGTCAATGGTACAATAAAATTTATATGGGAAATAACTTAATTGAACGGGATGTAAAAGGATCAATTTGCAAGAGTCAACAGTCAGTGAGCGTCAGCCACTGGTCTTGGCTTCAGTTACAGCTGGTGGTGCTTCTGCAAATAATTCTTCTTTCTTCAGATAATACAAATTCAAATTATAAATTTTAATATAAGCTGTACAGCGTGACACTAATTTCAATATTTCTTGAAAATTAAAGACTCCACGTCCAACTGGGACGAATATAAAATTGTAAATTATTACCAACAATTACCGTATAATCTTCAAAGATATTCCAAAATTTTCTGTTAAACGAGAGAAGGTAATGAATTATTAGTCTTTCTCGAAACTTTTGATATATAGACGACACTCTGGATGTTCAGCAATGGCGCCAAAACCGTTAATTAACACCGCAATTAATAATTTGGAATCTACGTTCGCGTGCGGTCTCGAAATCTTTCATTCACCATTCAACATGTTGAAGGTATTCCTGCCAGCAGAGCAGCCAACTTTCCTAACTCGAACAAGTATGCATTTTGCATTCAAATAGCAAAGCCAAGTCAGCGACTTTGACGTATTAATGCGATTGCATATAACAAACGTAATTATCAGTTAAATGCGTGGTTAAGCACCTACAAGTGGGCTAATAAGTCATGGCGGCGTCTAGCCTTGAGAGCCACCGTCATGTTTTGGAAGATTTACACCCTGCGTCTGAGTAACGGCCTTCACGATCTCATTTCATTTTCCACGAGATTCAAAACTCAAAAGGCCAGGATTATATTTGATGCCTTAGGCTGCTGAGAGTATTTTTTACTCTTTTAATGTATTGGGGGAATTTTAATGACATGATTACTATTTGTCATCCTCTTAAGGTACCGGGATTATTTTTATTCCATATTACCATTAATATTTTTGAGTCCCTTAATGTGACTCTCTTAAACCCTTTAGAGCATAGTGCAGCATATATGCGACATAACTTTTAGTATCACCCCCCAGAGACATCTGTTTATTTTTAAGAGAGGTAAAATGTTGTGCAAATATGAAACAACGTGCACTTAAGGAAAATGAGAAATATTTGGCATCCGTGGCCATGTTCAAACATGCCTGTCCTAGCTTTCTGTGGGTCAACCCTCAGGATAGATTTTGCTACCCTCCGGACAAGCTCAGAATTATGTTTTTTTTCAAGAAAGAAAATATAAGCGACATTCTCAGGGTTTTCTAATTGCAGTATATTAATAATTATCCAATTAATGTGAATTATTGATAAACCAGACCTAATTATATTTTTGTTGAATCTGTGCAACATCAGGAGCCACATTTGATATCGTTTTGGTTTTTTTTTCCAGTCTTGTAGTGACAAAAATACACCTTAAAAAATTTAGTTTAAAAAAATACAAGAAATCATGCACTAAAGGGGTTAAGGTGCTGGTAATAATCCTTAAGGCTCTTTAATGTACCAGGAAAATACTTGGCCAAGTAAATTTTTCCACAGGTAATGATTGCAAACTGACAGGTCATGGTTTACTCCAAAATGAGAGGATATCCAGCTGAGTTCTTCGTCCCGTGCAACTGTCATCTTGCCCTGACTCAAAAAAAACAGGTTTGATGCTAAACAATTTTTTCTCCCCTCTTTCCCCTTCCTTTACTCTGTGAGATGTCTTATAGAATTGGATGTGACGTTATCAGTTTAGGATCTGTTGTACAAATGATAAATTCTTGTCAGTAAGTCGCCTGAACCTTTTCGGTGGTCCTTGAGTGGACACGTGCTGCGTCCATATACTAATTAGCTGCCAAGACTTTGGAACGGAAAAATCAGACCAGGATGTTATCACGCTCCACTGACTTTTCTATCTTATGGAGGATATCAATTCTCGAAATTGGAGCAAAATATATTTCATGAAATTTTTCCGTCACTTTTATCAGAATTTAGTAAATATTGTTTCCAATAGTTTCTTAATAACTCGTAAACCGTTACAGATATTGAATTTAAACCTTTACCGTCGTGTTGCCCCCCCCCCCCCACTTTCCATACGGAAACGCCTCATTTAAACTACTTTAAAGAAAAAATATATTGTTCATTAATTTTTTCCGTCTCTTTTATCAGAAATTTTGTAAATCCTGTTTCCAATAGTTTCTTAATAAATATCTCTAACGGTTTACGAGATATTAATAATTTATTGGAAACAATATTTACTAAATTTCTGACAAAAGTGATGGCGAAAATTCATGAAATTGTTTTCCCCTTATAAGTGGTTTAAGCTTTTTTTTAGGGTAACAGGCTATTTGAGGGTAATCCACGTTGGGAAACTCCCCTTTAATAGCATAGGAAGGGATTTGAAAGGGGGGATGCGGAAGGGTAGAGGAAGGTGGTCAAGGGTTAACTAGGGCCCCCGGGCTATATTTTAAGGATCCTACCTGGCATTCGCCTAAAGAAATGCAGGGAAACCCTAGAAAAACCTGCATCAGGTAGGTCGGGCATTGGGTACTTGTCCCACGCCCTTCCGATAGCGGGGGAGGAGTTTGCTGTGGGGACGCAGCATTCCCTTCTCCGTGCCTCGACCAGTTTAGGAGGCAGCTGGCCGACTATTCCAATGGGAATAGTGGACAACTCTTACCGTATGCCCAAGGTCTGTGACCCCGGAACATACACCTCTCAGAACAGGCCGAGGTGCCTCGGCTTGTGGGAACCTTAGTTCAAAAACGGAGCGAGGAAAAGGCATGCCCAAAATTAGCCCCTTCCTGTCTCTCCTACAAGGTTCTGCCTGCAAGAGAACGTCCCTCTTAGGTTCTGCCTGCGAGAGAACAGCCCTCGCAGTTAAAGCTAGCAGAGAATAAAACTAAAGCCATCTTCTATCTGGCAGAAAGAGAAAAGAGGGTGTCACAATAACAGTAGGAAGCTGGCAAATAAAGACAAAACCGTCTATTGGGTACTTAGGGATATACTGCGCTTCGAAGAACATTTGCGTTTCGTCAGTAAAAAGCCAGTCCGTGTGTCTGTCGCCCTATACCGTATAAAGCCCGCTAACGGGGGACCAAGGCAGAGTAAAAGGAAATTACAGTCCAGTAAGTTCCACGCTGTTTTACTGAACCCAAATATAGGCGGAGACAATTGTTATATTCTAGAGGCAGGATAGTTTAAGGTTGCACGCATTAGCGATAAATATATTGGCACAGTTAGATACACACACTATGAACAATTATAACTGACAGAAGTACTTAAACTATGGACATTGTATAACATAGTTAGACCTATACTATTTGACTGGAGTCTACTTAGGCTCGACTGACAATGACTTCTGGCGTGCTGTACTGACTTGGCTGGAGTGCCGAATTGATTGTACACAGACTTCCCTTCTTCAGAAAAAACCTACCTTTTTATATCAGCCTCCACCAATTGCTTTCAAGAATCTCCAGCTCTGTCTAAGGAGGGGGGTTCTTCACAGCAACACTCATCATCTACGCGTGCCATATGGATAAAATTTAAATTTCAATATTTCGAATTATAACACTATATGAAATACAATATTATCTAATTAATGATTTATTTACTCTACTTCAAGTTCTATTTGCAATAGCAGCATTTTCAATATTACTTTCATTATTACTCACTATGTCAGGAGAAGGAAATGATTCTATTGATACAGAAGGATAACATTTATTTTCTTTATTTGGTTGAAGTTATACCACTTTTCCTTGACTTGGCATATTAAATATATTAACACAAATGATCTCCTGTTTCTTTCCAACATTTTTTGGGGGAAAACTTTTCCCATAGCCAAAATAAGAAATTTCTACATTTACTATTACAGCAACAACAACATAAAATAAAAATTACAATAAGTATTGAAACACCACTAAATGTTGCCACGTGTAAGAAATATTTATTATAATCTTTTGTTTTTCTTTATTTATTAACTCACTAGCCTTGGTGCCCGGCGTTGCCCGTGTTCTTATTTATATAAACCCGAAAAGTATTTAATTCTATATTAATGTTTAGTCAAGATGTGATTTCAGCTAAATCTCACTGTTCCTAGTTCCGTACACACTTTCAAACGATAGTGCATTAATTGAACAGCTATGAAATGCATTGAAATTTATTGCATCAATACCAATAAACATAACTCCGAATTTCTTCTTAAATATACTCCTCGAGTATTGCAGGATATAATTGTCCCTCAGTCTTCAGACATCACGAAAGGTTAAATAGATGAAATTGTTAGTTAGATTCACAATGTAAACAAACAGTCGCCATATTGGAGTCACTAATATTACACGAAAATTAACTTACAATTTCCGCCAGGTTCTTCGAGTATTTCGTATTGTTTTTTATTATAATTCGATGGAGTATTACTGAATAAAATTATACATTTTATTCAATGAAAATATTTCTGCTTTATTTCATTACCGAAAAATGAACTAATTAATTTGTTCGTCGCGTAGCAACGTCGCTCTCTCGCGTGACGTCACGGTCTCTTGGCGCGCAGGAATTTAACACAAAATGATCACATTTTCCAATTATAATTCTTTCCACCTTTATGCTATGGGTTTGTCACCCCCACAGTACTGGTTCTCGATTTTGGCAGAATACGTATACCAATTTTTGTTGCATTCTGTCCACGCGATAAAATTTGTATGAAGAACAACGTAAATACATACATACAAATATACATCTTTTTTTATTATATAGACTAGCTGGGTGCCCGGCGTTGCCCGAGATGTCCCGATACACTCCAATTTCGGTTGCTTTTGCGCTATTTTTATGTAACGCTCCTCGAACACTATCCCTAAATGTGCTCTCCTCCCATGCTGAAGATGTTTAAGTCATTGACCAAATATATTGGTCATTTTTACATGTTAAAAGATGACCACCCCCACAAATGTGCGATAATCAAAAAGTATTTATTGCACGCAAAAATCGACCAATTACATTGTCTGGAAATTTCTACCCCCGCACAACATGTTTCATACCCGTCGCGTTACCCAGGTTGTCACAATTAGACTCAGCGACATTCATAGTCTCTGAATTTATTCGAATCTCGGTTGTTTTAGCGTTATTTATATTTAACGTATCTCCATCCCAACCGCTAATCTTGCTCCCCTCACAGGGGTTGAAATTGTACACAAACAACATCGGTAAAAATACTATCAAAGTCATTAACCACAGGAAATAATTATTTAACGCAAATGTCGACCGTTTAAAATGTTTGAAAATTTCCTCCCCCGCCCAACTCCGCGAGGCCCCTCACACACCCACCAAATCTCGTGCATTGCCCACGTTGCCATAAATACATTCACCTATATCCATAACTGTGGTTTGACTCGAATCTCGTTTTTGAGGTTATGAAACACACCTCCATCTCTACGCGTACTTCCCTACCATGCCGTAAGGTGTTGAAATTATACACAAACAAAATCGGTAGAAATACTATCAATGACATTGACAACGTAAAATATTTATTTCACGCAAATATCGATCATTTTTCATGTCTGAAAATTGTACAAACATAAAATGGGTATAAATGCTATAAATTAATTAACCTTGAAAAAAATTATTTTCCGTTAATATAGACCTTTTAACATATTTTAAAATTTCCAACCCCTATCCTCTCCCGCCCCTGGGGGTTAAGTGGGCAATTGAATATCATAATTACATTTTGCGACACCCAGAAACCTGGGTTTGACTGTAATTTTGGTTTTACTCGCGTTATTTGTAATGCCCGTCCACCCTCACCCCTAAGAGTGCTTCCCACGGCCGGTTAAACGTTTGAAAATTTCTACCATCGCCCACCACGGCTAGACCCTCCCACTTACGCCCTATCCCACACTTTGCTCAGGTTGTCATAAATAAACACAGCAACAAGCATTTCCTTGGATTTTACGTCAATCTCGTTTGTTTATGCATTATTTTATTGTAACTCCCCTTTACCCCCAACCCTAGGCGTCCTCCCCTCTCATACTGAAAGGAGTACAAATTATACACAAAACATCACCAGTAGAAATGCTATCATTGCCATTAACGCCTGCCGAATATTAATTATACACGATCATCAACCAGTTAACATGTTTGAAAATTTACAACCCCGCCAACCCCTCGTTGGGAATGTTAAACGGTAAGTCGAACATCATAATTAAACTCATTGATATCCATAATACTTTGATTTGACTCTAATCTCGGCTGTATTCGCGTTATTTTCTTGTAACACCCATTCACCCTTAACCTTAAGGACGCATCCCTCCGAAGCCCGAAATGGGTTGAAATTATACACGGAGAACATGTAGGTAAATTTTATGAATATCATTGTTCCCGAAATATATTTATTTCATGCAAAATTCGGCTTGTTAACTTATTTTAAAAGTTCTACCCTCCACCCAACCCCTCCTGCGCCATCTTACAACTGCGCGTTGCCCAGATTATCATAAATGAACTCAGCGAGATCCATTACCTTATATTTTACTCGAATCTCGGTATTTTTAGCGTTATTTCCTTGTAACCCCCTCCACCGCCACCGTTTAATGCGCATCAACCCTCGTGCCACAATGGGTTAAAATTAATAAAAATCACATGGATAAAAATACTATAATTCGAATTAACCCTGAAAAATATTTATGCAACGCAAATATCGTACTTTTTAGCAGGTTTGAAGGTTTCCACCACCGTCCACCCATACTCCTGGGGGTGGTGGGCGTGTTAAACCCGCACATTGTTTGTTTCCCTGTCGCAGCAAAGAAAACGTTGTCGAACTTCGGTGAAATTGCTTCGAGGGTGTAGATTTGTAAGCGGAACATACCCATATGCATACCCACATGTATATACACATGCATACCCGTATAAGACAATTTTATATAATATATATAGATAGATAGATATACATACACTATTTAAAACAATTATTAAATTTGTAGACATATAATTTTTCCATCTGAAATTAAACTATTTGGTGGTTTTAGCAATCTGCAGATGGTAGCATTGTATAAAATTAATGCAAAACATTACGAAATACGCTGTCTTCAATAAAAAAAAATCAATTTTGAACATTTAAGTATTGTTTTTATCATAATTCTATGTATCTTCCAGTGCGTATTGCAAGATATAATTGGGAAACATATTGGTACCTGATCCCGTTAAATATTCCACGTCCAAAGTCAAGTTATTTAAAAGAAAATTAATGCCATGGATTGTATAACCTTTCATAATAAATTATATTTATCACTCGATGTGGTATTGGTAGATTTAATTATACTTATTATTCAATCAAAATATTTTTGCTCAGCTTCATTTCTCAGAAATAACGTCGTTCCCAAAAATGGAAAACAAATATTGCTATCCTAACCTCAAATTTTTGTTTCACGACACAAATTGCACGCAATAATTTGTTTACATTTATACAAATTTATAGAAATACGTTGCGTAAAGTATAATTAATTGTACTTTTAATTCAATTTAAATGTTCCTATTTCTGTACACACCTTTGACTGAGAATGCATTAAATGAATAACGACCGTAAAAACTTTCGGAGTTCCGTACGTCATTTTGGATACTTGTATAGTTACAAACATATAATTCAGCAGTCGTTCCTTAGACAAATCATATTATCTTCTGATATATTATACAGGATACAATAATACGTTATATTTAAAATTTTATAAATGGCATTTTTATAAGGATAAAGACATTCTTTCAGATCGATATAACAAAAGACAAATAGTTTCAGCGATATATTGACAGCCAAGAATTTAAAAGACCACTCGATTCTATAAATTAAAATAAAAACGTATTTTATTTGTATAAGCGTCTGGATTCGTAGAGCATGAGTCGGAATTAAATAAATTTTACTTTTTAAGTAACTACGATAAACTTTATCTTGTAACTTTTAATCATTTTCTAGATTTATTTTATATCTAGAATATAAAGATTTCTAAATATTTAGTACACAATTGATTGAAATTTGTATCCCCACACCGCTGTTAACTTTAACACAATATAAGTAACTGTTATTGACCTGAAGACGATGGCAGGAAACGGTTTTGTAATCTGTACAACAGTTTTTTCAGAATATGAAGCCACTTCTGCATTTGCACGAGCAGCAGGAATCGTCTTCAACGATGACCCAACAGAAGTCCTACATCTTGGAGGACCAGCATAGCGTGTTGAAACAATGCACGGTGATTCTCCGTCGTCGTGCAGCGAGCGTCTGCAATTTCTGAAAGAATGCTGAAGTCAGTTAACAATACAGTAATTATATATTGTACTAGAATCCTCCCTGAGAGACTGAAAACTGGTAGTTACCAGGATCTCATACACATCCAACTCAGTAATGTGCCCACGCGAGTGATAAATATCCACCAGTTGGCCTTGTTATTATGACCACTTCGTTGGTCCACCTTTGGCCTGCAGTGAAGTAGCGATTGGTATTGACATTGAAATCTCCTGATGTTGAAAGGTGAAGTAAGGAATCTGCATTAGATTTGTTGGTTGTGGATCCAGCTGCCCTCTTCTTCGTCTCACTTGGATTGTGTTCTGGTGGTTGTGGGGACCAAAGTCTCCATCAGAATTCAAGAAGCATGGCATCATTGACTTGTTGGATGCAGGCAGCCATGTCCATTGTGACACTATGGGATAACGTTTATCATCACCGATATGTAACCATGTTGTGCCACATATGGTTGCCGTATTCTGGAATTATCGATTTTTTGAGTGTTATTACTTTAATATACACGGTACTAGAGTCATAGTAGATAGAATTTAAGCTGGTACTTACCAGGATTTACTGAACGGCAAACTCCGATCCTTGCGCCTTTCTTTCTGCGGGCACAGTTTAATAATAAACGACCCAAGCAAGGACCAAATTTAGCATACTTGTGGCCAAGGCATCGTTATAAATTCAAATCATGTCACGAATTTTTGTTTATAATTTCAAAATAATAAACGTTAAAATTTTTAGCCCGGAAATGGAGGAGATGAAATTAATTTGAAAACGGTTTGGCGAAGTGTGGCAAACACACCAACGCCCAAAAACTTTAAAATTTTGCAGCGTCATGTCGGTCGTCAGTGTCGTTGTCGGTCGAGTCGTCACTACTGTCAAATGTCGTTCGTCGTTCGTCACCGCTGTCACTAAAGTCACCGAACCTAAACATGAAAGGGTTTCTAGCGTAACGATCTGTCTCGGGCTTTTTTATTTTCTAGTCGCGGCTCGGCTGTGTAGGAGCTAAGTCGCATTCTACGTCGGAGATATCGTCGATGGGGAAGATTAGGGGGAACTCGTATTTGGAAATCTCCTCCAAGGTGAACAAGGGTTTGGGTTTGGGTCGGTGCTGTGGAGGAGCTAAGTCTCGTTCGACGTTAGCCCGAGACAGTTGGTCTTCATCGTCAAAGATGTCATCGATGGGGAACATTAGGGGGAACTCGTACCTGGAAATCTCCTCCAAGGTGAACAAAGGTTCTGGTTTGGGTCGCGGCTGTGGAGGGATGTAGATGGGGGTTTCTACGTCAGGCCGAGATTCAGTGCTCCTGAAACAAGAAAAAAAAGAATAAAACAGGTTTCGTAACATAATTAAAATGTTTCTAACGATGCTGCTTGTTGTCTGTCGCTGACGACTTGAGAGAATGTGTTGCTAGGTAACGTTGGGCAGTGATGAATGTGCAATAAAATCTCACTTACTAAATCTAGCGAAAGAAATTATTAGTAAAAATAAAAATTATTTTTATGACGTATAAAATAATTATTTCTTTATAAATATAAGCGATATATTCTTTCAATTGTGTTACAAATATACGATAATATTTATTTGTACAGAGTGCGATATAACTACACAACGTAATTAATTGTTACCGAGGGGAATGTCGAATAAGAAATGAAATAATTATAGATTTTAACGTAGATACTTTCGCCCAGGAATTTATTAAATTAAAAATCTGAACCGGAACGAAAGTGAATGCGGTTTTTGCCTAAATGGATTACCGACGTAACGCCACTCAAGTTTCCCGTCTTTATATTGCCGTTGGATTTATATATAAATGGGCAAAAAATCCATATTCCTCACGACCAGCTGTTTCTAACATTAACAAATTATGGTCTTGTGTAATAATTGAGGAATTGGAGAAGTATAACTTTTATACAGAAGAAAAATCGTTTGATCGTGACTATCTAAAGCAATGTTCAAGAAATCTTTTAACTTCATCATTCGCTTCCCACTCCTTAATGTCTCTTTGTTTACCAGTATTATTGCTGATTTCGAAATTAACAGTTAAAAATCCTCATGAACTACCCCTATGAGAGCTTCCATTCGCATTAAATGTATTTTGTTGCATGAAATTGCTGATGATGTGTACTCACCATTGTAGGCAGATGACAACCTCATAAAAAAAGATTGTTTTGTCCCTAAAAGCGTAATATAATGGGAAACGCCTACTATGAGCAAACGGGGGATTTATACAACTGTTGCGTATTTCTCTTAGCTCCCTTTTTTTTTACTTCAATAAGCGGATTAGGGATATGATACGCATTCTCATCTTTAGCTCAAGTGCAATATCTTCATTTCACACCCTTGGACCGGATAATTACCTACTCTTAGGTTAGTTGATATAAATAAAAATTTTCTCCTGAATGTGAAGTAAATACTGTATATAAAAGGCATAATAATTAATAACTGATATTAAATTCAGTGCTCAGAATTCATACTACACTTAATGCTGTCAGCTAATAAGATAAGAGAAAGAGATATGTGATTACGATACAGTAGGGTGCCACCTTTTTCATTGGAGTGAATTTCGTAGCAGGTGTGTCAGATTGGGAAATTCCTGCATGTACTGAAAAGAAAATTCACTGGTTGATAATTTCAGTTAGTATATAAATAAAACTGAAAGTACGCAATTTTTATATAATGGTAATGTTGTACATAATGAAGTCCTTTAGAATATTGATCAGTTTTAAATCGACACTGGGTTATATATCTGTCATCAACTTATAAATATATTTGAAACCCGTATTCCATAACTTTAGTTTTTATTTGTTAAACTTCCAGCCAACGGATTACCAAACTCGTTTCGAACATTTTTCTAGATCTTTTTTATTCTGCATCTACCTGTCATAGGTATTAATGAAAACTACCGTTTGTAGTGCCGGCGTTGCCCGAGATGTCATATATTCATAATCCCAGATATTAGGTTGCCTTTGCGCTATTTTTATGTAACGCTCCTCGAACCCTATCCCTAAATGTGCTCACCTCCGATGCCGAAGGAGGATTAACTCATTGACCAAATCAACGGCCTTTGTAACATGTAGGATGATGACCACACCCACAAATGTGCGATAATCGTAAAGTATTTATTCCACGCAAAAATTGACCGATTACATTGTCTGGAAATTTCTACCTCCCTCCAATATATACCAAACCCGTCGAGTTACCCAGTTTGTCATAATTAGACTCAGTGACATTCATAGTCACTGAATTGATTCGAATCTCTGTTGTTTTAGCGTTATTTTTATTTAACGTATCTCCACCCCAACCGCTATCCTTGCGCTTCTCACAGGTGTTGAAATTGTACACAAACAACAAAAATACTATCAAAGTCATTAACCCCAGGAATTAATTATTTAACGCAAATATCGACCGTTTTAAATGATTGAAAATTTCCTCCCGCACCCAACTCCGCGAGGCCCCTTACACCCCCACCATAACTCGTGCATTGCCCACGTTGCCAAGTGACTCGAATATCGTTTTTTAAGGTTAGTTTTATGAAACACACCTCCATCTCTTCGCGTACTTCCCTACCATGCCGTAAGATGTTGAAATTATACACAAACAAAACCGGTAGAAATACTATCAATGACATTGACAGCGTAAAATATTTATTTCACGCAAATATCGATCATTTTATACCCCCGCCCAGCCCCTCGTACCCCGGCCACCCCCTAACGTTACCCAGGTTGTCATAAATAAACTCAGTGACATCCATAACTTGAATTTTACTCCAATCTGGGATTTATTCACGTTATTTTTTGTAACTTTCCTCAAACCCCCACCTCTAACTGTGATCTTTTACGTCCCTTAAGGGGTTAAATTGAAAAACTAAATTGGTAGAAATATTATCAATGACATTGACCTCGATAAATATTTTTTCCCTACAAAAATCGACTGTTAAATATTTACACCCCCGCCAACCCTTCCTTGGGGGAGTTAAACGATTAGTTGAATATAATAATTAAACTCATTGACATAAATGACCGTGATTTCGACTCCAATGTCGATTGTTTTTGCATCATTATATTGTAATTTTACTCCACCCCCACCCTTAAGTGGAGCTCTATTCCCAATCACAGAAGGGGTTGAAATTATACGCGGAGAAAATGTAAAGAATTTTTAATAATCTAATTGATCCCGAAATATTTTTAATAACGACCGGTAAACATGATTTTAAAAATTCTAACACCAGCCTCAATCCTACCACCTCAGCCCACCCCTTGCGCGCTGTCCAGAATGTCATAAATAAATTCAGCGACATCCTTTACCTTCGATTTGACTCGAATTTGTTTTTTTTCTTGTCAGTGCCCTCTACCCCCACCCCTTACCATGGACCCCCTCATGCCGAAAGAGGGGTTTAATTTTTACACACACGACTTGGGTAGAATTACTTTAGATCCAATTAACCCTGAAAAATATTATTCAACTCTAATATCGGTCGTGATTTATTGTTTCAATATTTCCACTCCCGACAACCGCCACTCCTCGGGAGTTACATGACAAATTAAATGTCATAATTAAACTCAGTGACATTCATAACCCTGTATTTGACTCTAATCTCGTTATTTATTTTTAACACCCGTTGACCCCCAGCCCTAATGTTAGCTCACTCTCAATCCCGAAAGGGAATCAAATTAAACTCAGAGAACGTGTAGTGAAATTTTAATAATCTCATTGTTCCATAAATATATGTAATCGTCGCAAAATTCAGCTGCTTAAATTCCTTTATAATTTCTATTCCCCATTTACCTCCACCCAACCCCTCCCAGCCCAGTCCAGCCCAAACCTGCGCGTTGCCCAAATTATCATAAATGAACTCAGCGACATTAATTACGTTCGACTTTATCGAATGTTGGTTGTTTTTCAAGTTATTTTCTAGTAACACACGTCCATCCCGTCCCCTAAGCGTTCTTCACGCTCATGTCGCAAGAGGTTGAAATTGTACAAACATAAAAAGGGTATAAATACTATAAAATAGGTAACGCTGGAAAAAATTATTTTCCGTTACTATTGACCTTTTAATAAGTTTGAAATTTTCCAACCCCATCCTCTTCCCCCCACGGGGGTTAAGTGAGCAATTGAATATCATAATTACATTTTTCTTGTAATACCCCTCCACCCCAACCCTACGGTGTTCCTTTCCCATTCCGTAGAATTGAAATTTTACTGACATACATTGGTACAAACACTATTAATCACTTTTACCCCGAAAATATTTATCCGACTCAATTATCAGCCGTGTTAGCATGTTTGAAGATATTCACCCCATTCACCCCCGCTTGAGGCACTAAACAACTTGAATATCATAATTAAACTGACTGACAACCATAACCCTGGATTTGAGTCCAATCTCGATTGTGTTTGCGCTATTTTTATGTAAATTAACTCCACCCTCACTCCTAAGGGTGCTCCTCCTATACCTTGAAAGAGGTTCATATTACATATATGAAACATGTAGAGACATTTTATAAATATTAGTGAAGCAGGAAAATATTTATCGACGCAAATATCGACTGCTTATATGTTTAAAAATTTCAAACCCCGTCCACCAATGCTCCTGGTGGTTAAAACACAAATTTATTGTCTTAATTAAATTCAGCGACATCAATGATCCTCGATTCGACTTTAATCTTGGTTGTATTCGCATTATTTTCTTGTAACTACCGGCCACCCCCATCCATAAGGGTGCTCAACTCCCAAGCCCAAAAGTGTTTGAAATTATACACAGAGAACATGTAGAGAAATTTTATTAACCACATTGTTCCCGAAATATATTTATTCACCGCAAAAGTCGGACGGTTAAAACGTCAGAAAATTTCTACCCTCGCCCACCACGGCTAGACCCTCCCACTTCCGCCCTATCCCACACGTTGCTCAGGTTGTCATAAATAAACACAGCGACATGCATTTCCTTGGATTTTACGTCAATCTCGTTTGTTTTTGATATATTTTATTGTAACTACCCTTTACCCCCAACCCTAGGCGTCATCCCCTCTCATACTGAAAGGAGTAGATATTATACACAAACATCACCAGTAACAATACTATCATTGCCATTAAAGCCTGCCGAAGATTAATTCCACACGATCATCAACCGGTTAACATGTTTGAAAATTTACAATCCCGCTAACCCCACGTTAGGAATGTTAAACGGTAAGTCGAATGTCATAATTAAACTCATTTATATCCATAATCCTTTGATTTGACTTTAATCTTGGTAGTATTCGCGTTAGTTTCTTGTAACGCCCGTTCACCCTTAACCTTAAGGGCGCATCCCTCCCATGCCCGAAATAAGTTGAAATTATACACGGAGAACAAGTAGGGAAATTTTATGAATATCATTGTTCCCGAAATATATTTATTCGATGCAAAATTCGGCCGGTTAACTTATTTTACCCTCCGCCCAACCCCTCCTACGCCATCTTACAACTGCGCGTTGCCCAGATTGTCATAAATGAACTCAGCGACATCCATTACCTTTGATTTGACTCGAATCTCGGTATTTTTAGCGTTATTTACTTGTAACCCTCCTCCACCGTCACCCTTTAATGCGTTCAACCCTCGTGCCACAATGGGTTAAAATTAATAAAAATCACATGGGTAGAAATACTATAAATCGAATTAACCCTGAAAAATATTTATGCAACGCAAATATCGGACATCTTAGCATGTTTGAAGATTTCCAC
Source organism: Zhengitettix transpicula (assembly GCA_037074705.1). Classification (NCBI taxonomy): domain Eukaryota; kingdom Metazoa; phylum Arthropoda; class Insecta; order Orthoptera; family Tetrigidae; genus Zhengitettix; species Zhengitettix transpicula. Next base: position 69,398,706 of record CM073590.1, on the reverse strand, counting down.
CACCGTCCTCCCATGCTCCTGGGGATGGTAGGCGTGTTACACCCGCACAGTGTTTGTTTCCCTGTCCAAAAGAACACGTGTACGAACTTTGGTCAAATTGCTTCGAGGGTGTAGATTTGTAAGCGGAATATACCCATATACATACCCACATGTATACACACATGTATTCCCGTATAAGGCAATTTTATATAATAGAAGCTATATCAATATATAGATAGATATACATACACTATTTATAACAATTATTAAATTTGTAGAAATATAATTTTTCCATCTGAAAATAAACTATTTGGTGGTTTTAGCAGTCTGCAGTTGGTAGCATTGTTTAAAATTAATACAAAACACTACGAAATACGCTGTCTTTAATAGAAAAATATCAATTTTGTACATTTAAGTATTGTTTTTATCATAATTTTATGTATCTTCCAGTGCGTATTGCAAGATATAATTTGGCAACATATTGACCCCTGATCCCATTAAATACGTCAAAAGTCAAGTTATTTAATAGAAAATTAATGCAATGGATTGTATAACCTTTCATAATAAATTATATTTATCACTGGTAGTGGTAGATTTAATTATACTTATTATTCAATCAAAATATTCCTCCTTTACTTCATTTCTCAGTAATTGTACATCTTCAACGTCGTTCCCAAAATTAGAAAACAAATACTGCTATCCTAACCTAAAATTTTTGTTTCTCGACACAAATTGCACGCAATAATTTGTTTACATTTGTACAAATTTATAGAAATACGTTGCGTAAAGTGCAATTAATTGTACTTTTAATTCAATTTAAATGTTCCTATTTCTGTACACACCTTTGACTGAGAATGCATTAAATGAATAACGACCTTAAAAACTTTCGGAGTTCCGTACGTCATTTTGGATACTTGTATAGTTACAAACATATAATTCAGCAGTCGTTCCTTAGACAAATCATATTATCTTCTGATATATTATACAGGATACAATAATACGTTATATTTAAAATTTTATAAATGGCATTTTTATAAGGATAAAGACATTCTTTCAGATCGATATAACAAAAGACAAATAGTTTCAGCGATATATTGACAGCCAAGAATTTAAAAGACCACTCGATTCTATAAATTAAAATAAAAACGTATTTTATTTGTATAAGCGTCTGGATTCGTAGAGCATGAGTCGGAATTAAATAAATTTTACTTTTTAAGTAACTACGATAAACTTTATCTTGTAACTTTTAATCATTTTCTAGATTTATTTTATATCTAGAATATAAAGATTTCTAAATATTTAGTACACAATTGATTGAAATTTGTATCCCCACACCGCTGTTAACTTTAACACAATATAAGTAACTGTTATTGACCTGAAGACGATGGCAGGAAACGGTTTTGTAATCTGTACAACAGTTTATTCAGAATATGAAGCCACTTCTGCATTTGCACGAGCAGCAGGAATCGTCTTCAACGATGACCCAACAGAAGTCCTACATCTTGGAGGACCAGCATAGCGTGTTGAAACAATGCACGGTGATTCTCCGTCGTCGTGCAGCGAGCGTCTGCAATTTCTGAAAGAATGCTGAAGTCAGTTAACAATACAGTAATTATATATTGTACTAGAATCCTCCCTGAGAGACTGAAAACTGGTAGTTACCAGGATCTCATACACATCCAACTCAGTAATGTGCCCACGCGAGTGATAAATATCCACCAGTTGGCCTTGTTATTATGACCACTTCGTTGGTCCACCTTTGGCCTGCAGTGAAGTAGCGATTGGTATTGACATTGAAATCTCCTGATGTTGAAAGGTGAAGTAAGGAATCTGCATTAGATTTGTTGGTTGTGGATCCAGCTGCCCTCTTCTTCGTCTCACTTGGATTGTGTTCTGGTGGTTGTAGGGACCAAAGTCTCCATCAGAATTCAAGAAGCATGGCATCATTGACTTGTTGGATGCAGGCAGCCATGTCCATTGTGACACTATGGGATAACGTTTATCATCACCGATATGTAACCATGTTGTGCCACATATGGTTGCCGTATTCTGGAATTATCGATTTTTTGAGTGTTATTACTTTAATATACACGGTACTAGAGTCATAGTAGATAGAATTTAAGCTGGTACTTACCAGGATTTACTGAACGGCAAACTCCGATCCTTGCGCCTTTCTTTCTGCGGGCACAGTTTAATAATAAACGACCCAAGCAAGGACCAAATTTAGCATACTTGTGGCCAAGGCATCGTTATAAATTCAAATCATGTCACGAATTTTTGTTTATAATTTCAAAATAATAAACGTTAAAATTTTTAGCCCGGAAATGGAGGAGATGAAATTAATTTGAAAACGGTTTGGCGAAGTGTGGCAAACACACCAACGCCCAAAAACTTTAAAATTTTGCAGCGTCATGTCGGTCGTCAGTGTCGTTGTCGGTCGAGTCGTCACTACTGTCAAATGTCGTTCGTCGTTCGTCACCGCTGTCACTAAAGTCACCGAACCTAAACATGAAAGGGTTTCTAGCGTAACGATCTGTCTCGGGCTTTTTTATTTTCTAGTCGCGGCTCGGCTGTGGAGGAGCTAAGTCGCATTCTACGTCGGAGATATCGTCGATGGGGAAGATTAGGGGGAACTCGTATTTGGAAATCTCCTCCAAGGTGAACAAGGGTTTGGGTTTGGGTCGGTGCTGTGGAGGAGCTAAGTCTCGTTCGACGTTAGCCCGAGACAGTTGGTCTTCATCGTCAAAGATGTCATCGATGGGGAACATTAGGGGGAACTCGTACCTGGAAATCTCCTCCAAGGTGAACAAAGGTTCTGGTTTGGGTCGCGGCTGTGGAGGGATGTAGATGGGGGTTTCTACGTCAGGCCGAGATTCAGTGCTCCTGAAACAAGAAAAAAAAGAATAAAACAGGTTTCGTAACATAATTAAAATGTTTCTAACGATGCTGCTTGTTGTCTGTCGCTGACGACTTGAGAGAATGTGTTGCTAGGTAACGTTGGGCAGTGATGAATGTGCAATAAAATCTCACTTACTAAATCTAGCGAAAGAAATTATTAGTAAAAATAAAAATAATTTTTATGACGTATAAAATAATTATTTCTTTATAAATATAAGCGATATATTCTTTCAATTGTGTTACAAATATACGATAATATTTATTTGTACAGAGTGCGATATAACTACACAACGTAATTAATTGTTACCGAGGGGAATGTCGAATAAGAAATGAAATAATTATAGATTTTAACGTAGATACTTTCGCCCAGGAATTTATTAAATTAAAAATCTGAACCGGAACGAAAGTGAATGCGGTTTTTGCCTAAATGGATTACCGACGTAACGCCACTCAAGTTTCCCGTCTTTATATTGCCGTTGGATTTATATATAAATGGGCAAAAAATCCATATTCCTCACGACCAGCTGTTTCTAACATTAACAAATTATGGTCTTGTGTAATAATTGAGGAATTGGAGAAGTATAACTTTTATACAGAAGAAAAATCGTTTGATCGTGACTATCTAAAGCAATGTTCAAGAAATCTTTTAACTTCATCATTCGCTTCCCACTCCTTAATGTCTCTTTGTTTACCAGTATTATTGCTGATTTCGAAATTAACAGTTAAAAATCCTCATGAACTACCCCTATGAGAGCTTCCATTCGCATTAAATGTATTTTGTTGCATGAAATTGCTGATGATGTGTACTCACCATTGTAGGCAGATGACAACCTCATAAAAAAAGATTGTTTTGTCCCTAAAAGCGTAATATAATGGGAAACGCCTACTATGAGCAAACGGGGGATTTATACAACTGTTGCGTATTTCTCTTAGCTCCCTTTTTTTTTACTTCAATAAGCGGATTAGGGATATGATACGCATTCTCATCTTTAGCTCAAGTGCAATATCTTCATTTCACACCCTTGGACCGGATAATTACCTACTCTTAGGTTAGTTGATATAAATAAAAATTTTCTCCTGAATGTGAAGTAAATACTGTATATAAAAGGCATAATAATTAATAACTGATATTAAATTCAGTGCTCAGAATTCATACTACACTTTATGCTGTCAGCTAATAAGATAAGAGAAAGAGATATGTGATTACGATACAGTAGGGTGCCACCTTTTTCATTGGAGTGAATTTCGTAGCAGGTGTGTCAGATTGGGAAATTCCTGCATGTACTGAAAAGAAAATTCACTGGTTGATAATTTCAGTTAGTATATAAATAAAACTGAAAGTACGCAATTTTTATATAATGGTAATGTTGTACATAATGAAGTCCTTTAGAATATTGATCAGTTTTAAATCGACACTGGGTTATATATCTGTCATCAACTTATAAATATATTTGAAACCCGTATTCCATAACTTTAGTTTTTATTTGTTAAACTTCCAGCCAACGGATTACCAAACTCGTTTCGAACATTTTTCTAGATCTTTTTTATTCTGCATCTACCAGCCGACTTTACTGTCATAGGTATTAATGAAAACTACCGTTTGTAGTGCCGGCGTTGCCCGAGATGTCATATATTCATAATCCCAGATATTAGGTTGCCTTTGCGCTATTTTTATGTAACGCTCCTCGAACCCTATCCCTAAATGTGCTCACCTCCGATGCCGAAGGAGGATTAACTCATTGACCAAATCAACGGCCTTTGTAACATGTAGGATGATGACCACACCCACAAATGTGCGATAATCGTAAAGTATTTATTCCACGCAAAAATTGACCGATTACATTGTCTGGAAATTTCTACCTCCCTCCAATATATACCAAACCCGTCGAGTTACCCAGTTTGTCATAATTAGACTCAGTGACATTCATAGTCACTGAATTGATTCGAATCTCTGTTGTTTTAGCGTTATTTTTATTTAACGTATCTCCACCCCAACCGCTATCCTTGCGCTTCTCACAGGTGTTGAAATTGTACACAAACAACAAAAATACTATCAAAGTCATTAACCCCAGGAATTAATTATTTAACGCAAATATCGACCGTTTTAAATGATTGAAAATTTCCTCCCGCACCCAACTCCGCGAGGCCCCTTACACCCCCACCATAACTCGTGCATTGCCCACGTTGCCAAGTGACTCGAATATCGTTTTTTAAGGTTAGTTTTATGAAACACACCTCCATCTCTTCGCGTACTTCCCTACCATGCCGTAAGATGTTGAAATTATACACAAACAAAACCGGTAGAAATACTATCAATGACATTGACAGCGTAAAATATTTATTTCACGCAAATATCGATCATTTTATACCCCCGCCCAGCCCCTCGTACCCCGGCCACCCCCTAACGTTACCCAGGTTGTCATAAATAAACTCAGTGACATCCATAACTTGAATTTTACTCCAATCTGGGATTTATTCACGTTATTTTTTGTAACTTTCCTCAAACCCCCACCTCTAACTGTGATCTTTTACGTCCCTTAAGGGGTTAAAATGAAAAACTAAATTGGTAGAAATATTATCAATGACATTGACCTCGATAAATATTTTTTCCCTACAAAAATCGACTGTTAAATATTTACACCCCCGCCAACCCTTCCTTGGGGGAGTTAAACGATTAGTTGAATATAATAATTAAACTCATTGACATAAATGACCGTGATTTCGACTCCAATGTCGATTGTTTTTGCATCATTATATTGTAATTTTACTCCACCCCCACCCTTAAGTGGAGCTCTATTCCCAATCACAGAAGGGGTTGAAATTATACGCGGAGAAAATGTAAAGAATTTTTAATAATCTAATTGATCCCGAAATATTTTTAATAACGACCGGTAAACATGATTTTAAAAATTCTAACACCAGCCTCAATCCTACCACCTCAGCCCACCCCTTGCGCGCTGTCCAGAATGTCATAAATAAATTCAGCGACATCCTTTACCTTCGATTTGACTCGAATTTGTTTTTTTTCTTGTCAGTGCCCTCTACCCCCACCCCTTACCATGGACCCCCTCATGCCGAAAGAGGGGTTTAATTTTTACACACACGACTTGGGTAGAATTACTTTAGATCCAATTAACCCTGAAAAATATTATTCAACTCTAATATCGGTCGTGATTTATTGTTTCAATATTTCCACTCCCGACAACCGCCACTCCTCGGGAGTTACATGACAAATTAAATGTCATAATTAAACTCAGTGACATTCATAACCCTGTATTTGACTCTAATCTCGTTATTTATTTTTAACACCCGTTGACCCCCAGCCCTAATGTTAGCTCACTCTCAATCCCGAAAGGGAATCAAATTAAACTCAGAGAACGTGTAGTGAAATTTTAATAATCTCATTGTTCCATAAATATATGTAATCGTCGCAAAATTCAGCTGCTTAAATTCCTTTATAATTTCTATTCCCCATTTACCTCCACCCAACCCCTCCCAGCCCAGTCCAGCCCAAACCTGCGCGTTGCCCAAATTATCATAAATGAACTCAGCGACATTAATTACGTTCGACTTTATCGAATGTTGGTTGTTTTTCAAGTTATTTTCTAGTAACACACGTCCATCCCGTCCCCTAAGCGTTCTTCACGCTCATGTCGCAAGAGGTTGAAATTGTACAAACATAAAAAGGGTATAAATACTATAAAATAGGTAACGCTGGAAAAAATTATTTTCCGTTACTATTGACCTTTTAATAAGTTTGAAATTTTCCAACCCCATCCTCTTCCCCCCACGGGGGTTAAGTGAGCAATTGAATATCATAATTACATTTTTCTTGTAATACCCCTCCACCCCAACCCTACGGTGTTCCTTTCCCATTCCGTAGAATTGAAATTTTACTGACATACATTGGTACAAACACTATTAATCACTTTTACCCCGAAAATATTTATCCGACTCAATTATCAGCCGTGTTAGCATGTTTGAAGATATTCACCCCATTCACCCCCGCTTGAGGCACTAAACAACTTGAATATCATAATTAAACTGACTGACAACCATAACCCTGGATTTGAGTCCAATCTCGATTGTGTTTGCGCTATTTTTATGTAAATTAACTCCACCCTCACTCCTAAGGGTGCTCCTCCTATACCTTGAAAGAGGTTCATATTACATATATGAAACATGTAGAGACATTTTATAAATATTAGTGAAGCAGGAAAATATTTATCGACGCAAATATCGACTGCTTATATGTTTAAAAATTTCAAACCCCGTCCACCAATGCTCCTGGTGGTTAAAACACAAATTTATTGTCTTAATTAAATTCAGCGACATCAATGATCCTCGATTCGACTTTAATCTTGGTTGTATTCGCATTATTTTCTTGTAACTACCGGCCACCCCCATCCATAAGGGTGCTCAACTCCCAAGCCCAAAAGTGTTTGAAATTATACACAGAGAACATGTAGAGAAATTTTATTAACCACATTGTTCCCGAAATATATTTATTCACCGCAAAAGTCGGACGGTTAAAACGTCAGAAAATTTCTACCCTCGCCCACCACGGCTAGACCCTCCCACTTCCGCCCTATCCCACACGTTGCTCAGGTTGTCATAAATAAACACAGCGACATGCATTTCCTTGGATTTTACGTCAATCTCGTTTGTTTTTGATATATTTTATTGTAACTACCCTTTACCCCCAACCCTAGGCGTCATCCCCTCTCATACTGAAAGGAGTAGATATTATACACAAACATCACCAGTAACAATACTATCATTGCCATTAAAGCCTGCCGAAGATTAATTCCACACGATCATCAACCGGTTAACATGTTTGAAAATTTACAATCCCGCTAACCCCACGTTAGGAATGTTAAACGGTAAGTCGAATGTCATAATTAAACTCATTTATATCCATAATCCTTTGATTTGACTTTAATCTTGGTAGTATTCGCGTTAGTTTCTTGTAACGCCCGTTCACCCTTAACCTTAAGGGCGCATCCCTCCCATGCCCGAAATAAGTTGAAATTATACACGGAGAACAAGTAGGGAAATTTTATGAATATCATTGTTCCCGAAATATATTTATTCGATGCAAAATTCGGCCGGTTAACTTATTTTACCCTCCGCCCAACCCCTCCTACGCCATCTTACAACTGCGCGTTGCCCAGATTGTCATAAATGAACTCAGCGACATCCATTACCTTTGATTTGACTCGAATCTCGGTATTTTTAGCGTTATTTACTTGTAACCCTCCTCCACCGTCACCCTTTAATGCGTTCAACCCTCGTGCCACAATGGGTTAAAATTAATAAAAATCACATGGGTAGAAATACTATAAATCGAATTAACCCTGAAAAATATTTATGCAACGCAAATATCGGACATCTTAGCATGTTTGAAGATTTCCACCACCGTCCTCCCATGCTCCTGGGGATGGTAGGCGTGTTACACCCGCACAGTGTTTGTTTCCCTGTCCAAAAGAACACGTGTACGAACTTTGGTCAAATTGCTTCGAGGGTGTAGATTTGTAAGCGGAATATACCCATATACATACCCACATGTATACACACATGTATTCCCGTATAAGGCAATTTTATATAATAGAAGCTATATCAATATATAGATAGATATACATACACTATTTATAACAATTATTAAATTTGTAGAAATATAATTTTTCCATCTGAAAATAAACTATTTGGTGGTTTTAGCAGTCTGCAGTTGGTAGCATTGTTTAAAATTAATACAAAACACTACGAAATACGCTGTCTTTAATAGAAAAATATCAATTTTGTACATTTAAGTATTGTTTTTATCATAATTTTATGTATCTTCCAGTGCGTATTGCAAGATATAATTTGGCAACATATTGGCCCCTGATCCCATTAAATACGTCAAAAGTCAAGTTATTTAATAGAAAATTAATGCAATGGATTGTATAACCTTTCATAATAAATTATATTTATCACTGGTAGTGGTAGATTTAATTATACTTATTATTCAATCAAAATATTCCTCCTTTACTTCATTTCTCAGTAATTGTACATCTTCAACGTCGTTCCCAAAATTAGAAAACAAATACTGCTATCCTAACCTAAAATTTTTGTTTCTCGACACAAATTGCACGCAATAATTTGTTTACATTTGTACAAATTTATAGAAATACGTTGCGTAAAGTGCAATTAATTGTACTTTTAATTCAATTTAAATGTTCCTATTTCTGTACACACCTTTGACTGAGAATGCATTAAATGAATAACGACCTTAAAAACTTTCGGAGTTCCGTACGTCATTTTGGATACTTGTATAGTTACAAACATATAATTCAGCAGTCGTTCCTTAGACAAATCATATTATCTTCTGATATATTATACAGGATACAATAATACGTTATATTTAAAATTTTATAAATGGCATTTTTATAAGGATAAAGACATTCTTTCAGATCGATATAACAAAAGACAAATAGTTTCAGCGATATATTGACAGCCAAGAATTTAAAAGACCACTCGATTCTATAAATTAAAATAAAAACGTATTTTATTTGTATAAGCGTCTGGATTCGTAGAGCATGAGTCGGAATTAAATAAATTTTACTTTTTAAGTAACTACGATAAACTTTATCTTGTAACTTTTAATCATTTTCTAGATTTATTTTATATCTAGAATATAAAGATTTCTAAATATTTAGTACACAATTGATTGAAATTTGTATCCCCACACCGCTGTTAACTTTAACACAATATAAGTAACTGTTATTGACCTGAAGACGATGGCAGGAAACGGTTTTGTAATCTGTACAACAGTTTTTTCAGAATATGAAGCCACTTCTGCATTTGCACGAGCAGCAGGAATCGTCTTCAACGATGACCCAACAGAAGTCCTACATCTTGGAGGACCAGCATAGCGTGTTGAAACAATGCACGGTGATTCTCCGTCGTCGTGCAGCGAGCGTCTGCAATTTCTGAAAGAATGCTGAAGTCAGTTAACAATACAGTAATTATATATTGTACTAGAATCCTCCCTGAGAGACTGAAAACTGGTAGTTACCAGGATCTCATACACATCCAACTCAGTAATGTGCCCACGCGAGTGATAAATATCCACCAGTTGGCCTTGTTATTATGACCACTTCGTTGGTCCACCTTTGGCCTGCAGTGAAGTAGCGATTGGTATTGACATTGAAATCTCCTGATGTTGAAAGGTGAAGTAAGGAATCTGCATTAGATTTGTTGGTTGTGGATCCAGCTGCCCTCTTCTTCGTCTCACTTGGATTGTGTTCTGGTGGTTGTAGGGACCAAAGTCTCCATCAGAATTCAAGAAGCATGGCATCATTGACTTGTTGGATGCAGGCAGCCATGTCCATTGTGACACTATGGGATAACGTTTATCATCACCGATATGTAACCATGTTGTGCCACATATGGTTGCCGTATTCTGGAATTATCGATTTTTTGAGTGTTATTACTTTAATATACACGGTACTAGAGTCATAGTAGATAGAATTTAAGCTGGTACTTACCAGGATTTACTGAACGGCAAACTCCGATCCTTGCGCCTTTCTTTCTGCGGGCACAGTTTAATAATAAACGACCCAAGCAAGGACCAAATTTAGCATACTTGTGGCCAAGGCATCGTTATAAATTCAAATCATGTCACGAATTTTTGTTTATAATTTCAAAATAATAAACGTTAAAATTTTTAGCCCGGAAATGGAGGAGATGAAATTAATTTGAAAACGGTTTGGCGAAGTGTGGCAAACACACCAACGCCCAAAAACTTTAAAATTTTGCAGCGTCATGTCGGTCGTCAGTGTCGTTGTCGGTCGAGTCGTCACTACTGTCAAATGTCGTTCGTCGTTCGTCACCGCTGTCACTAAAGTCACCGAACCTAAACATGAAAGGGTTTCTAGCGTAACGATCTGTCTCGGGCTTTTTTATTTTCTAGTCGCGGCTCGGCTGTGGAGGAGCTAAGTCGCATTCTACGTCGGAGATATCGTCGATGGGGAAGATTAGGGGGAACTCGTATTTGGAAATCTCCTCCAAGGTGAACAAGGGTTTGGGTTTGGGTCGGTGCTGTGGAGGAGCTAAGTCTCGTTCGACGTTAGCCCGAGACAGTTGGTCTTCATCGTCAAAGATGTCATCGATGGGGAATATTAGGGGGAACTCGTACCTGGAAATCTCCTCCAAGGTGAACAAAGGTTCTGGTTTGGGTCGCGGCTGTGGAGGGATGTAGATGGGGGTTTCTACGTCAGGCCGAGATTCAGTGCTCCTGAAACAAGAAAAAAAAGAATAAAACAGGTTTCGTAACATAATTAAAATGTTTCTAACGATGCTGCTTGTTGTCTGTCGCTGACGACTTGAGAGAATGTGTTGCTAGGTAACGTTGGGCAGTGATGAATGTGCAATAAAATCTCACTTACTAAATCTAGCGAAAGAAATTATTAGTAAAAATAAAAATTATTTTTATGACGTATAAAATAATTATTTCTTTATAAATATAAGCGATATATTCTTTCAATTGTGTTACAAATATACGATAATATTTATTTGTACAGAGTGCGATATAACTACACAACGTAATTAATTGTTACCGAGGGGAATGTCGAATAAGAAATGAAATAATTATAGATTTTAACGTAGATACTTTCGCCCAGGAATTTATTAAATTAAAAATCTGAACCGGAACGAAAGTGAATGCGGTTTTTGCCTAAATGGATTACCGACGTAACGCCACTCAAGTTTCCCGTCTTTATATTGCCGTTGGATTTATATATAAATGGGCAAAAAATCCATATTCCTCACGACCAGCTGTTTCTAACATTAACAAATTATGGTCTTGTGTAATAATTGAGGAATTGGAGAAGTATAACTTTTATACAGAAGAAAAATCGTTTGATCGTGACTATCTAAAGCAATGTTCAAGAAATCTTTTAACTTCATCATTCGCTTCCCACTCCTTAATGTCTCTTTGTTTACCAGTATTATTGCTGATTTCGAAATTAACAGTTAAAAATCCTCATGAACTACCCCTATGAGAGCTTCCATTCGCATTAAATGTATTTTGTTGCATGAAATTGCTGATGATGTGTACTCACCATTGTAGGCAGATGACAACCTCATAAAAAAAGATTGTTTTGTCCCTAAAAGCGTAATATAATGGGAAACGCCTACTATGAGCAAACGGGGGATTTATACAACTGTTGCGTATTTCTCTTAGCTCCCTTTTTTTTACTTCAATAAGCGGATTAGGGATATGATACGCATTCTCATCTTTAGCTCAAGTGCAATATCTTCATTTCACACCCTTGGACCGGATAATTACCTACTCTTAGGTTAGTTGATATAAATAAAAATTTTCTCCTGAATGTGAAGTAAATACTGTATATAAAAGGCATAATAATTAATAACTGATATTAAATTCAGTGCTCAGAATTCATACTACACTTTATGCTGTCAGCTAATAAGATAAGAGAAAGAGATATGTGATTACGATACAGTAGGGTGCCACCTTTTTCATTGGAGTGAATTTCGTAGCAGGTGTGTCAGATTGGGAAATTCCTGCATGTACTGAAAAGAAAATTCACTGGTTGATAATTTCAGCTAGTATATAAATAAATCTGAAAGTACGCAATTTTTATATAATGGTAATGTTGTACATAATGAAGTCCTTTAGAATATTGATCAGTTTTAAATCGACACTGGGTTATATATCTGTCATCAACTTATAAATATATTTGAAACCCGTATTCCATAACTTTAGTTTTTATTTGTTAAACTTCCAGCCAACGGATTACCAAACTCGTTTCGAACATTTTTCTAGATCTTTTTTATTCTGCATCTACCAGCCGACTTTACTGTCATAGGTATTAATGAAAACTACCGTTTGTAGTGCCGGCGTTGCCCGAGATGTCATATATTCATAATCCCAGATATTAGGTTGCCTTTGCGCTATTTTTATGTAACGCTCCTCGAACCCTATCCCTAAATGTGCTCACCTCCGATGCCGAAGGAGGATTAACTCATTGACCAAATCAACGGCCTTTGTAACATGTAGGATGATGACCACACCCACAAATGTGCGATAATCGTAAAGTATTTATTCCACGCAAAAATTGACCGATTACATTGTCTGGAAATTTCTACCTCCCTCCAATATATACCAAACCCGTCGAGTTACCCAGTTTGTCATAATTAGACTCAGTGACATTCATAGTCACTGAATTGATTCGAATCTCTGTTGTTTTAGCGTTATTTTTATTTAACGTATCTCCACCCCAACCGCTATCCTTGCGCTTCTCACAGGTGTTGAAATTGTACACAAACAACAAAAATACTATCAAAGTCATTAACCCCAGGAATTAATTATTTAACGCAAATATCGACCGTTTTAAATGATTGAAAATTTCCTCCCGCACCCAACTCCGCGAGGCCCCTTACACCCCCACCATAACTCGTGCATTGCCCACGTTGCCAAGTGACTCGAATATCGTTTTTTAAGGTTAGTTTTATGAAACACACCTCCATCTCTTCGCGTACTTCCCTACCATGCCGTAAGATGTTGAAATTATACACAAACAAAACCGGTAGAAATACTATCAATGACATTGACAGCGTAAAATATTTATTTCACGCAAATATCGATCATTTTATACCCCCGCCCAGCCCCTCGTACCCCGGCCACCCCCTAACGTTACCCAGGTTGTCATAAATAAACTCAGTGACATCCATAACTTGAATTTTACTCCAATCTGTGATTTATTCACGTTATTTTTTGTAACTTTCCTCAAACCCCCACCTCTAACTGTGATCTTTTACGTCCCTTAAGGGGTTAAAATGAAAAACTAAATTGGTAGAAATATTATCAATGACATTGACCTCGATAAATATTTTTTCCCTACAAAAATCGACTGTTAAATATTTACACCCCCGCCAACCCTTCCTTGGGGGAGTTAAACGATTAGTTGAATATAATAATTAAACTCATTGACATAAATGATCGTGATTTCGACTCCAATGTCGATTGTTTTTGCATCATTATATTGTAATTTTACTCCACCCCCACCCTTAAGTGGAGCTCTATTCCCAATCACAGAAGGGGTTGAAATTATACGCGGAGAAAATGTAAAGAATTTTTAATAATCTAATTGATCCCGAAATATTTTTAATAACGACCGGTAAACATGATTTTAAAAATTCTAACACCAGCCTCAATCCTACCACCTCAGCCCACCCCTTGCGCGCTGTCCAGAATGTCATAAATAAATTCAGCGACATCCTTTACCTTCGATTTGACTCGAATTTGGTTTTTTTCTTGTCAGTGCCCTCTACCCCCACCCCTTACCATGGACCCCCTCATGCCGAAAGAGGGGTTTAATTTTTACACACACGACATGGGTAGAATTACTTTAGATCCAATTAACCCTGAAAAATATTATTCAACTCTAATATCGGTCGTGATTTATTGTTTCAATATTTCCACTCCCGACAACCGCCACTCCTCGGGAGTTACATGACAAATTAAATGTCATAATTAAACGCAGTGACATTCATAACCCTGTATTTGACTCTAATCTCGTTATTTATTTTTAACACCCGTTGACCCCCAGCCCTAATGTTAGCTCACTCTCAATCCCGAAAGGAAATCAAATTAAACTCAGAGAACGTGTAGTGAAATTTTAATAATCTCATTGTTCCATAAATATATGTAATCGTCGCAAAATTCAGCTGCTTAAATTCCTTTATAATTTCTATTCCCCATTTACCTCCACCCAACCCCTCCCAGCCCAGTCCAGCCCAAACCTGCGCGTTGCCCAAATTATCATAAATGAACTCAGCGACATTAATTACGTTCGACTTTATCGAATGTTGGTTGTTTTTCAAGTTATTTTCTAGTAACACACGTCCATCCCGTCCCCTAAGCGTTCTTCACGCTCATGTCGCAAGAGGTTGAAATTGTACAAACATAAAAAGGGTATAAATACTATAAAATAGGTAACGCTGGAAAAAATTATTTTCCGTTACTATTGACCTTTTAATAAAATTGAAATTTTCCAACCCCATCCTCTTCCCCCCACGGGGGTTAAGTGAGCAATTGAATATCATAATTACATTTTTCTTGTAATACCCCTCCACCCCAACCCTACGGTGTTCCTTTCCCATTCCGTAGAATTGAAATTTTACTGACATACATTGGTACAAACACTATTAATCACTTGTACCCCGAAAATATTTATCCGACTCAATTATCGGCCGTGTTAGCATGTTTGAAGATATTCACCCCATTCACCCCCGCTTGAGGCACTAAACAACTTGAACATCATAATTAAACTGACTGACAACCATAACCCTGGATTTGAGTCCAATCTCGATTGTGTTTGCGCTATTTTTATGTAAATTAACTCCACCCTCACTCCTAAGGGTGCTCCTCCTATACCTTGAAAGAGGATCATATTACATATATGAAACATGTAGAGACATTTTATAAATATTAGTGAACCAGGAAAATATTTATCGACGCAAATAACGACTGCTTATATGTTTAAAAATTTCAAACCCCGTCCACCAATGCTCCTGGAGGTTAAAACACAAATTTATTGTCTTAATTAAATTCAGCGACATCAATAATCCTTGATTCGACTTTAATCTTGGTTCTATTTGCATTATTTTCTTGTAACTACCGGCCACCCCCATCCATAAGGGTGCTCAACTCCCAAGCCCAAAAGTGTTTGAAATTATACACAGAGAACATGTAGAGAAATTTTATTAATCACATTGTTCCCGAAATATATTTATTCACCGCAAAAGTCGGACGGTTAAAACGTCAGAAAATTTCTACCCTCGCCCACCACGGCTAGACCCTCCCACTTCCGCCCTATCCCACACGTTGCTCAGGTTGTCATAAATAAACACAGCGACACGCATTTCCTTGGATTTTACGTCAATCTCGTTTGTTTTTGATATATTTTATTGTAACTACCCTTTACCCCCAACCCTAGGCGTCCTCCCCTCTCATACTGAAAGGAGTAGATATTATACACAAACATCACCAGTAACAATACTAACATTGCCATTAAGCCTGCCGAAGATTAATTCCACACGATCATCAACCGGTTAACATGTTTGAAAATTTACAATCCCGCTAACCCCACGTTAGAAATGTTAAACGGTAAGTCGAATGTCATAACTAAACTCATTTATATCCATAATCCTTTGATTTGACTCTAATCTTGGTAGTATTCGCGTTAGTTTCTTGTAACGCCCGTTCACCCTTAACCTTAAGGGCGCATCCCTCCCATGCCCGAAATAAGTTGAAATTATACACGGAGAACAAGTAGGGAAATTTTATGAATATCATTGTTCCCGAAATATATTTATTCGATGCAAAATTCGGCCAGTTAACTTATTTTACCCTCCGCCCAACCCCTCCTACGCCATCTTACAACTGCGCGTTGCCCAGATTGTCATAAATGAACTCAGCGACATCCATTACCTTTGATTTGACTCGAATCTCGGTATTTTTAGCGTTATTTACTTGTAACCCTCCTCCACCGTCACCCTTTAATGCGTTCAACCCTCGTGCCACAATGGGTTAAAATTAATAAAAATCACATGGGTAGAAATACTATAAATCGAATTAACCCTGAAAAATATTTATGCAACGCAAATATCGGACATCTTAGCATGTTTGAAGATTTCCACCACCGTCCTCCCATGCTCCTGGGGATGGTAGGCGTGTTACACCCGCACAGTGTTTGTTTCCCTGTCCAAAAGAACACGTGTACGAACTTTGGTCAAATTGCTTCGAGGGTGTAGATTTGTAAGCGGAATATACCCATATACATACCCACATGTATACACACATGTATTCCCGTATAAGGCAATTTTATATAATAGAAGCTATATCAATATATAGATAGATATACATACACTATTTATAACAATTATTAAATTTGTAGAAATATAATTTTTCCATCTGAAAATAAACTATTTGGTGGTTTTAGCAGTCTGCAGTTGGTAGCATTGTTTAAAATTAATACAAAACACTACGAAATACGCTGTCTTTAATAGAAAAATATCAATTTTGTACATTTAAGTATTGTTTTTATCATAATTTTATGTATCTTCCAGTGCGTATTGCAAGATATAATTTGGCAACATATTGGCCCCTGATCCCATTAAATACGTCAAAAGTCAAGTTATTTAATAGAAAATTAATGCAATGGATTGTATAACCTTTCATAATAAATTATATTTATCACTGGTAGTGGTAGATTTAATTATACTTATTATTCAATCAAAATATTCCTCCTTTACTTCATTTCTCAGTAATTGTACATCTTCAACGTCGTTCCCAAAATTAGAAAACAAATACTGCTATCCTAACCTAAAATTTTTGTTTCTCGACACAAATTGCACGCAATAATTTGTTTACATTTGTACAAATTTATAGAAATACGTTGCGTAAAGTGCAATTAATTGTACTTTTAATTCAATTTAAATGTTCCTATTTCTGTACACACCTTTGACTGAGAATGCATTAAATGAATAACGACCTTAAAAACTTTCGGAGTTCCGTACGTCATTTTGGATACTTGTATAGTTACAAACATATAATTCAGCAGTCGTTCCTTAGACAAATCATATTATCTTCTGATATATTATACAGGATACAATAATACGTTATATTTAAAATTTTATAAATGGCATTTTTATAAGGATAAAGACATTCTTTCAGATCGATATAACAAAAGACAAATAGTTTCAGCGATATATTGACAGCCAAGAATTTAAAAGACCACTCGATTCTATAAATTAAAATAAAAACGTATTTTATTTGTATAAGCGTCTGGATTCGTAGAGCATGAGTCGGAATTAAATAAATTTTACTTTTTAAGTAACTACGATAAACTTTATCTTGTAACTTTTAATCATTTTCTAGATTTATTTTATATCTAGAATATAAAGATTTCTAAATATTTAGTACACAATTGATTGAAATTTGTATCCCCACACCGCTGTTAACTTTAACACAATATAAGTAACTGTTATTGACCTGAAGACGATGGCAGGAAACGGTTTTGTAATCTGTACAACAGTTTATTCAGAATATGAAGCCACTTCTGCATTTGCACGAGCAGCAGGAATCGTCTTCAACGATGACCCAACAGAAGTCCTACATCTTGGAGGACCAGCATAGCGTGTTGAAACAATGCACGGTGATTCTCCGTCGTCGTGCAGCGAGCGTCTGCAATTTCTGAAAGAATGCTGAAGTCAGTTAACAATACAGTAATTATATATTGTACTAGAATCCTCCCTGAGAGACTGAAAACTGGTAGTTACCAGGATCTCATACACATCCAACTCAGTAATGTGCCCACGCGAGTGATAAATATCCACCAGTTGGCCTTGTTATTATGACCACTTCGTTGGTCCACCTTTGGCCTGCAGTGAAGTAGCGATTGGTATTGACATTGAAATCTCCTGATGTTGAAAGGTGAAGTAAGGAATCTGCATTAGATTTGTTGGTTGTGGATCCAGCTGCCCTCTTCTTCGTCTCACTTGGATTGTGTTCTGGTGGTTGTAGGGACCAAAGTCTCCATCAGAATTCAAGAAGCATGGCATCATTGACTTGTTGGATGCAGGCAGCCATGTCCATTGTGACACTATGGGATAACGTTTATCATCACCGATATGTAACCATGTTGTGCCACATATGGTTGCCGTATTCTGGAATTATCGATTTTTTGAGTGTTATTACTTTAATATACACGATACTAGAGTCATAGTAGATAGAATTTAAGCTGGTACTTACCAGGATTTACTGAACGGCAAACTCCGATCCTTGCGCCTTTCTTTCTGCGGGCACAGTTTAATAATAAACGACCCAAGCAAGGACCAAATTTAGCATACTTGTGGCCAAGGCATCGTTATAAATTCAAATCATGTCACGAATTTTTGTTTATAATTTCAAAATAATAAACGTTAAAATTTTTAGCCCGGAAATGGAGGAGATGAAATTAATTTGAAAACGGTTTGGCGAAGTGTGGCAAACACACCAACGCCCAAAAACTTTAAAATTTTGCAGCGTCATGTCGGTCGTCAGTGTCGTTGTCGGTCGAGTCGTCACTACTGTCAAATGTCGTTCGTCGTTCGTCACCGCTGTCACTAAAGTCACCGAACCTAAACATGAAAGGGTTTCTAGCGTAACGATCTGTCTCGGGCTTTTTTATTTTCTAGTCGCGGCTCGGCTGTGGAGGAGCTAAGTCGCATTCTACGTCGGAGATATCGTCGATGGGGAAGATTAGGGGGAACTCGTATTTGGAAATCTCCTCCAAGGTGAACAAGGGTTTGGGTTTGGGTCGGTGCTGTGGAGGAGCTAAGTCTCGTTCGACGTTAGCCCGAGACAGTTGGTCTTCATCGTCAAAGATGTCATCGATGGGGAATATTAGGGGGAACTCGTACCTGGAAATCTCCTCCAAGGTGAACAAAGGTTCTGGTTTGGGTCGCGGCTGTGGAGGGATGTAGATGGGGGTTTCTACGTCAGGCCGAGATTCAGTGCTCCTGAAACAAGAAAAAAAAGAATAAAACAGGTTTCGTAACATAATTAAAATGTTTCTAACGATGCTGCTTGTTGTCTGTCGCTGACGACTTGAGAGAATGTGTTGCTAGGTAACGTTGGGCAGTGATGAATGTGCAATAAAATCTCACTTACTAAATCTAGCGAAAGAAATTATTAGTAAAAATAAAAATTATTTTTATGACGTATAAAATAATTATTTCTTTATAAATATAAGCGATATATTCTTTCAATTGTGTTACAAATATACGATAATATTTATTTGTACAGAGTGCGATATAACTACACAACGTAATTAATTGTTACCGAGGGGAATGTCGAATAAGAAATGAAATAATTATAGATTTTAACGTAGATACTTTCGCCCAGGAATTTATTAAATTAAAAATCTGAACCGGAACGAAAGTGAATGCGGTTTTTGCCTAAATGGATTACCGACGTAACGCCACTCAAGTTTCCCGTCTTTATATTGCCGTTGGATTTATATATAAATGGGCAAAAAATCCATATTCCTCACGACCAGCTGTTTCTAACATTAACAAATTATGGTCTTGTGTAATAATTGAGGAATTGGAGAAGTATAACTTTTATACAGAAGAAAAATCGTTTGATCGTGACTATCTAAAGCAATGTTCAAGAAATCTTTTAACTTCATCATTCGCTTCCCACTCCTTAATGTCTCTTTGTTTACCAGTATTATTGCTGATTTCGAAATTAACAGTTAAAAATCCTCATGAACTACCCCTATGAGAGCTTCCATTCGCATTAAATGTATTTTGTTGCATGAAATTGCTGATGATGTGTACTCACCATTGTAGGCAGATGACAACCTCATAAAAAAAGATTGTTTTGTCCCTAAAAGCGTAATATAATGGGAAACGCCTACTATGAGCAAACGGGGGATTTATACAACTGTTGCGTATTTCTCTTAGCTCCCTTTTTTTTACTTCAATAAGCGGATTAGGGATATGATACGCATTCTCATCTTTAGCTCAAGTGCAATATCTTCATTTCACACCCTTGGACCGGATAATTACCTACTCTTAGGTTAGTTGATATAAATAAAAATTTTCTCCTGAATGTGAAGTAAATACTGTATATAAAAGGCATAATAATTAATAACTGATATTAAATTCAGTGCTCAGAATTCATACTACACTTTATGCTGTCAGCTAATAAGATAAGAGAAAGAGATATGTGATTACGATACAGTAGGGTGCCACCTTTTTCATTGGAGTGAATTTCGTAGCAGGTGTGTCAGATTGGGAAATTCCTGCATGTACTGAAAAGAAAATTCACTGGTTGATAATTTCAGCTAGTATATAAATAAATCTGAAAGTACGCAATTTTTATATAATGGTAATGTTGTACATAATGAAGTCCTTTAGAATATTGATCAGTTTTAAATCGACACTGGGTTATATATCTGTCATCAACTTATAAATATATTTGAAACCCGTATTCCATAACTTTAGTTTTTATTTGTTAAACTTCCAGCCAACGGATTACCAAACTCGTTTCGAACATTTTTCTAGATCTTTTTTATTCTGCATCTACCTGTCATAGGTATTAATGAAAACTACCGTTTGTAGTGCCGGCGTTGCCCGAGATGTCATATATTCATAATCCCAGATATTAGGTTGCCTTTGCGCTATTTTTATGTAACGCTCCTCGAACCCTATCCCTAAATGTGCTCACCTCCGATGCCGAAGGAGGATTAACTCATTGACCAAATCAACGGCCTTTGTAACATGTAGGATGATGACCACACCCACAAATGTGCGATAATCGTAAAGTATTTATTCCACGCAAAAATTGACCGATTACATTGTCTGGAAATTTCTACCTCCCTCCAATATATACCAAACCCGTCGAGTTACCCAGTTTGTCATAATTAGACTCAGTGACATTCATAGTCACTGAATTGATTCGAATCTCTGTTGTTTTAGCGTTATTTTTATTTAACGTATCTCCACCCCAACCGCTATCCTTGCGCTTCTCACAGGTGTTGAAATTGTACACAAACAACAAAAATACTATCAAAGTCATTAACCCCAGGAATTAATTATTTAACGCAAATATCGACCGTTTTAAATGATTGAAAATTTCCTCCCGCACCCAACTCCGCGAGGCCCCTTACACCCCCACCATAACTCGTGCATTGCCCACGTTGCCAAGTGACTCGAATATCGTTTTTTAAGGTTAGTTTTATGAAACACACCTCCATCTCTTCGCGTACTTCCCTACCATGCCGTAAGATGTTGAAATTATACACAAACAAAACCGGTAGAAATACTATCAATGACATTGACAGCGTAAAATATTTATTTCACGCAAATATCGATCATTTTATACCCCCGCCCAGCCCCTCGTACCCCGACCACCCCCTAACGTTACCCAGGTTGTCATAAATAAACTCAGTGACATCCATAACTTGAATTTTACTCCAATCTGGGATTTATTCACGTTATTTTTTGTAACTTTCCTCAAACCCCCACCTCTAACTGTGATCTTTTACGTCCCTTAAGGGGTTAAAATGAAAAACTAAATTGGTAGAAATATTATCAATGACATTGACCTCGATAAATATTTTTTCCCTACAAAAATCGACTGTTAAATATTTACACCCCCGCCAACCCTTCCTTGGGGGAGTTAAACGATTAGTTGAATATAATAATTAAACTCATTGACATAAATGACCGTGATTTCGACTCCAATGTCGATTGTTTTTGCATCATTATATTGTAATTTTACTCCACCCCCACCCTTAAGTGGAGCTCTATTCCCAATCACAGAAGGGGTTGAAATTATACGCGGAGAAAATGTAAAGAATTTTTAATAATCTAATTGATCCCGAAATATTTTTAATAACGACCGGTAAACATGATTTTAAAAATTCTAACACCAGCCTCAATCCTACCACCTCAGCCCACCCCTTGCGCGCTGTCCAGAATGTCATAAATAAATTCAGCGACATCCTTTACCTTCGATTTGACTCGAATTTGGTTTTTTTCTTGTCAGTGCCCTCTACCCCCACCCCTTACCATGGACCCCCTCATGCCGAAAGAGGGGTTTAATTTTTACACACACGACTTGGGTAGAATTACTTTAGATCCAATTAACCCTGAAAAATATTATTCAACTCTAATATCGGTCGTGATTTATTGTTTCAATATTTCCACTCCCGACAACCGCCACTCCTCGGGAGTTACATGACAAATTAAATGTCATAATTAAACTCAGTGACATTCATAACCCTGTATTTGACTCTAATCTCGTTATTTATTTTTAACACCCGTTGACCCCCAGCCCTAATGTTAGCTCACTCTCAATCCCGAAAGGGAATCAAATTAAACTCAGAGAACGTGTAGTGAAATTTTAATAATCTCATTGTTCCATAAATATATGTAATCGTCGCAAAATTCAGCTGCTTAAATTCCTTTATAATTTCTATTCCCCATTTACCTCCACCCAACCCCTCCCAGCCCAGTCCAGCCCAAACCTGCGCGTTGCCCAAATTATCATAAATGAACTCAGCGACATTAATTACGTTCGACTTTATCGAATGTTGGTTGTTTTTCAAGTTATTTTCTAGTAACACACGTCCATCCCGTCCCCTAAGCGTTCTTCACGCTCATGTCGCAAGAGGTTGAAATTGTACAAACATAAAAAGGGTATAAATACTATAAAATAGGTAACGCTGGAAAAAATTATTTTCCGTTACTATTGACCTTTTAATAAGTTTGAAATTTTCCAACCCCATCCTCTTCCCCCCACGGGGGTTAAGTGAGCAATTGAATATCATAATTACATTTTTCTTGTAATACCCCTCCACCCCAACCCTACGGTGTTCCTTTCCCATTCCGTAGAATTGAAATTTTACTGACATACATTGGTACAAACACTATTAATCACTTTTACCCCGAAAATATTTATCCGACTCAATTATCAGCCGTGTTAGCATGTTTGAAGATATTCACCCCATTCACCCCCGCTTGAGGCACTAAACAACTTGAATATCATAATTAAACTGACTGACAACCATAACCCTGGATTTGAGTCCAATCTCGATTGTGTTTGCGCTATTTTTATGTAAATTAACTCCACCCTCACTCCTAAGGGTGCTCCTCCTATACCTTGAAAGAGGTTCATATTACATATATGAAACATGTAGAGACATTTTATAAATATTAGTGAAGCAGGAAAATATTTATCGACGCAAATATCGACTGCTTATATGTTTAAAAATTTCAAACCCCGTCCACCAATGCTCCTGGTGGTTAAAACACAAATTTATTGTCTTAATTAAATTCAGCGACATCAATGATCCTCGATTCGACTTTAATCTTGGTTGTATTCGCATTATTTTCTTGTAACTACCGGCCACCCCCATCCATAAGGGTGCTCAACTCCCAAGCCCAAAAGTGTTTGAAATTATACACAGAGAACATGTAGAGAAATTTTATTAACCACATTGTTCCCGAAATATATTTATTCACCGCAAAAGTCGGACGGTTAAAACGTCAGAAAATTTCTACCCTCGCCCACCACGGCTAGACCCTCCCACTTCCGCCCTATCCCACACGTTGCTCAGGTTGTCATAAATAAACACAGCGACATGCATTTCCTTGGATTTTACGTCAATCTCGTTTGTTTTTGATATATTTTATTGTAACTACCCTTTACCCCCAACCCTAGGCGTCATCCCCTCTCATACTGAAAGGAGTAGATATTATACACAAACATCACCAGTAACAATACTATCATTGCCATTAAAGCCTGCCGAAGATTAATTCCACACGATCATCAACCGGTTAACATGTTTGAAAATTTACAATCCCGCTAACCCCACGTTAGGAATGTTAAACGGTAAGTCGAATGTCATAATTAAACTCATTTATATCCATAATCCTTTGATTTGACTTTAATCTTGGTAGTATTCGCGTTAGTTTCTTGTAACGCCCGTTCACCCTTAACCTTAAGGGCGCATCCCTCCCATGCCCGAAATAAGTTGAAATTATACACGGAGAACAAGTAGGGAAATTTTATGAATATCATTGTTCCCGAAATATATTTATTCGATGCAAAATTCGGCCGGTTAACTTATTTTACCCTCCGCCCAACCCCTCCTACGCCATCTTACAACTGCGCGTTGCCCAGATTGTCATAAATGAACTCAGCGACATCCATTACCTTTGATTTGACTCGAATCTCGGTATTTTTAGCGTTATTTACTTGTAACCCTCCTCCACCGTCACCCTTTAATGCGTTCAACCCTCGTGCCACAATGGGTTAAAATTAATAAAAATCACATGGGTAGAAATACTATAAATCGAATTAACCCTGAAAAATATTTATGCAACGCAAATATCGGACATCTTAGCATGTTTGAAGATTTCCACCACCGTCCTCCCATGCTCCTGGGGATGGTAGGCGTGTTACACCCGCACAGTGTTTGTTTCCCTGTCCAAAAGAACACGTGTACGAACTTTGGTCAAATTGCTTCGAGGGTGTAGATTTGTAAGCGGAATATACCCATATACATACCCACATGTATACACACATGTATTCCCGTATAAGGCAATTTTATATAATAGAAGCTATATCAATATATAGATAGATATACATACACTATTTATAACAATTATTAAATTTGTAGAAATATAATTTTTCCATCTGAAAATAAACTATTTGGTGGTTTTAGCAGTCTGCAGTTGGTAGCATTGTTTAAAATTAATACAAAACACTACGAAATACGCTGTCTTTAATAGAAAAATATCAATTTTGTACATTTAAGTATTGTTTTTATCATAATTTTATGTATCTTCCAGTGCGTATTGCAAGATATAATTTGGCAACATATTGGCCCCTGATCCCATTAAATACGTCAAAAGTCAAGTTATTTAATAGAAAATTAATGCAATGGATTGTATAACCTTTCATAATAAATTATATTTATCACTGGTAGTGGTAGATTTAATTATACTTATTATTCAATCAAAATATTCCTCCTTTACTTCATTTCTCAGTAATTGTACATCTTCAACGTCGTTCCCAAAATTAGAAAACAAATACTGCTATCCTAACCTAAAATTTTTGTTTCTCGACACAAATTGCACGCAATAATTTGTTTACATTTGTACAAATTTATAGAAATACGTTGCGTAAAGTGCAATTAATTGTACTTTTAATTCAATTTAAATGTTCCTATTTCTGTACACACCTTTGACTGAGAATGCATTAAATGAATAACGACCTTAAAAACTTTCGGAGTTCCGTACGTCATTTTGGATACTTGTATAGTTACAAACATATAATTCAGCAGTCGTTCCTTAGACAAATCATATTATCTTCTGATATATTATACAGGATACAATAATACGTTATATTTAAAATTTTATAAATGGCATTTTTATAAGGATAAAGACATTCTTTCAGATCGATATAACAAAAGACAAATAGTTTCAGCGATATATTGACAGCCAAGAATTTAAAAGACCACTCGATTCTATAAATTAAAATAAAAACGTATTTTATTTGTATAAGCGTCTGGATTCGTAGAGCATGAGTCGGAATTAAATAAATTTTACTTTTTAAGTAACTACGATAAACTTTATCTTGTAACTTTTAATCATTTTCTAGATTTATTTTATATCTAGAATATAAAGATTTCTAAATATTTAGTACACAATTGATTGAAATTTGTATCCCCACACCGCTGTTAACTTTAACACAATATAAGTAACTGTTATTGACCTGAAGACGATGGCAGGAAACGGTTTTGTAATCTGTACAACAGTTTTTTCAGAATATGAAGCCACTTCTGCATTTGCACGAGCAGCAGGAATCGTCTTCAACGATGACCCAACAGAAGTCCTACATCTTGGAGGACCAGCATAGCGTGTTGAAACAATGCACGGTGATTCTCCGTCGTCGTGCAGCGAGCGTCTGCAATTTCTGAAAGAATGCTGAAGTCAGTTAACAATACAGTAATTATATATTGTACTAGAATCCTCCCTGAGAGACTGAAAACTGGTAGTTACCAGGATCTCATACACATCCAACTCAGTAATGTGCCCACGCGAGTGATAAATATCCACCAGTTGGCCTTGTTATTATGACCACTTCGTTGGTCCACCTTTGGCCTGCAGTGAAGTAGCGATTGGTATTGACATTGAAATCTCCTGATGTTGAAAGGTGAAGTAAGGAATCTGCATTAGATTTGTTGGTTGTGGATCCAGCTGCCCTCTTCTTCGTCTCACTTGGATTGTGTTCTGGTGGTTGTAGGGACCAAAGTCTCCATCAGAATTCAAGAAGCATGGCATCATTGACTTGTTGGATGCAGGCAGCCATGTCCATTGTGACACTATGGGATAACGTTTATCATCACCGATATGTAACCATGTTGTGCCACATATGGTTGCCGTATTCTGGAATTATCGATTTTTTGAGTGTTATTACTTTAATATACACGATACTAGAGTCATAGTAGATAGAATTTAAGCTGGTACTTACCAGGATTTACTGAACGGCAAACTCCGATCCTTGCGCCTTTCTTTCTGCGGGCACAGTTTAATAATAAACGACCCAAGCAAGGACCAAATTTAGCATACTTGTGGCCAAGGCATCGTTATAAATTCAAATCATGTCACGAATTTTTGTTTATAATTTCAAAATAATAAACGTTAAAATTTTTAGCCCGGAAATGGAGGAGATGAAATTAATTTGAAAACGGTTTGGCGAAGTGTGGCAAACACACCAACGCCCAAAAACTTTAAAATTTTGCAGCGTCATGTCGGTCGTCAGTGTCGTTGTCGGTCGAGTCGTCACTACTGTCAAATGTCGTTCGTCGTTCGTCACCGCTGTCACTAAAGTCACCGAACCTAAACATGAAAGGGTTTCTAGCGTAACGATCTGTCTCGGGCTTTTTTATTTTCTAGTCGCGGCTCGGCTGTGGAGGAGCTAAGTCGCATTCTACGTCGGAGATATCGTCGATGGGGAAGATTAGGGGGAACTCGTATTTGGAAATCTCCTCCAAGGTGAACAAGGGTTTGGGTTTGGGTCGGTGCTGTGGAGGAGCTAAGTCTCGTTCGACGTTAGCCCGAGACAGTTGGTCTTCATCGTCAAAGATGTCATCGATGGGGAATATTAGGGGGAACTCGTACCTGGAAATCTCCTCCAAGGTGAACAAAGGTTCTGGTTTGGGTCGCGGCTGTGGAGGGATGTAGATGGGGGTTTCTACGTCAGGCCGAGATTCAGTGCTCCTGAAACAAGAAAAAAAAGAATAAAACAGGTTTCGTAACATAATTAAAATGTTTCTAACGATGCTGCTTGTTGTCTGTCGCTGACGACTTGAGAGAATGTGTTGCTAGGTAACGTTGGGCAGTGATGAATGTGCAATAAAATCTCACTTACTAAATCTAGCGAAAGAAATTATTAGTAAAAATAAAAATTATTTTTATGACGTATAAAATAATTATTTCTTTATAAATATAAGCGATATATTCTTTCAATTGTGTTACAAATATACGATAATATTTATTTGTACAGAGTGCGATATAACTACACAACGTAATTAATTGTTACCGAGGGGAATGTCGAATAAGAAATGAAATAATTATAGATTTTAACGTAGATACTTTCGCCCAGGAATTTATTAAATTAAAAATCTGAACCGGAACGAAAGTGAATGCGGTTTTTGCCTAAATGGATTACCGACGTAACGCCACTCAAGTTTCCCGTCTTTATATTGCCGTTGGATTTATATATAAATGGGCAAAAAATCCATATTCCTAACGACCAGCTGTTTCTAACATTAACAAATTATGGTCTTGTGTAATAATTGAGGAATTGGAGAAGTATAACTTTTATACAGAAGAAAAATCGTTTGATCGTGACTATCTAAAGCAATGTTCAAGAAATCTTTTAACTTCATCATTCGCTTCCCACTCCTTAATGTCTCTTTGTTTACCAGTATTATTGCTGATTTCGAAATTAACAGTTAAAAATCCTCATGAACTACCCCTATGAGAGCTTCCATTCGCATTAAATGTATTTTGTTGCATGAAATTGCTGATGATGTGTACTCACCATTGTAGGCAGATGACAACCTCATAAAAAAAGATTGTTTTGTCCCTAAAAGCGTAATATAATGGGAAACGCCTACTATGAGCAAACGGGGGATTTATACAACTGTTGCGTATTTCTCTTAGCTCCCTTTTTTTTACTTCAATAAGCGGATTAGGGATATGATACGCATTCTCATCTTTAGCTCAAGTGCAATATCTTCATTTCACACCCTTGGACCGGATAATTACCTACTCTTAGGTTAGTTGATATAAATAAAAATTTTCTCCTGAATGTGAAGTAAATACTGTATATAAAAGGCATAATAATTAATAACTGATATTAAATTCAGTGCTCAGAATTCATACTACACTTTATGCTGTCAGCTAATAAGATAAGAGAAAGAGATATGTGATTACGATACAGTAGGGTGCCACCTTTTTCATTGGAGTGAATTTCGTAGCAGGTGTGTCAGATTGGGAAATTCCTGCATGTACTGAAAAGAAAATTCACTGGTTGATAATTTCAGCTAGTATATAAATAAATCTGAAAGTACGCAATTTTTATATAATGGTAATGTTGTACATAATGAAGTCCTTTAGAATATTGATCAGTTTTAAATCGACACTGGGTTATATATCTGTCATCAACTTATAAATATATTTGAAACCCGTATTCCATAACTTTAGTTTTTATTTGTTAAACTTCCAGCCAACGGATTACCAAACTCGTTTCGAACATTTTTCTAGATCTTTTTTATTCTGCATCTACCAGCCGACTTTACTGTCATAGGTATTAATGAAAACTACCGTTTGTAGTGCCGGCGTTGCCCGAGATGTCATATATTCATAATCCCAGATATTAGGTTGCCTTTGCGCTATTTTTATGTAACGCTCCTCGAACCCTATCCCTAAATGTGCTCACCTCCGATGCCGAAGGAGGATTAACTCATTGACCAAATCAACGGCCTTTGTAACATGTAGGATGATGACCACACCCACAAATGTGCGATAATCGTAAAGTATTTATTCCACGCAAAAATTGACCGATTACATTGTCTGGAAATTTCTACCTCCCTCCAATATATACCAAACCCGTCGAGTTACCCAGTTTGTCATAATTAGACTCAGTGACATTCATAGTCACTGAATTGATTCGAATCTCTGTTGTTTTAGCGTTATTTTTATTTAACGTATCTCCACCCCAACCGCTATCCTTGCGCTTCTCACAGGTGTTGAAATTGTACACAAACAACAAAAATACTATCAAAGTCATTAACCCCAGGAATTAATTATTTAACGCAAATATCGACCGTTTTAAATGATTGAAAATTTCCTCCCGCACCCAACTCCGCGAGGCCCCTTACACCCCCACCATAACTCGTGCATTGCCCACGTTGCCAAGTGACTCGAATATCGTTTTTTAAGGTTAGTTTTATGAAACACACCTCCATCTCTTCGCGTACTTCCCTACCATGCCGTAAGATGTTGAAATTATACACAAACAAAACCGGTAGAAATACTATCAATGACATTGACAGCGTAAAATATTTATTTCACGCAAATATCGATCATTTTATACCCCCGCCCAGCCCCTCGTACCCCGGCCACCCCCTAACGTTACCCAGGTTGTCATAAATAAACTCAGTGACATCCATAACTTGAATTTTACTCCAATCTGGGATTTATTCACGTTATTTTTTGTAACTTTCCTCAAACCCCCACCTCTAACTGTGATCTTTTACGTCCCTTAAGGGGTTAAATTGAAAAACTAAATTGGTAGAAATATTATCAATGACATTGACCTCGATAAATATTTTTTCCCTACAAAAATCGACTGTTAAATATTTACACCCCCGCCAACCCTTCCTTGGGGGAGTTAAACGATTAGTTGAATATAATAATTAAACTCATTGACATAAATGACCGTGATTCCGACTCCAATGTCGATTGTTTTTGCATCATTATATTGTAATTTTACTCCACCCCCACCCTTAAGTGGAGCTCTATTCCCAATCACAGAAGGGGTTGAAATTATACGCGGAGAAAATGTAAAGAATTTTTAATAATCTAATTGATCCCGAAATATTTTTAATAACGACCGGTAAACATGATTTTAAAAATTCTAACACCAGCCTCAATCCTACCACCTCAGCCCACCCCTTGCGCGCTGTCCAGAATGTCATAAATAAATTCAGCGACATCCTTTACCTTCGATTTGACTCGAATTTGGTTTTTTTCTTGTCAGTGCCCTCTACCCCCACCCCTTACCATGGACCCCCTCATGCCGAAAGAGGGGTTTAATTTTTACACACACGACTTGGGTAGAATTACTTTAGATCCAATTAACCCTGAAAAATATTATTCAACTCTAATATCGGTCGTGATTTATTGTTTCAATATTTCCACTCCCGACAACCGCCACTCCTCGGGAGTTACATGACAAATTAAATGTCATAATTAAACTCAGTGACATTCATAACCCTGTATTTGACTCTAATCTCGTTATTTATTTTTAACACCCGTTGACCCCCAGCCCTAATGTTAGCTCACTCTCAATCCCGAAAGGGAATCAAATTAAACTCAGAGAACGTGTAGTGAAATTTTAATAATCTCATTGTTCCATAAATATATGTAATCGTCGCAAAATTCAGCTGCTTAAATTCCTTTATAATTTCTATTCCCCATTTACCTCCACCCAACCCCTCCCAGCCCAGTCCAGCCCAAACCTGCGCGTTGCCCAAATTATCATAAATGAACTCAGCGACATTAATTACGTTCGACTTTATCGAATGTTGGTTGTTTTTCAAGTTATTTTCTAGTAACACACGTCCATCCCGTCCCCTAAGCGTTCTTCACGCTCATGTCGCAAGAGGTTGAAATTGTACAAACATAAAAAGGGTATAAATACTATAAAATAGGTAACGCTGGAAAAAATTATTTTCCGTTACTATTGACCTTTTAATAAAATTGAAATTTTCCAACCCCATCCTCTTCCCCCCACGGGGGTTAAGTGAGCAATTGAATATCATAATTACATTTTTCTTGTAATACCCCTCCACCCCAACCCTACGGTGTTCCTTTCCCATTCCGTAGAATTGAAATTTTACTGACATACATTGGTACAAACACTATTAATCACTTGTACCCCGAAAATATTTATCCGACTCAATTATCGGCCGTGTTAGCATGTTTGAAGATATTCACCCCATTCACCCCCGCTTGAGGCACTAAACAACTTGAACATCATAATTAAACTGACTGACAACCATAACCCTGGATTTGAGTCCAATCTCGATTGTGTTTGCGCTATTTTTATGTAAATTAACTCCACCCTCACTCCTAAGGGTGCTCCTCCTATACCTTGAAAGAGGATCATATTACATATATGAAACATGTAGAGACATTTTATAAATATTAGTGAACCAGGAAAATATTTATCGACGCAAATAACGACTGCTTATATGTTTAAAAATTTCAAACCCCGTCCACCAATGCTCCTGGAGGTTAAAACACAAATTTATTGTCTTAATTAAATTCAGCGACATCAATAATCCTTGATTCGACTTTAATCTTGGTTCTATTTGCATTATTTTCTTGTAACTACCGGCCACCCCCATCCATAAGGGTGCTCAACTCCCAAGCCCAAAAGTGTTTGAAATTATACACAGAGAACATGTAGAGAAATTTTATTAATCACATTGTTCCCGAAATATATTTATTCACCGCAAAAGTCGGACGGTTAAAACGTCAGAAAATTTCTACCCTCGCCCACCACGGCTAGACCCTCCCACTTCCGCCCTATCCCACACGTTGCTCAGGTTGTCATAAATAAACACAGCGACACGCATTTCCTTGGATTTTACGTCAATCTCGTTTGTTTTTGATATATTTTATTGTAACTACCCTTTACCCCCAACCCTAGGCGTCCTCCCCTCTCATACTGAAAGGAGTAGATATTATACACAAACATCACCAGTAACAATACTAACATTGCCATTAAGCCTGCCGAAGATTAATTCCACACGATCATCAACCGGTTAACATGTTTGAAAATTTACAATCCCGCTAACCCCACGTTAGAAATGTTAAACGGTAAGTCGAATGTCATAACTAAACTCATTTATATCCATAATCCTTTGATTTGACTCTAATCTTGGTAGTATTCGCGTTAGTTTCTTGTAACGCCCGTTCACCCTTAACCTTAAGGGCGCATCCCTCCCATGCCCGAAATAAGTTGAAATTATACACGGAGAACAAGTAGGGAAATTTTATGAATATCATTGTTCCCGAAATATATTTATTCGATGCAAAATTCGGCCAGTTAACTTATTTTACCCTCCGCCCAACCCCTCCTACGCCATCTTACAACTGCGCGTTGCCCAGATTGTCATAAATGAACTCAGCGACATCCATTACCTTTGATTTGACTCGAATCTCGGTATTTTTAGCGTTATTTACTTGTAACCCTCCTCCACCGTCACCCTTTAATGCGTTCAACCCTCGTGCCACAATGGGTTAAAATTAATAAAAATCACATGGGTAGAAATACTATAAATCGAATTAACCCTGAAAAATATTTATGCAACGCAAATATCGGACATCTTAGCATGTTTGAAGATTTCCACCACCGTCCTCCCATGCTCCTGGGGATGGTAGGCGTGTTACACCCGCACAGTGTTTGTTTCCCTGTCCAAAAGAACACGTGTACGAACTTTGGTCAAATTGCTTCGAGGGTGTAGATTTGTAAGCGGAATATACCCATATACATACCCACATGTATACACACATGTATTCCCGTATAAGGCAATTTTATATAATAGAAGCTATATCAATATATAGATAGATATACATACACTATTTATAACAATTATTAAATTTGTAGAAATATAATTTTTCCATCTGAAAATAAACTATTTGGTGGTTTTAGCAGTCTGCAGTTGGTAGCATTGTTTAAAATTAATACAAAACACTACGAAATACGCTGTCTTTAATAGAAAAATATCAATTTTGTACATTTAAGTATTGTTTTTATCATAATTTTATGTATCTTCCAGTGCGTATTGCAAGATATAATTTGGCAACATATTGGCCCCTGATCCCATTAAATACGTCAAAAGTCAAGTTATTTAATAGAAAATTAATGCAATGGATTGTATAACCTTTCATAATAAATTATATTTATCACTGGTAGTGGTAGATTTAATTATACTTATTATTCAATCAAAATATTCCTCCTTTACTTCATTTCTCAGTAATTGTACATCTTCAACGTCGTTCCCAAAATTAGAAAACAAATACTGCTATCCTAACCTAAAATTTTTGTTTCTCGACACAAATTGCACGCAATAATTTGTTTACATTTGTACAAATTTATAGAAATACGTTGCGTAAAGTGCAATTAATTGTACTTTTAATTCAATTTAAATGTTCCTATTTCTGTACACACCTTTGACTGAGAATGCATTAAATGAATAACGACCTTAAAAACTTTCGGAGTTCCGTACGTCATTTTGGATACTTGTATAGTTACAAACATATAATTCAGCAGTCGTTCCTTAGACAAATCATATTATCTTCTGATATATTATACAGGATACAATAATACGTTATATTTAAAATTTTATAAATGGCATTTTTATAAGGATAAAGACATTCTTTCAGATCGATATAACAAAAGACAAATAGTTTCAGCGATATATTGACAGCCAAGAATTTAAAAGACCACTCGATTCTATAAATTAAAATAAAAACGTATTTTATTTGTATAAGCGTCTGGATTCGTAGAGCATGAGTCGGAATTAAATAAATTTTACTTTTTAAGTAACTACGATAAACTTTATCTTGTAACTTTTAATCATTTTCTAGATTTATTTTATATCTAGAATATAAAGATTTCTAAATATTTAGTACACAATTGATTGAAATTTGTATCCCCACACCGCTGTTAACTTTAACACAATATAAGTAACTGTTATTGACCTGAAGACGATGGCAGGAAACGGTTTTGTAATCTGTACAACAGTTTTTTCAGAATATGAAGCCACTTCTGCATTTGCACGAGCAGCAGGAATCGTCTTCAACGATGACCCAACAGAAGTCCTACATCTTGGAGGACCAGCATAGCGTGTTGAAACAATGCACGGTGATTCTCCGTCGTCGTGCAGCGAGCGTCTGCAATTTCTGAAAGAATGCTGAAGTCAGTTAACAATACAGTAATTATATATTGTACTAGAATCCTCCCTGAGAGACTGAAAACTGGTAGTTACCAGGATCTCATACACATCCAACTCAGTAATGTGCCCACGCGAGTGATAAATATCCACCAGTTGGCCTTGTTATTATGACCACTTCGTTGGTCCACCTTTGGCCTGCAGTGAAGTAGCGATTGGTATTGACATTGAAATCTCCTGATGTTGAAAGGTGAAGTAAGGAATCTGCATTAGATTTGTTGGTTGTGGATCCAGCTGCCCTCTTCTTCGTCTCACTTGGATTGTGTTCTGGTGGTTGTAGGGACCAAAGTCTCCATCAGAATTCAAGAAGCATGGCATCATTGACTTGTTGGATGCAGGCAGCCATGTCCATTGTGACACTATGGGATAACGTTTATCATCACCGATATGTAACCATGTTGTGCCACATATGGTTGCCGTATTCTGGAATTATCGATTTTTTGAGTGTTATTACTTTAATATACACGATACTAGAGTCATAGTAGATAGAATTTAAGCTGGTACTTACCAGGATTTACTGAACGGCAAACTCCGATCCTTGCGCCTTTCTTTCTGCGGGCACAGTTTAATAATAAACGACCCAAGCAAGGACCAAATTTAGCATACTTGTGGCCAAGGCATCGTTATAAATTCAAATCATGTCACGAATTTTTGTTTATAATTTCAAAATAATAAACGTTAAAATTTTTAGCCCGGAAATGGAGGAGATGAAATTAATTTGAAAACGGTTTGGCGAAGTGTGGCAAACACACCAACGCCCAAAAACTTTAAAATTTTGCAGCGTCATGTCGGTCGTCAGTGTCGTTGTTGGTCGAGTCGTCACTACTGTCAAATGTCGTTCGTCGTTCGTCACCGCTGTCACTAAAGTCACCGAACCTAAACATGAAAGGGTTTCTAGCGTAACGATCTGTCTCGGGCTTTTTTATTTTCTAGTCGCGGCTCGGCTGTGGAGGAGCTAAGTCGCATTCTACGTCGGAGATATCGTCGATGGGGAAGATTAGGGGGAACTCGTATTTGGAAATCTCCTCCAAGGTGAACAAGGGTTTGGGTTTGGGTCGGTGCTGTGGAGGAGCTAAGTCTCGTTCGACGTTAGCCCGAGACAGTTGGTCTTCATCGTCAAAGATGTCATCGATGGGGAATATTAGGGGGAACTCGTACCTGGAAATCTCCTCCAAGGTGAACAAAGGTTCTGGTTTGGGTCGCGGCTGTGGAGGGATGTAGATGGGGGTTTCTACGTCAGGCCGAGATTCAGTGCTCCTGAAACAAGAAAAAAAAGAATAAAACAGGTTTCGTAACATAATTAAAATGTTTCTAACGATGCTGCTTGTTGTCTGTCGCTGACGACTTGAGAGAATGTGTTGCTAGGTAACGTTGGGCAGTGATGAATGTGCAATAAAATCTCACTTACTAAATCTAGCGAAAGAAATTATTAGTAAAAATAAAAATTATTTTTATGACGTATAAAATAATTATTTCTTTATAAATATAAGCGATATATTCTTTCAATTGTGTTACAAATATACGATAATATTTATTTGTACAGAGTGCGATATAACTACACAACGTAATTAATTGTTACCGAGGGGAATGTCGAATAAGAAATGAAATAATTATAGATTTTAACGTAGATACTTTCGCCCAGGAATTTATTAAATTAAAAATCTGAACCGGAACGAAAGTGAATGCGGTTTTTGCCTAAATGGATTACCGACGTAACGCCACTCAAGTTTCCCGTCTTTATATTGCCGTTGGATTTATATATAAATGGGCAAAAAATCCATATTCCTCACGACCAGCTGTTTCTAACATTAACAAATTATGGTCTTGTGTAATAATTGAGGAATTGGAGAAGTATAACTTTTATACAGAAGAAAAATCGTTTGATCGTGACTATCTAAAGCAATGTTCAAGAAATCTTTTAACTTCATCATTCGCTTCCCACTCCTTAATGTCTCTTTGTTTACCAGTATTATTGCTGATTTCGAAATTAACAGTTAAAAATCCTCATGAACTACCCCTATGAGAGCTTCCATTCGCATTAAATGTATTTTGTTGCATGAAATTGCTGATGATGTGTACTCACCATTGTAGGCAGATGACAACCTCATAAAAAAAGATTGTTTTGTCCCTAAAAGCGTAATATAATGGGAAACGCCTACTATGAGCAAACGGGGGATTTATACAACTGTTGCGTATTTCTCTTAGCTCCCTTTTTTTTACTTCAATAAGCGGATTAGGGATATGATACGCATTCTCATCTTTAGCTCAAGTGCAATATCTTCATTTCACACCCTTGGACCGGATAATTACCTACTCTTAGGTTAGTTGATATAAATAAAAATTTTCTCCTGAATGTGAAGTAAATACTGTATATAAAAGGCATAATAATTAATAACTGATATTAAATTCAGTGCTCAGAATTCATACTACACTTTATGCTGTCAGCTAATAAGATAAGAGAAAGAGATATGTGATTACGATACAGTAGGGTGCCACCTTTTTCATTGGAGTGAATTTCGTAGCAGGTGTGTCAGATTGGGAAATTCCTGCATGTACTGAAAAGAAAATTCACTGGTTGATAATTTCAGCTAGTATATAAATAAATCTGAAAGTACGCAATTTTTATATAATGGTAATGTTGTACATAATGAAGTCCTTTAGAATATTGATCAGTTTTAAATCGACACTGGGTTATATATCTGTCATCAACTTATAAATATATTTGAAACCCGTATTCCATAACTTTAGTTTTTATTTGTTAAACTTCCAGCCAACGGATTACCAAACTCGTTTCGAACATTTTTCTAGATCTTTTTTATTCTGCATCTACCAGCCGACTTTACTGTCATAGGTATTAATGAAAACTACCGTTTGTAGTGCCGGCGTTGCCCGAGATGTCATATATTCATAATCCCAGATATTAGGTTGCCTTTGCGCTATTTTTATGTAACGCTCCTCGAACCCTATCCCTAAATGTGCTCACCTCCGATGCCGAAGGAGGATTAACTCATTGACCAAATCAACGGCCTTTGTAACATGTAGGATGATGACCACACCCACAAATGTGCGATAATCGTAAAGTATTTATTCCACGCAAAAATTGACCGATTACATTGTCTGGAAATTTCTACCTCCCTCCAATATATACCAAACCCGTCGAGTTACCCAGTTTGTCATAATTAGACTCAGTGACATTCATAGTCACTGAATTGATTCGAATCTCTGTTGTTTTAGCGTTATTTTTATTTAACGTATCTCCACCCCAACCGCTATCCTTGCGCTTCTCACAGGTGTTGAAATTGTACACAAACAACAAAAATACTATCAAAGTCATTAACCCCAGGAATTAATTATTTAACGCAAATATCGACCGTTTTAAATGATTGAAAATTTCCTCCCGCACCCAACTCCGCGAGGCCCCTTACACCCCCACCATAACTCGTGCATTGCCCACGTTGCCAAGTGACTCGAATATCGTTTTTTAAGGTTAGTTTTATGAAACACACCTCCATCTCTTCGCGTACTTCCCTACCATGCCGTAAGATGTTGAAATTATACACAAACAAAACCGGTAGAAATACTATCAATGACATTGACAGCGTAAAATATTTATTTCACGCAAATATCGATCATTTTATACCCCCGCCCAGCCCCTCGTACCCCGGCCACCCCCTAACGTTACCCAGGTTGTCATAAATAAACTCAGTGACATCCATAACTTGAATTTTACTCCAATCTGGGATTTATTCACGTTATTTTTTGTAACTTTCCTCAAACCCCCACCTCTAACTGTGATCTTTTACGTCCCTTAAGGGGTTAAAATGAAAAACTAAATTGGTAGAAATATTATCAATGACATTGACCTCGATAAATATTTTTTCCCTACAAAAATCGACTGTTAAATATTTACACCCCCGCCAACCCTTCCTTGGGGGAGTTAAACGATTAGTTGAATATAATAATTAAACTCATTGACATAAATGACCGTGATTTCGACTCCAATGTCGATTGTTTTTGCATCATTATATTGTAATTTTACTCCACCCCCACCCTTAAGTGGAGCTCTATTCCCAATCACAGAAGGGGTTGAAATTATACGCGGAGAAAATGTAAAGAATTTTTAATAATCTAATTGATCCCGAAATATTTTTAATAACGACCGGTAAACATGATTTTAAAAATTCTAACACCAGCCTCAATCCTACCACCTCAGCCCACCCCTTGCGCGCTGTCCAGAATGTCATAAATAAATTCAGCGACATCCTTTACCTTCGATTTGACTCGAATTTGGTTTTTTTCTTGTCAGTGCCCTCTACCCCCACCCCTTACAGGCGCCTTATTGCACAATATTTACATCGATAGAACCGCAACAGCTGTAATCCAGGTTGCTATATTCATCGTCATTGCTCATGCTAGGCGACCGTCGGAAGATTATTAAAATACTAGCTGGGTGCCCGGCGTTGCCCGACAATTTTATATAATATATATAGATAGATAGATATACATACACTATTTAAAACAATTATTAAATTTGTAGACATATAATTTTTCCATCTGAAATTAAACTATTTGGTGGTTTTAGCAATCTGCAGTTGGTAGCATTGTATAAAATTAATGCAAAACATTACGAAATACACTGTCTTCAATAAAAATATATCAATTTTGAACATTTAAGTATTGTTTTTATCATAATTCTATGTATCTTCCAGTGCGTATTGCAAGATATAATTGGGAAACATATTGGTCCCTGATCCCGTTAAATATTCCACGTCAAAAGTCAAGTTATTTAAAAGAAAATTAATGCCATGGATTGTATAACCTTTCATAATAAATTATATTTATCACTCGATGTGGTATTGGTAGATTTAATTATACTTATTATTCAATAAAAATAATTTTGCTCAGCTTCATTTCTCAGAAATTGAACATCTATAACGTCGTTCCCAAAAATGGGAAACATATACTGCTATCCTAACCTCAAATTTTTGTTTCACGACACAAATTGCACGCAATAATTTGTTTACATTTATACAAATTTATAGAAATACGTTGCGTAAAGTATAATTAATTGTACTTTTAATTCAATTTAAATGTTCCTATTTCTGTACATACCTTTGACTGATAGTGCATTAATTGAATAACGACCATAAAAACTTTCGGAGTTCCGTACGTCATTTTCAATACTTTTATAGTTACAAACATATAATTCAGCAGTCGTACCTTAGACAAATCTTATTATCTTCTGAAATATTATACAGGATACAATAGTACGTTATATTATGAAATTTTATAAATCTCGACCGACACACATTTGAATGTATTATAAGGCGCCATATTGGCTTTATCAAAGATAGCGGGATAATTAACTATTCCAAATTAACTTTACGCAAGGATGGTAAAGTGCTTCGTATTGTTTTTTATTACTATTCGATGGAGTAATACTGGAAAAAATTTTACTTTTTATTCAATCAAAATATTTCTGCTTTATTTCATTACGAAATACAGAACTATATTTAGGATGCGTCAATGTCTTGTAAACTTATGACGTCATCGTCTCGCGCAGTAATTTAACACTAATTCGTAACTTATTCCAATTATAATTATTTCCACGTTTATTCTAGGGGTTTCTCACCCCCACAGTACCGGTTCTCGATTTTGGCAGAATATATATACCAATTTTTGTTGAATTCTGTCCACGCGATAAAATTTGTATAAAGAACAACGTAAATACATACATACATACATACAAATATACATCCTTTTTTATTATATTGAAGAAGAATATTAACTTCATTCACCTTAATACTAGCTAATCTTAAATCCTCAGAGGACGGCATGACAATTACTAAAGAAACATCCATTTTAATCTTTTATTAATCACTCATTCCTATATATAACTCACAACTTTCGTTTATAATTTGAACGCTAGGTAATAATCACCATCACTTATATTAGATGTTAAACTTGCTGATGCATAAAGAGTAATATAAGAGGAAAATGCTTTGCATTCTGGATATAGAATAAGCTTACCAAAATTTGTTAATAACAGTTGATTTGTTTCCTCTCTACACAATACTGTTAACTTATCTGGTTTCGGAGCTACATACAACCACTGATTGCTCATGTATAAAGGAACGGAAAACATTTGTTTCAATTTTACAATTCTTGTATCACACTCTTCAGGAACAATTGTTGTAGATGGGTGTAACAATGTTGCTTCACAATCTAATTTAGGTACATACGTGTAAGTCGGAACATTCTTCTTACACACATACTTTAACTCATAAGGACGCATACAATTGGATAATTCACATACTGATATCTTTCCAAAGTGTTGGCTAACTGGGTCACTGAAAATATATTCTTTGTTTGAATTAATAAACACATAAAAATAGTAGGTGAGAGTATGAACCAGATTTTGAATGTTAACATAAGCATGAGGTGTCGTAAGTGGTTGCTGTTCTGTATAAGAAAAATTTGGAAAATCCAGTCCAGTAGGCAATTTCTGACTAAGCAATAGGTCTTTAACTTTATCTAATACAACTAGCTGGGTACCCGGCGTTGCCCGAGATGTCATTTATCTATAACCCCCCCATATGACTCCAATTTCGGTTGCTTTTGCGATATTTTTATGTAACGCTCCTCGAACCCTATCCCTAAATGTGCTCACCTCCCATGCCGAAAGGGGTTGAAGTCATTGACCAAATATATCGGTCGTTTTTACATGTTAGAAGATGACCACCCCCATAAATGTGCGATAATCAAAAATTATTTATTCCACGCAAAAATCGGTCGATTACATTGTCTAAAAATTTCTACCCCCTCCGTCCACCTCCCACACCCGTCGCATTATTTAACGTACCTCCACCCCACCCCTAAGCTTTCTTCCCACACAGGGATTGAAATTATACACAAACAACATCGGTATAAAAACTATCAAAGTCATTAACCCCAGGAAGTATTTATTTAACGCAAATATCGACCGTTTAACATGTTTGAAAATTTCCACCCCCGAACACTCGCTCTTGGGGGACTTAAACGGCAAGTTAAATGTCATAATTAAACTCAGTGACAACTATAAGCCCGGATATGACTCGAATCTCGATAGTTTTTGTTTTCCTTTTATGTAATGCCACTCCACGCCCACACTTAAAGGTGCACCCATCTCAAGCTTGAAAGGGGTTGAAATTATACACAGAGAACATGTAGAGAAATTTTATAAATCTCCTTGATGCCGAAATATATTTATTCGAAGTAAATATCAGCCGGTTAACTTGTTTGAAAATATATTCCCCCGCCCAACTCCGCCAAGCCCCTCACACCCCTGCTAACCCCCGAGCATTTCCCACGTTGTCATAAATACATTCATCTATATCTCCAATCTGGGATTTATTCACGATATTTTCAAGTAACGCCCCTCCACCCCACCCCTAGTTGTGATCTTTCACGTGTGTCAAGGGGTTGAAATTAAAAGCAAAATCAGTAAAAATATTATCAATGACATTGTCCCCGACAAATATTTATTCTTTACAAAAATCAACCGTTTAACATGTTTAAAAAAATTTACACCCCCGCCAACCCTTCCTTGGGGCAGTTAAACGGTTAGTTGAATGTAATAATTAAACTCATTTACATCCATGACTGTGGATTCGACTCCAATGTTGATTGTTTTTGCATCATTATAATGTAATACCGCTCAACCCCCACCCTTAAGGTGTTCTCCATTCCCAATCCCGAAAAATGTTGAAATTATACACGTGAAAAATGTAGAGAAATTTTATTAATTTAATTGATCCAGAAATATATTTAATCGACGCAAAAATCGGCCGCTCAACTCATCCCAACCAAGCCGATTCCACGCCTTGCCCAGATTGTCATAAAAAAATTCAGCGACATCCATTACCTTCGATTTGACGCGAATCTCGGTTGTTTTAGCGTTATTTTCTTGTAAATCCCCTCCACCCCCACCCCTATCATGCCTACAAACAACATCGGTAGAAATTCTATCAACGTGATTGGCCCTGGCATTTATTTATCTACGCTAATATCGATGATTTAACATGTTTGAAAAATGCCACCCCGTCGATTCCCATCCCAGGTGATTAAATGGGTAATTGAATATCATCCCAGATAACATCGGTTGAAACACTGTTTCTTCGATCACTAAAAATATTTATCTGCCTAAATATCGACTGTTTTAGCATTTTTGACGTTTACACCCCCTCCCCTAAGTGTACTTCCCTCTAATACCGAAAGGGGATATATGACCTTTACAATTAATTACTTGATGAAAATATCGACCGTTTAACATGTTATAAAAATTTCACCCCCATCCCTGGGGGCTAAATGGCCACTTGAATATCATAATTAAACTCAGCGACATTCATAACCCTGTATTTGACTCTAATCTGTTTTATTCGCGTATTTTATTTGTAATTCCCGCTGTCCTTCACCGATAAAGTGAGTTCCCTCCCAAGCCCGAAATGTATTCAAATTAAACACCGAGAACGTGTAGAGAAATTTTAATAATCTCATTGTTCCCGAAATATATTTATTCGGCGTGAAATTCGGAGCTTTACTTATTTTAACATTTCTACACACAACCTACCTTTGCCCAACTTCTGCCACCCCAGTCTTCCACCATGGGTTGCTCAGATTGCCATAAATTAACTCAGGGACATCCACTATCTTCGATTTGAATAGAATGTCGGTTGTATTAGCGTTATTTTCCTGTATCTCACCTCCACACCCACCCGTAAGCGTGATATCACTCATGTCGCTAGAGGTTGAAATTTTACAAAAATAAAATGGGTGGAAATACTATAATTGGATTATCCCTTAAAAATAGTTTTTCTACGCAAATATCCATGTTAGATAATTTGCATGCCCGGTCCACCCCTGCCCTTTGGTGTTAGATGGCCAATTAAATATCATAATTAAACTCTGCGGCATTCATAACCCTGTATTTGACTCAAATCTCGGTTATATTCGTGTTATTTTATTGTAGCGTTCCTCCACCCCGCCCCTAAAAGTGCTCTACTGACAAGCCCGAAAGGGGTTTAAGCTATACTCAGAGAATATGTAGAGAAATTTTATTAATCTCATTGATCCCGAAAAATATCGGTAAATTAACATGTTTGACATATTCCACCACGACCACCCCCGTCCCTGGGAGGTTAATTGCTAGTTTAAAGTCATAATTAAACTCAGCGTTATCCATAACTTTGGTTTTGACTCCAAACTCGGTTGTATTCCAGTTATTTTCTTGTAACATTCCTCCACTCCATCCCTAGGGCGCTCCTTTCCCTTGCCGTAAAACGTTGAGATTTTACTGACAGACATTGGTACAAACACTATTAATCACTTTTACCGGGAAAATATTTATCAGACTCAAATATCGGCCCCTGCTTGGGGGACTTAAACGACAATTTGAATATCATAATTAAACTCACTGACAACCATAACCCTGGATT
The DNA here is from genome assembly GCA_037074705.1 of Zhengitettix transpicula. Classification (NCBI taxonomy): domain Eukaryota; kingdom Metazoa; phylum Arthropoda; class Insecta; order Orthoptera; family Tetrigidae; genus Zhengitettix; species Zhengitettix transpicula. The sequence goes on along the minus strand of CM073590.1, from coordinate 69,354,473 downwards.
TGAGTCCAATCTCGATGATTGTTTTTCCGTTATTTTTATATAAATCAACTCCACTCCCACCCTTAAGGGAGCTCCACTCCAAATTTCGAAACAGGTATATTACATTACATATATGGAACACTTAACAAATCGCAGTGCGCCAGAAAAAGATTTATTCGACGCAAATATTGACTGCTTAGCATGTTTGAAAATTTCAACCTCCGTCCACCTCCGCTTGGGGAAATTAAACTGTAAGTTAAATATAGTAATTAAACACAGATATAACTCCGGATTCGACTCGAAACACGAATGTGTTTGCGTAATTTCATGTAATGCCACTCCACCCCGAACTCTTAAGGTGGTCCACTCCCATGCCTAAAATAAGTTGAAATTATACATAGATAACATGTAATGAAATTTTATGAATGCTATTCATCCCGAATTATATTGATTCAACGCAAAAATCGGTCGGTTAACATGTTTGAAAATTTATTCTCCCCGCCCACCCCTCTCATTACCGCCAATTTCCGTCCCCGTCCCCCCGTCCCCCTGCGTTTGTCAGTTTGTTATAAAAAGTCTCAGAAACATCCATAACCCCCATTTTACTCGAATCTCGGTTGATTTGGCGTTAATTATACGAAACGCCCCTCACCCTCCACACTTAAGGGTGCTCCCCTAGCATGCCAAAAAGGGGTTGAAATTATACACATAGAACAACAGTAGAAATACAATCAATATAATTAACCCTGAAATATATTTATTCAACGCAAGTACCTGCATGTTCCAAAATTTTTATCTTCCTGCCCCTGCATCTTCTGTGGTTGTAAACTGTGGAACTGTCGGTTTTGAAAATTGACAGTATTGCTCGAGTAGCTTCTAACCACCGCAGGACGTTTTGGTCCAGACGTTACTTAAATAGTCCAGATTTAAGTGCACCCGGAAATAGTTTCTTACAGAAAAATATAATTATTTTTCCCAGGAAAATTTTCGAATTTGACACAACGTTAATCTTAATCTTTCTCTACACATATCGCAGGTATACGTGGTTGGCATCAACAACTTTTTCTATTGTTTCTAGCTTCTCACATATTGTTATTAATCGATCTGCCAAATTTAGACGCGGCTTACGAGCCTCTGAAGTGGCGACATCAACTTTCTGCCCAAGTTCGATTTGACAGCACTCCACTACTTTTTCTTATGATATGGAAGCATTATTTTCCTTCTGTGTTTTTTTAATGCTAGACTTAGTAACGACAAGTTCTTCGCGGATGTTTTCTCAGTTACAACAGTCATACGATGCAGTCCATAACACAAATTTTATATTTGGACAACTAATTTTAACATGATATATCTTGGAGTGCAGACATTCAAAATTTTCACATCAAGAATAAATATATTTAGGCCTCTTCACTCATCTTTATTAATTGATGAAGTCCTAAAATAGTGGTTGAAACGTCGAAGTTATGTAATTATTTAATTTTTTATGTTGATTAATATAACTTTTTTCTGACAAATTGACCGTTTTGCTGTTTATTTATATATAGATGTGATATTAACTTAAATATTAGAATCAATTGATGTTAAAATTAACATTCTGTAAATAATATGACGAATTCCAAAGAAAGTAATTGAATTTATTGGGTAAAATAAATCATTTTAGTGAATTCTTATATTAAATTATGTACAGTCATGACTCATTTAATATCATGGATGGAATATAATCGAATAATATTTTCCTGATACAAAGTAGCCAATTATCTCCTCAATAAGTTTAAACAACATGAAGTAATTCTTTGCACTTTTCTATCAAAATGGCTTCAATTTGTGAATCAATGGCAAATTCAATTATTGTATTTATTTCGTTCAGTTTCTATCTGAACATGTAAATGCTAATTTTTATAAGAATATTACAACTGCTATTGATTACGAACTATTAAATACAAAATGTTCATTGATACCATAAATGCTCTTATAATTCTACATATTATATTTAGCAATTTTTATGTTCATTACTGACTGATACATTATATACAAAATCGAGTATTAAAAATATTATGATCAATGTGAACATAGAAGATAATAAAAAAAATATCCCATCTGATGTAAATTTCATAATTGGCAACATTGGGAGCGTTATATTTTCGCGCAGAGTGTACGCCAATGTGGTTTGTTTTGGACGAATATGTTATTCCTCATTTTTCTGGCTTTCAATGGGAAGTTCCTGGTCAAAAAAAAACAACACGTGTTATTCGTTGACTCGGTGCTGTTGGAATCCAACATAATATTTTGAAATGATTTGCAAAAAACCGCCGCAATTTTCGACCAGGAGTTATACAGGTAGCAGCTAGTTTTTGTGGTCCAGATATATCTAAGGAGAGCAATAAAATATTTTCGTACATGTAATTGGATTATAGGAGGCATAAAATATTGTCGCATAAGTAAGATTTATAATGAAAGCTTTAACTTGAACTATTGATAAAATATAAGCTTATATAATGATAATTTTTATATCCAATAAAAATATATTTAAATCAGACACTGGTAACAAAGCATTGAAAGACTTACAGGTCATCACAAATTTAATATCAAAACAGACGTAGGGAAATTCACATTCCTAAACAGATCGATAGATGATTGGAATTTGCCTGCAGCAGTGTTTAAGGAGAATCTTCCAATAAAAAGGGTTTAAAAATAATCTTTAACAAATTAGTGAAGTGAATTTATATTATTATTTTCCCTCAAAACATATCTCTTATGAATAAGAAAAATAGTCAATGCAGACAAAAAGGTAATATAAATACCAAACAATGTATCTGTAGCTTTTGAGTGTTGTCAACTGACCAGTGCAGTTGTGTTTCTCTAGGCTCTTCTTAGCACCTGACGAAAGGCACAAGGATCCTAGAAACGTTGTGTGGCATTTATATTACCCTTTTTTGTCTGTATTGGCTATCTTTCTTATTCATTATTTTCTATCAGATGTAAATTTTTTCATTAAAACATGGTACATTCTAAGTCATGTTCCATAAAAACTATATTTACAGTTTTATTCAGTAGAAGCAAAAAGGAGACTACGTTGAGAATTACTGATATATTTTTAAAATTTTATTTATATCCATTTAACTTTATAATCTTTACATAATTACTGTTTTTACTTTTTAACTGTAGAAAATATGAAGTATATTTCATGGCAATAACAATTCTTTGTTTACAGAAAAATCCACAATGTCTCTTGGCAGTGAAGAAGACAATTCCAAGAATTCGTCAAGTAATCAAAATATATCTCAGAATGATCGAATCCGGGGTTATTTTTGTCACTGTGTTTAATTATGACATTCAACTAGCAATTAAACTCCCTTTGACATGTCAAACATGTTAATCTACCGATTTTTGCGACGACTAAATATTTTTCGGGATCTATAAGATTCACAAAATTTCTCTACATCTTCTCTGATTATAATTTCAACCCCTTTCGGGCTTAGCAGTAGAGCACTCTTAGGGTTTTGGGAGTAGAAGCGCTGCAGCGGGGGTGGAATTTTTCTAAGATGTTAAACGATTGATATTTGCATTACGTAATTAATTGTCGAGATCAATTACATTGATAATATATCTACCGATCTGTGTAAAATTTAACACCTTTTGGCATGAGAGGGAAGCACACTTCGTGGAGGAGGTGGAAACATTCAAACATGCTAAAACAGCAGATATTTAGGCAGATAAATCTTTCTGGGATCGAAGAGATAGATTCTGTTTCAACCGATATTATCTGAGTATAGTTTCAACCATTGCAGCATTGGAAATGAGTACTCTTAGAGGTGAGGGTGGACGGTCGTTACAAATAAATAATGAGAATAAAACCAAGATTATAGTCAAATTAAGGGGTCTGGATGTCGCAGAGTTTAATTATGATATTAAATTGGCCATCTAACCCCAAAGGACAGGAGTGGACCTGGCATGGAAATTTTCAAACATGTTAAAAGGTCGATATTTGTGCGGAATAAAAATATTTCATAGTTAATTAACTTTGTAGTATTTACACCCATTTTATGTTTGTAAAATTTCAACCCGTAGCGACATGAGTAGGAGCACGGCTAGGGGTGGGCGTGGAAGTGTGATACCGCAAAATAATGTTAGTACAAACGAGATTCGATTCTAATCGAAGGTAATGGATGTCGCTGAGTTCATTTATGAGAATCTGGGCAACGCGCGGGGGTGGTCTCTGGTGGGAGGGGTTGGCCGAAGAAATTTCAAAATAAGTTAACCGGCTGAATTTTGCGTCGAATAAATATGTTGCGGGAACTGTGAGATTCATAAAATTTGTCTACATGTTCTCCGTGTTTAATTTCATCCCCTTTCGGGCTTGGGAGGGGAACTGCTCTTAGGGGTGGAGTGGCATTACATCAAAATAACGCAAAAACAATCAAGATTGGAGTCGAAACCCGGGATATGGATTGCGTTGAGTTTAATTATGGCATTCAATTGTCCTTAATCCCGATGGGCGAAGGTGGACGGGGTGGTAATTTTTCAACATATATACGATATTAGAGTTGAATAAATATTTTTATGGGCTAATTAGATGGATAGTATTTCTACCGACAGTATGTGTGTAAAATTTCAACCCCATACGGCATGAGGGGGAGCACGCTTAGAGGTGGCGGTGGAGTAAGTTACAAGAAAATAACGCGAATAGACCGAGATTCCAGGTAAATCGTGTTTATGTATGTCGCTGAGTTTATATATGACAATCTGAGCATACCCGCGGGAGTGGCTGGGGTGGGAGAGGTTGGGCGGTGGTGGACTGTGGCGGGAGGGGTTTAGCGGGCGATGAAATTTTAAAATATGTTAACCGGCGGTTTATTGCCTCGAATAAAAATTATTCTGGATCAATGAGATTCATAAAATTTCGCTACATGTACGCTGTGTATAATTTCATCTCCTTTCGGTATTGGGAGGGAGCTTATCTTAGGGGTGGCGGTGGAGTGGCATTACATAAAAATAACGCAAAAACAATCGAGTTTGGAGTCGAATCCGGGATTATCGATGCGAATGAGTTTAATTATGACATTCGAATAACCGTTTAACTCCTACAAGGATGTGTTGACGGGGGGTGTAAATTTTCAAACATGTTAAACGGTCCATATTTGTGTGGAATATATATTTGTCTGGGTCAATGACATTGATACTATTTCTACCGATGTTGTGTGTGTAAAATTCAACCTCTTTCGGCATAAGAGAAGAGCAAGCTTAGAGGTGGGCGTGGATGTGTGTGGAAATATTCAAACATGCTACAACAGACAATATTTTAGGTCCCAAAGAGATTGAGTGTGTTTCTACCGATATTATCCGAGTATAATTTCAACCTCTTACGGCATGGGAAAGAAGCACCCTTGAGGGGTGGACGCGCGTTACACGAAAATAATAGGAATCCAACCGAGATTGGCGTCAAATCTAGGGTTATAAGTGGTTCTCGGTGTAATTATGGCATTTAACCCACAGGGACGGGTACAGTCGGAGGCGGAAATTTTTAAACATGCAATTGAGGACGATATTTGCTTTTAATAATTATATTTAGAATTAATTAGATTGATATTTATACGACTTTGTTTGTGTATAATTTCAACCCCTTTAGGTGTGGGAGGGTAGGGATGGTGGTGGATGGATTTTACAAGAAATAACGCGAAAACAACAGAGATTCCATACAAATCGGGATTATAGATTTCACTGAATTTATATATGACAACCTTGGTAGCGCGCAAAGTTGGGAGGGCTGGTCGGACGTGGGCGGGGGTAGATATGTTCAAAAATGTTAACCTGTCGATATTTACGTTGAATAAATATTTTGCGGGGTCAATCAGATTCATAATATTTCTAAATATATTTTCTGTTTATAATTACAAACCCTATATGCATATGAGGGGAGCAGGCTCGGGGGTGGGGTTTGGTGGAGCGTTACATGAAAATAACGCGAATAGACCGAGATTCGAGTCAATTATGGGGTTATGGATGTCGCTCAGTTTCATTGTGACAAACTGGGTATTGCTAGGGGTGGGCGGATGTAGAAATTTTCAAATAATTTAACGGGCCGATAACACATTTAGGGATAGGGGTCGAGTTGCGTTACATAAAAATAACGAAAAAATCGGGGGTTATAAATAAATGACATGCCGGGAACCGAGTTATTATCTAATAAAGTTAAATTGAATAAAATATATCAAGTAATTACTAAACTATTGCACTTCACAGTTTAATAAAATGAGCCCAACTTATCAGCTATGTTTGGCCAAAATTATGGAGTGGAAATTAGATTACAAAAGAGGAAATAGTATTTACCACAAATATATACATACAATAAGTAGTAATATATTGCAATGCCTGTTAAGTGAGGCATTGTTTCTGATTGATAGTCTGGACTGTTGGAACGGCATTTTGTAACGTGTTTATTTAGGTCTAAGTTTTTCTTCGTCCTGGGACTTCTGGTTGTGTGGTCTTGAGAAACCGTGCACGTGCGTGTGGGAGTGGAGAAGACAAGTAATTGCTGGTCCTGTCTCGATTGTCGGCTTGACATGACGGAGTAGTTCGCCATTTGTTGACTACGGAACTGCAGCTGCATGATATAAATCGTGTGATAACGGAAGAATCTGTCAACTGGCATTTGCGACGAAGTTTTCGAACAATGGAAAAGTAAAAGACCTGGAGGATATAAGGGAGAGATAAGCTTTTGAGGAGTTCAGTTGTTCTGCGATCACCGAGGCTGGAGGATGTGAGTAAGAGAGATATTGTTTAAGCGGAGTAGTTGTTCAGCGCTCACCGAAGCTGGAGGATGTGATTAAGAGAGACATTGTTTAAGCGGTGGAGTTGTTCTGCGATCACGGAGCCTGGAGGATGTGATTAAGAGAGACATTGTTTAAGGCAGTAGTTGGATGTGAGTAAGAGAGACATTGTTTAAGAAGAGTCGTCGTCGAAGATTGCAGTTTAAAGTCGCAGCCAAAGCATAGGAGAGAGGACTTGTTAAATTTACAGTAAACCAGTCGTCGTCGAAGCAGAGCAGTGTAAAGTCGTCGAGATACCACAAACTTTCTTTTTCAAACCAACAGTATTTAGTAGAATCTGTGAATTTAATAGAAGCTGTGAAAACCCCACCACTGTGTTCGAAAGGTGAAAGTATCCTGGGCAGTCGTAAGTAGCAAGAGAACAGTAAAATGATTTTTGTAAACTGACATAAATGATAATGTCAGATATCGTTCTTTAGTGTTGATAAAATAAACTGTTTAAATTTAAAATACATCTTGTAGTATAAGTTCGTCGATAATTAATTTCGTCTATGTCTAGACGATTACATATTTCTTTTTAAATTAAATCTAAATTTTGTGTTCTTTGATTATGTTTAAATGTTCTACCGTTATCTAACCCAGTTAAGACCTTTGAGAGAATGAGATATGTTTTTAAAATTGTATAATTGTTCATTTAAAAGACCATCATATTTAATTATTACATTTTGGCTACCACAACGTGGGGCAAATTAATAATTAATCCATCATTTTTGATTATTACAATTCATAAGTAATTAGTTGATCATTACAATATAATTACGCTTGCACATGATTAGTCCACTTCTAGATCTGCTTGTTAACCTTTATCATTCTTGACTTTATTTTTAAATAGGAAGTAAAAATCACAAAACATTAACAGACTTTATTTTTATATAAAAGTTGTTTTCGTATTAGTACCTTCATGAGATCATGAGAAGTACAAAATTTTTAAATAAATCATCATTATCAAATTGAAAATAATAGAATTTGGAAATCAATGTTTTTAATTTAACAATGATCCTAGTTTGTTATTCAATTTAGATAATACATACCTATCTTCCAATATTAATCCCTTACCTCATCCATTTACTCCCACGCAGGCCATGTTTTCCTGCAGCAAGTTGTGGGTGTCATGCGGTATAAAAACCGCACATACCCAACTGCACCCTCAGAACCTTGTAGGAGAGATACAAAGGGGCTCCCTTTGGGGATGCCTTTTCCTCTCCGTTTTTGAACTAAGGTTCCCACAAGCCGAGGCTCCTCGGCCTGTTCTGAGAGGTGTATGTTCCGGGGTCACAGACCTTGGGCATACGGTAAGAGTTGTCTGCTATTCCCATTGGAATAGTCGGTCAGATGCCTCCTAAATTGGTCGAGGCACGGAGAAGGGAATGCTGCGTCCCCACAGCAAACTCCTCTCCCGCTATCGGAAGGGCGTGGGACAAGTACCCATTGCCCGACCTACCTGATGCAGGTTTTTTCTATGGTTTGTCCTGCATTTCTTTTAGGCAAATGCCAGGTAGGATCGTTAAACCACAGCCCGGTGGCCCTAGTTACCCTTGGCTACCTTCCTCCACCCTTCCGCATCCCCCCACTTTCCTATGCTATAAGAGGGTAGTTGCCACTATGTGGATTACCCTATACATAGCCTGTCTACACCAAAACTGCACCCTCGACATGTGTAATTATGCTAATACTAGTAATTTCAATGTTAACGGGCAAACCGATTGAAGTGAATAGCTTTCTAAATTCCAGAAACAAACTGCTGTACAAAACCTCTATTTCTACACATCAGAGTTTCATTCCAACTTATTACTCACAAATTACAGCAGCAATTTCATTACAGCACATTTGACTTGGCAACTTGTGTGTTTGGTAAGGCCACATTGTTCTCAAAGAATGTTAAGGCTATATTAATATCTAAAGATAAGCTCCAAGGTGATAATTACATATTATACATACCGTAATATGTAAACGGGGATGTCTGTTTATGAATGCTTATTTTTATATTGTTAAGGTTGTCTTTGGCGGCTTAAACCCATGACAATAGGGTAGGTGCACAATTGTAGTTGTTGGTGTCTTGTAAAGTTAGTTTCTGTTTTGGAGCAGAGACAATAAGGTGCTCAACAAAAATTGTACTTTATTCTATGTGTTGTAGATTATAACCACGCCTGAGTTATTCATATGTCTCATGTTTCTTTAAATAAACCATTAAAATAAACAAAGTTTGGTTATTTATCTGGTAAAAATTACAAGAATCGACAGATCTTTTGTTTCGTACACGTATGCTCGAATCAGCAAACGTCATGGCTAAGATAATAAGTAGGCACATTATCAACACATTTGTCAGCCAAAACTGGAGGGCTAACCCGAATAATTACTACAGTACATATTTATAATAAAATAGGTAAGTAAATATAAACAAAATTTCAATTTACAGATTTATTATAATTTACTGGTTGACTTCATTACTGCAGTTTACATTATATTCTATATCTTTCATTTTTGTTAACATTAAAATTAGAAGATATTCCATATTATTTTGACTGATTTTTTATTGTGTTTATATTTTTAATTTATTATATGTATTGTATTATGAATTCTATGGGTTTAAGTGATAAATCAAAATTAAGTCTTCAGATTTAACAAGAAAATTATTCTTGTTGCAATATTATGTTAAGGAACTTTCAGCTATTGCAGTCATTTATCTATAAAACCATTTAAAATTATAGAACCATTACATACACTATTCTGCAAATATAAACAATATTTTACCAAAAATCCTGTACTGTGGAGAACTTTCGGTGATTTCCAGTCACTAGTTCAAAAATAATTTCATAACTCCATTGCTAATCATACAATCCAACATAATAATTCCAATGAATGATGCCTCTTTTTTCTCCACATCTTTTAAAAACTCATAGGCAACAAATCATTCTTCAAAAGCCCCTGTCTTTTATATTTTTATCTGTTTGTGTTGCCCCCCCCCCTTTTTTTTAACTAAATGTCTCTGACCATGATGCTAGAAAACCTCTTTTGTCAAACTACCAGAAGTTTTAAAACAAGAAAACATGCTTGTAAATATTCCTGTAATTCCCCAACATTGCGGCTGTACACAATGTGACAAAATTTGCATGTGAATATTCTGTCTGACCTCTCTGCTATCCTCCTTGTAAATGACCCCATGTGAGCTTTCTCTGCCTTTTGTATAGACCTGAACACAGGCCCACCACAATTTACTGAATCACATTCATACTCGTGGAAGCAGGTTTAATTGAATAGGGAGCCATAATTTCCCAAAGAAGTATCTGTTTAAACAAAGTTGCTTGTCAGCCATTGTGTGTGTGTAGCCCCCTTTCTGAAGATAACACAACAATGGGCTATGTGGAAAAAGTGCACAGCTTTTTTCTGAAGGTAAACTGTAAGACTTTCTCCACTACCATCCATAAATACTTATTCAGTTAGTTTAAGCAGTAAAATGTGAATATTACTTAAATAAGTTTTTCTTAATATATGTTAAATCTCTAAAAAGAACACAATATTCATGAGAAACCTCTCTATTTAGAAAACTAACAGTTTGTTGTATAATAAAATCTCTTCAAATAATCAAACCATACTGATAACAAGGACCAGATTTAAACACACTTCCAGAAATATGAGCCAAATACTAATTCTGTCCAAATTTGAATTTATTTCCCGTGGGCTACCTGTTAATTAGACTTTAATACTTCTTATTTTTTTCTGGGGATAGGAAAAACTCCACTACCACATATCGGACCACGGATGATTTGATAGAGCAAATTTGGCAACTAAATTTCACTGGAAATGATACATTGCATATGCAACCTCATTAAAATACTCTGTCATCTGTGTAAAACCAAGAACACTATATTACTGTCGACAAGAACATTAACATTTCTCTAGTACAATAATTTTCATGCATGTACATTATTATATTTTCATTAAATTAATTTATTTAAAGCACAGTATATAGTGTATGTAAATGTATTTAATTCTAAGGATTCAATGAAACACCAGTTTTCATTATAAATTTAATTAAAAAAGCAGCTTAATAAATTAGAAAAATAGAGTGAATTATATATATAACAATAAAAACTTAAAAATGTAGGGTGATTTATTTGCACCATAAATCATCAAGCAGACACTTTCCCTGGAACCAACGAGCCATTAATTCATTTTCTGGTGAATATTCTTCATCAGTAGATAAAATACTGAAATTTGCCCTATCCTAAAACAGAGAATAGTTATGACGTACATTATTTCAAGTTACCATTGAATAATGAAGTCATACATCAAACAAATTACTAATACTATGTATGTATATAGCTGTCGCTCTTTCCTATCAAAATGTTTTTTATATATAATCCACAGTTTGCTAGCATACAGAATGTAAATCTCTGTAAGCTGTGACACTTACTCAGGTAGAGATGTGTTTGAATCAGAATTAATTCTTGGATAGTACAAATTGAGTTAGAGTGATCAGATAGTTTGTGGTAGAGAGAGAATTTGTTAGCCTTTGAGACAGGAAGAGTTTGAGGGCAGTCAGGCCATATGCATGAGGGATGTTTGTGTAAAGGGAGATAACATCTATGGTAACTAATAAAGTATTGACCGAAAGTTATTGTGGGAGTTCCTGGAAGCATATAGTTTTGCTTCCATGTGGCCTTTTTTCCCATCCTGTCCTGCCAGGAGATAGTTGTGGAAATGTGTTGGTGAACCCAGCATGAAGCAGGTAAGGTGTCAAGGAATGGGGACTTATCTCCATCTTTTAAGCATCCGACTTGGCCATAATTCTGGTAGCAATAGCCTGTTGCTATCAGAAGAAGGTAGCCCTAACTTGAGACCCATTCTGAGTTACTAGAATGTACCAACAAGTTTAAAAAGTCTTTAGGGCAAAAACACCTCCACCCTGCGTGGTGATCCTGGGCACGTAGTGCTAACAGAGAAATGTGCATGGCTGACCAAGGCTATCCTTTGGGTAACTTGGGCTGTCAGGTACCTCATCTATCTTCCAGGGTCTTCTACATCCCAGCCCAATGCACATAGAGTTGGACTCAAGGAGGTAATGGTTTTGCAGGCGGGTTCAAAATACGGCCACAGGGAAGCAAAACTACATAGTTCCTGGAAGCAGTGCTGGTAGTGTTTAGTATCATGAATGTAGGAGGGTAGTTTTTCAACTATAGATTGGTGGAGTTGTAGTCAGTGAAAATTAGGTGGCTTTGGGCACTATATTTGTGGAGTTTTCGGATGTATAATGTATGTGTTCTTAAGTTTTTTGAATTGATGACGTCAATAAAAGAAGAAAGAAGAATGAGGCAAACACCTTCAAAAATTTGAATAATTTCCACCTTTCGTGAATGGTGATGCTGAACTTTAATTTCAGGTAAGCCATCAACTTACTGCCTTTCCTTACCATACCAGTTATTTTATATATACACTCATTAGTACATTTTGAGGCTATTCTTGCATTAGGTTCACACAGCCATGGGGGGGAGACAATTTACACTTACTGCCAGGTTTTTCTCCAGGCCACCCATGTTGGTATCCAATGCTCCCTGCAGCCTTGATTCAGGTACTGCAGGATAGATTTTGGTGTACTGCTCTTCATCTGTCTACTACACTTTGTCTGGCTTAGTTGGCCCTACCAGTATTTTAGGTTTCTGGATCACATAAGCCTGTACATAAGGTTACGAAGGCAGTCCTCAGGAAGGTAGAAATCCAATAGCATTCCTAAATATCTAAACTGATTTGTTCTCTCCACAGTATGAACTGTAATCTGTTCTGTTACATCCTCAATATGCCAGTATCGTGTGAACATTAGAAAAAAATTTCTGGAGTCAATACTATAAATGTGATAGGAAATATTACAAATGACCAATTGTACTATAAATTTCAAAAAGGAGACCTTGAATTGAAAAAAGTGTACCTAAAGCTACACTCTAACAGATATATTGTCAATGCTTTTGTAATATAGCCATATGGGAGATATTAATAGATGAAAGTTTATTGCTTATAAACAGCATATAAATCAAAATAAACTGCACAATGGTGATAAAACAAACTGCAGATTAGCTTCCCTAGAAATGTTGGCGACAGAATTCTAAAAAATTTGTAGTATGTACATACTGGAAAAATCCTAATTAATTGATTGCTTGCATCATCCTTCAATACAAAAATAAGTGCTCAGAAATATGGTCTGTTAGGTTTGATCATAGAAAGAGATAAAACTAAGACATGACCTAATCCAGAAGTGTTATAATATTATAGAAATATCATGGACATTTATGGACTGAAAATGTACTTGGAAAAAGTTTTTTGCAAACAATGAGGAAATAAAAGAATGATAATGTAATCTTGATACTTAGAAGCACTAATACATTCAGCTTTATGACATATTTAAATGAGTTGAGTATTCTTCTTAAAAAATCAGACAAATTCACAAGATAAAGATTTAAATTTATCCAGCTAATCAATAATTTTTCAATAATTCATATTTAATTACATTAGTTTATTTTTGTCAATTGAATAATTGTATGTGTGCTAATGTTAAATATTTTGGTTGAAGTACTTTACCATCAATGGAGGAAACACCCGTTTACAGTCTAGTCTGTTGACATGTTCTAAATAGGCCATTATTAAATCCATTTCCATTTTATCTGTCAGACATAGTTGGCACAGTAAGCACTCCTGTGAGTCACATGTAGCACATTTGTCACTTGAACAAATTTCAGGAAACACTACTATATTCTTCATTGATACCTGCATGTTTATTTCATCATAATCTCTGAAAATCAAAACGGAAACTGTTACTTCAAAACACTAGTTACAATGTAAAAACATTACTTCATACCTCACTTGAAGGGATTCAGTTTTAATATGTCTCCCAATTCCTACAAGGGAAAATGTATTGAACAAAACTTGTTCATACAGCAATCTATTAGGAGGAAAGTGTGCTGATGATAAATTAGGAGACATGTTGGCCTGAGAAAAGATAATATTTATATATATATATATATATATATATATATATATATCAAAACATTTAATGATGACTTATCAATATTTTATAAACAATAAACAAAGCATTACCTCCAATAGATACACATTTAAGTTGTCATCAATCACAAAATCTATTCGGACCATTTCAAAAAAGTGAAAAGTTGATTTATAATGTGTGCTAGCTTTAATTAAGAGAGGTTCCTTTTGAAGGTATAAATTTCTGATTGCTTCTTCAACTTGATCCCATATTTTTTTTGAATTTCTTCCTAAAACATTTGAGGTATATAAATGTGCATTAAGATAATATGACAGTTTCAAATAATTTGTATAGATAGGAAATATATATATACATTTTGTATTTCAACTGACTATAAAAGATAAACCCTGTGTGGAGTTGCTGGCCTCCCATCAGGTGGCGGATAGAGGAACGATCACCGGATATGGTGGATACCGGACAAATAAAATACCTGGGAGAGACCAGAACCAACTGCTACTGCCTTGTAGCATAGGTAGTTGGATCTACAAAGGCTAGGGGAAGAAAACCCCGATTAAAAATCACCTGTTCCTCCAGGTTTGGGGTTTGTCATAGGCCTAACAACCCTACACCATTAAAAGAATCTCGTTCAGAAAGCCATACTAAGCGAAGCTGGACTGATGGAATGGAAACGACTAAAGCAAAGAAGAAAAGGACACGATTTATGGTTAGCTACATGGAATGTGAGAAGTTTATTGCAAGTACGAGCCCTCAACCTAGAAAGAAATGGGTGGAGAATATAGAGGAAGATATGAAAGAGTTGGACATAAGAGGATGGAGGAGGAAAGCAAGAGATAGAAGAGAGTGGGCTTCGATAGTGAGGATGGCTCTAGCCCTACAAGGGCTGTAAAGCCATGGTGTATGTATATATAAAAGATAAGCGCAATATGGTTCTTAAATTGAATTCCAAAGTCTGAACTTCAGGCTGCTTTTCTCATTCATATTAATTGCGTGTATATATTTGGGATGAAACAGATATATGGCCGAATACCGGTTAGTAGATCAATATACAGTATTCAGTTGTATATCGGTTTTCAGTAAATCACAAAAATTTAATTAAATCAACTTTATTTAATTCATATTTGTCTAAATAAAACCTCTATATCTTCAAATCAAAACACCATTTATTATTGTTTTTTTGAAACAAAATAGTACCCGTACTGAACTAGGGGCAAATTATGATGATTAAACACCAATTTCTCTGCATTAAGAGGTAAGCAGTTTCATTTGTCTTCGTAAACAAGACCAGCTTCAGAGAAAAGTCTTTCACTGTATACGGTACTGCAAGGCACTAAAGATAAATTCTGACAAACTTTGTCAAGTTTAGGTGCTGTGTTACATTAGCTGACCACCAAATATAAAGGTCACGATTGCAATTGATTCGAACTATCTTCAAATAAAAGTCTATGTCATTTTTTATTTCTTGATCATAATACTGACTATTGGTATTTTCATTTGTTATCTTGTTACAGCAAACCCAGAATGTGTCGTGAGCTTTGTGAGTCACAGTTGATTCTGTCTTGTCTCTTCTACTTCTTTTGGCAGACATTGATGTTCTATTAGCAGGTTATATGCCTTATAGAGGCAGAACAGGAGCCTGACACCTGTTAGTAGACTAAGTGTAAGTATAAGACTGTTGTGCCTTACATATAATTACAGGTGCTAGATGGCACCACAATATCTCCCCCTTTTAAGGTTGAGCCTATCAAGAGCTCACACAGTACGTCCCAACTTAGTGATTCTGAGGTCGTTACGAGCCAACACATGTGGAGGTCGTACTGCAGGTGGAGGCACTGGTGTGAAAGGATGTTTCTGTATGGGTTGACACTTGCTATTGAGCGTGTGATGCTTCATCATCCACAGAATCAGGGAGTTCTTCCTCCACATCATCTCTGCGATGCTTTGGTGAGGGAACCAGCTGATGTCGGTTGTGACATAGCTCCCCTTGAGCCAACTTGATATAGGAACTAGGCACGTCTGACTGTTTGGCCACAATTCCTGCTCTTAACTTGTTTGGGATCTAGACTGAGTCACCTGGTGAGAGGCGTTGAAGGGCTCGCACACCGTGGCGACGATTGAAGTTTAGTCGTTGCTGAGCTCTCATTCCCTCCTTTCAGAGAATCTCCATATTAGGCCAAGCAGGCTGGAGGTTTATCTCGGCGAAAGATAGACGGCTTCGTAGTAGGCGACCAATAAGGAGTTGGCTTGGTGAGTAGCCATTGGAGAGCGGTACGCTAGTAGAGCTTCATAAGGATCTGAGGACTTGGTAAGTCTTCACACTTGCCTTGATAAGCCCATTGTTCTGAGGGTATAGCGGGTTGCTAGTCGTGTAACGGAAACCCAAACTTGCGGCGAAGCGCGCGAATTCCGTCGTCTGCAGAGCGTAGAACTGAGGACCGTTGTCAGAGCGAACTTCAGTCGGGATTCCATGACGGCTAAAAATTGACTTCATGCGATTCACAATCGAGGTGCTAGTCATAGACGTCAGTAGTGCGAGTTCTGGGTAACGTGAGAAGTAACCGTCACCAGAAGATACTAATGTTTGCTGAGCTTGAATATATCAGTTCCGACGATGTTCTGCTTGGAAACTGGGTTGTCATCAGAGGTTCTTTCCTATTTACTCGTGGCTCCGCGCACCGTTTGCACGTGCCAACGAGGTCGGTGATGTCCTTCGACATATCCGGCCACCATACTGAGCAGGCTGCCTGGATCCTGTCCAAGATATCTTTCTGTAAGCTAGGTGGGATCACCATTCGTGTACCGAACATTAAGAGTCCATCGTTTATTGACTAGCTGTAGCGATGTGGCCAGTACTTCTTGAGGCTTGGATCTCTACGATGTTTTTCTTTCAATCCGTCTTGCGCTAGTGCAACAAGTTTGCAGCAAATCGAATCGGCGGACTGGGCAAGGCGGATCGCTTGCAACATCTTGTCCGTTGCAGGAAGAGAAGAGACCACTTTCTGAACGTAGGCGGCGGTTTCTTCTTCGAGCTCCTGCTCATTAGGCGTCGATTGCGGCGACGCCATAGGTGCTCTGCAGAAGGCGTCAGCTACTATAAGCTGTGTCCCTGGGACGCGCGCGATGGAATAGTATCGCATTATCCTGATTCTTAGACGTTGAAGGCGCGGCGTAATATCTTGGATAGAAGTGAAGACCAGAACCAATGGCTTGTGGTCCGTCGCGATGTGAAATCGGAATCCTATGAGATAGACGGAAAGCCGTTCACATGCCCATGTGAACGCGAGGGCTTCTTTCTCTATTTGACAGTAGCGTTATTCTGCGCTTGTCGGCGTTCTCGAGATGTAGGAAACGGGTTGTAGACCGTTCTCCCCTTCTTGTAGTAGGACTGCTCCGAGGCCATACGACGATGCGTCAGCTGAAACAATGGTCCTTTTCTTCGGATCGAAGATAGCTAGTAGCGACACTGTTATGAGTGTGTCCGCGGGAGTCTTGAAAGCTTGAACTTTCGGGCGGTCCCATGTCCAATCAGCATCCTTCTTAAGTAGAGAATTCCGAGGCCGAGCGAGAAGAAATTAACCATGCCCAAAATTCGACGCAGTTCTTCAACTGTAGTAGGCCGAGATTCCTTTGACCTTCTCCGAGTCTGGGTTTACTCCTTGATCACTTATGATATATCCGAGAAACTCGACTTTAGGGGCTCCGAATTGGCATTTTCCTTCGTTGAGTTTCATGTTATGATCACGAAGATTTCCGAGAGCCAACCGGATCTGTTCATCGTGTTCTTCACGAGTACTGCCCCAGATGAGTATGTCGTCGTAGACACAAACTTTGTTTCGTATTGGTAGCATCACCCTTTTTACCCGCTTTTAGAAGTGCTCCGGGGCTGAAGCAATCCAAATATTGAAATAGAAGCGTCTGAACGGCGTTTGTCAGAAACCTGTTACAGTCCAATTTAGTGAAGAAATTGGTACCGGCAATATGTACCAGTGTGTTCCACGCTTGCTATAGGGTGGAATTCTCGCATGACGGATTCATTTAGTTGCGTAAAGTTGACACAAATGCGTATGTTCGTGTTTTTCTTATGCACGATATGCATCGGCGAACACCAGTCTGTTGGTTCGTCAACTGGGTGGTTCTTCCCATCGGCTATCATGCGTTCCAGCTCGTCCCTGAGCTTGGACAAGAGCGGTATAGGCACACGACGTGGCGTGTGAACGACGAAGGACACCGAGCTGTCCTTGAGCCTTATAGTATGAGTAACTTTCGATCAGCCAAGGCCCCTGAAGACTTCCAGAAACTCGGTGTTCGGATAGAATGAGCCGTTCGCGTCGCTCACTGCATCGAGACGCTTGAAGAGTCCAAGTGCTTTGATAGCAGGCAGACCTAGTAGAGGGTCTTCTAGTTGGTCGACGATGTAGACCAATTGCTGCGACGACTTGCAACCGATGTTGATAGTCATTATTGTCACTCCATGTACGTTGAGACGTCGTCTTTCTGGGCCAAACAGGATTCGAGGAGGTTCCTGTAATTTCCTTTGAGGGAAGTTAGCTCTGAACCAGCTGTTTGGTATAACCGTGACTTGAGCTCCTGTACCAATCTTCATCGGGAGGTCACAGTTTTCGAGTTGCATCGTGGCGACCAACAATTCCGTGCTGTCATCGTTTACAGCTCGTAGGAAAACCGCGTTTTTAGCTTCGCAAATTTTCCCTATGTTTTTCAATGAGCGGCAAACTGCGGAGAAGTGCCCACGGATTTTTTACTTGTGGCACTGCGCGTTCTTGGCTCGGCAGACGTTACGCTGATGAGGCTGTCCCCCACACCACTGACACTTGTTGCTAGTTTTTTCAGCTTCTTTGACAAGACGTGGCTTGACGTTGCTTCGAGGTATGAGACGTCTTGTTGTGCTGGTGTAATGCCCTTGAGAGCGCTAGCCTTGAGGTCTGCGTTGAGAGGGTTGTCTCTTGTACTTCAGCTCCGCAACAGCTGCTACTTCGTTGCGGACACCACCTTGTTACTTCTTGACTTCTTCTGACTGACTGGCCTTGTCGACGGCCTTCGTAAACTTTAAATCAGCGTGCATCTGGAGAGTCTCCGAGTTTGCGGTCGCGTATACCAGCAATCACCTGGTCGCGGATGAGTTAACCTCTCATGTCCCCATAACTACGGTGGTCTGCGATGTTATGTATCGCGGTGACGAAACTGTCAACAGTTTCTCCAAACTCCTGAACACGTTCTTTGAAGCGAGTACGCTCAAAGACTGGATTCCGGCGGACGATGAAATATTCCTATAACTTTTTTGAGACTACGGTATCGTACTTTGGTACCTATGACGTCCATGCCATGCAAATATTGATTTACAATGTTTAATGTCTTTATCTTCTCGTAAACTGGCTAGAAGTGCAATTTCTGGATATCGACAATAATAGTCTGTGACAAGTAAATACCATTTCCCTTTCAAATGAAATTAATCAATAGCGACTTTTTGTCATGGGCGGTCGGGAAAATCTGAAGATATTAATGGCTCATGCCGATTAGTCGACTCATTTATACACTGCTGACATCGCATTTTAATCTGTCTATGTCTTTGGATAATCCCGGCCACCATACTGATTCTCGTGCCATTGCCCTGCACTTGGTGATGCCAAGATGCCCCTCATGAATCTTATTTAAAATGTGTTCTCGTAATGATTTTGGAATAATAATTCTTGCAGCTTTCATGAGCAGAGCATTCTCAACAGCAATTTCGGCACGGTACTGCCAATAATCTACTACCACAGATGACAAATCCTTTTGTGCTGGTCATCCTTGCTTACTATAATTGATAAGTTGACAGCATGTTAAATCATTTCGCTAAGCTTCAACAATTTGTTTCAGTCTAGCAACTGTAGCTGGTAAACCATTAATAACGACTCTAACATATTCCTCAACCTCTTCCTCTAACTCCTCCATTTTGCCGGTTACAGGTGAAGCACGTCTAGAAAGAATGTCCCAGCTCTTTTACTGGAATGTGGCGAATTGAAAACTGATATCGCATCAAGCGTAATCTCATACGCTGAAGTTTCGGTGTTAATTCATCTAGTGGTTTAGTTGAAAACAAAGGGTCTAATGGTTTATGGTCAGTTTCAAGAATAATTTCTAAATTTTGAAATCTCTCACAAGCCCATGTGAGTGCATATCCCTCTTTCTCAATTTGAGCCCAGTTTTGTTGAGCCTTAGTTAAGGTTTTCGAAGCATAAGCGTTAGGATGATAAACATTATCGTCTCCTTTCTGCTTCAATACTGCTCCAACGGCGAGCAGTGAAAAATCGGCAGTAATTATAGTTTCTCGAGTTGGATCATACCAGGTTAAAGTGGACTCTTTTTATCAATTCTAGTTTGATGGCGTTAAAACACTTATCCTGTTCTGGGCCCCAACTAAACTGATTTTTTGGACTAAGATCATTAAGCGGTTTTGCCTTAGTTGCTAATTGGGGAATGAAAAGTGCTAAATAATTAACGCTTCCCATTAGACTTCTAACGTTTGAAGTATTTTCTTTGTCTATCTGAATCCCTTTTTCATCAATAATATGGCCTAGATATTTGACTCTAGTCGCACAGTAAGTACATTTTTTCTAGATTCAACGTGATTCCAGCTTTGGCTAGACGCTCCAAGACAACTAGTAATCTTTTATCATGTTCAACTGTTTCTGCATACACTAAAATATCAACACTCTTAATCTGAGGGCTTCTGCACCATCTAAAATCTGAGAAATTCTCTTCTGAAAGAAGTAAAAAAGGTAATCGTTTATATTTATAGCGTCCAAATGGGGTAATGAAAGTTGTTAACAGTTGTGATAATTTATCGAGATCAAATTACCAAAACCCGCTATTCGTATCAAGTTTGGAAATTTGCTTCCCAAGCCGTCCTAATACATTTTCAGTTACTGGCATTGGGTGGACTTACCGACTTATTTAATTTCGTATAATATTCGCACATTCGGATATCACCATTTGGTTCACTAAACCAGCGCACCAATCAGTAGGTTCTTCAACGTGTTCAATTACTCCTAACAATCCCATGTTGTCAAATTGTTTCTTAATTATCTCCAACATTGGTAAAGGGACACGTCTAGGGGTTGTACGCGCAAATGGAGTTGCATTATCTCGCAAATTATTGGTGTAATGAATCTTAACATGGCCCAGATCCTGAAGGGTCGCAGACCTTGGGCATACGGTAAGAGTTGTCCGCTATTCCTATTGGAATAGTCGGCCAGCTGCCTCCTAAACTGGTCAAGGCACGGTGAGACGAAATCTGCGACCCCACAGCAAACCCTTCTCGGAAGGGCGTTGGACAAGTACAAATGCCCGACCTACCTGATGCACGTTTTTCTAGGGTTTTCCCTGCATCACTTTTAGGCGAATTGTCAGGTAGGATCCTTAAACCATAGCCCGTGGGTCCTAGTTAATCCTTTCACTCATTTTCCTATGCTGTATGAGGTGAACGGCCACTAGGTTGATTACCCTTTACATAGCCTGTCTACAACTAAAAAAAAAGATTTGGAAACTTTTTAACCGGGTCAAAAGATATTTTCCTTCTTCTCTGGCATAACATCGACATCAGCACGTTTTACAATGCCGAGATCCTCACTTACTTTTCCCGCTAATAAAATCCTCTCTGTGCCACGTACAGCATATATTTCTGCTAATGATGATTTTACTCGATAATATACTTTTCCCAAAAACAACCAATTAAGTTTCTTATTATCAGCACCATATAAAGTACGTTCTGACTGTCTTAGTTTACAGCAGCTTAAAAATTTCTGGTAAGTTTTTTCAGGGATTACCGACACATAAGCTTGGGTATCTGCATAAAATATAATTTTTGCATTACCAACATTCTCAGAAGCGGCCCAGCGTTGTTTATTTGCTTTGTCCGAACAATGGCTGCGATAAAAGCTTTATCTTCCTTATTCGCTGTCCGAACTTCTCTAATACCACTCTGTATATTTTTATTTTTGCAAAACTTGGCATAATGACCAATTCGTTTACATGAATGACAGACTTTACTGCTGGGCATTGTCTTTTCGAATGTTAAGCTCGTCCCCAATTCCAGCAGCTTTCTTCAATGTTTAGTTTAGCAAAATATTTAATTTGGGGTTTAACTTCAGATATATGCTTATTTTCCGGTTTAACACGCGCTCTATATCGACCTGGTATTTTTTTTTTACCAGATGATTTAATTTTTACATCAATCGCATCGTTTTGAGCTTGCCTCCATTATTGTTGAGTCTGCATTTGGGCACTTTGCTTCGCCATTGTGACTGCCATGTCCAGCGTCAGTTGCAACCTCTTGGTCCTTTATGCCCACGCTACGTGATCACAGATAAATAAATTCATCTTTCAGTGCACCAAACTCTCAATGTTCCGCTAATGTTTACAAACTTGCACCAAATTCTTCAACAGTTTCACTTTCTTGCTGGAAGCGTTGATTAAACACTGCGCGTTCAGATGAACGGTTTCGTTTTAAGTTGAACTTTCCTGTATTTATCTTCATTACATGCTTCTCTCTGGTTACCACTAGCCTGTCCCTTACATTATATTCCAAATGTTATTATTCTTCTATTCTCATTTTGTTCCCTGATGCCAAAAACAATTACATCCTGATCGAAATTTGGGTGGTAGTGAATAAAGGCTAATTTATAATATCCAAAAGGACTGTGTTTAGTGTTGAATTTGGAATTTTATGGTTCGCTGAGTCATATTGCCAGTTTTAATGGAGTAATTAAGTAATTGATGGCAGTTTGTGTGGTTCAGGAATGCCAGAAGACAGCATATGTTGGACAATAAATCACTAATGACCAGATGGTGGCAATGACAAGTTTATGGAATTGAACCTGACTGGAAAATAAGGAAATCAAGTAGATGCGTGGAATTTGTTGAGGTTGAATGAGTTAAAAAATGTGAAAGAAACAGTTAATGAGTTAATCGAAGTTTAGTTTTGGTTTGTGAAGGAGAAAGATTGAGTCTGAGAAGTAGTGTGGTATATGTTGAGCTGAGTTAATCAGTGAGAAATATTGATTCTGGATCACATGAAGGAACCATCTGGTCACCTACCTCTGAGCCCTGGATATGCCTTGTTGCAATTGCCTCAAAACCTACAGATGCTGCAATAACCAGTAACAGAAAAACAAACAATAAATAGTCTATCGCAGGATTGAGCTGGAACTTTCATTTAATGGCCCACTACACTCTGTGATTTGAAATTTTCATGTAATGAGCCAATCGTTATATATTTTTGAAATTGTGCTTTAAATATTTAAAGAAACTCTAAATCCAAATTGTTTGTTTAATTAATTAATGAGCTCCAAAAGTAATATTATACAATGAATATGCAGTTTAGCCCTTCTTGGTATAGAGTTGTAGGACTGAGAAAGCGAAAATTGGCATTTTTGTGATAATCCATAACTTTTTATCATCATTGAGATGAACAGTATTATTCCGGATGCCAGTGAATTCACACAATCACAAGGGGTTCATTACAAAATATTTTGATTGAGAAAGAGATTATTATATAAATAAATAGCCAGGTAATGCTGGTATATTTATATAGAACATAAGTGTGAATTCACATTGTTAAAATAATTTATGTAGACAATAAAGAGAGATACAAATAAATTAACTAATCTAAAATTGAGGGCACATGTCACATGATGGACAGGAAAAAGTTCACATCTTAAGAGGCACTAGCCTCCTTTTTCAGAAAAATAAGATCTGCCCAACCTCACACTGTTTAATTCAATTTTTGGCAAGTTGTTGAACTTCCTCTCTAGTCATACTAAATTTAGTTCCAGGTAAACATATTTCATTAAAATGTTTGAAATAAGATACTCATACCTGTACTTTTCATGAAGGCATCAAATGAGTCCTTCATTGAAAATCCTAATTCATTATAGTAAGTTTTTAATGCAGAAACTTCCCAAATAGGTAGATAATCATCACCAATTATGTACTTATCTGGTTTATCAGATTGAAAAGGATAATACTTTTCTGGGCAGAATCTGAAATTTGATTGTATAGAAAATATAAAAAGTATGTATTAAATGACATAACAAATAAATAATGAAGTAGTCAAAAAACAGAAAAAATTAAATGATAAAATAAATACCACACAATTTTTATGCTATCCATGTTGCTTTAGTCTTAATTTAGCCACTTAGTTGAACATTTCATTATCCATTTGTTAATGATTTTATAGAATATCATAAAAATTTACAGATATTCTCATCAAATTATGATTAATTTTTTCAACAGATGATAAATTTCCCTGATTTATTGTCAATATTCCTAAATCAAATACTTGAAATCAAAATGAACAAAAAATTGTTTTAGGAAAATTTATTCACAACTATCATAGAACAAATGTAATCATATTATTATATTTCAAAATTAAATATTTTAGTACTATGTTGACATAAAATTGAGTATGAAGTTTTGAGTACCTTGTATCTATATATATTGTAATAACCAAATCGAAGTATGTATATTAAATAATGTAACATACAGCTTATAGATTTTTAAATTACTGTCTTTAATTTACTTTGAAGTAAATTAATGTAAACTGAATTTCGAATTATTTAAAGGAATCTAACTTTTACTTTACTATACAGTTTAATACTGTTTTATGAAATATTTACTTTGAACCATTTAAATGAAATTAATGAAATTTTGGAGTTATTAAAATTTGATAACTTCATAATATTTAGTGAAAGGTTTGAAATGATGAAACGATAAAGAGAGAGGCACAACACGGGAAATAGTTCCGTTTTTCGTAATGAAATAAAGCAGAAATATTTTGAATGAATAAAAAGTATAATTTTATTCCACATAACTCCATCAAATGATAATAAAAAACAGTACATAATACTTTACCATCCTTGCGAAAAATTAATTGGAATAAATTATTATCGGCGCCATCTTTAATAACGTCAATATGGCTCAAAAGCATTTATAGTTTCTATCCATGTTATCTGTGTCAAAGTCAACCCTTTACACCACTGGAAAGTAGCAACCTTAGGGGTGGGGGTGGACGGGAGTTACAAGAAAATAAAGCGAAAACAACAGAGATTCGAGACAAATCTGGGTGATGAATGTCGCTGAATTTATTTATAACAACCGTGGTAATGTGTTGATGTGGGCCGGGTAGAAATGTTCAAAAATATTAACCTTTCGATATTTGCGTGGAATATATATTTTGAGGGGTCAATGAGACTCATAATATTTTTAATATATTCTGTGTATAATTACAACCCTTATTGTCTTGGGGCGAGGGAACCATGAATAGTAGGGTGGAGTTGTATTACATAAAAATAATGCAAACAACGGAGATTGGAATTTTTGAAATATTTTATTAATTAAATTTTAGTTTAATGATGTCAAACCTTTGACTACATGTTAAGAATTGCTACTAAAATTTGTTAACTTGAAAATTTAATTAATTTGATTTAAATTGTTGAAAGTAAATATTTCTTTAAATAATCATAGTAAAGAAGAGACAGCAAAGCCGACTTACCAGAAATCAATCTTGGTACAGTCGGCCTGAGAAATCTAAAAATTTATCAAATTTTCGAGGTCCTGAGCGGCCTTCGTCAGGAGAGAAGATCTGAACTGTGCCAGCCGGTCACAAATTTGTCACCAAGTTAGGTAGTACTGAACATATTATAATTTAGATGGTGTACGCCCTCTAACTCTGGATACAGCAGTACAGCATGTTAATTTTCTGTGCATAATCTCATCATTCACTGGGACATGGTCTTTCTTTTGCAATATGAACTATGAGCAAAATATAAGATTAGCAGCAGGATATTAATCACCACATTGTAAAACTGTTTCACACAGAACCTTCTGAGCTACTGTGAAATCATTCATCATGAGTTTTCCAGGGGTACAATGAAGAAGGATGTGGACGGTGCCATGGCCTCGGTATCTGATTCATATGGGCACCAATATTTACTTTACATATTAAATTTATATGTTAAATCTTAACGAGTAAGGGAAACTTTTCATAACGAGTAATGAAATTTACTTTATTAATAAAAATGAGGTCAAATTTATGATCCTCCTTATCAGTACGCCATTTGGTAAAATTAAGCGGGGTGCCAAAATATTTGACATCCTTGCTGCGCCACTGTAGTTGACAGAGAACAGGATATATATTTGTGGAGAAGATTCTTATATTTGAGGACTTTTGTTGCAGGACGTTTAATATAAAGTTATTAATGACCCAGTTGGTTTTTTTAGAGATTGTCATGTGGAGCAAATGTGAGCCTCTTGTGTAACATTCTAAAGTATAGGGTATGAAATGTTTCGTATGATCAGAATGATACTTGTAAAATTGATTCTGATTGCCCTGTGCCAATCGACCCCCAAAAAATTGCATTTCTATAAACCAAATTTACCATCAAATATTCAGTGTAGCTAATGTAATATTTCCATATATATTGATCTAATATCTAATAAAGCCTTTCTAGCATAATTAATATTTAGCTAAATACAGTAAATTAACTAATTTCAATGATAGAAAATGACTCATGAAAGTTTAATAAAAATGTTACGATTTCACGTAACTCTAATCATAAAATTACCTGAATAGTATATCAGCATTATAAATGTACACCCTAAGAGGATTGATGGACGTTAGAATGGTGTATACACCAATGTCAAATTTATGACCATCTACCAATAGAGGATTAGCAATATATTCTTGTATGAATGATTCTGAATTGTCAAAATCCATTTCATCATATTTCTTCACAGAGATACCCCGATGATTGTTGTTTTTTTGAATAAATTGTGCATGTGGGTTTAACTTGACCTGCAATAAATGAAAATAGAAACACATCATAAACATCTATACGTTATTATGTACTCAACTTCAATTAAAAATTATGTGAGCTCATTTTCTCCGTAAGGCACTGGGATACATTTATGTAACCGGACAAGCTACTGAAGAAAAATGGGGTACACATATTTTCAAATTGCAAGATTTATTTTATTTAAGTAAATACAGACACGTTTATATTATTCTTAATATTAATAATTTTTTATTATTTCCTTCACATTATTATGTAATACTAGCTAAGTACCCAATATACTTAAGGAACTCAAAACTACTAATAGTACTGTATTTTTTAATTTTTTCTTAGGGCAACAGGCTACATGAGGGTAATCCACGTTGAGCAACTCCCCTTTAATAGCATAGGAAGGTATTTGAAAGGGAGGATGCAGAAGGGTAGAGGAAGGTAGCCAAGGGTTAACAAGGGCCCCCGGGCTATGGTTTAAGGATCCTATCCGGCAATTCGCCTAAAAGTGATGCAGGGAAAACCCTAGAAAAGCCTGCAGCTGGCCGACTGTTCTAATGGGAACAGCGAACAACTCTTACCGTATGACCAAGGTCTGTGACGCCGGAACATACACCTCTCAAAACAGGCCGAGGTGCTTCGGCATGTTTGATTTCCTGTTTCACGAAACTTTTCCCAATTACTCCACACACAACAATAATATTTCTACCGATTTTGTTTTAACCCCTTAAGGCAAGTGAAAGATCACACTTAAAGGGGGGGTTTTGAGGGGCGTTACAAGAAAATAACGTGAAAAAATCCCAGATTGGATTCAAGTTATGGATGTCACTGAGTTTATTTATGACAACCTGGAGAACGTTAGGGGGTGGTCGGGGGTGGGAGGGACTGGGCGGAGGTATACATTTTCAGACATGTAAAATGGACGATATTTGCGTGGAATAAATATTTTACCCTGTCAATGTCATTGATAGTATTTCAACCGATTTTGTTTGTGTATAATTTCAACACCTTACGGGAAGTACGCGTAGAGATGGAGGTGTGTTTCATAAAAATAATCCAAAAAAAACGAGATTCGAGTCAAACCAGAGTTATGGATATAGGTGAATGTATTTATGACAACGTGGGCAATGCATGGGTTTTGGTGGTGGTGTGCGAGGGTCTGAGGCGCCTCGCGGATTTGGGCGGGGGAGGAAATTTTCAAACATTTTAAACGGTCGATATTTGCGTCAAATAATTATTTCCTGGATTTAATGACTTTGATAGTATTTATACCGATGTTGTTTGTGTACAATTTCAACTCCTGTGAGGGGAGCAAGCTTAGCGGTTGGGGTGAATGTGCGTTAAATGAAAATAACGCCAAAACAACCGAGATTCGAATCAATTCAGAGACTATGCATGTCGCTGAGTGTAATTGTGACAACCTGCGTAACGCGTCGGGTTTGGTAGGTGTTGGGCGGGGGTAGAAATTTCCAGACAATGTAATCGGTCGATTTTTGCGTGGAATAAATACTTTTTGATTATCGCACATTTCTGACATGTAAAAACGGCCGATATATTTGGTCAATGAGTTCAACCCCTTCGGCATGGGAGGTGAGCACGTTTAGGGATAAGGTTCGACGAGCGTTACATATAAATAGCGCAAAAGCAACCGAAATTGGAGTCATATCGGGGGTTATGGATAAATGAAATCTCGGGCAACGCCGGGCACCCGGCTAGTATAAAATAAATACGGTATCGTAAATTGTGTATTTGTTGTACAATTGGTTTGTAATAAGCCAACCAACTGAAATTATAATTCCTTAAATGTCATATATATTTTCTGTATTTTTATATTTACTTTAAATAATAATCTATTATTTATTTTTCTTCTTCTACGACAATATTGAAAACTGTGCACTAATAATGTATTAACAAAAACTAGATTCACGACTCGAATCCGGTTGCAGAAGCCAGGGAAAAAGATTCAACGGATGACCTCGATTCCGGTTGCGGAAATTGATTCGCGCATGAAAGGAATTGTCGTAAAGCACATTACTACAGTATGCGCCACGAAAATGTAATTCCAAAGTCACAGACTGTTCTGGGTACATTGCCGAACGTTGTGTACAATAACATACACGCGCGGCGACTGTACGTTAAACGGGTAGTAAGGGTGTATGTATTCAATCCGGCAACATCGATGGATGAGTGCTGAAGAGCGTGGTGGTTATCTACTTGGTCTTGATATTACATTTTCGTGGAGCCATTATAGTGATTTCAGTACAGTTGGCTCGTTGTTCTACGTGTTCTCGCCATGGGAACTAGAGGTCCCGGGCACAACTCCCGTACAAGCCCAGTTCTTATTTTGTCTTAGTAATAAAAATATATGTAGTATTTGTAAATAATAATAATTATATCACAAAATATGTTTTAAATCTTATATATATATATATATATATATATATTGTAGTATTCCCTTTAAATAAACAATTTAACTAAAACAAAGCCCCACGTTGAGGTTCCAATTTGTAGTATTTTCTAATAAATACAAAGAAAAATTAACTGCACGTTTGGTGCCAATTTGTAGTGATTCTAATTTTTACAATTACAATGCAAAATCGGGCGTCCAATAAAATAATTATCAAAACAATTATTCGTTTACTAAGAAAAACCACACGTTGACAACGCCAATTTTGTAGTGAAACAATTAAAATGATCGGATGTTTTAATAAAAATAAAGATTTAAAATATACAAACAAATTAATTTATTAAAGCAAATTATTTAAATCACAATACATATTAATACTTTACAATAATACCACGGCTATTTCTCAGGGCCGAACACCGGGCCTTTAATAAAGAATACTTATAAAACAATCAAATTTACCAAGCTATCAAGGCATTAATTCAAACAATCAATAGAATATTACAATACAGAATATGAGATATGAAATTTAAAATCTGAACTCGGAAATCTAACGATAATATCATTTCATTTACTTGCGGGTTTACAGATAGTAAATTGTGCAGTTTTACCTTAATGTTCTCTGGTACGAAAGAAATTGACTCGCTCACACACACACAATTATTAACACTTTATAGACAGCCCATTATACACTGAATTTAATACTCAACACTTTCTGCTTGCTAAAATGACTCACAATGCTTGCTTCGCTGTTCCTTCTAACAAAATCTTAATAACACACTCCAAAGTTTGTTATCGGGGGCCTCCCAATAACTGAAGAAAAATGTCTAACTCATTAATGTAAGCCAGACTCCGAACTATAATAGTTGGCGTTGGATCGTCGTAATTATTTGCTCATCTACTGGAACCTGTGGACCGTTTTTGAATATTTGAGCTGTTAAATTACATACAGCCAGACTCTTTCTGAATTTCTGTCCTTTCTCGACCGTCTCCTACTATACACTCTCGAGCACTCTGGAGCACTGCGCGTCTAGCGAACGAACTTCTGCAATCCCAGCAAACATGCATTATTGCCACATATTCTTGTATATAACTTGTGTGTTTTTACGCCACCAACAACACAAGACCAAATTTTGTTCATTAATTAATTATTTCCCTTTAATTACCACAATATATGAATATATAATAAATTACTTGAAAGTCGCTGACATAGGGATGTATTGGGGAAGGGGAGTGTAATAAAAATAGCTTATGTAGAGGTGATGGTGGGTTGCCCACCCCTCCTTCTTAGACGTAACTAGCAACAATGTGTCTGTGACATAGCAGAAGAAACTACCCAACCTAACCTCAAAATATGATAAAACTCCTGCCATATAGGCAACACGCAATAATGCATCTAATACGTAATCAATTGCACAACGGCACCCCCTTCGAGAGGTCACAGAAGGCGTCTCGTGAGCCGGGCGAGTGACCTTAATATTATGTTAATTTATCTTATAACCATCAAAGCCATTTCACTTTTATGCCAAGTACAACTTTGCTATACTACTAATGACGCTCTGCGTTAATTGTACTCGATAAGAAGCCCAAGAATTGTTTAGGCAAGCAATACACCAAGAAAAATGTCAAAAGTTATATAGATTAGAAATATTACTTACATATTGGAGGAACTTCTCCTTGTCTCCTGGCATCTTAAATGCTGGAGGTATGTACTTTAGAGTAGATGTAGCCAACTCAACTTTGCTAGTTATATATCCTGATCCTGGAAAATGATTAACCTGAAATAATCAAATGACGAAGTATGACATGCTTTTCACACACATTAAAGAACTGATTACATTTAATAAAAAATAGTTTTGAGTTAAAAAAGCTAAACTTATATGCATATAAAATAGCGAAATTGTCTTTGCCTATCTGTCATGATTTTTTCGACATTTAAGCTAAGATTTAAAGATAAAAAAGGATCAGAACTGGGACAGTGCATGAGTAAAGTATATAGTGAAGCTAATTGTGTCGCATGTATTATAAACGGGAATTTCTCAAAATTAATAAGCTAGGGGAAAATTAAAATTAGGAAAGAGTTGTGCTGTATAAACGAAATTTGGGAGGTGCGTTTGCAAATATGAAAGATGACGTCTATTCAAATTTTGGGATAAACGAATGAGGTCTCGGGTATGATACGAGCGTTGAGCGACTAGCTACTGGGGGCAGGTAAGACTGAGCGACTTCGCCCATTTTTATGTCCCAATAGATTACTGTAGGTTTGGGGATCCGCTAGCTAGACGCTCATCGCTGACCCCGGACATTATACTTTCACTCAGCACCCAGCGTCAAATATCTCGTTTAGTGCTGATATGTTTAAACACGGGGAACAATACGATATCCGACAATAATTAATTATTTAATGTTTTAAGGTTTCATAAACAGTAAGTTTTTAAAGGAAATGACGTATGGTTTTTTGAAAAACACTGTTAGATTTTTGAAAAACACTGTAAGATGCCTTTTGTGAGGTAATTACGGTATTTAATTAATATCAGACGGAATTTAAATTGCAGATGGCAGAATAACGACATTCTTGGCGTAGCAAAATTGAGCTAAGATTTATTTTGGAAGCTGTTATCAAGGGGTCTCTCTTGCTGTTAAAGACCTTTTCTTCGTCAAGCGAGAGGCTAATTTCAAATGTCCGAACGGACATTCTTGTATATTCTAAAAAACGTTTCTTTTCTTAAATTTTTGAACAGATGGTGGAACTCTCCATAAACACTTCTACTGCTATTAATGGAGTGAACGTCATACTTCCTCTTGCCTTTCCGTAAAACGCGTTTCCATAAATAGTTCTCGTTTTCACCCAACATGAGACACCACCCGCTCAGCAGCTCTGTATCGTACCCGACCCTGCTTATCGCTCTGCCTCTCTACCACTCAAACGGTCATCGCTCGCCACTTTTATCGTTTCCGAGGCCTAACGCTCGTTCACATACCGCTTCTGTCATCTAACGTAACTGCACGTTTCCTTGGCCTGTGAGACCACCAGATATCTCTTCCCATCGAGCATGTATGGGACATTATTGGACGGTAAATCCAGTGTCATCACGACGGTCTGATTTGACTGAGCACGGTATTCCTTCCCACAAAATGACATACAACACCAGTACGGCGCAATGCATGAGAAATTCATCAGTTAGCAGAGAGAATTGATTATCAGTAATGTTTAAAGAATACTTTAGCCAATGAGCCTAATTGAGCGAAAAAGCTTAATTTTCATAATGTCCAAAAGTTTACAGATGAGACCTGTGATATAAGTCAAAGTTTAGTTAGTAAGTTAAGGAAAGAAATTGATGAGAACAAAGAGGACCAACTATATTTAATAACTCATCAAAAAATGTACAGCCGTGCATTTAAGAAAACAAGGTTCATTAACATTGATAAAGTAGTTATGTGAAGAATAATTTTTAAACTTTATTTGTCTTACAAAAATGAATAAAGTAATGGGGAATTTAAAAACTCTGGCACTTTCCTCTGTGAAATTATCCCTCTGTTTCCTATCTTCAGCTCTCCCACAATCATCATAATCGTCTATTATTGTCATACATAAATCCACATCTGAAATGACTTCCTTGACCTCAGCCACATATAAATTCTTCTCTTTCAGCTTATCGGCGATCATTGTCATTCACCATTTGAAACCCATTTTCAAGACAATTAAATTCTTCTTGTCTTTGTGATTCTACATAATTTGAACAATCACTTTTATTATCATGTCCTCAGTGTTTGTTTCCCCGAGATCTTTTCAATTTGTTCAAATTCTCTTGCACATGCTAACAATTCATTCAGTGTTTTGAGCTCACATGTACACAGCAGTTGTGAAAATCTGGTATCAAACTGTCTGCACAGCAAATAAATTATTCAACCCTCATCCATTGTCTGAAAATCGATTCTGTAATATCCACATAATCTTCTTTGGTAATATTTGCTCTTCCACAATATTTTCCATACTATATTAACTCTCTTATCTTCAAATGTTTATTCTCATCCCAAAATCTTTTCAAGAAAATCTCCTTTACCTCTTCATAACTATTTGTGTAATCTAGGTAGGTATCCTTCCATAAAGATAAATTTGGAGCAATAAATAACTTAAATACTCTATATTCCACAGTAATATTCTTCATCATGCTATATTCACCCACTTCTGTCACCAACTTGCATGGATGGGTACCACCTCTCCAGAAACAGATAACCCATGCCCTATCAAGATTCCCCATTCTGGACCAAAACAACCTACTTCCCTGGACAAAAAATCAATTTCTTCACTGGTATTTACACACACACAATATATATATATATATATATATATATATATATATTGTAATAGTCAAAAAGCTTTAAAGGTAAAATACTTTAATTTATTAAACAAAATTTTGTCTTTGTTGATATTTACAATTTATTAATATACCTCAACTTTTGTGAGAAACAAATTTCAGGACCACCTATTGGGCCTCCAATAAAGATAGTACAAAAAAATTTAATTTAATTTACAATATCACAGTTATATATCATTTTAATTAAGTAATCAAAATATGATTGAAATCTGATGGTAGATATTTACATATAAAGTTTACAGATGAGAAATTTTGTTTATATTACATACCATTGTCTGGGATTCTGGAACTTGTACACACGTAATTTTGTTTTAACTCTTTTCCCTGACAAGCCATTTGCACTGATTCTATTTTTATTATTGTTTGAGAACACCTTAAAACACTTCTGACGTCTTTCTGATTTTGAATTATATAATTGTTTGTAGATTTAAACATCCCTTGCTGACCAATCGCTGTTTATAATTCACTCTCTACTTCCTCCAAATATCTGATCATCACTAATTGACTTCTGTGTTGTTGTCATTTTTAATATCCGAAAAACACTGGGACTTGGCAATGGGCAACTTGCAACAGAGAACTAGCGACTCCATCATCAGCCTCCTAACACTCTCTAGCTCTATCAAATACGTTTTGCTCTGTATACTGGTGACTACTGTACTGCTAAAGTTATGCATGTCTATTTATGCCATTTACGACAATATCTTATGAAGCGAGCATAATTGGCTCCGCATTCTCATCAACAATACTGTAAGTCACAATGCAATGACCTGAGTTATGCCGCCAATAATAAATAATAAAAATTTTCTTATTAATTAATTACATATTTGTAATTACCACAATATATATATATATATATATATATATATATATATATATATATATATATATTGTAATGCATTAAATAATGTAATGCATTAAATTAGAGGCATTGGCTCGGAACAGCACACAAGTGGTGGAGAGAAAGCGTGTGAAAAATGATTAGGGGCTCTTTGAAGAAGCAAAAGACATTTATCTCCGACTAGGGAGATTTGCCGTCAGAAGCGTAACTTGGAAGGACGGTTTCTGTCGGAAGAAATTCGTCACGACGCACGTGTGGAGGGGTCAGAACTTAAGAGCGAACGAGATGTATGGGTCTTTGAAATACATTGAGTTAGGATAAATGACCTGACAGTTGGCGTATTTGCTTGGGACAAGAAAGGAGGCCGTAACTTGAAAAGATCGGGAAACGGCGATTTGTTATAGGAAGTGCTGGTCAAACGGACAAGGATAAATTGCAAAGTAATTGCAATGAGACGTGACGAAGGGCCTAGCAGCTGCAAGGGAAATTAGGGCCGCGCACTTGTGAAGCACGGAAAGGAAGGACTCCAGCGGCAAGAAAGTAAATCTCGTTAATGGGATGCTGTCACATTAACCATGGCGACGGACTTTTGAACTAGGAGAGGAACCGGGATGCTAGCTGTATATATAGAGGAATATTCTATTGTTATAGTCAGTGTGGAGTTGGACGTAAAGTGAGGAGGAGGAAAGAGGCAGTGTGGAGTTGGACGTAAAGTGAGGAGGAGGAAAGAAGCCAGTGTGGATTTGGACGTAAAGTGAGGAGGAGGAAAGAGGCAGTGTGGAGTTGGACGTAAAGTGAGGAGGAGGAAAGAGGCAGTGTGGAGTTGGACGTAAAGTGAGGAGGAGGAAAGAGGCAGTGTGGAGTTGGACGTAAAGTGAGGAGGAGGAAAGAGGCTGTGTGGAGTTGGATGTAAAGTGAGGAGGAGGAAAGAGGCAGTTTGGAGGTGGACTTAGAGTCGAGAGTTAGTCGTGAGTTAGACGTGAGTCGGCAGTCAGTAATGAGTGTGGAGCCAGCGTGCTGTTTGGAATTAGACTTATAAAGCAGAGGAGGTGCGACCGGATACGACAACCGACGCCGAGGAACTTCACAAGGAACATCTAGGAGACGTAACAATATATGGAAAACCAGGCAGCAGCGAACCAGAGGGATTGTGTTGGAATAAGTGTATGAACGTGTAAGATATGAAGTGCGAATCTAAAGATACGAGCCCAAGAGACCTGAGAAACAGTAAGTGAGAATGAACAATATAATCAGATGTAAACGGTATTTAAAGGATAATCAGTCAGATTTCGTTCCCTTCTTTGTTATACTAAAAATTAGAAGCAAGCTGTAAGTTAAGTCCGTTGATAAATTTAATAAATATTTGTTTTGGTTAATTAAAACATACATGTTGGGCCTTTTTCGATTCTGTTCCATTGTCAAGCCCAGTTAAAGACCCATGAGAAAAAGAGATCTTTTATAGTATTAAATTCTGATAAATGTAAATTTTTGTTTAATAAATCTGTTTTGTTATAAAGTTTAATTTCTTGTTATTAAGACGCCCGTATAGATTATTACGTTTTGGCACCACAACGTGGGGCAACCTCAATTGCTAAATAATTATCGGCATATTGTGATCATTACATATTGGCTACCACAACGTGGGGCAAATCATAAATAAGATAAGATAGGAGAAAATTTGGTTATTACATTTTGGCGACCTCAACGTGAGGCACTGTTTATTAATTAATTGATTTAAAGTTGGTTATTACAATATATATACCTTAAATCAACAGTTGGTCCAGTAGGCACAAATAAAAATAAAAAACTATAGTTTTGAGGAACTGAGATCCATTCATCAGGATAGTAGGTCTGAATGAATTTGTGCCTGGCCGGCATACAGTACAGTACTTTCATCCTGAAGAAGAGGGCTCAGGCCCTCAAAAATTTATAAATTTCACCTAAGCCAAACTGAACCAACTATTTCAGGTAAGTCAGCGTCAGTCTCTCTTTCCTATCCAAATGTGTTTGCATGTATGTATAATGGGTATGAAACTGATAGAGAGAATGTGGATGGCTTAACTGAAACTGAAGGTCAGCATTGCCATTCAGGACAGGAGGAAATTCTTCACATTCGACACATTCATCACATATTTTCAGCAGTTAACAAAACTTATCAAATCAAAGAAAACATAACATTCCTCTCTCTTCCTTCTCAATTTGCAGATAAATAGCAAACTCTGTACTGTAATTGTGATATAAATCTACAAATAGTTTGTGTTTTGGCATAAGTTAGGTTTTATATTTGGAAACCAAGCATATTCAAAATAACATTTTGCCATAATGTTGAATTTCAGTTAATCATAAATATACATAAAAAAATTTATTATATTCTTACCTTTTGATGATAATTTAGATTACGTAGAAGAGGCTGCATTGCTCTAAAAGGATAGTCATGAGCCCAAAGGAGATCCCAATCTGATGTGTTCACTGTGCTTTCTTGAAAACCCAAACGTTTCAGAACAGCTTTCACATGCTTCAAATATCCACTCTCAATCTACAATGAAGTAATATTAAAATAAATCTTTACTATACACTTCAATATCAGATAGTACAACTTTGCTAGTACACATCTGCTAAATCAATAATGAGTTACCAAATTAAAAATGTAGAGTCAATATTTATTAAATAATGTAATTTTTCAATTGAAATGAAAATATAATACATCTGTTTTAAAATAAAATAATTATAATAGCCAAATGATAGACGAAGTGAAGCTTTTGAGTTCGTCAATTCGATTGTGTGGATGTGTCACTCACGGCTCTTATGTTTTTAATCAACTGATGATTGGAACATGGATTCCAGAAATATTGTCTGGTATTTATATCATCACATCATTTTGGC
This sequence comes from Zhengitettix transpicula, assembly GCA_037074705.1. Classification (NCBI taxonomy): domain Eukaryota; kingdom Metazoa; phylum Arthropoda; class Insecta; order Orthoptera; family Tetrigidae; genus Zhengitettix; species Zhengitettix transpicula. Next base: position 69,317,336 of record CM073590.1, on the reverse strand, counting down.
ACACATTTGGCTATTTTAAGTAATTATTGTAACTTTTAAATTATAGTAATAGTAGTACTTTACTAAAAACACAAGAGCAACCCAACCACACTTCTTTCCCTACAAAAGAACAACACTGAGATTAACAATCTGAATATATTTTCATTAATATGTAGCAATTTTGTACTGGTATTAATAATTGTTTTTGTATTTAATTAATTGTTTTATTTACATTTTATATGCTCAACTGTACTTTAAACAAAAGTTCTAATAGATTCACTAGTACTAAAACAGACATGTGTACCATTTTTAAAAAAATTATAAAATTCATCTGTACTATAAATACTGTGATATATAATCAATTTTATTAACACAAAATACTTACATTTTTTCCATACAGTTGGTAAAGTGGTTGTTTTTTAATATTTTCATCCATCACTGAACTATTGTTGGTGATAGGTGTACTGATATTTTTATTAAAAAAGTAAGGGACAGCCAACATTAATATGTGTGAAAGAATAACGACCAGTATGCATGTTATGTATGTTAAAGTTGTTTTTCCTATAACCTTATATTCCGTTTTTTTCTGAAAATGACAAATTAATTATTTTACTTTTATGAAATATATTTCACTACAGTTAAATAATACAGATATGTCTCTGCACGTGTCAAAGTTGAGATCAATTATATTGACAAAGGGATGAAACTTCTAAATATGATTTTAATGCTTATTTATAACCATGTATGAAAGGAATATGTGATAAAATAATATCTAACACAATCTTATTTCCCAATAAAACCATTTATTGCTTTTGGTCATTTGGAAATCACATACTTTAGACCAACAATTTGTTATTCGTTATCCATTTTTGGGATGTATATATGTATATATTGATTTTCAATTAGGTAATACCTACAAACAGAGGGCATTAAAATTAAAATAGAAAACTGGGAAGTAAAGTGAAATGATTTTTTCTCAGTTATATGTGCAATGTAAAGTGATGTACAAATACAAGAATTATGAATTAATATATCTAGACAGATGTTTAAATACCTGCAAAGTAAGCCTACACATTAACTTATAAAATACATGTATTTCCTGGTATATATATAAAAATCATTGTTTTAAAATTAAGACGCTAACTCGATGCCCGCTAATCAAAGTTAGCGCATTCAGTTATTGCGATTAATAATTCATGGAATTAGTTGTATAATAAAATTCGTTTGAATTCTAACATATGACAATAAATTATATACATACTGCAATTAATTATTATTGCCTTAGACAACAAATACCGGCACATGTCCCATTCTTAAATCCCAACGATCTATTAAGTTTCATTAAATGTTACCTTCAATATTTCATCGTCAGAAACTTTATTATAACTTTCAGACTGAAAATCATCCGCATGTGTTGTTTTAATGCTGGCATTTTTTTTCCGAACCATACTGAACAGAGCACAAAACGGGTCCCTTTACATTTTGTACACGTCTGACGTGTTGAATAACGGTACACTGTTACAGGCGAGTCTTGATTTACAGTTACTGGAAAATCACTTGAATATCGTACAAAAAGTGAAACTGATGTGTCACAACTAGAAATATTAGTTATTACTAACTTATTGTGATGGGTCTATTAATCTCTTGTGGTCCTAAAACTTCTACTAGTTAATTTTTTTTTTATCATATATAGCCTTGAATTTACTTTTATTACCTATTTTTTCCTCCAATTAGGTATTTAAAACTATGTATTGTTTTCATTATGTCGGTTTTTAGGATGTTCGCATTCAATAACTGTCGAGACACAACCGGGTCAATAAATATAGTTAACAACTATAGTTAATATTATTATTTATTCATTTTTTAATAATTATGATGTAGCCACCTCAGAATAAAAATGCATTTTTTCTGTTCTCACTGCAACTTAGCACATACATGATACTTCCTAAACTTAACTTTATTTATAATATGTATCATTACAAAATACTTCAGTGCCATAAATGTGTGTCAACTTGCTGCTAAATTTTCCTCTTTTCATACTTTATATTATGTAGACGGAAATAGAAATGTAAGATTTTGCGCTTGGGTACATTTGCCGCAGTGTTGGTAACACTATCAGTGTTGTAGTATTATTAGCAAAATTTGCAAACCTAACAGACTTTATTGTTGGAGATAAATACTGAGCCCTGATTGGCTGAATAATAAAAGTGGGAGGTGCTCCTTGTAGGAGCTAAAATCTTTCAGATCTTAGAATTATTTGAAAAGACAAATTTTAAGGCTAGGAAATATAAAAACGTTTCACTTAAACCTATAAAAGTAATTATTAAAGAAATCATTAAAGCATTATATGTATGACTTACATGAACACAGACTCCTGACATCTCTGAATGTTAAGCTCAGAAATTAAGTAGGGTAGCTATAAAAAGAAAATTGAACATAATGACAAAATAATAAACAAAGCATAGACTATATGGCATCTGGTTAGAAAAGAAACTAGTCATGAATAGATTGGACAGTGCTCTTAATCATATGTCTGCTCATGATTTTAGTAGGTTCTTCATAGACAATATTAATGCAATGCAACAAAATGTCATTTCTAACCCAAAACAACTTGAATGTCTACACTATTTTGTACACCTAGATGTAGGCTCACACACACTTTAATTCTGTTTAGAGAATGGATAACATAGTTATATTATAATTATTGTAAACTATGCACTGATTATGCAATGTATTTAAGGATTAAAAGAGATTAAATCATCAAGCACTTTTTTGTGAAAATGGTAAACATCAGTTATTTATTATTTTACCCATCATGGCAATTCAGTGCAGACCTACTTTGATTATAATGAATATTTGTACACTTTTCCATTGTATTCTATTTTTAAATGTCTGCAGTATATGGTGTTGAACTTGTCACAGAGTTGAATACGCGCCTCCCACTTTTCCTATGTATCCAATCAGGGTTCAATATTTATCTCCCATAAGAAAGACTGTTAGAGCTAGGGCAATTTTCAGTTGCGCAATCGTTTGATTGCATATTTGTGTCGTATGGAGTGTTATGGACCTGAGCACACATGCAACTGAGACTGAATTACTAGTTTCAGCAACTAAACAGTTTGTTTTTTACTCAAACTTTTCAGTTGCATATAGTTGCGCAATCGCCGTCTGTCCCATTGAATTGAATGGTGGTGAGCTCACTTGCAATCCAACTGTTGCATACTTGTAGTTGACATTTGATATCTCAAGAAATCTTAACAAATCAATTTCAACAAAGTGATAGGTGAGTCAAATTATTAATTTTTGAACCAGTTTTTATAATAATTTATACAAAACACAAATAAACAATAAAAATTCATGAAAAAATATAAAATAAAATTGAGCACTAAAATATTTAAATACAATGAATTTCACAGAAATTGATGACGTTTCTTGGACAGAAAAATTCATTGAATTAATCCGGGAAAGGCCAGCGATTTACCACAAAAGTTTGCCTGAACATAGTAATAGAATAGCAATACAGAAGTCCTGTCGCGTAATAGAAGGACGAATGAGATCAAGAAGCTCATCAAAACTTTTCAAACTCATTCTGTAGTAATTAAAAAATTTCGCTGGATGACCTCTTAAATCTCCATACAGTTTATGGAATTGCCCCTTCACGCTCTACGCTGTGCCGTCAAGGGATGAAGCCAAAAACGCCTTTTTGATTTTTTCTTCCTTCTCATCTCAAGAGCACACAACGCTGCCACCTGTATGAAGTCCATCTAGCAACTGTAGTTGCATCCCCATGTGTGCCCATACGTAGCAACCAAACTGTTTAGTTGCCTGTTGTGTGCCCAAAACTATGCAACTGCGCAGTTGCGCAACTGAAAATTGCAAACCCTTAGGTTTCTAAATTTCTTTAGTATTATTAGTATTTTACATAGTTATTCTTGTAAAAATTGTTATTTTTTCTTAGATGAAGTATCACATATCTTAAAAAAAACTCCCTATCTACCACTGAATCGAGTATTTGATCTTTTATATACTTATGTATGTTGCGGCTAGTAGGAAAAAACTATTTTACCAATTCTGGTCTGAAATAAATTAAACGTTCAACTGTGGTTATGTTAGAAAACAAAAATTATATAAAAATTTTATTATTACAAGTAAAGAGATGTTGGCAATCATGTAACTTAATTGCGATATTGTCATACCAAAAAGTTCTTAATTTTTTTCTTTTACTTTGAGCGAGTGTTTTACCAAGTCAACTAATTTGCAAATTATTTATTGACGTACGAAAATTATATAATAATAAATATATAAAGTTTTACGTCTGTGTAGTTAATTGGATGATAATACAACAGAGAACTTTTTTATTATTAAATTGCGACGTGTTTCGGTCCTTATGTGAACCTTCTTCAGGCAAAGTTAACATAGTAAAAGTAAATACATTGTTAAGATATAATTGTAGGAAAAAAGAATTTATAATTATAAATAAGACATAAATATAAAGTAGACATACATCGTGCAAAATAAATTCTAAGCTTACGTTTCGTAAAATATGGAGTGTAAATAGAACTTAATGACTTGGTATCTGTTAATTATGTTAGGATCATTTTTAATGTGTAACATTTCATAAATAAGTAATTAAAATTAATGTAAGACAAACTTTCTGTTGTATCAAAACACATTTTGTACAATAATCACCAGATCATTTAGGACAATTTTCGTATTTAAGTAGTAGAAAACAATTATAAATGTAGACTAGTGCCAATAAAATAATCCGATACAATAATATATTTGCCGAGTACAATTAGCACTGTTTCTGCAAAATACGAATTGAGTCAGACGTCAGCATAAGTGAATAAATGGCACATGATAAAATACTGGAAGATAGATAGAATGATCCAAATAACTATAATGGGTTCAATTTGGGGAAAATAAATGAAAATACAAAACATGTACAAATTTGTCAGGACTAAAGGTTTTTGGAAATGCGCCAGAATCTGGGGTGAATAAATTGCACGGATTTTGTCTTAAGTGCTCAGACTACGTGAACAAATTTCCAAAGAATTATTTAATTCAACAAGCTGTCACAAGGAGGCAAACACGAACACAAGTTAATAATTGGAAAAACTTACCTTCTCCAAACGGATAAAGATAAAGTGGTAACTCCAAACAATTTTCGGCCAATAACCGGTTTACCTATCATTTTTAAATTTCTGGCGATTGTAATATAAAGCGCTATACAAAATACAATACCACATGGAAATAAACAACGTATTCCTACTGAACATAAATGAAATAAGCAAAACTCAAGGAGAACAACAAAACTGTAAAAGAAGAAAACACTTGCACGTTGCATGAATTGACAATATATAAAATTTGGTGACTCAAAGCCGCACTACTCGATCCTATAGTTTTTAGATATGGTATGATTCAGTGAAATTATTAATTTTATCTGCCACACAATGGCTTCATGGGTATTGCAATAATAAACAGAAAATAAGTGATCAATGTCAACATTCTACGAGGAAACTACCCGGATGACTCACTTCTACATTACTTTTTGTAATGAAGCTGATACCATTGACCAATAGGCTAAACAAAACAGACAATAAATTGATATCATCTACTGCACATGCATGATACTAATTTGTATGATAAGTCGCAAACTTGAAATCGAATCATAGCGTATTACGCTACAGATTTACAGTACGGATATATATATATATATATATATATATATATATATATAGATGGAATTCTGTTTGAAAAAAAACACAATTTTAATAAAAACCCAGGAAATTTATAAATATGGACGGAATACAGATCCTAATATTTTTATAAAATGAATGATTTCTGGTTTGTGTGTTACAGTGAAATTAAGTAGTAATTATTTCTATTTTGCGATGTTAGCCGTTATAGTAGTAGTTCAAATATGTTTTTAAATAGCTTCTCTTGAACTTCTTTTATTTGCCATATTATTGGTGCCTACTGTTAACTTTTGGTAGATGTAAGACACAATATATGCTATAGATTCCAGTTTGATGTTATCATCTTTTAACATGGAATTAAGTAGACCATATCGTACAGAACTGTACTTTTACATTATACTTTTATTATCATGCAGTATTAGGCTGGAGTTTTTTCTCTCATCTTCTGTCAATCAATGTACATTGATATTTGTGGTAAACACTTTATCAAAAGATTTGATTGAAATAGATAGTTTAAGTTCTTCATTGGCCTTACGTCGGATATTTAGAAATTTTGCTGGTTATCGATAGCTTGTGGAACGTTGGATCAAATTTATTGAGAAGCAGTGTGAAAATGACATTACTGTAAGTTTGCTATTGTTGCAGTCAATTTTTATTAATATAAAATGAGTGTGTTTCCTTTTTGACTCTGCCTGATAATACATGCCACAATATGAAATACTTTTTAAATAAATTGAATATGTTGATTTTATAATATACTTGTTTTTACAGTCAATTCAACCGTTTCTCATCCTTATATTCTCAGACTGATTAACATCTTTGCGAAAGAAAATACATTCCGTTTTAATTTATGTACGTGTCAAAGATATATATAAACAATAAATGTGTATATATCTCTTTGATATATAGCTTTGCTTATCACAATAACTGCATTGGTATATATGACGTTTCAATTTGTCGTCTGTCTTTTAGTGTTTTTAATTATTGTAGTGAATTTATAGCTTAACGTCGTTATAATTTCAGTAAAATGATTTTAATGTTAGGCATAGTCAGTTTTTATTATAATGTTAATATGAATTGCCATGGCTACTGTGCTTTTCACGACACTTGATAATTAAACTCGATAAAATTTTTGGAGTTTCAAGGATTTGAAAATATAATGTTATAAATGGCAAATAACTCTAGTGCCAGCACATGCGTGTCGGAGGTTACGTCGGCTATCAACAGAATGAAAATGCAATCTAATACTGAGACAATCAATAATACATCTGGAGTATCTGTTCCTTCAGCTGTTAAACCTTCTACTCATATAGAAAATAATACAAACTCTTTGAAGTAAGTGCACTGTGAACAGTCTGCCTCTTATAGTATTAAAACATTAATTTAATTAACGTATTTCAATTTTTACCTTTTTATTATAACTCAGTGGACTGGTCTTTGTGTTTGTAAAATGTAGCACAAATATATGAGTCATTAAACCGGATGTTTTCCATAATTAATTTATTTTTGATAGCTAGACATGTATATATTTAGGTCGTACTCAACTGCTAATATCTGGGTACAAATTTAAATGTTTCAATTTTTTTATTTTAACTGCATGGAGCCTGTTTATTAAAAATAAAATGACCTTCATGTTTAGATTTTCTCAGCCCTGTGACTCGCCAATGAAAGAGAGAAGTGCAACAAACATACAAATTCCTATTATTGGTTATGAAGTTATGGAGGAACGAGCCAGATTTACAGTATGTTCCCAAAATATGTGGTTTCCTGCAATTTTCCATATATTACAAGAATAAAACACATGAAAATCTTAAATAACTGAATGTTGATAATATGTTGTTTACTACAATACCTTCTAAAATTTTCAGAAACAGTCCTGGCTTAACTGTTTTGTGCATACACATTTTGTATCCATTTTGATACTTAAGTATAATTTATGCACATCATAAATGTAATGTCGAATGACAACAGCAGTTAATTCAGTTTACAATAAGATTTAATTGTAATACTAGCTTCAAAGTAAACTGTCATGAATATGGTTAAATTAACTGAAAGCTACTACAATTTTAAATCCTGACATTTTAATGTAAATAACATTAAAATAAATTTTATATTATAGGGTTTTATCATTTATAATACTAAGGTTTTATTTTTAAACTAATCAATATATCTTAATTGTTTGCAGGTTTATAAACTTAGAGTTTATAACAAAAGTTCTGGAGATTGCTGGCTTGTATTTAGAAGGTATACAGACTTTGTAAGATTACATTCAAAGGTAATTACAATTTTAACTTCGGTGAAAGTGTTTCAACATAAATCCTTATTTTATTGAATAATATTCTCTTGTTATAGAAAATAGCTATTTTCAAATAAAGAAAAATAAACCAATAACATTCCTCCTGGTTCTATATTTTACTTTGCCTCTTTCCATCCAGCCTAGCTATGGGTCCTATAACTTACCAACTACCAGACCTTTACTGTTAAGCTTTAGATTGCTACTAGCAAATCAAATTATTAGTATGTTGTACTCTAACTTACTTACACAGCTTCTGTGTATCACATAAACTGATTGCACTCCAGTTAGTCAAGACAAATTTAGACATGTTTAGCCAATGTTGTTTACGTTTTTTTCCGTAGCACACCTCACACATATTACTCATTTCAACTAGAAGTGTCTTCATTTGATAGAATAAGGCACATTACTATCAGCTGATAGCAGTATTTAGTACAGAACATGTGTACATTTATGTATATATTTATTTTATTTCTGTTTTATTATTAAAATTTATTTACGTAATAGAGTGCAATTTTGTACTGTGGTTAGCAACAGAAAGTTTGTTTTGCAATCTGAAATTGAGGGTCCACCATAACAGGAATAAGGTTGAAAACCTATGGACAGAAGTTAGTGAAGAAATAAATATGGCAGGTAGGTTCCATACCAATGTTGTTTTCATTAAAATTGTGTAAGTTTACTGTAAATTAAAAAAGTATTTTACTTTTTTTTGGCTGCACTTTGGCTTGGAGCACTTCCTTTCCTATTTATAGAAGAGTTGGTTTCAGAACATTGAATTTATTGTTCAATAACTTTTTTTTCCAAATTGAGATTGACAAAGTACTCTGCCATAACTTTTTTGTCCATAACATTCAAAATCCACAAACAAACGTAACCATTTGGAACCACTAGAGTTTGTAGTACAATAGTCCTTTGTAAGACTGTGAGTCACAGTAGTTTAAATTCTCAAGTGTTTACAATTGATACAACCAACACAATGAAGAAAATTTCACAAACTTTAAAAATTTTGTGGCTGTTCAGTTTACATTTGGATAGGTTGAAGGCCATCCCATATTATTTTAAATGTTTCCATTACAGCAGAGCCGTGTGGCTCCAATCCTAAATTCAAAGTGTGATTGCATATTTAGTGCAAGTTACCAAGAACAAAGAATCATGTATATTCTTTCTCTTAAAAGTTGAAGGATGGTTTTATCCCCTTTTTGAGCACCCAACAGAACTACCCCCCAATAAGTGTGTTATCTATGAATAGATAATTTTTCATTGTTGCTGCCTTAGCCATTCTTTTCTTTTATACTTTCCACTACTACTAATAAGCATGGGGTAACAGAAAGAAATTATTATATGACAAAAAAACTTCAATCACCTTTGGAAAATATTGCCCAATTATGGCAAACAGGTATGTACTGAATGACTATAATTGGTTTTTTATCTTTATCACATTGTATAAAAAATTCTAGAGAATTGCTAATTTTGTTACAGTTGATCATTACATATCAACATTCAAATTTTGAAAATGTTATCCTGAAAAAAAAAACACTTATTATTTTTGCCATAAAATCTAAATATAAAAATGTTTTAATCTATTTTTTATTAGTTTTCCACTGAATGATTGCAAACAAAAATGAGACCAATTTTTATGCAAAATATTTATGTCATCAGAACAAACCATTTGGTTCAGATGGTGAGCCTAAACACAAGTGTTATTTGACAGATGTATTGTTCTTGAAGAACTGCATGCAAGTTCACAATCAAAAAGGGATCTCTGAAAAGGAAGTAATAGACTGTTGAGGAAGTCAAACAATTTGTAATGAGAATAATTTTGTAGTACAGAAATCAAATTGTCAACAATCTAAAAATTAATTACTATCACAGTAAGTCATAGGTCCAATGATTTTCTGTAAAGTAACACACACAAAAATGTAGAGGAATGTTAATTGTTGAAAAACATAGAAAGTTTGGTTTCAGATTGTAATGCCTTAACACCATGCAGACAACAAACATTTAATCAGACAATTGTTTCTATTAAAATCGATTCAATGCAAGAAATTGAATGCAGTTCAACTTGATTGTAGAGTTTCATGTACTTTGGTGCTGAGATCTACACAGTCCAAGACTTTTCGAATTTCAAATTGTAATATTTAATACCACAAGACTTTCCACTAGTTTAGGTGTTCACTTACTTGTGTAAATAAATTTATTCCTTTTTAAATAATACAATTGTATTAATAAAACTAGAAATAAGATACTGTAATAAAGTGCTTTAATTTATTTAAAAATAAACAGTCACACTGCAGGAGATTGGCATATCCTATAATTCATATCCTTTTTTGCCACACTATCTTGTAGAAGTCAGGTAGGCAAATGGTTGAAGCATTAATTTGTGTGCACCTGTAAAATTTTTCATATTGTTTATACACATCTTCTATCATATGGATTAACCCAATATCTCCTATTTCTTACATATTGACTTTCAAATCATAAATGTACTTTTAACATTATTACTGTCTGGTTTTATCATAACTAACTGGTGTTAGTTTTCATATGACTAAAGTTGTATTGTACAATTTCATTTAATGTTGTTTCATCTAAGCGTGTCTTATCTTGAGTTGGCTAACTGGTGTGCATCCAGCCATATTTAGAATGGTTAAGCATATACAAGGATATACATTCCAACTTTTGTCATTCAAACTATTTCAGTTTCCTTTTTACCAATGTGAACAAAAGTACAGTACCAGTATTCATATTAGATAGGTAATACAATGGCAAGGCATAATTTTTCAAATATGTAAATAAGTTTATTTACAAATATTTAAACTGTATACTTGTATGAGCATAAAGAATTGTCTAAGAGAAAATTATTGATGGTTAAGATGTTAAGAATTCTTATATTTAACTCTCCCAAAACCCATAACTGTGCTATCTCTATTTAACAGTTCTCACTAAAATACAACTAAATAGATTTTATTACTGTTTCCATACACTTTATTATAAAATATTTTATATATTTATCAAATTAATACCATGAGTAGTGTATTTTATAATTGAAATATTTCAATTTTTATAATCTCAAAATTTCATAATATTTTTCATTCTAATGGACAATAAAACTAATATATTTCATTCTGATTTCAGCTGAAATCTGAATTTCCAAATGTTAAACTTCCTTTGCCACGCAAACGTTGGTTTGGTGATAACTTTGATCCTAATTTTCTGAATGAAAGAATAATGGGACTTCAAGGATTTGTAAATGAAATATTACGACACCAAGAAATCTTTTCAGTACCATGTATTAAAGATTTCTTCTGTTTAGATGAACTTCCATCTTACGCTGAGAGTATGGAAGAGTCCAAAGTTTGTATTAATTTCTCTGTTGCAAAAAACAAAATGTTTTATTTGTTACTTTATTGTGCACCATTACATTTTATCCACTTGTAATGTCATAATATTGAATTGTTTTTATTTTTATATTAAAAGTGTGTCAATTAATTTTTCTTTTATTAGCAATTTTGTCAAATGTTTCTTGCATTATGGACTGAAATTAAGAATTTTAATGAAAAAGCTGTTTTCAGCTTTTCACTTGGGTAATACAGTAATTAAACCATGACATTTTGATGGGCCTCTTCACACTCATCTTCCAGGTGAAGAAATCACTTAGCTGTGAAAATGATGGTAGATCAGAGGGTCATTGAAACATTAATTACTGCTGTATTGAATAATATTTTATTCAGGAACTACACTAGGAAATTTAATAATTTTACTTCTGCAAATCAATTTATTTTCCTTCTTAGTCTAGTACTTGTCCTGTATACGCTATTAGGCCTCCTTAGGGTTCGTATTGTGACAAAAATGTTTTCATACCAATGTTTCAGTGGTTTTCCAGGATGTCTGGTTTATCTTCTTTTACTATTTTTGCCAATCTCTTAGCCATTCTGTCAATATGGTCTCTCCACTGTCTTCTTCTGTTTCTGGCCCATCTATGTCTTCAATGCCACATCTTCATTTCAGTGACTTTTTGAGTGTAATCAATTATGGATCTTAGAGTTATTATTTCAGTTTTTCTTAAAAGCTGTTTTGTGGTTCTTTCTTCTTGTTTCAATAGTACGTCAAGATGGGCCTATGCTTTGTAAATCCTGACCTTACTTTATGTGCTCACATATTTTTACCTCCATATTATGTACCAAAGGTAGGCTGATGTAATGGCCACTTTAGTTGTTTGGCATATACTTCAGTCTTCAAATTTATATTCCTAGAATAGATAGGGTCTTCCAACTCCCCTTAAACCTGAGGTATTACATGTTCCACACTTTGGTTACATATATCTTGACACTGTGTAGGAGATTGTGTTTTCTGAGTGGAGAGGCTCATATTAAAGTTTTTGTTGCTAAAGTGAAAAATTTACATCTGATTGAAACTTAATAATAAGAAAGATAGCCATTTTAAAAAGTAGTGATAATATAAATACGACACAACATTTCTGGAAGTCTTATTTCTTTCTTCAGGTGCAGAAAAAATGCAAAAACCTAGAGAGAGACAACTTCACTACTCAATTGAAAAAACTTAATTTTTTTTGTAGATTGTGTTTGTTTTCAGATATTAAGACATCATCACCAGTGTAACAGTTTAGTTGGTTTCCCATTCAATACCCATTACCAGCGGTTTTGACATTCAAGATAATTTCATCCATGTCATTGAATAGTATGGGGCTGAGACTGTTGCTGTATCCTATATATGATGGTACTGGTATTTTCTTTGTTAATCCATTGTTACTTTTTATGTACGTTCTGCTATTGGTATTAATTCTTTGATGATTTATAGGATGTGATGGTTTATTTTTTTCTTTGCTTATAGTTTTACTACATCAGTACAAATGCTTGTGTTGGTGTACAATTCAGATAAAAGCTGGTTTAACAAAATTTGACCAATTTCTCTATTATGTGTGGGAGTATAAATATGGCATCTGTTGTGAATCCATTTTGGCTAAATTCCTGTTGTTCTTCACTACTCCTGGTCTGTGCAATTATTATTTTTGTCATTAGCTTTAACACTGACACTGACATCAGAAGTATTATTGCTCTATTGTTTTTGGGTTTGGCCTTTATTCCTATCTTGAATATGTTTCCACTCTTTTGGGATTTGTTTAAGATTAAATATAGTTTATCTCCTCCATATTTAATCATCTCATTAGTTATATTATATAACCCTGGAGCTTTCCAGTTTTTCAGCCAACTGTCTCTTGTTCCAAATGTATATTTTCAGTGACAGCCTGTGTTGTTACATTTGTTTGGTAATGTTATCATGGTTGTACTAGATATTTATTTTCTCCATCTTCTCCAACTTTTCTTTTTGTTTTTATATGTTATGTGATATTCCTGATTTTCCAGATTATAGTTGGTTCCTGTACTTTCAGATTCGAGATTCTCACGTCAAATATTTTTGACGGAGGATGTTTTGGTTGGTTATTACGAACAGTAAAACTGATTTTTTCCCCCATGCTGTTTTCAAATTATTACAGAACATTTTTTTGAGGAAATTGTATTCTTGTAATACATTTAATAAAATATTATTATTCTAATCCTTAAATACAATCCAAGCATTATTATTAATCAAGGTGTGAAGTCTTCGGACATTGCTAATTACATTTTGGTAAGCCACATGATTTCTATCCCTCTCTTTCTATAATGCTCATCAATTATTTGAATGACACATTATTATAATTATATATCAGGACAGAAAGATGTTCTTTAAATTTTCAGAGGCTCTCAGCCTGTGCTTTGGCTGACTGTGGTGTGTGCAGTTCCAAGCTTCATTTTACTGCTACATAGGGCAAAAAAAAGTTTACTTAATACCCATATCAAGGAACACATATCTAATATCAAACTTACCAATGATAAATAATCTGTAGTCTCCAAACATGTAATCAGTTCAAAACATTCATTTGATTGGAAAAATGCTAAGATTTTAGACGTTGGCACCAGATACCATTTCAGAATTATATCAGAAATGCTCATATTAAATCCAACATCACAGCAACAAATGTATGAACGGATACTATGTAACTTAACAATAACTATGATTTCATATTGTTACACTAACTCCTCTGATTTTCCATTGTCATTACATTTTGCTTCGCTTTTCAGTTTGTCAACGGGATTGTGTGGTTGTGTCACTCATGTTTTTAAATTACGTGATTAAAGTACAAAGTTTCCAGAAACATTGTGGGGTAGTTATATTATCACTTATTTGTGTCTCCCATTTGACTATTTTATCTCATCCATATCCACAATTATTTTAACTTTTTACACACAAATACAAAATTTTTATTTCAGGCTATTTTTGAAGCATTAGAAGAAACAATTTTCCACCTTAGAAGCCAACTGAAAGAAAAGGAGATGGAGATATGTAGGCTCAAAGATTCCTTGGAGTCGGAAAGAGATCAGAAAAATTCTCTCTATCAAATTATTGGGTAAGGACTTGGACTTTAAAGGTTAATCATAAGAAATGTTAATTATAAAACATTACTTATTTCAGGGATGTAACGAACAACTGCAAAACATGTTCAGAACATCTTAAATTCAGTGATGAATTAATTAAGCCTTCAACACCAGTCCAATCTAATAGATTAGAAGTGAAGGTCACTGATGGAAATTATACAGTACCACTTGTGGTACAAAATATAAATGAAAATGATACTTGTGAAGCAGTATCCTTAGATTCTCTCTCAATCTCTCAACATAACAAACCACTTGCTAAAAGTGGTGTCATTGCTCAAACTGATGTTGCATTGTAGAATCTTAGCATAAGCCATTAATTACATCTACTGCAAATTAAGTAATATGAAGTGCCTGCATCCATATTACATTCCAAATGAATGATAATTCTACACATTTACACATAAATAAAATACTTCCAACATAAAAAAAGATACTTATGTACTCACATATATACGATTTTATGTATGTATGTGTGTGTGTATATATATATATATATTAATTGTAATAGTAAGGATTTGACATTGTCAAAAATAATTGCAATATTGGTATGGAAAGGACAGAGAGATAGGTTGTGGCTTACCTGAAAGTGAAGTGCGGTGTCGCCATGAGGAACTGAGGGTTGTTCTTAAAATTTTCAGAGGCTCTCAGCCTCCTTCTACAGGAACAACCCTCAGTTCCTCATGGCGACACCGCACTTCACTTTCAGGTAAGCCACAACCTACCTCTCTGTCCTTTCCATACCAATATTGCAATTATATATATATATATATATATATATATATATATATGTGTGTGTGTGTGTGTGTGTGTGTGTGTGTGAGTAAGGATGTGATATTGTCAAAATTATTCAGTTAATTGGTATGGAAAGGAAAGAGTAATAGTTGGTAGCTTGCCAGAAATTGAAGCTTAGTGTAACCACTCGGCGACAGAAGGTTGTTTTTCAAGTTTTTGGAGGTTCTCAGCCCCTTTTTTCAGGATTCTGTGCATTCTGTGCATCGACCAGCTGCAGACTGTGTAAAATGCAAGAAATGTGACACTGTTTCCTGAATAATGGGCCTGAAAATTTGATGAACATCCTTCTGTCCTGAGTGACTACGCCAAGCTTCAATTTCAGGTAAGCCATCAACTATCTATCTTTCCTTTCGTACCAATTATCTCAACTATACATACATTCACACACAATTGGATAGGAAATAGAGACAGAGTAGCCGACTTACCTGAAATCAACAGTTGGTCCAGTTCTGACCTACTATCCTGATGAAGGGGATTCAGATCCTCGATAATTTGTTTTTTTATTTCTGTACAGCCTGACTGGACCAACTGTTGATTTCAAGTAAGTTGGGTACTCTGTCTATTTTCCTATCAATTAATTTGACTGTGTCACATTTTCCTTAAGTGCTTTATATTTAATATATTAGTAAGGATATGACATTGTCAAAAAAATTGTGATATTGGTATATATTCCTGAAGAAGGAGGCTGAGAGCCTCCAAAAATTTGAAGAACAACCTTTGGTACCCTATGACTACACCATATTTCACTTTCAGGTAAGCCATAAGCTATCTCTCTTTCCTTTCCATACCAATTTCACAATTATATATATATATATATATTGTTACTGTTACACTTGTGCTATATAGCTATATAGTTCTATTGGCCTAATATGAGAGAAGTTCTATCAGGGTCTCACTAATGGTGCTTTTTTGACATGGTAGGTTTTGGTACTATATAGATCTATTGAAAACAAAAGTTTTTTCTTTATATTTTGAGTACAACAGATAATCCGTGGAAATTTATAGACAATCATATATGTATCTATATTTAAATGTTAAAATATTTGTTAGGATATTTTGTAACCATATTTTGTAATAGTACAAATGATATATTATCCATGTTAATGTGCAATCTATATAATAAAAAAGGATGTTTGTATGCTTGTATATTATTAAGACAAATTTAAACACGTGGACAAATTGCAACAAAACTTGGTCTACATATTCTTAAAAACCTGGAGAAAATCACCAACGGGTAGGTGAGAAATAATATCCCAAAGGGGCAGGGGTGGAAATATTAAGCCTTGCATAAACAGTCTATATTTGTGTCAAATAAATATTTTTATCAGGTAATCTGATTGATTCGTGCAGAAAAACCTTGCACTCTTGTATCTATGACTGTCTGGATCAGTCACAAATTTTGAAATCCTTTCTTTTCACTCTCTCTAGACTGATAGGCTGTTGTCACCCCACTCCTCAACTTTTTCTCTCTTCCAAGAACCTCTTTTCAACCCACTCCCCACTTTTGTCTCTTCCAAGGACCTCTCATCACGCCACTCCCAACTTTTATCTATTTGGACTGGGGCCTTATCTTTCCCCCAGAGTCGTTGTCATGTGTCCACACCAGCAACCAACCTTCCTTTCTTCAGAACATCTGTTTCTCAGCTATGCCCAAAATAGTCGAAACAACTGCACCAAGACCAGGGAAAGTCCCAATCATACCAAGCTCCACTACGACAAAAGTAATATCAGAAAACAAAGGCGCACGCTACAATACCGAGATTATTTTAGTCTCACTTAAGGTCCTGGGAGTTAATTTTATTAATGTGACATTCTGGCAGTATTTTTGACTCATTTAAGCAGAAGTAATTTTGACTCTCTTAACTTACCGAGTGCATTCTTTACTCTATTTGGGTACTGGGAGTATTTATTATACTAAAGGATCTGGAGTATTGTGTTACTGTGCTTATTTAAGGTACGAGTAGATTTATTGACTGGATTAATAAACAGTAAGTCGTCATATTGATTGAAATTAACATTCCATGGTCATAGGTAGGTGAAGTGAAGAAGTTATTTTAAAAAACGTTACTCGATGTTGGTAAATAACGTGTTTAAGAGATTACGAGACACCGGAACCACGCGTCTAATTTATAAAACAAAAGTATCTCTGGCCCAGATAGCACATCCCTTCTATCTATGTTAACCACAGTTATAGCTTGAGAGGTTTCAGAAGTCCTGTCATATGCGGAGTAAAAGAAGCGAAAAGGTGGAGGGGAGCATTGCAGTCCAGAGGGAGCCCCCCTTCTTGGAGCAACACAACTATCGTTCTATATCATTATTATATTATATTCATATAATACAGACAGAAGCAAAGTCTTTATCATACCGTGTACTCATAAAGGTTTTTGGTGTACAACATATTCTGAACTGAACACTGTATATTTCCTTCCATCAATGTTTTCAGAATGATTTTTACAGTACCCAAGTGCCTAAACAAAGGATCTTGATGAACTGAACTCTGGCCTACCACCACTACGCACGCACCATTGTGCATCTTACGTTCACACGTCTTGCTACACCTCTCGACTTATAGTTTAGTCCCATATAGAATATTATTAGTATGCCACAGACGAACCTGGATCCCTTCTCCCTCCAACACAATGGGAGCCAAAGCAATCTTCATTGTCTGTGACCGGGTTACCAATGTCTGCTATGACCATGGCTTCCGTGAAGGCATGCTTTAACCAGTTATTGTGATTTCTTTTTAAATTCCCTTGACGTTGACTTTATATGGAATCTCGCTCATTCTCTGGGTGGCTTCATAGGGTGCCTCGTACGGATGCTTGTAGCACGCTCCCTGTAACTGTACCATAGCAGGTCTCCAGCGGTCCAATTCTTAGAAATACTTACCTGCGGTAGGAGGAAGTACCCTAGGGTAAACAACAAAGTACTCTATACTAAAATAATTTATGAATCTCAGGTATGTTGTGGCAAACTAGGCCCGAGAACACTGTAGGAAAGTGCCTACGCGACCATGGTAATTGATGAAGTTGGTTACCAGACTGGGGTTTTCAGCCACACAGCGACGTCCCTCGCAGCTGGTCAAGGCCTGCGATGTAGTCTCGCTAGGCTGATAAATCTTGCCGAATCGAAATAAAACAAGAGCCACTGCTCATAACCACATCTCATCCAGAATGATCTCCAGGCATCCACTTCTAGCGACCTGTGAATTGAAAATAATGTTTAGGAATAAATTGTAGAGTATAAAACTCTGCATTCAATGGTATATTCGAGTGCGAAATTCGGTCAAATGAAGTATTAGAAATAAACCTTTAATAATAATAATGCCTTCCTATTGGTCTTTTCTAATTTGTTTTGGTCCAATCACAAATCCTAGACAATATAAAAGTCGTAAATTTCATCAGCTAGAGGTCCCTCTGCACCTGGCTGGTTTCGGCCCGGAAAAACCCTCGCCTTTTATGCAATGCAGGTCCAGTTATAACCCCCAGCTGGACTGACACCATCAGCGAAAACATGCTTGCTCACGCGATTAATCAAAACTGACTCAAATAGCATAAATCAATTAGATAGACGCCTAGCCTCAATAACGCGCTATATGCTTCTTCACGCTGGAATAGATTCTCCCGAACGAAATATTCGTCGAGCAGCCTCAGGGTCGTTACAAAAGTTATTTCGACTTCAGAAGTATTAAATCTTCTTTGAAACATGTGCGGATACGGTTTAGTAATAATAGGAATGCCGACAAAGTTTAGAAGATGACTTCTTGATTTTAAAGCAGTCTACAGTAAACTATAAGACAGGAAAGAAAGAAGGGCTAGAACAGGACTGTTCTAGTAATCCAGGATGGAAGATGTCTCCGCAGGCACTGTTATATCATAAATAAATTAACGAAGCAGTGCACGAGGGGTTGAACAGGATGAAGGGTTCAACTATCTTCCCTAACCGTTATATGCTCAAGCATAGAAGGTTCCAGAGAGCCAAAGATGGATGCTCTTCCCCTTCAAGTCGCTTATTGCAGAGAGGTTGCTGAGGATAGGATCCTACGGTCTGTCCTGGTTTCATGTAACCTGAGATCCTGCCTGTGGGGACGAATATTCCGTGTCCCCACGCGAGCAAGAGGGTCCCGTTACGCGTCCCGTTAGGGGATGCAAACAATGCTCCCCACCAAGTAACGGGACCCTACCGAGCACCTACAGCGTGCACACGGAGAGCGCCATTCTGTTTCCGGCTCTCGCGCGACACATTACCTGTGCTTCCCGACAACGGCCAGAGTCGCACCACGTGGTGGAATAAAGTTTTAGTTTAGGAGACCAGGCTTATTACTCCCGGCTCCGGGAATCCTAACCCTGCACGAGTCTCTCCTATATTGGTGACCCCTACGATGGACATTTTGAACAACAAAATCGCCGAGCTACAGCAGGAGATCGCAAGGCTGAAGGAGGATCCACGTGGCCAACACCATGACGCAGCACAGGTCTGTAGGATCACACCGAAGCTGCCGGCTTTCTGGGCGGACAATACGGACGTCTGGTTCGCCCAGGCGGAAAGCCAATTCGCCATCGCCGGCATCACGCAGGACGCCACCAAGTTCAACCACATCGCAGCTCACCTCGAACAAAGATGGGCTGCGGAAGTCCAGGACATCCTCGTCAACCCGCCAGCAACAGGCAAGTACGAGTGTTTAAAGAAAGCTCTGATACAGAGACTTTCGCCCTCACAAGAGCGAAGAACTCGGCTGCTGCTCAGCGAAGCCGAACTTGGCGACAGATCTCCGTCGCAGTTCCTGCGGTACCTCCGCAGCCTAGTAGGGCCTACTCAAGTGTCGGACGATTTCCTGCGGACGTTGTGGCTGCAGCGCCTGCCGGCCTACGTACAGGTCGCGGTCCAAAGTCATATAGACGCACCGCTCGCCACGGCCGCCCAAATCGCTGACAGGCTTATGGAGATTCCAACACCCGGTCTTCCACCGCACGTCCACGCTGCCAGCACGAGCTCACAGTCCACCAATCAGGCAGATGAACCCCACGGCCCATCAGCCCCTAGCCTCGAGCAGCGCCTGGAGGCGCTCACCGCGGAAATCGCAGCCCTACGAGGCGAACGAAGGCCGCCAGCACGCCGTCAGCCGCCCGAACAACAGCGTGGCCGCCGCGACAACGCCAGCACCGGGAAATGCTGGTACCACAGACGGTTCGGTAGCCGGGCTCAACGCTGCGAACCCCCGTGCAGCTACACCCAGGGAAACGAGTAAGGCAGCCGGCTATTGCAGCTGCCGGCTGCCCATCCAGTGGACGCCGTCTCGTTGTTAGGGACCACACCAGCGGACATGGGTTCCTAGTCGACACCGGTTCCGACTTATGTTGCTTCCCGCGCAACCTACTCAAGGGCCAGCGCGCGGTCACCAACTACAAGCTCAGCGCCGCGAACAGCAGTACTATCAACACGTACGGCTGCCTACCCATGCGAATCGACCTGGGGCTGCACCGGGTGTTCGTATGGCGTTTCGTCATCGCGGACGTCGCGTTGCCAATAATCGGCGCTGATTTCCTGGCACACTTTGGACTTCTACCGGACTGTCGAAGCGGGCGCCTGCTCGACGGGACGACGGGCCGCGTCGTAAGCGCGAATAAGGACCGATCGCCGCAACCCAGCGTCAGGGTGCTGACGACGTGCTCGCCATACCAGGACCTCCTGAGCCGATTCCCGGAGCTCACGCGCCCGGCCGGCGCGCCCCGCGTTGTTCGTCACACCACGGTTCACCACATCCGGACGACGCCAGGACCCCCAGTTTCCTGTAGACCACGACGCCTGGCACCGGAGCGGCTCCACATCGCACGGGCAGAATTCGAGGCCATGCTCGCCGACGGGACCGCGCGACGATCGAAGAGCCCGTGGGCATCGCCGCTGCATCTCGTGCCTAAGAAGAAAGACGGAGAATGGCGCCCATGCGGTGATTATCGCGCGCTGAACGCGCGAACCGTCCCAGACAGGTATCCCGTTCGGCACGTACAGGACTTTGCTATGAGCCTTCGAGGAAGCAAAATATATTCTGTCCTCGACCTCGTTAAGGCATACACACAGATTCCGGTGCACACGACGGACATCCCGAAAACGGCCATAACCACGCCGTTCGGGATGTTCGAATTCCCGTTCATGACCTTTGGACTGAGAAATGCTGGACAAACGTTCCAGAGGTTTATGGACGAAGTGTTACAGGGGCTGGACTTCTGCTTCCCGTACATCGACGACATTCTAATCTACAGCGCGTCTCCAGAGCAACACCGGGAACACCTGCGAACCGTTTTCCGCCGATTGTCGCAGCACGGCATAATCGTCAACGTGGAAAAGAGCGTGCTGGGCCAGCAGGCCGTAACCTTCCTCGGCTACCACGTTTCCTCGGAAGGCGTAAGCGCCGTACCAGAACGTGTCGCCGCACTGCGCGATTTCCAGCGCCCATCCAACGCCAGAGGGCTCCGTCGCTTCTTGGGAATGATAAATTTCTATCGTCGTTTCCTTCCCAAGGCAGCGGCGCATCAAGCAGAGCTCCAGGAGGCTCTCTCAGGTCTCCGCGGCACGCTCCCGACCAGGAAGCTTCGTGTTCAAGGAGTTGGCGACTTGCACCCATGCTTTTCTCCGTGACGACGGTATAAAGGCCTCCCTTTGTACGCCTTACACGGGACCCTACCGCATCGTCAGCAGGGACGAGAAAACCTGCGTGTTGCATACCAGTCGCGGAGAAACACGAGTTTCACTGGACAGGGTAAAACCGGCCTTCATGTTGCGCCCAGAGGAAGCAGTTGGGCCCCCCAGCATAGCGCCGGCAGCCACGAACGACAGCCCGGTGGCACCACAGGCGACGCTCTCCACGCCAGCGCAAAGAGACTGGCCTCGCCCGCATCGCCTAGCAGCGCCGCCAACTCGCTCGGGTCGCCGGGCCCGTGCCCCGGACCGCTACTCGCCCACGCCGTAGAACATTTCGCACATTATTATTTTTTTTTGTAAATATTCTGTATATTGTTTTGTAAAAATTATGAACATATATATTTATTATGGTATTGTAATGCGACTCTGGCACAAAACGTATATCCTGACTCCGTCTCTTAACGGGTGGCTGGTGTGGGGACGAATATTCCGTGTCCCCACGCGAGCAAGAGGGTCCCGTTACGCGTCCCGTTAGGGGATGCAAACAATGCTCCCCACCAAGTAACGGGACCCTACCGAGCACCTACAGCGTGCACACGGAGAGCGCCATTCTGTTTCCGGCTCTCGCGCGACACATTACCTGTGCTTCCCGACAACGGCCAGAGTCGCACCACGTGGTGGAATAAAGTTTTAGTTTAGGAGACCAGGCTTATTACTCCCGGCTCCGGGAATCCTAACCCTGCACGAGTCTCTCCTATACTGCCACAGCACCTTCTCTGGCCCACTTAAGAACACACCAAGTCTCTTATAACGTCAATTACATATATGACATGAGTAATGACAGCAACTGGTCCAAATATTTTCGATGATCGGTTTCGTTTTTTCAGCCGACCTGAAATGTCGTTTATGTAGTAGAAATAAAAATACAGTCCTCTGGGGATGTACAATTTCTGAAACTATTATCCCGCATTCGGGAGGCTGAACAGCATTACGTTGAAGTCGGGAGAGTCCGAAAGGCGTGTTGATCGCTGTCCTTTCAGTTAAGTTTTCACTTATGACGAAATCTCGAGAGTGATCTCAAGGTATTGTCCATTTGAGATAAATTTTAACTCAAGTCAGTGGTTGGAGACTCGACAGTCACTGCGGTCTCGTGACCAGAAAAATTTCGTGTCGATTTTTGAGCCAGGTCGCAGCCAGTTGTGACTTGATCGCAAGTTGTTTATTTTTATTATATCTTTTTGTTTTCCAAATGGATTCGCGTCAGGCTCTAGCTTTATAATTGCGTATAAAATTGAGAAAAAACAAAATTTTAAAAAAAGGAGTGATAGGTAAGAAAATGGGTGGCTCGACGAAATGAATTGGAAGATTGTTCGATACTCGTGAATGAGCTGCGGTTGGAAGATGCACAACAGTTTCGAAATTTTATTCGGATGTCTGCAGTGCAATTTGAACTTCTCTTAAATTCAGTGAAACATCATATTATCAAGCAAGATACAAAATTACGTGATGTAGTACTTGAGTTCATGACCATGACAGATAAATGGTCACACAATCTTCAAAACGAGGCGTGCAAGGCCAATTACGTACGCCACACCCCCACCTTTGGTGGCTCAATTGTAAAATATCTGGAAAAATCAAGCGCGCAGAAGCCATCGAGTATAGTTTTTATTGAACCTGGTTCGTGAAATAACCTTATACATGTAAAAATACCATATTTTTCTGACCAAAAAAGAAGATATATAGGATTAAATAGTTACCGGAGGGAGAATATGAATATATTAATAAAATAAGGGAAAGAAAAAATCAATTTTTCTTACAAAACTTTTAATGACTGGTAGTGTTGAATGCTACAATAAAACCTTGTTTTTTGTACCGAGAATACTTTTTTAGGAAGAAGCTATCGTGATAATGATATTAACGTCATGGAATACATTACAATACTCAGAATTATATTTTATGTCAAGCAACGATTTTATTGTATTTGTAAATATTCTCCCACTTTCCGTTCGCCACTCATTTTTCATCACTGAAAACACTCTTCCCACAGCTGCTAAAGTCCCAGGTAAAACAACAACAAAAAACCTATCAATTTAATCAGTTTATTTTCCTCTGAAGAATGGTTCGGTAACATTTACAATTAAGGCTTTAGCCTTAGTTCTTGCTAATATAAATTTGGGATCATGCAGTTTATAAGTTTTGATATAGAACCGATGGAAAACTCCCATCGGTAAACTGAACTTTCTTATCTGATCGACCAACCAACGATGTACTCGTGCTGCTGAAATCGTACGCCAAACGTGCGGTGTCAACAGATAATTCTTCCAAACGTGCATTAAAAATACACTTTCGTTTCGGCATAATTAAATTGCAAAGGACGAAGACTTATAAACTGATGTCAACTAAGTATAAAATAAAACTATTACTCAAACATTTAATCACTAGCCGACTGAGTAACAACACAAACATACGGTACTTGACCAACAAGCAGTTGCCACTTGAATCGACACTGGATAGTTCGGCTGCAACTGTATTTTATAACAGTTCCTGAATTTGTAAAGTCTGTGCATAGAGTATTAGACAATACTAAATTATAAATTCGATAGGAAAATTGAATAAATTTCGTTGCAACCTCGGACAGAATATCTTTTTGCAGCACTGGACCCGGACATAGGCTCATAACGAGGACAGTCCGGGGTAAAAGAAGACGTTAGTAAACATGGCGAACGTCACCTAGCACAGCGCATGGCTACATCGAAAAAAAAAAGGCCTCCGCGAGCAAAAGTTCGGGTATTTCTATTCCCAATTGGTGTATATTGTGGCCAATAGTGAAAAACAGCCTCGGGAAAAGGTTCTGTGGCCTATAAACCACGAAATTGAGCACCTCTTTTCAGTTTCCCGCTAATAGCAAAATCATGAGACATTCTATTGAAAATAATGTTCAGTAATAAATTGTAGAGCATAAAATTATGCATTCAATGGTGTATTCGAGAACGAAATTCGGTTGAACCAAGTGGTAGAAATCGTTCGTCAAATTTACAACATTTTACGTCATTTTCGAAAATAATGCAGTTTGTTATATTTCTAGTGCTGACATCTCCAAAATGGTCAGAAGTACTTGCCAGTGTAGAAAAGTTTTAGACAATTTAATTCTCTTTCAAATTAATTCTCTGGTTTTAAAAATTGCCGAAAATGTATTCATTTCGCTGGACGGTTGCCCTAATATTATGGCGCTGAGATGAGAGTGTTACTTTTCTACATAGTTATTCGCCTTAGGTAACTATACTAAGTATTTACTTTACTTTGTGAATTCATCTGAATATTGCTCATTGCTGCTTGAATA
Organism: Zhengitettix transpicula; assembly: GCA_037074705.1. NCBI lineage: Eukaryota > Metazoa > Arthropoda > Insecta > Orthoptera > Tetrigidae > Zhengitettix > Zhengitettix transpicula. The sequence goes on along the minus strand of CM073590.1, from coordinate 69,292,103 downwards.
TTTCAAAAAAATCACAGCGTTTTATCTAGTAGCGTAACTACGAGGGTGAATCAAATATAAACGAGACTTTTGGACCTGCGCGCGCAATAGTGATGGAAGAACGTTCCGCTGTTAATGGCTGTTAGGTTGGTTTGTCAGGAGTGGGGGAAGCACGTGACTCGTCATCATAGACTCACTCAGTGTCCATCTTTACGATGTCCGAGCAGGAGGTACCTCCCTCTATTGCGCAACGTATTGTTATCAAGTTTTTAGCTGCAGAAGGTGTAAAACCGGCCGAAATCTTGAGAAGATTGACTGCACAGTTCGGGGAAGAGACGCTGTCGCGAGCTAGAGTGTTTGCTTGGCATAAACAGTTCGTGGAGGGCCGTGAACGTGTTGAAAATGAGAGCCATGACCGCAGATCCCGCACCAGCATTACAGCGGGCAACATCGACAGTGTTCGTCAACTTGTTGAAGGTGATAGGCGTCTAACAACTTCGGATATTGCAATTGAGGTTGGAATAAGTTATGGGAGCACTTACTCTATACTCTCAGAGGAGCTAGGGTATCGCAAGGTGTGTGCCAGGTGGGTTCCTCGCCTTCTCACAGTTGACCAGAAACTGAATCGTTTTCAAGTGTGTGAGCGTCTTCTTGCACGATTTCGGGAAGAAGGAGACCCATTTCTTTCTCACATTGTCACCTGTGATGAACCCCTGAGTCGAAACAAGCGAGTATGGAGTGGAGGAAGAAAGGAGAACCGGACCAGTGAAAGCCAAGTCACGATAATCGGCTGACAAGGTTTTGGCTACCGTTTTTTTGACCAGCGTGGCCTGCTGCACCTTGATTTTTTGCATGAGCGCAGAACAATTAATGCGGCATACTACTGCCAAATTTTGACTGAGGTCAGACTTGCATATCGCCGCAAAAGACGATACCTTCCGATGAGAAAAGTGATTCTCCTCCATGACAATGCTCGTACAAAAATTGGAGCAACTGGGTTGGGAGACACTGGAACACCCTCCATACAGTCCAGATCTGTCTCCCTGCGACTTCCATGTCTTTGGTCCTCTCAAGGAAGCTTTGGGAGGGCAAAAACTCCACAGCGATAATGAGGTTGAAGCATATGTGCGCAATTGGCTACAAACACGACCTGACTCTTTTTACGTGGAAGGAATTAAAAAATTACCTATACGCTGGGAAAAATGTGTTTATAAATCAGGAGATTATGTAGAAAAATAAACTATGATTGTTTGTGCGTTTAAAATCAAAATAAATATTTAAAAAAATAAGTCTTGTTTATGTTTGATTCACCCTCGTATGTACATCTTACCGCGCGAAAGGTCGGGCATTTCTTTTTCCAACTTGTATGTGTTGTGGCTATTAATAAAAAAACGAGTTTTCCCATTCGAAAGACCTCAGGTAAAGTTTCTGCGGTCTAAAAACCACGAAATTTTGCAGCTCTGTTCAGCTTTTCGGTGACCGGAAATCATGAAGCATTCAATTGAAAATAATGTTTAGGAATAAATTCTAGAGTACAAAACTCTGCATTCAATGTTGTATTCGAGTGCGAAATTCGGTCGAATGAAGTATTAGAAATAAACCTTTAATAATAATAATAATAATAAATACTTTTTTCGTGTTTCTACGGACAATTCTATTACGTTCACGTAGCAACTCTGCCACAGTTAACATTTTTTCATTCCATCTTCATTAGATAGAAGAAGAATCTGCCAATTAATAAAATTACATTTATATCTACAGGTTTGATGCTAGACTTTCAATCTGGCTTGAAATTAATTTGAGTAGACACGTATTATATGCAGCATTTTCTAACAAAAATGGATAGTATGCAATTCTTAGTCCTTGCTTACCTTCGGCGTGATGGTTTTCGGTAATAATACCAAAGCAACACTAAACTTGAACAATGCGTGATGACTATTTCTGCAATCGTCAGAAAATTCTTAGTTAGGCTTAGCCTGTGTTATCCAGGAGGTTTGATTTCCGTTTAAACGCCCAAATGGTCGTTTTAGTGTTTTTTTCCCTCGCTTTGTTTAATGAGAAGCCTATTTTTTTCATTTGATCCAGTTCGGATTTTAGTTTTAGAATATTTTCTAGGAATGTCTGATGTGATATTAAGAAAATATAAAGGATGAAAAATAGGGAAAACCATACAGAGCTGAAGTTTTGTCCGTGGGAACAACTAATTCATAGTTTTCTGTAAGTGTTCAATGCTATCGACTGAACCTACTGTACATGCCATTTTACGCCAGTAGCAGTTTTCGAAATTCACATTTTTTTTGTATTCTAGTAAAAATATTTTCTTATCGTATTTATTTTCGCGCGGTAAACAAATAAGTCTGTGATACTAACCTCCTTGGAGTATTGATATTACGAGCACTAAGCGGAGATTCCATACCACTGGAATCAGTCTATTTTTTTAATAGATGAAGCGAATTTTTTTTAATATACGTAAATTACTGCAATTTCAAGTATGCAAGTATATGTTAAATTACTGGTGAGATATTTCATTAGGTTGAAGTGCTTTAAAGAAATATAATCCGGCCAAAGTTTAAACAAGAGGATTGACAATGTTGCGCCTAGGCGAAGATTTTTTTTGGGGTAACAGGCTACATGAGTGTAATCCACATAGTGGTAACTCTCCTTTAATATCATAGGAATGGATTTGAAAGGGGGATGCAGAAGGGTAGAGGAAGGCAGCCAAGGGCTATGGTTTAAGGATCCTACCCGGAAATTTGCTTTAAAGTGATGCAGGCAAAACCCTAGAAAAACCTGCATCAGGTAGGTCGGGCATTTGGTACTTGTCCCACGTCCTTTAGATGGCGGGAGAGAGGTTAGCTGTGAGGTCGCAGCTTTCCCCCCGCCGTGCCTTGACCGGTTTAGGAGGCAGCTGGCCGACTATTCCAGTAGGAATAGCGAACAACTCTTACCGTATGCCCAAGAACTGCGACCCCGGAACATACACCTCTCAAAACAGGCCGAGGTGCTTCGGCATGTGGGACCCTTAATTCAAAAAAACTAGAGGGATGTGAATGCATTCCCAAAGGTAGCCTCCGCCAGAGCTCTCTCCCTAGGCGATTTTTTTTAGGGCAACCGGCTACATGAGGGTAATCCACTCTCCTTTAATAGCATAGGAATGGATTTGAAAGGGGGGATGCGGAAGGGTAGAGGAAGGTAGCCAAGGGTTAACTAGGGCCCCCGGGCTATATTTTAAGGATCCTACCCGGCATTCGCCTAAAAGCAATGAAGTAATGCAGGGAAAACCCTAGAGAAAAATTCATCAGGTAGCTCGTGCATTGGGTACTTGTCCCACGCCCTTCCGATAGCGGGAGAGTTTTCTGTGGGGACGCAGCATTCCCTTCTCCGTGCCTTGACCAGTTTAGGAGGCAGCTGGCCGACCACGCCTACCGTATGCCTAAGGTCTGTGATCCCGGAACATACACCTCTCAGAACAGGCCGCGATTCCTCGGCTTGTGGGAACCTTAGTTCAAAAACGGAGAGCCTCCCAAGGTGATTTTTTTTTAGGGTAACAGGCTACATGAGGGTGATCCACATTGGGCAACTCCCCTTTAATAGCATAGGAAGGGATTAGAAAGGGGGGATGCGGAAGGGTAGAGGAAGGTAGCCAAGGGTTACTAGGGCCCCCGGGCTATGGTTTAAGGATCCTACCCGGCATTCGCCTAAAGAAATGCAGGGAAAACCCTAGAAAAACCTGCATCGGGTAGGTCGGGCATTTGGTACTTGTCCCACGCCCTTCCGATGACGGGAGAGGAGTTTGCTGTGGGGACGCAGCTTACCCCTCGCCATGCCTTGGCCTGTTTAGGAGGCAGCTGGCCGACTATTCCAATAGGAATAGCGGACAACTCTTGCCGTATGCCCAAGGTCTGCGACCCCGGAACATACACCTCTCAAAACAGACCAAGGTGCCTCGGCATGTGGGAACCTTAGTTCAAAAAAAACCAGAGAGATGTGAGAGCATCCCCAAAGGTAGCCCCCGCCAGAGCTCTCTGGGAAGGTTCACCTGCGAGAAATGCTCTCGCAGGCTTCCTTCTCAGAGCATCCTTTTTTTTTTTTTTTTTTTTTAGGGTAACAGGCTACATGAGGGTGATCCACATTGGGCAACTCCCCTTTAATAGCATAGGAAGGGATTTGAAAGGGGGGATGCGGAAGGGTAGAGGAAGGTAGCCAAGGGTTAACTATGGCCCCCGGGCTCAAAGGCATGGTTTTTTCGAGGAGGTAGAATAAGATTTCTGCTGCGAGAGGAGTGTTAAATACACTTGAGTCGTAACGTACGGTTTTTTCATAATACAACGCAATTACATATTTGACAAAACGGAGTTTGGAGAAAATTGTGGACAATTTAATTAGATTAATTCTATATCTCCTTTTTAAATAATATAATTGTATTTCAATAAAAAAAATGTTGAACTAATGAAATGAGAATTGATGTTTAAACCGTTTATGTGTGTTTATAGAATAATTTCAAAGAACTCTAATTGTTTGCTTTTTGTACTTTTGCATGTGATTGAGTCTGTGGTTGTGAGACTGAAACCTGCTTTTGAATCCAGCTCAACCGACGGGCTGAACCCAGGCAGCTACGCCTGACGTCACGAAGCCTTCGATGATATAATTGTTATTAAGGACGTGTGTCCTTTGCCGTTATAGGGCCACAGGCCCTCATCAGCATAAGAAGGTACCGTTTTATTCTGGATAAAGGAATGGCGAAAAGATTATACTTATTTAATATTATTTTGTTCGGGAGGTGATCGATTCAGAAATTTTTTTTTGTTTTGAGGCGGAAAAAGTAATCCAAACGACATATTTCGATTTAAGCCTTGATTTGTAAGATGTCTGGGAGGGAACAGTTATAATACGGCGGGATATTTGGGAGTTGTAATACTTGGTACTTTTGTTTTACGTTATGGAGGACGACTTCTGAAGTATAGGTATATTTGAATTCAGGTTTCCGCCAAAATTTTATAGGAAGATGGAAGGTGGATAGGACTTTTGGAATGTAGTTTGAAGGAAATTTAGATGACGATGGTGTTGGAATTGGATGGCTGATGGGCATAGGAAGTGAAGTAAAAGACAGAAGTGAAGGATTATTCTTTCCGGGTACCTTTGAGATTGAAGGTGACGTGGTGGGAGGAGAATAGAAAATATGTGGCTATAGTCTATTAAAGGCTGGACGAAGATTTTATATGTATGGAGAAGTGTTTTAGTATCCAAGGATCCTGTTCTGGAGCGTAGGTATTTAATAAGGTTAAGTCGTTGGGTGACGCGTTTTCGGAGTGTTTGGACATGTGGTATTAGACTGAGAATTTGGTTTAGGTGAATCCCGAGATAGGTGGCGGAAGGGGAAAGGGAGTTTACTTCGTTCCAGAAAACCATACTAATGTTTTTTTTTCTCGATATAGGAAACAGTATAGTTTCGGTGCCGGAATATTACAAGGGATGTTTTGGTAGGGTTGGGTATCACTCTCCACTTGGAGAGTCATTCTTGTAGCGGTACTAGGTACGTGTTGATGGAGGTCAAAAGATTATTGAGATTTTTGTCTGATGTCCAGAAGACGGTATCGTCTGTAAACTGGGAAAGATTATCCCGCATTCGGGAGGCTGAACAGCATTACGTTGAACTCGGGAGAGTCCGAAAGGCGTTTTGATCGCTGTCCTTTCAGTTAAGTTTTCACTTATGACGAAATCTCGAGTGTGATCTCAAGGTATTGTCCATTTGAGATAAATTTTAACTCAAGTCAGTGGTTGGAGACTCGAGAGTCACTGCGGTCTCGTGACCAGAAAAATTTCGTTTCGATTTGAGAGCCAGGTCGCAGCCAGTTGTGTGACTTGATCGCAAGTTGTTTATTTTTATTATATCTTCTTGTTTTCCAAATGGATTCGCGTCAGGCTCTAGCTTTATAATTGCGTATAAAATTGAGAAAAAACGAAATGTTAAAAAAAGGAGTGATAGGTAAGAAAATGGGTGGCTCGACGAAATGAATTGGAAGATTGTTCGATACTCGTGAATGAGCTTCGGTTGGAAGATGCACAACAGTTTCGAAATTTTATTTGGATATCTGCAGTGCAATTTGAACTTCTCTTAAATTCAGTAAAACACCATATTATCAAGCAAGATACAAAATTACGTGATGCAGTTCTTGGGCTCATGACCATGACAGATAAATGGTCACACATTCTTCAAAACGAGGCGTGCAAGGCCAATTACGTACGCCACAACCCCACCTTTGGTGGCTCAATTGTAAAATATGTGGAAAAATCAAGCGTTCAGAAGCCATCGAGTATAGTTTTTATTTATCACGTCCAGGTTCGTGAAATAACCTTATACATGTACGGATACCATATTTTTCTAACCAGAAACGAAGACATATGAATATTTCAATAAAATAATCGTCGGAGTAAAATGCCAATATAATGGCCAGCGGATCATGGAACGGGAATTTCTTTGGTGTTTGCAATTCGTTATGATGGATCCATGATACAAAATTTTGAACTAATTAAAGATTGTTATTAAATATTCGCAATTGTTAAAAGTATTTATCCGGTCGAGGATAGTTAAGCGAACTTTAAAGGAGCCAAATATTAATATTCCAACGTCGTACTACTTATTGCAGCAACCTTCAAATAAATTACGTTATTGAAATTAGTTAAAAAATTATTATGTAATTATTCGAGTTAATATAGGAATGCAATTCGTTTCTATGTATTTTGAGAAGAAATTATGAAGAGGAGAGAAGAGCAAATCGCGACAGTTCTGTAGCTGAGAAGAGGAACACGTGACTGAGTGCTTCGGAGTGCCTCTGCTGGTGAGCGGTCAGTGCGCCACAGATCGGCAACGCGGTAAGTCCGAGGACATCAGGCCTTAATTACAATAATTACGCCAACAATATTAACTCTTAAACTTCTAATTACTCAAACAAGCCTATTAGTGACCCCACCCCCATCCCGCGAACTGCTACGCCAAAGGGAACTATATATATATATATATATATATATATATATATATATATATATATATAATTTAAATATTCAGCACGTGCAGTATGAAAACATTTAGTAAAGTAATTATAAAATATCGAATAATTTATGTAATTAATTGACCTAAATTGTTATATTTAGTAAATTGTTTTGTTCATCTTTGGTGGCGTATTGTGATCTATATAAATTTAAAAAGTCGGCAGACATGTACTGATTCTTTATAAATTTTTACTAATTAAAACTTATTTTCGGAAAATGACTCTTAAACGGATGAAATGGCACAGTTAAAAGTTTCCAATGCTTGAGATAAAACATTGAGACCGTGTCGAGATAGGCAGCAAAAACGTTTGAAACTGAATCAACCATGTCAATTCAAACGTTGCTGGTCACGTTGCTTTATTGAAACAGGAGCATAAGTGAACGTGATTATAATATTGAAGAATTAAATATTGGACAATTTTTTAATTTTATTTTGAAAAATGTTTAAAATAAGAGTAGATTTTTCTTTTACCACTATAGTTAATAAAGTTCCTAATAGTCAGAATACATCGTAATGTTTATTCCCTTTGTTGAAGGACCTCTTCAGACGTCAAATTAGTAACGAAACAATTTAAATTTGTTATAAAGGTTTAAATTTGAATAAACAATTTAGGTAAAAAAAATGATATCCTTCTTTTTCAGCCATGGAAGTTGATGGACGAGATCTATATTTTATCACTTAAATTTTTTATACTAAATTTAAAAATTTATAACATATTTAATTTTTTTTAAGTTTATAACGTCTAAAGAAATCCCTCATCAAAGGGAAGAAACGTTACGATATATTTCAGTTAACATATGTTACTTCTAATGTTTATAAATAAATATTCTGACTATTTGGAAATTTCTATTGATATAAATTAAATATAACTTAAATATAGTTTTAATTTTAATTTTCTTTGATACAGTTAAATTTGATTGCAAAACTTATTTTGATTATACAATAATCAGTTATCATAATATTTTAAATTTGAATATAACCTCTGTGCAGCACTATCGCCACAAGCTCATGCAAACTGACTATTCGTCCTCCCAAGATCTGACAATAAATAATCTGATATGTAATGTATTTTACGCAGATTAAAACTATTTACATGATAGAAACGGATGACTTTTAAAGTTACATACTCTTATCGTAGGAAACAAGTCTAAAGCCAAGAACAGACATTTACAACCCGTCAGAGAGATTTACATTTGCGACATAAACTGAAAAAAGTTAACTGTTTTACATTTAACGTAGTTGGGACAAAATAATTGAATGAAAATACGGATAAAGAAAAGACTTTTCAAAGTAGCCCTCGGAAAAGATTCTTACGTTTGTTCGCGAGGCTGTTTCTAAAATCCACAGTTTTTAATTTGGCTGAGCTCTTACTTTAGTGGCTTTGATGTGGTCAGCTCTAGAATTCATTCAGTATTTATGAACAGGTTGAGATTATGATACATTATTTGTTAACAGACTCAGTTTTTTTTAATAGTAAAGCGTTTTTCAGGGCAAATATTTCATATATTAAAAACAAATTCACAATTTCAAAGTTTATGTGATGTTAGAAATGTAAAGGACTTGTTTCAAAAATAGCTTAGGTTCAATAACTTTTATAATAAAATCTTATTATTTTCATGAATTGTTAGTTTTTGTTAATCTCAGATTGTGGTTTGTGTTTGCAACCGTCTATCTTGATTCAGCAGCTCTTAAGCAGTACACGATTAGTATATCATGCTATTATTATATTTCTCTCGTCATTTCAAATTGTATGGAGATATGGATTTTTCAACAACAATATTACATGTATTTGGAATGAAAAAATTTATCAATACTCTGAAAGATTGTTAGAAATTTCGCAATATTTTCCTTTGAAAAGAATTTAATTTCACTCAATTTATTCGAACAATAAATAGGATGTAACTATGAATGAAACATTAATTACGCGACGATCAATTTCCACTTTAAGTTCCGTACGAATATTTTGTGTAGAAAACGTGGTGATTATTGTAAGCGTCAAAGTTGCAAATTTCTAGAGTTATTTTTCTATTTCCAAGTCCCTGGACTGTGGTGTGGGTTTTCATGTTATCACGGCTTAACCTTTGGGCGCGAATGTTTACTCAATAAATGCAACGACAGTCGATAAGGAACTCTGTTATTCTAAAAATGAGTTTTAATAGAGCTAAGTATACTACACAATAAATATTTAGTGGGACGACTTAGTTAGTGGTTATCCAAGGAACGCGCGGGAATCTTCGGCCATTCACTCTTTTAATTGTATTTACAATTCCTGAGATGTTTCCGACTGCTCTAGTTGTAGTAATTCTAAAGGTTTTACGTATCATGGCTGTGAATGTAACTATTTAATCGTTAAAAGAACGCATATGTTAATAGCATTTCTTACATAAATATGCCTTTACCCGGCTTCTTTTCTTTTAAATTTAGTTGAAAACTATCGTTAAATTATAAATTTATTGTGTTTTATAAAGTTTTAAGTTTGTATACAGTCTACAAGGTTCTGTCAATATTATAGTGTAAAATACAGAGCTATTACTGTAGTAAAAGTGCCACTGAAATAAAAATTCTTACTCATTCCCAGCTCACCGTATAGTATTCGGGTTTAGTCGAGATCACAGCGTGATTATCTTCCATTCAATAGTAGTCCATGGAATTATTCAATTGCCTTCATTCTAGTCTTAAGCAAGTCTCAATTTCTTTGGCAATTTGTAATAGCTGGTGTTTATTGAGACTTCTTACAAAATGTACTTATGCATTCATACTTGTAACCTTTTTTTACAGAATATCATGGGGAAAATGATGGATGTGTAAGGTTTAATACAAATTTGTGTTTATTAGTTCTATGTTTAAGTTCTTAGCATTTACAAGTGATGAATTACGTCACGACAGTGATGACTAATAATTGTTATTAAAATGTAATACGTCTGCGTTTAGAAATGACTAATAATTGTAATAAATTGTAAGCTTGCATTTAAAAAAATTGGATAAATGTATGGTATAGCTTGTGATGAAGGAAAAATATTGTATGCTTGCATTTACTTTATACTTTCCAATGGTTTAGTTGGTAGTAAGCTTTTTCTCAGATCCCTCACGAGATTTAAGCAATTATTTACTAGTAAAAGAAAAGTCAAACGCGTAATTGTCGATTGAGAAGTCGGAAGCTAAGAGTATATATTAAGATCGATGTTGTGTGAATCATTTCCTATTGCCATTGAGCGACGAGAAGCGTCGCCATGTCCATGAGATAGCACATACAAGTGTTTCACGAAGGTGTGATAACCACGTCAATGTTGTTGTCGATTTGTGCGAAGAGCACGACTGAGCATAAAGTAGATGTAAAGGAGTTACTTCATTTGCTGAGAATAATAAAAAATTGTGCTTTATGGACGTGAATTTTACGAATTGAAACTAATTTTGTCGTATTATTACTTGCTGATATGTTTTTTGTAATCTTAGTGTAAGTTCACGTAGCCTATTTTAGCAGAAGGCCTTTTGTTGTTCTTGTAGGGCTGATTTATAGTCTGAAAAGTTTGCCACTTTATAAGTCTTTTTTACTCCATTTATCGAGCAATCTGTTTTAAATCAGATAATAAGTTCGCTATATGATTATTTACATTGTCTTGTCATTCCTGTGAATGTTCTCCTATTATTCTTAACTTAATTAATTATTAATTATATTACACGCAATATGTATACAAAATTTAGTTGAACCTTTCCGGAAAGTCTGTTGGCATAAACGTCTTAATTGTTCTGTTGGCTTCATTAAATTGTTCCCTAATTTGTTTGGGCGTGCTTCCACCCAGACTGAATTTGGATATTTCTTTTTTAACTGTCGGTATAATTCTTTTTGGATATTTGTATTAGGGACGTACCACGGTGCAATCACTATTAATGGGAAGACTTTCTTTTGAAACCTTTGTATTATTTCTATATTGCTGGCACTTGCAGTTCCCCAATGCTCGTAAGTCCATATATGTTTTTTTTAGGGTAACAGGCTACATGAGGGTAATCCGCATGGAGGCAAATCCCCTTTAAAAGCATAGGAAGGGATTTGAAAGGGGGATGCAGAAGGGTAGAGGAAGGCAGCCAAGGGTTAACTAGGACCCCCAGGCTCTAGTTTAAGGATCCTACCCGTCATTCGCCTAAAAGTAAAGCACAAACCCTAGAAAATCTGAATCAGGTAGGTCGGGCATTGGGTACTTGTCCCAAGCCCTTCCGATGGCGGGAGAGAAGTTTGTTGTGGGGACGTAGCTTCCCTTCTCCGTGCCTCAACCAGTTTAGGAGACAGCTGACCGACTGTTCCAATGGGAACAGAAACAACTCTTACCGTATGCCAAAGGTCTGTAACCCCGGAACATACACCTCTCAAAACAGGCCGAGGTGCCTCGGCTTGTAGAAACCTTAGTTCAAAAACGGAGAGAGGAAAAGGCATCCCCCAAAGGTAGTCATCTCCGTCTCCTCAGAAAGGTTCACCTGCGAGACCTTTTGGTATGTGAAGTATTGAGAGTAAACTGTATATGCATAGGCGATTGTTTCAATAATAACAGATCAACTTACGAGGTTGTGATTATATACTCCGAGATTCGTTAATTATGATCTTCAAGACTCTACCATTTCACAAGCCTACATATTTTTCAATTTGAACGACACGTCATTCAACAAGATTTTTTGTTACTAATTTAAAATTAGATGTTATACTGGGATCGTCTGGATGTAATTAAAACTTACATACTTAAATGCGATTATTTTAATTTCGACGCTTTCGAAACCAACATAGATATAGCATTCAATTAATTAGAACCAATTGAAAAGAATAATAATGCCCAGTATATAATTTTAATTGTATTCTTATTTAATCAGATGTTTAAATACAATTCTTCAGTGAAATTTGTCAGTTGTAGTTGGGATGGGAAGTCGTCCAGATGTTCGTACTCGGGACGATGATACGTTTCCCAGTCACGTTCTAGAGCGCACAATGGAGTTGGAAGTTGACAATTACGCCTATGCCTATCCATCTCTCGCGTCTGGCACGTGGTATCAATTCTGGAAGTAGTGAAGGATAGTTATAATTCGGACCACAATGGCGGACAAAATGTGTCGAGGTATCGTTGTTCCGCAGGAAAGCGAAGGACATGGTTTGGCGGAACTGATGGCAGCAGAAAGATGTAAAGCAGCCACGTTAGATATGAAAAATTCGTTGGTCCATTAAGTTTGAATTATGTTCAAAATATTTGTTATGTACACTGTGATTATTCAAATAAAATACATCATTTATATTTTATAATACGACATGTTACGGAACTCAGAGTATCTCATTGAAAAGCACCAGTTCCTCAAAATTAGCCACCGAGAGTACAGAATCACTGGCGTCAGAAGTTGAATATCTGAGTTCGTGGGGTAACTACTCGCAGCATGTCACTTTGCGAGTATAGCCGATCACAGAAAATTCACTTACAAGCTTACCTTGCAAAATAGATCTGCCACTCTGTTTGATTATACAAGGACTGCTCAGTCAGAATAGTCAAAATATTTTGTATTTTAATTCATTATGTGCATCAGATATCAAATTTGGCAATTAAACAGTAAATTATAATTTACCAAGTAACGTTTACACAACGACTATACCATATTTGCATTCCTAATACATTACGTGTTATAAATGGTTTATGGGTACAATGAATGAAGAAATTCAAAGAGGTTTATATATCAAAAACTCTCTCTCTTCGTCAGCGCTGTACGATATATATATTGTAATAATCAACGGGTTCGAGAAATAAAAAGATTAAGATTATAAACAACAAATAATTTTTATTTAACAGAATTTACAATTATACAATTTAATGTTTATAAAAAGCATCTCTTTCTCTCATGGGTCTTTACTGGGTTTGATAACGGACAGAACACTTAAATAATCAAATAACCCAACATTTATCTTTAAATTAAACAGAAATATTTAATCGTCTAGACATCGACGAAACTTATTAACGAACATAATCTACCAGATTGATTCTAAATTTAAAGGAGTTTATTTTATTAACACAAAAGAAAAGAACGATATCTGACTGTATCTTTTAATTCCGTTTACACATATTAATACCATGATATTTCTACTTACGATTACTCAGGAACATTTGGCTCGTTCATTACACACACACTTTATAGACTGGACGTTTAAACACTGACTCTAACACATATTACTGGTTCGACGATAGCTGATTCTCTGTTCGTGAAGGACATCCCACTTGCTCGTGGTGAAACTACTCGACGCTGGATGCAGTGTCCTGGTCGCCTACCATCAAAGACAGTGGTCAAATTTTGATATTACAACAGATTGAACTTCTGCATACAAAAAGGTTTATCGTTGAATAATTTTGCTATTTCTCTCGCAGGCTGCAACATTTCTCCATACTCGGTGCTCGCCGTACGCCTCCACAACTCTCACTCCCCTCTTGACTCCAAGACTCAACTAACTCCACCTCCTAGCTCCAAAACTCAACTAACTCCCAAAAATCTTATCTTCCCTTTATATATCAACGTCCCTTCTGTTTTCCTTTGTTCCTAAAACTACGTCGCTACTGCTCGTTGACAGTTTCTCCATTATCCCGAGATTTACATTATGCAGTAGCTGTTCCTTAGCTAGCAAAATATCTAGCCACTCTGTCTTGTCCCGACGCCGCCAATCAAGACAGGTCTAATTTGTCTTTGCACTTGTCTTCTTACCCTCACTCACACGTGCGCGTTTCTAAATTCTCCAGACCGCCCAAACTGCCCCTCGATCCCAAGTCAACAAGTGACCTGTCCAGCCCATTAATCAGAAACAATGCCTTTCCTTAACAGATTTATCTTGCGACAGGCCACCCTGCGTGTGCCTTGCTTCCGACGGCCCCGCCCATCAATCAGCAACCATGTCTTTCCTTCAAGGCATTACAATATATATACATATATATTGTAATGCCAATAAATTTAGACAGTAAATTTGAGAATTTGAAAATGTAAATTGTTTGAGAAATCTATTCTTACGGCGGTACAGAACGTAGCAACAATAGAAAAGCCAAGCACTGTTCCTTTGTCGGAAGACGTATGCGCGCTCAAAATTGCGAGACGGGAAGTTAGTTAGCAGGAAGGTTTGGTCAGATGCAGGTCGCAGGAAGATATTGAGACGTTTAAGTTGGCAGTCAGAAACGACAGAAATTGGTCGTGTTGAAGTAGACAAGACTATTTAAAGTAAAGTCGCAGAGAAATATCGAGAATTACCAATCAACAGAGTTGATTGGTCACTGAACATTTCGCTCAAGACGAAATATTCACTCAAGCAGAACTACGAAACCTGCTAAGCACAAACAGTCTTGTGAACATAGCCGGGCAGAATTAGCAGAAGTCAACCGAGAGAGACACGAAAGGAGGATCAACCTGATTCCTGAGTTTTGATCTATAAATATTAATTTAGAATCTGTGCGTTTAAGAAGAAGTGCAAAAACCTGTCATAGTGCTTCGACAATTAAAGGTATCTCGGAATTCTGGGCAGCCGTGAGTACAATTTACAAACAATGAAGTATGTAAACCTGATTAAAAGATAGCCGTCAGATTCCGTTTTCTTCTTTTGATTAAAATTGGTTAATTAGAATCCATCTTTTTAGCTTAACTTCACCGACAAGTAAATTTCGTCCTAGTTAATTGGCGAGTAAATCTTTTCTCTTTCAAATTGTAATTTGTGTTTAAGTTGAGAAATAAAATGATTCGCCATTATCAAACCCAGTAGAGACCCTGGACGGCGAAGGAGAAGCTGTGGGCCAGGAGACGGGACAGTTATTACCCAACATTCGGCTCGTCGGCAAGCAGAGCCGGCGTCTTTGACCTGAGTAGTGTGGTGGAGTTGAGTCGCGTCCTGGAAGGCAGGAGAGCATCGTCAGTCCTTGGTGAACACATTTGGCCAAAATAGTAACTTTACGGAGACTTGTTAGACGAACGCGTAGGAGATTTGGTGCGGAGGTTCTTGGAGGAGAGAATGGAATGTTGGATAGATAGATAGGTAGATTGATTTATTCACCATTAGCTCTCTTAAGAGGAAATAGGATTCGTCACAAATGTACAGTAGATAAATTACATATAAACAGAATTAATATTAACAGGTTACACACACACACACACACAAATTCATATCTGTTCACATTTGTCTAGTTACTACAATCATACACACTGTCTTTAGGAAACACGCACACGACACTAATCACTTCCTGGTAATCATCTCCTGTTGCTAGGTACGGAGGGATGTAGTTATGGATATTTACTAAAACAGAAAGCAGAGGCAGGAAAAACAGAACCAAAAGGGGAAAACTGGACAAACTATTTACATATTTATAGCATATTCGGCAATTTTGTAGGCAAGGCAGTTCAGCGAATGTGAGACCGATTCAAAAATTCGTGTACGGAGTAATAAGTTCCATTTACAATAAAAGTTTTACACTCCTTCACGAATGAGTTGTAGTTGTTGATGTTCTTTACATGTTCAAAAAGGCTGTTAAATTGTGCGATACCGGAATAATGAACGCTAGACTCGTAAAGACTGAGGCTGAGAACTGAAAGGTTCTTCCATGATTGTCCCCGTTACTTGCAAAAAGGTTCATGTTGCATTTAACAAATTTTAGTACTTCTAATATGTAAGCGCTAGGTAGAGTCACAATATGAAGTCTTTTGAACAGCGGCCTGCAGCTTTCTCTAGCATCTGAACCTGATATAATTCTAATGGCTCGTTTTTTCAGTTTGAAAACATCCACACTACGAGAACAATTGTCCCAGTTGGCAATACCGTAACACATATGTGAATGAAAGTAGGCAAAGTAGACTAGTGAAGCAGTTTTGGTATCAACTTGTTGCATCAATAGTCTCAATGAGTAACAAACAGAACTAAGTTTGCGCACAAGGCGATCAATGTGCAAGTTCCATTTTAATTTACTGTCGACCTGCAAGCCGAGGAAAGTCGCATGATCTGAGAACTTATCCGTTACGATGTTGTTGGTTTCTGTTGTAAAACGAAGTAACTTAGTTTTCTGTACATTGAGCGTTAATTTATTGGCGGCGAACCAAGTATTTAGGTTTCTAGATGCAGTCTCAATCTTCGCATTGAGATTATTTAAATCAATGTCCGTAATTAACAAATTAGTGTCATCTGCGTATAAGACAGATTTTATAGGTTCCATATATATATATTTTTTTTATGGGCCAAAGGCCCTTAAAGGCCGTGCCGCCTTGAAAGCACGCACGGCCAATCATGGGGGTCTACCACTTTCTACACCTCCTCTGCACGTGCTGTTAGTAAACTAACTTGGAACACAAGGATTGGGAACTTGTGTTTGATCCGCACCTGAGGGCATAATACCCTTTAATACGGTCATTCACGGAGATAGCTTGTGAGAGAGACAGAATGAAGAGCGTAAGGCTGAGGGAAAAAAGTGCCAATAATTCAACCTGAAGGGTCTCCTTACCGGGAAAAAAACCTCAGCGATAGTTAGATGGGTTGAAGGGCACAATTAGCTAGAATACTGCTCTTGTGTGACAGCAACATGCACATGGTTTTGTTGGTAGGAATAAGTTAGTAGTTGTTTGCGGGTATCATGCACGTCGATCCTCTTCTCGTCGAGGAGTCCGGATCTCCGCACACGTCCTCTGAAAAACCGTAAACAAGCGTGGTCAGTTAAATCGTTATGAGCCGATTATGGGGGTTCTGGGGGGAGGAGGAGGTGTTTTGGGCGTGTGTATTTTGTGACGCGAGTGTGGTCATAATTGCCCAGTCGTCTTAGGATTGTGTTGTGTGAGAATTGTGTCTTGCTGTACAGGCGTACAGCATGTTCTCTGATAACGTCCATTAATGGCAGAATGTTTAATTCGCGGTGGACGTCTTTAGTTAGTGCCCTCCAAGGTGCCTTGGCGATGATTCTAAGGACCTTGTTTTGTAAACCTGGAGGTTACGTAGATGTGACTTGGCTGCATAGCCCCACACTGGTCCTGCATACGTCAGGATTGGCCGTATGAGTGTTAAGTATAGAGCGCGCGCTGTGGATGTGTTGAGGGAGCTTGTTCTGTTAAGCTTTTCGAATGGTGTTTGTGGTATCGAGTCTCCATGTCATATTCTGGAAGATCATTAATATACAAAAGAAAAAGCAGTGGACCTAATATTGAGCCCTGAGGCACGCCACAAGTAATGCCTGACAAGTGCACCTCACCAGCTTTGTTTTTTAAGGCCACCTTCTGTTTCCGATTGTTGAGGTATGATTCAAAGAGTACCAAAGCGTTGCCTCTGATCCCATAATATTCTAATTTTTGGAGGAGTATGCTGTGATCTACAAGATCAAATGCCTATGAAAGATCAGCAAAAATTCCGGCTACTTTCATTTTTTCATCATAATTTGAATGAACTCGTACATAGCAGTGCTCGTGGATTTTTGTTTGAGGAAACCATGTTGAGCGGAAGTAATTACTTTATACTTCGTCAAGAATTCGAGTAACTTTTCGTGTAGAATTTTTTCTAGTATTTTTGAAAATATCGGAAGTAGGGAAATTGGGCTGTAATTTGATGCGTCGCTGGGCGAACCCTTCTTAAAGATAGGAATAACTTTTGCAGCTTTAAGGGAGTCGGGAAAAATGCCGGTAGAAAGACACGCTTTGAATATGATTTGAAGGGGAGTAGCTACGACGTCGGCTCAGTGATTCACAACTTTGCTTGAGATGCCATATATATATATCCGCAGATTGAATACATTTTAGCTTTCTTATTACGTTTATTAATTCGATATTGGTAACCGGTTGAAGAAAAATGGAATTCTGAACACTCGGCACGGCGTTTTGTAGCAGTTTATAAAAAGCACGACCTTCTGATGACGTATTGTTAGAAAATTGATCCGACACATGAACAAAATATGAATTAAATATACCCGCAGCGCCTCTGTTGGTGAAAGTTTTACCGTTGTCGACAAGCTTTACATCTGTCGCGTTATAATTGACTTTACCTGAGATATTTTTAATCACCTCCCAAGTTGCTTTCATTTTGTTATTTGAGTTTGCTATATACTCCGATGTATGTAATGTTTTAGCAGCTACAAGCATTTTACTGTAGATACGTCTATAAGATCGGAAGAAAGTCAAGAATTGTGGCGAAGAATTAATATTTTTAAATTTATTCATTTGGCAGAGCCTTTTGCGAGAAACTAGTATGCCTTTAGTTATCCAATTTTTTACTTTGGTTTTCTTTAATTTAAGTGGAGCTGTCTCTTTTATGACTAATAAGAAATAATTTAGAAAAGTTTCGAACATATCATTAGCATTCTTAGTTTTATTAACATCTAAAATAAAATCCCATTGTACGGCCTCTAGTCTATTTGTGATAATTCTGAGTTTTGCGGAGTTAAGGTTTCTAGTAACTGAGTTTTTAGGGCTAGGTTTTCAGATGATTTCACTCTTTATGTTCATTAATATACCCGTGTGATCGGATAGCGGGGCTCCGGGCTTCACAATACCCCAAACTTCGAAGTCTTACATTAACATTGTAAGAATCTATGTGAAGGTTACACAACATATAGTCAATGCAAGTTTCTGGAAAGGAAACTCTAGTGGGATCTAAGTTAGTGACGGAAATGCCGTAGGATTTAAGCAAGGTCTCAAGGTCGCGTTTATTACTGGACTCGCGCAGGTAGTCAACGTTGAAGTCGCCTGACACAATAACAGTCTTATTTTCCGCGTTTATTTTCCTTAATACACGGTCTAGAAGCGAAATAAAATTTGCACAATCACTACCCGGTTGGCGATAAATTGATAAAAATATGACATTTCTACAATTATTAACGGTTGTTACTTCAACTGCACTGCACTCGAAACCACGACTGAGATTACGAATGTCTGGCCTATCTTTCCACTTTTCTACATGCTCGTTTTTAATGAAAATACACGATCACCCGTTTTTCATTATTGTTCGACTGAAATTTGATACCCTAGCATAACCCTCTAGAACAAAACAATTAGCTTCGTCTTCATTTTGCCAGTGCTCCGTCAAGAAAATAACATTAATTTTATTCTGGCGATATAGAAACAATTCTACATCAAGTTTTTATTTCTTAAACTTTGAATATTTTGATTAAAGATAGATAATTTAGTAGCATTTAACTCAATATTGCCATAGTCATTTGTGAGTTGAGGAACGTTTGACGACTGTCTGCAAAATTGCTGAATAACTGTCGGGTTAAATACGAGCAATCTGACGAGAAATATTCTTTACAACTTGTCGTTTACCAGTATAATTCATATGAAGAACGGGGTAGGTTATTAAAGAGATCAACAATACTCGCATTTTTAATTTTATTAAGGCCCATAGCCAGTAGTCGCCGGTTTTCGAAGATGGTCAGGCGCTGAGCAGCAGGGTCGTCGTGTCTCGCTGGGATGGGGCTCACGAAGATCTTCTTAGCTCGCATCATTGGCAGCACTTTCTGGAGTACAGTCCAGTCCACGTTACCCTTTTCACTAATGTCGTTTGTACCACCCACTAGTACAACGGCATCAGCATCATTAGTTAAGGCTGGTGCGTCCTTAACTACTTCCGATAGCGGGGCTCCGGGCTTCACAATACCACAAACTTCGAAGTCTTTGCCCAGTTCTTCTTTTAATAACTCACTACACCCGCGTCCGTGAGATGACATGAAAAGAACTATTTTCTTCTTTTTCTTCGTTTCTGGCAAAGTTTCTGACATATCTTCTGTATTGCGCAGAACGTCGGACCGACTCGTTGTCGGGATAGCTTCCTGGTCCGCCTGATATTCCGTTGGACCGGAGAGCCTTAATCAGTCTCTTTAGATCCTTCGCTCTATTTTCCAGAGACTTGCAACGTTCGCATTTATGTTGGATCTCTTCATATTGTTGCTCGTTATCATCATATCTTCGGCGTAAGGTTGATTTCTTACCAGTCGTGGGCAAGCCCATAGCTTTAAGACGCTTCTTCAGGCGCCCGGAAACGGTAAGAGTGGAAACCTTGACGTTCCTTGTAAATAAACGCGATTAAACTTGATCGCGACCGTCTACATGAAACCCATAATACCAGATAATACTTAGACTTCCTATCTAATCACCCCCAGAGAACAAAATTTGTCGTAGCCACAAGCCTATTCTACAGAGCTTAGAAACTTCTCTTAGACAATGGAAAATACAGACTGTAATACTCTTAATATTACTACACTATTATCAAAATTTAGATACATCATTTGTGACTATCCCAAATATAAATGTGAAATACGGAAATCGTATTTTATCTACAGAAGAAATTGCATATGCTTCGGAGGTTATTTTGAAGTCATTTACATACAGCTCTTCTTACAAGACCGGAAAAGTGCATTGAATGCATTTGGAACTAATTTGAATTTAAAATTCGGAGGACGGGAACAGGAGTTTAAGAAAATAAAATGATGTTAACTCTTAATTGAACAGCCCTCGTCATCTTTTCAAACTGTACGCACTTGACAATTACGTGTGAAGAATTCCGTGAGTCTTTCTATAGACGCAAATCATTACGCGTGACTAAGGACATGACGAAAAGTTGTTGCTTGCAAGATGCGGCGTAAATATTTTCGACAAACCTTTTAGAAATGTTTACTTTGATTTTTCATATTAGAGCAATTTGTTCCGTCCCTGAATTTCAGGCACGAGTTTGACGTTCCACTAGACGTAGTAGACGTAGTAAATAGTCTAATAAATAATTGTTGACGAACTCAAAGAACTCAGAAGAGTTACAGTCAAATATTAATCACCTCAGTATTTTAGGATCGATTTGAAAGAACCTAAATCGACCTTCTCGAGTTCTCGTTGAACCGCAAATATCGTATATTATGTTAGAAATAATATATCGTATATTATGAATGATGTTCATTGAAGATTAAATTGCGGGAGTTGTCTTATTATTCCAGAAAGTTCAATAAAAAATAAAATTATCTTATACAATAATTATACCAAAATGTTATTTTACACCATTTCATAATTTATATTCAGCTAAACTATATCATTGATGTTCGATATGAATAGGAACACTTCATGTAACGTGTATGATTAACGTAAAATAACCAAAAGCATTGTAGGTTTGTAGTTATAATTTTTGGCTTTTACCAACGGGAGAATGCAATGTGTAATTTACTTTACAATGAATCGTTCTGTTATTTATTTTCAATCGAATATTTACTTAATGGAATATTATTATCTTTAACTATTCATAGTACTAAATAAATTCACGTGTTCCTCGGTACTATAAAGAAAAGTAATACATGAAAAGATTCACAGCATTTTCTAATTTAAATGGAAAACAACCTTTTTGTTTGATTGAATAATTCTGTATGCGTTTAATTATGACATTCAACTTACAGTTTAACTCCCAGGGGATGGATATTTTCAATTATGTTAAAACGGCCGATATATTCGTCGAAAGAAACTTTTTCGAGTTCAACCCCTTTCGTTATTGAAGGTGAGCACATTTAGGGATAGTGGTCTAGGTGCGTTACATAAAAATAACGGAAAAGTAACCAAGATTGGCAACGCCGAGCACCCAGCTAGTCTAAGAAATAAAATAGACTGTATGTTTCTTTGTGTGTGTGTTCCGCATAAAAATCTAGACCCGTCTAGAAAATTAGTCCAAATTTCTTTCACGCGTTCCTTGCGAACCGGAAACAAACACTGTGACTACCACCAATGGGGCGGGAGTGGACGGGGATGGAAAATTTCAAACAAACTAAAACTGCATTTTTTGCGTCGAATAATATTCGGGGTCAATGATATTGATAGGGTTTCTCCCGATGTTGTTTGTGTATAATTTCAACCCCTTTTATCATAGGGGTTGGGGTGGATGGACGTTACATAAAAATAAACTAAACAAACAGAGATTGGAGTCTAATACGGGTTCTTGAATGCCGCTGAGTTTAATTATAACATTCAACTTGCCGGTTAAGTTGTCATTCTAGCCCTGTTAGTTGGGGTGGAACGGGAAAATAATGTATGTATGTTTCGCATAAAAATCAACACCCGTGGAGCAAATTTAATCAAATGGGGAATTTTCCATAAACTATACAAAGATTCTGTTACAATAAAAATATTTTATTACTTTCTAAACACCAACTACAATAAATTATATGACTTATCAATAAACATGCGATGAGTGAAGTGTGATTAAATCAAGCTCGTATAAAACCCAGTGCGTAATAAATCAACTAATCCGTTGGCATGAAAAACCAACGATTATCTCTAATTCTAACATCTCTGTTTTTCGCTCCGAGCACACAAGTGGCGCGGCATATTTAAATCTTTCGCTACATATGCAATGAGACGGTTTACAACTTCTGACAATAAAGCGAAGTTCTACTGTTATGTCAATGACAACAGTCAAAATTCTCTGCCAAATGAGATGAGATCATCTCCATGTTACAGCAGTGAAGAAATTAAAATCTAAATGCGAATTAGGTAACCAAGATGATTAAGAGCCAACGAATGCAAAAATTCCAGAAGTACGTGAAGTAAAATTTAAGGGAGGAGAACTAATTAATTTCCCATAGTTATCAGTCAGTCGTGAAATCTCTCCTTTGGATGTAACACCCATGTGCTAAGGTTCAAGCCATTACGGGACCTTCCTCCATAATTATTCAAGGTTTATGACCACGGTTGAAGAAGTCTGAAGTCTTTGAAAAGTTAAAAGATCCAAGAACGGTAGTTACTCAAGTGTGAGTGAAGCATGTGTGGGTTTTCGTGCTTGGTAAAAAAATACTGATCAGAATTTGATCAGGAGGGTACAGAGTTTGTATCTCTTTACTGGATTCGCCGTGACGTATCATTTGACGAAAATGTCTTTCCTATTGCTCTTGCTAATCAGACGATTTGGGTTAAGCACTGACGATGTGACTTAGGAAGAAGAATTAATTGTTCAAGCGCTAATTCGTAAGAAATAAGTCATGTCATACTAGACACGTACCATGCCGTTCCATACATTTGACAGCGAAGCCACACCGTTCCTATGTGAGTGAAGCATTCGTGCAATTTACCCAAGAAGGACAGTTACTCAAGACATGACATGAAGAACTGAATGGAAGTGGAGCAAACGAATGGAAGAATATGTTGGAAGAAGAATATAGAAACTTACTCATAAATAAGTTGTTTCCAAAGCCAAAGGGTTAAAATATTTATAAGAATCGAGTGGGTTTTTCGCAGGACATTTAACGAAAATTGATTCTTAGGTCCCTAAAAGGCTATATTGGTAGCACAAGGATATACACAGCGTCCAGAAGTAAATTTTCATTGTAATTAAGAAAAAGGCTATTGGAACGTTGAGCGCCATAATGGGCGAGAAGAAATTGGAAACATAAGCTTTTTAAAAAAAATTTATTTAGCAGGTTCTGCAAATAAAATGTAATTTACTACTGTGATTTAATAAGAGATCATATGGCTGAGAGTATTTGGAGAGAGGGTTATGTGAATATTTCACACCTGTGGCTGATTACATTGGGTTCACGTATATAGGTTGACAATTATTTGTGTAAATCTTGTGGAATCTTTCGTTTGAGTCTTTTATGGGTGTTTTTTTGTCCTAGATATAATTTCTTTGCACTTTTACACTTCACTACATTTTTTAAATAGTTACTGCTTAGGCTGTGGATGGAGTTTGTTATAAGTGGAACCTTTAATTCTTGGTGTATTTGACTGTTTCGTATAAACCACGGGCTGTTAATAGCAATACGTAGAACTTTATTCTGCAAGGTTTGAAGTTTCTTGAGCGAAGTTGTTGGTGCGTTGCTCCAAGCTGGGCAGGCGTATGTAAGAATGGGTCGGAGAACTAACACGAAACTTGGAAGAAGGAAAATATGATGATGGTAGATCACGATGCAGATTAGCCGACGTGGCACTTTGTATGCTTGTTTGTGCCAAATTGATTGGGCTCACAGGATACAATAACAATTTGATTTACGTTGTATATAATTATTTAAAGTTTTTAAACTTATGATATAAGATTTGAAGAAATTAATCAGGCAGATCTTGAACGTGCTTAATTTTATATTGATTTAAAGACAGATATTGTGAAAATGTGTTAATTGTTTATTTGAAGTTGATAACGGCCATTCTGATTTAGAATGAAAGTGTTGTTTTCCAACAAGATAAGGAATTGGTTTTTTAGACCTATAATACAATAAATAACCCTTTCACTTAATTATAATTATAATTTATTATAATATTTTATTATGCAACGAAGTAGCCATCCGTTAGCCGTAGTACTGATAATGGTCCCTCCGAATCATTTAAATATTATGGTATTCTTATCGAAGGCAAGAGCCGCTTCCTTCCCTATCTCCAATAAACGGCCAAGAAAAGTCGTAGTAGAGGCCACGGCCACGGCATCATTTTCCATACACTCCTCCAAATTATGGAGTCTAAATGGGCTAAAGCGCGAAAATAAATATACATTTTTTATAAGTATATTTTATCAATACCACAGAGGTCCCTATTTTTCTTGTAAATATTTCAGCACAATAAATGTCGTATATTAACGTAGGATTAAATTTATATCAAGTGTAATAAACAAATTATTCTTATGCGGAACAACTGTTGCTAAAAATTTGAGAAAGTTTTTACTTTTTCAATTGATTACGAGCCTTTTGAAGCAGTTCGCGTCTGTTTCGAAACATGTGACGTCGGTAACATTGTAGTAACATAGAAAATAGTGCGAATTAGTCATCTACTTGTTGTGATTTTACTGTTTATGATTTTTGAATGAAACATACAATTGATCAAGTCAGTCGTTGTATAAGATTTTTATAAATTTATTCTATGTAATGGTTCAATGAGAACAAGGAGCGAAAGTAGGAAATCAGCGCTCTTGTATATAGCATGTAAGTATACAGGGTGATTGTACGGATTTTGTGGAAATCGATCTATTTACATAAAATCCGTTCATTTGCGGTCCTACAATTGAGGTATTGTAAGATTTGCGTTTGTAAAAAATTGTAGGTGAGCCTACATTAGGTCTAATGGACGGAGGAATGTCGCACCGGATATGGGACCGACAGGGATAGCTCAGTTGGTTGAGCGTTGCCCGGTTGGTGTCAGGTCCATCAGAATAATGCTATTCTTTTTTTTTGTGTGTGTTAGTCCGTCAACGCGTCACTTTCGATCATAGATTCCTGTAGGAAAAGTATTCTTTATTAATCGTGCCAACCCTCAAAGTTAGTCCCATGACCTGTATCTAACACTCATTAAGAGTGCTTTTGCTACTTAGTAATTCGGCTGATTTGTGCAACGCCGAACTTTCGACTTTGCGGGGTCATGCTTTTAAATTTTGAACAGGTATGAATTGCCTCATAATAAAGTTTTAACTGTTGCGACTTACCGAGTGCCTGCAATCACAATTTTCCTGATTCCACGTCTTTTATCACTTCATTGCATAATTCACCGTGAGCGAAGTACTTTAAATACGAGAGCGTGTGGAAGTTTGTTTTACAGAGTTTGAATATAATTAAAACAAATTCCAGAACACAACCGCCATTTCGAACATGAGTTGCGACAGAATGACAAAATAAATTATTTTTCCAGTGATTTATCCTTGTACTGAATTATAAGATGGCTGTCGACTTATGTTATGAGCCTTTTTGTGAAACTCCTATAGCATTCGAAAATGAAACTTGGCATTCTGACTTAATGTTTCTTACAGATGTGCTATACAACATTTGACAATACTTAAGTTGGCTTAGCAAGGAAAAGAAAAATATATTGCTCATTTGTCACAAACTGTATTCAGTGAGATGAAAAACTTCCGACTGTTTGTTTGCGATCTGGAGAAAAAATATTTAATCCTTTCTACGAGAAAAATTAAATATAATTAATTTAAAAGAAGAAAAGTTACAATAATATAAAGAAAAATTGAAAGAATTACAAGTAAATTTCAAACACAGGTTTGCATATTTGCATATTTTGTGAACCCATTTATTTATAACATTATTAAATTTTCTATTTTGGAAATAATATTTTCTGAAAAAACGGCTGTGGAGTTATTAGAGGTGAAAGAGAATCGGGCATTAAAAATGCTGCACAAAGTTTCTTGTATAATTTAATTTAGACAACTCGTGTTGGAATCAAAATATACTAACTAAAGAAAACTGCTTGCCGTCTAATTTTGATTTTTAAGTTCGTGAAGTTCGTACACAGTTGACCAATCAACTACTTACAGAATTTCCGAGGATAACTATGAGTAAATTTAAGCCAAATTTTAAAAATGTGACCAAAGATTGTCGTTACATGTTATTATACTTTTTATGAATAAAAATATACTTGATTTTTAATATATTTGAAAGTTATTACTAAAGTTTTGAATTAATTAGTTTATTTTTAATAATTATATTTTTGTGTTCTTATACGTGACTTGTGAACATTTGCAATTACAGTAAATAAATTAAAAATTGATAAATGTTAAAAAAAAACACCAGCCTGTTAGACCAAAAATTTATTACAAAACTTAAAATAGTGTATTATAATTTAATAAACACAACGTTTCACTCCGAATTGGGACCACTTCAGGTGTATATGAAATTCGTTACAATTTATGAGACCGTAACGTGTGTACAAAACAGCATTTCAGAAATTTATGTTGATGAAAGTTTTCATAAAATAAAACAAAAAACTTAAAATTTCGTCAGCTTTTGTTTAATAAAAAGAACTTTTACATGTCAAAAATATAAAAATTTACTGAGGGGTTTTCGTTTTATCGAACATATTCATTGTGAGTGTTATTACGAAAAAAAGAGCCCCGCTTTATCTCAACCACAAAACTCACATTTACCTTATACTCTAGCGCCTTTACAGTTACAATTTAATATTATGTATTTCCAATATTACTAACTTTTTATTGATATATAATTGCATAAAAAGTTTAATCAAATATTTATTTCATTTATTAGTATTTCATATATCAGAGTAGACTATGCTCACTAAATCAGTAGGTTTGTCATTTAAAACTGTTTCATTGTTTTGGTGAATATAGATTCCTTCCAAAATCTTCCTTTTATAGACATCAATTTCCTTATGCACATTCACAATTTGTTTGGAATCAAGTGTGTGCGCGCGAATGTTTTACTTGTGTCGATAAACTGGCAGTAGTTTTAGAAGATGACTTAAAATTACTATTGTGGAAGTAAATTCTCTTTTCAAGAGACATTCCTGTCTGACCAATGTATATTTTATTGAAATCCGAACCATTTATTTGATAAAGGACACCACAACATTTAATCTTATGCGTAGGTCCTTCATACTAGTGTAGTCCGGATATTATTATTATATTATATTAGATAAAGCCTTCTTGGCGTACCCGTTTGAAGATTTCTGAGCAAGCTTAGCACGTCCTGTGCTTCCAACGCGCAATAAAATATTGAATAATTTTGGCAAAAATAAGAATATATTAGTGTCTCGAGAGCAGGGATGAGTAACCCTGAGCCCCAGCTCATTATTTTGTGCGGCTCGTCTAAGCTTAACTTTTAAATATTTTAATATACATTATACGTGTTTCCCAAATTGGATTGAAATGAAATATTAACTCAAAAAATGTCATTAGTTATTTCGAGTGATGAACACATACACGGTATATATATCACCGAATGATATAACAAGCGAGATAAAGATACCATGCTCCTCTGCAGGGAACCAATGAAAATTGTGAACCGAAAGGTATAGTTGACAGACAAGACCAACAGTAAGCGATTTTCTGTCACTTGCCTCTTACGAGATACGTGTCTGGGCGTTCTCTCTTTGTTCACACTAAACCTGTGCAGACAGCTCTCAAGACGCCATTCTGTCGATCGACTTAATTCATTCGCGCTGAATGTTGCCGTAGGTTGCGTACTTTGAGAACTTTGCTTAGTATTCCGTTCCGAGGCTAGTAGGCCTATATCAGAAAGTATTCCGAACGGTCGTGTAAGGCGGATGAAACGTTCACGCTTGTTGCATGCGCTCTGTCGATAGTTGTTCCCAATCGTAGAACTGCTTATTTCGCGATAGTTCTTTTAGTTTATTGAGAAGTGTGTTTTGTGGTGAATATTTTGATATCCGGTATCAAATTCTATGCCGGTGAACGTTTGTAGCATTTAAAAATATACGAAAAGGCTCCCTCTCGGAGCAACTCCACTAACATTCTTAGAAACATTAATTATATTCTCACGAATGGGATATACGCGTACAAACAGCAGACGCGTCTTTTTACTTATCATCTGTTTTACGGTTTTTTTATAGTATATCATTTTTCATATGATTATTTTATAAACGCTTGGCATATTTTTATTGTTACAAAAATTTCCTCGAAACAAAAATTGTTGGTGAAAATGGAAGCTATAAAGAACAATGTAAATTTGATTATTTTTTCACACTTGTAAAGGACAATGCTGTTTGTCGTTTATGCTCGGATTCAGTATCCATATTAAAAGAATATAATATTAAAGGAATTATGAGACAAAATATCACACACATCATAAAATCATCAAAGTCTCGGGTTTGTTATTATTATGTCGCGAGATGCAGCAAGTCGTGCCAAGATAAGATGCACAGTGGTCCTTGCGTAGTGGGAGTAGACCGGAGCGTGCCTTTACTGCAGAAACTTGGTACTGTTAAAACTATTCTCAAAATATTAATGAATGGAAACATATAGTTTTCAGTTCAAGATATGTTGTACATTAAAAAACTCAACCGTAAAACAGATGATAAGTACAAAGACGCGTCTGCTGTTTGTACGCGTATATCCCATTCGTGAGAATATAATTAATGTTTCTAAGAATGTTAGTGGAGTTGCTCCGAGTGGGAGCCTTTTCGTATATTTTTAAATGCTACAAACGTTCACCGGCATAGAATTTGATACCGGATAGTAGGTAACATGTGTACAAAGATGGTTTAATTGGATCCACGCCTCTTACACACACACACACATAGATCCATTTTTATATATTAGATTGAATTGAATGAAAGAATATACGGATTGGTCGAAATATGTGCTGTTGCTGTAAGTGTAACAATCAATGTCATGATAATTACGGCTAAATAAGACTTTTGTAATAATATTATAAACGTTGTCAATTATCTCCAGAAACAGACTCTGATAAAATGTAAACTAAATGTAAGAAACTTTTAGGGAATGCGACCACCAATGTAAAAGTTTGGTTTATTGTACTACTTTTTTTAAATTAATGGTTTATAATGGTCGCGTTAACAACTTGGTCATTGGCGACCCATAAATAAATTACAAATAGTGCTATTTACATAAGTATGCTGCGATTCACATTGATTCCAATAACATACATACAATTGAACAGTTTGAAAGAATAATTATACATTTCAAATGTGGGTTTATTACCTTTACATTTTACAATTCGCATTTGTTAATCATTTATCATAATAATTGGATAATTAATTATATTAACTTGTTTGAAGCTGCGACTGTTGCAGATTCCACTGTACTGTAGTCAGTTTTTATTAGGAGGAAGTGTCTGCTTCTGAATACGTATCACTCTCTTGTTTCTTGACTAAATTTTTGCCGTTTTATCATTTAAGTGTGGGTTAAAAGATTCCAATATATTTATGAATGATGTAGAGCATATTTGGTAATCTCTAATAATGGTCGTTGGGTTCTTTGAGTCCGTAGCATTTAGTATAAGAGTCTTTAACTGTTCCAAAGGGATAGGTGGAGGACTGGTTTCTTCTTCATATAATATTTTTAGTGGACCTAATGATTGACTAAGCGCCTTATATTTATGATACTGAATGTTTTGTTTTGTTTTCTTGGGTGGATTAGTGCTTGTCTTCTGTTCAGGATTACTGACGTCTTTGTTATCAGCTTGGCTCGTCGAGTTCGTGGATGCAGTTCTTTTTCTGTTTGTTATTTGTGAATTATCCATGTCCGATTTTTGAGGGTTAATTATTTGAATTTCGGGTGCCGGGTTCTTACACTGAATTTGGTCATAATTCTCATTTGCAGTCAGTAGTGCAGCTCTATTAGGACAATTTATCGCGATATGGCCAGGACTTTTACAATGATAGCAGTTATCGTTCTCCGCTGCTAGATACACCCTATAGCTACTGTCTTCATGTTGCACCATTATCGAATCCGGAAGGGAATTTAGCTTATCTGGGTTAATGAAGAAATGTCTTCTGAAACTTTTAATGTGAGAGAATCTTCGGTCGCCAGAGTTAAGTACATCTCTAAAATAGCCAATTCCAGAATATGCGCATTTCTAACATCTAAGGAGGATGTCGAAAACCTAATAAAAGTTCATAAATCAATAACAATAAAGGGTGAGATGGTAAATATAAGACCTTTAAGTCAAAAATACTGCCGTGTAATCTTGTCAAATGTATCCCAAATGTGATTATTGTGCTAAAACTAGAAAAGCTAAATATAATTCCAGACTCTACAATATCGGATATTAGAGTGACACATGGTTAGAGTGACACATGGTTAGAGTGACACATGGTTAGAGTGACACATGGTTAGAGTGACACATGGTTAGAGTGACACATGGTTAGAGTATCGATTCTCCCTCAGCCCTAACCCCAGTTTTAGTGACCAAGACGAGCACAAATATCCATGCCCATACCGGGATTCGAACCCGGGACCTCTGTGATGCGGTGCAAAGACGGCTATTAGTATGTTAGAGTTCGAGAGAGTTATTAAATATCAAAGTCACAGTAAATGATACAATATTTGTATTTACGATTAGCAAAGATTCATACCATAATTTTGACATATGTTTTAGGTACAGTCCAAACGACTAATATTCAAGATGGCGTCATCGGCATGTAAGTACAATAAACACAAACATGCACTGTTAAATAATAGTGAAATGAGCGTTTTACAAATTCCTGCAACGCACATCATTGTCTTGGCACTTGTATCTCGTATTCCTATGCCCGTGACGTATCTCTCTCTCCCCCCCTCTCTCTCTCTCTCTATATATATATATATACATATATATATATACATATATATATATACATATATATATATATATTGTAATAATTAAATATATTATGAATGTGACGTTTCTAAATGAAAGAACTTAAGTGAAAACTATTAAACAAGATTTATTAACAATTTTAAAACAAGTATAAAATACACAAAATATTTGGTATCTCAGGGTCTTGAACTGGGTTTGATAAATGGCAGAATTTATATAATCAAAATTACATTTACTTTTTATGGAAATCAATGCGTCTGAACATAGACGAAATTTGTTGCGGAAGAAATAATACTAAAGAATGAATTTAAACCATTTTAATTTTATCAAGAATTAAGGATCTCATTTTATCGATAATTAAATAATTAAAGAACGATCTGACTTTTATCTTTTAAACACGGTTTACAAATGATTTTAAAGTTTTTCTCTACTTACGGCCGCCCAGGTCTCTTTTTAGCTTTTCGTGCACAATTTTGGGGACATCACTGATTCTAAGTTCTCACAGACTCTAAATGTTCACAGGCTCTAATTGGCGTTGTTTGTTAGTTGGTTTAACACAAATTGGTTGGTTCTCGATGCTTTACTGCAACCTGGATTTGTAGATCTCATGACTTTAGTTGAAAATGGACTTCATTGGTTTGTCTATGGCCAGCATGATGAATCTACGCTCGACCACCGAATACACACTAGTTGCTCTGTCTCCTTCGCGACTGAATATTGCTTTACTTTTTAATATTTGAAAGCATGTTTGTGACTGGACCACATTCTTTCGTTCTGACTGCCGACTGTAAAACTTTTCGTCTGATCTATTCGCTGTCTGCTGCCCGACTGTAAATTTCCTGACTCTTCGTTCGTCTCACAAGTTTTGAGCGCGTAGAACCTTCTCGACTCATCAACAATGTTTTCTTTGCTTTGCCGGTTTGTTGCGGCGTCCACTCTATATCCACTAATAATGAGTCCTCTACAATTCAACTTTTCAATTAGAACAATGTCTTAATTACCAATTACTACAATATATATATATATATGTATATTGTAATAATTAAAAAAGTCTTTAATTAAAAGAAATTCTTAAACAAAAAACATTAATTAAAATTTGAATGGTAGTTAGCCCCACGTTGGGCGCCATTTATGTAATAATTAAAAAGTCTTTAATTAAAAGAATAATTAACAAAATTATTATGTATTTAAAAATTTATTGTTGATAATTTCACTAATATGCCCTGCATTACACGCCGAATTCCGTCAATTTAACAAACAAATATTTCAATTTTATTTTATTAATGCGTGGCGTTCTATGAAAATATAGCTTTATAATTTTACAATCAATTACGTTGAATTTCTCATTATCTCAGGGTCACCACTGGGTTTGATAGGAAGAACAAATACAATGAACTAAAATATTAACAATCCAAACTCATTGAAGTTAACGCAATTCAATATTAAATACAACAGTAAAAGAAAACGAATGAAAAGAAAAACGCGAATGAAATCTGACTATACCCTTTAATTATCGTTTACAGTCATTAATAATTGTTTTGTAATCACGACAGCGCTACTGGTACCAGTCCGGACTCTTGTGTCTTGAAGTCAACACCCACTAAACAGGCCATTATACACTGATTCTACTCATTAGATTTTGAACACACGCGGTCGTTACTCTCGATCTCTGCTATCCTGGAACCTGGATTAGCTCGCCCTCAGCCAGTTGCCGGACGTAGATCTCCTCACATTCTCTCTATGCGAAAATTAGTTCAGTTTGTGAAGCAAAACTTCTGCTTCCAAACTGCGATTTTATGAGTCTCTCCGTCTAAACTGTTTAATTGTGTTTTATGTAAACTATTATATCTCGCTGTTGGACTTCCTAGGTAGCCCTTTTAGTGTTTTTATTTCTCCAAGTGGACCGAACTGCTATGTCTTAGATCTCGACGCATACTGAGTTCGCTAAGCGCGCGGTTTCCAGTCTCGATTGTAAACAAAGAAAGACCCGCCTCGATTGTCGTCTTTAAGCACCCGTGCCGTCAACAATTAAATTATATTAAAAACAATTAATAGCCTGTTTAATTGGAATTAAATATATATATATATGACTACAATTATAATACCGAGATAATTAAATTGAAAAGCCTGTATGCGTAGAGGTAAGGTAGAAATTTTAACATTCAAAAAATATATTTGTGTTACAAGTAATAGTTCTCTCAAGTCCAGCCTTTCGTGAGAAATCGACGTCGATGTAAATAGTGAATTAACAAATACTTATCATTGCAACCCGAAATAAAAAAGATACTACATCATCACCATACGGTTTTAAACATAATGAAGAGATCAGGAATTAAATTTGAATGTAATTTTTTCTGCCAGTCGCGTGTTTTTACGATAGTCAAAAAACTTCATATTTCGGCTTACAGACTCCTATTTTATGAATGGTTTCACATTTCATGTTGAGAATAAACGGTTTCTTTAGGCATATTTGTTTGCAGCTGTATTTTGATTAGTCGCGCCGTTTATCATTCAGTAAATGAAAAAAACATTCTATTTCATCCAATCATTGATGTAATTAATCCTTAAGTAAGTTATTATATTTTTGTCTTTAAAGGAAAATGGGTTGTCATTTTTTTTTCATAAAGATCCTTGAGTTTCTTTGGGATTAATGACACAAGGAACTACGTTCAGCAAGGTTTGCTGACGTGGTAAATCTTTGCTAACTAATTTACAGCGGCTTGTAGATATTCCTGCACATTTCTGTTATAGCCGGGTTCTTATTACATAAAATCACTAAAAGAATTGTTACAATTTTTTTTTCGTATTCGACCAACTGTAACATTTCCAAAACACCATTCTATTCATAAAAACGACATTGTTGTTAAATATTACTTCATAACCTGGTAACAACGTTTTTGTCTTTCACAAGTGATTCAAATTTCGTTCCACAATATCACCTGCAGAGTGTGTGTCTTATGCGAAGGTTTTTATCTGACACTAGCTGGGTGTCCGGCGTTGCCCGAGATGTCAATTATCTATAACCATAGATAAGACTCCAATTTTGGTTACTTTTGCGCTATTTTTATGGAAAGCTCCTCGAACCCTATCCCTAAATGTGCTCACCTCACATGCCGAAGGGGGATGAAGTCACTGACTAAATATATCGGCCGTTTTTACATGTTAGAAGATGACCACCCCCACAAATATGCGATAATGAGAAAGAATGTATTCCACGCAAAAATCGGCCGATTACATTGTCTGAAAATTTATTCCCCCGCCCAACACCTCCCAAACCCGTCGCTTAACCAAGGTTGTCACAATTAGATTCAGCGACATTCATAGTCTCTGAATTGATTCGAATCTTGGTTCTTTTTGCGGGATTTTATTTAACGTACCTCCACGCCACCCCTAAGCTTGCTCCCCTCACAAGGGTTAAATAATACACGAACAACATCGGTATAAATACTTTCAAAGTAATTAACCCCAGGAAATAATTTTCGCAAATATCGACCATTTAACATGTTTGAAATTTTTCACCCCCGACCACTCCCGCTTCGGGGACTTAAACGGTCAAGTTTAATGTCAAAATTAAACTCAGTGACAATCCTGATAGTTTCTGGTTTATTTTTATCTAATGCTACTTCCACGCCAACCCTTAATGGTGCACCCTTCCGAGTCCGAAAGGGGTTGAAATTATACACAGAGAACATGTAGGGAAATTTTATTAATATAATTCATCCCGAAATATATTTAATTGACGAAAAAACAACCGGTCAACTCATCCCAACCCAGCCGATACCCGCGCGTTGTCCAGATTGTCATAAATAAATTCAGGGACATCCATGACCTTCGATTTGACTCGAATCTCGGTTGTTTTTCCCGTTATTTTCAAGGAAATTCCCTCCAGCCCCACCCCTATCATGCCTACAAACAACATAGGTAGAAATACTATCAACGTCAATAGTCTTGGAATTTATTTATTCCACGCTAATATCGATGAATTAACATGTTAGAAATTTTCCATCCCATCCATTCCCGCCCCTTGGGGCTAAATGGCCAATTTGATGCTATAATTGAACTGGATGATATCCATAACATTGGATTTGACTCCAATCTCGGTTGTATTCGCGTTATTTTATTGCAGCGTTCCCCCACCCAACACCTAAAAGTGCTCTACTGATAATCCCGACCCGCTTCTGGGGGTGGTAGACGCGTCTCACCCCAACAGTCGGTAGAAACACTATTAATATCTGTGACCCCTAAAAATATTTATCCGACTGAAATATAGACTGTTTTAGCATGTTTAAATATATCAACCCCCGTCCACCCCCGCTTCTGGGGGTGGTAGACGCGTCTCACCACGACAGTGTTTGTTTCCTGGTCGCAAAGAACACGTGTACGAAATTTGGTGAAATTTGATCCACCGGTATAGATTTGTATTCTCCACCCCAAACGCTAGGGGTGCTCTTTCCCCAGGGTGTAGAGGTTGAAAATTATATTCAGATATCATCAGTGGAAACACTATAAATATCTTTGACCCCTAAAAATATTTATCCGCCTGAAATATCGACTGTTTTAGCATGTTTAAATATATCCACCCCCGTCCACCCCCGCTTCTGGGGTTGGTAGACGCGTCTCACCCCGACAGTGTTGTTTTCCTGGTCGCAAAGAACACGTGTACGAAATTTGGTGAAATTTTCTCCAGCGGTGTAGATTTGTATAACTAACATACAAATATACAAACATACAAATATACAAACATACATACATACATACATACATACATACATACATACACTCATTTTTATTTATAAGATTAAGTGTAATAATTATTTATATTAAGCCCTTTCGTTCTGGTTGAAAAGGGATTATTAATGGATTGATTTATATGGTTTAGGATTTTGAGAACAATTGTTCTAATAATGTAGATTACGTGGATAATATTTTCATTGAAGTTGTAGTAAACTAAATTATAAACTACGTTAGCACGTAGAGTTTTTTTACACGTATTTATCCGTGATTATTTGTTGCTTTATTTCTTCTCAATAATACGTCAATTACGGAATAAATGTAAAATTATGTTTATAACAATTTATAATATAAAAACTTTTTAAAAGAGTATAAAAAGCAATAATTCTGAATTAGTTTTATTTTTGATTAAACGTCGTTATTAATGGAAACAACATAGGATAAAATAGTATGAACAACACCACCTCTAAATATGCTACTTTCCCGTGGTGGAAAGGGTTGAATTTTTACTCATATCACATCGGTAGAAACACTATCAATCTAGTTTACCCATAAACACATAACATTTTGGCAGTTTTAGAATAATAGACAATTCTCACCCCCAGCCCTAAGCAAGCTCACCACTAAAGTCTAAAGGGATTTATATTTTCAACAACATCCGTTGAAATAGTATTCACGTAATTCTCCTCCAAGAACGCCCAAGAACTGACTATTTATCTTCCCTCCCAACCCCCACCCTTTCGGGTTAAATGGGCAATTAAAAATATTTATCCGAAGTAAACTCACTGACATCCATAACCTTCGATTTGACTCCAAACTCGGTTGTATTCGCGTTATTTTTCTGTAAAGCAACTCCACCCCAAACCCTAAGGGTGCCCTTTTCCCAGGGCGTAGGAGATGAATATTATATTCAGATAACATCGGTAGAAACACAATCAATATCTTTGACCCCGAAAATATTTATCCAAATCGAGTACCTGCTGTTTTAGCATGTTTAAGTATTTCAACCCCCGTCCACCCCCGCTTCTGGGGTTGGTAGACGCGTCTCACCCCGACAGTGTTTGTTTCCTGGTCGCAAAGAACACGTGTACGAAATTTGGTGTAATTTGCTCCAGCGGTGTAGATTTGTATTCTCCACCCCAAACGCTAGGGGTGCTCTTTCCCCAGGGTGTAGAGGTTGAAAATTATATTCAGATATCATCAGTGGAAAGACTATAAATATCTTTGACCCCTAAAATTATTTATCCGACTAAAATATCGACTGTTTTAGCATGTTCAAATATTTCCACCCCCGTCCATCCCCGCCTCTGGGGGTGGTAGGCGCGTCTCACCCCGACAATGTTTGTTTCCTGGTCGCAAAGAACACGTGCACGAATTTTGGTGAAATTTTAACCACCGGTATAGATTTGTATTCTCCACCCCAAACGCAAGGGGTGCTCTTTCCCCAGGGTGTAGGGGATGAAAATTATATTCAGAAAACATCGGTAGAAACACCATCAATATCTTGGACCCCTAAAAATTATTATCCGACTAAAATATCGGCTGTTTTAGCATGTTTAAATATTTCAACCCCCGTGCACCCCCGCTTCTGGGGGTGGTAGACATGTCTCACCCCGACAGTGTTTGTTTTCTGGTCGTAAAGAACACGTGTACGAAATTTGGTGAAATATTAAAACATACTGTGATATAATTAATTATCCAATAAGCGTAAACAGATACTTGTATTTAGAAAACATTTAAAATAATTTACACGAGGAAATTTCTGAATGAATTTAATATTGGCTTTGGGTGCTATTGGTTTTCCGTTATCAGTGAATTAGTAAATAAATATTGTAATGCCAATTAATTAGGCCATAAATTGTTTGGACAGAAAATTTGAATTGTTGATAAATCCCTTATAGCGGTCTGATCGAACAAAGCAACAATGGAGAAACGAGCCCGGCTGCTTTGTCGAAAAGTCAAAATGGCGTTTGCGCGCAGCTACAGCCAGCTAGGATAGAATTGGTGCCGAGAGATTGCTGTGGATGGATGAAGTATTTAGAAAGAGTCCAGATACCGGTAGTAGAACAGCGAGACCAGTTAGAACAATTTTGTTATAAGTTGCAGTCTGTGAAATAAACATCCAAATATTCATCGATAAACATTTTGAGTGCAGAAGTCTAATTTCTATTCTCAAATTAGACCATTGTTTCAATTTTGGAAGACCAAGTAATTGCACCCGGCGTCTAATTATCGTCGGAACGAGTGAATAACATATCCTTAACGAACAGAGAACCAACATATGGCAAACTAAAAAGTATTAATTAGAGTCAGTGAAAACCAAGGCCTGAGGAGTAAAAATTAAAGTGTAAAAGTGTCCGAACGATGTAAAATTTGATTGTTCCGGTACCAGACCGACAGTCCCTAAGTAACATAATTTTGAATAATATTGTAAACACTAATTAAAGAATAAAGTCAGATTTCGTTCGTTCGCTTTCTTCTAGTTTTCTTTTCATTGATTGAATTATTGTTTTATTTAAGGTAAATTATATTTTGAATTGTTAATTAGTCAAATTCTGCATTTATCGTGTCCTAATCATCAAACCCAGTAAAGGCCCTGAGATATAAAAATTTTGATTATAATTGTTTTCGAGTTTGAAGCCACAATTTGATAATAAATTTTATTTGATGTTTTAAATGTTGATTATCTTTTCATTTAATAAAATATACCAGTTAATTATTAAAATATATTGTGAGTGTATAATGCTAATAAAGAAACTCGGTAGATATTATTTATTTATACTGGACTCCCTGACTGTCGCAATCATATACTGTATATTCATAAAAAAGTTCAGTTAGAAATTGAAGACCCTGGAACATCCACCTCTCAAAACAGACCGGCATGTGGGAACCTTAGTTCAAAAACCAGAGAGATGTGAAGGCATTCTCAAAGGTAGCCTCCTCCAGAACTCTATGGGGATGCTTTCACAGCTCTCTGGTTTTTGAACTAAGTTTCCCACATGCCGAGGCACCTCAGCCTGTTTTGAGGTTTTGATGTTCCGGGGTCGCAGACCATGGGCATACGGTAAGAGTTGTACGCTATTCCTATTGGAATAGTCGGCCTACTGCCTCCTAAACTAATCAAGGCACGGAGACGGGAAATCTGCGACCCCACAGCAAACCTCGCTCCCGTCATCGGAAGGGCGTGGGACAAGTACCAAATGCCCGATCTTCTTGATGCAGGTTTTGCTAAGTTTTTTCCTGCATCACTTTTAGGTGAATGCCGGATACGATCCTTAAACCATATCCCGGGGGACTAGTTAACCCGTGGCTACCTTGCTCTACATTTCCGCATCCCCCCTTTCACTCCTTTTCCTATGCTATAAGAGGGGAGTTACCACTGTGTGGATGACGTTATACATAGTCTGTCTACACCTACAAAAAATAATTGAAGAAGGAAGAGTAATTGGAAGAAGGAGCAGCGAAAAAATATGTTCAAGTCTAAAATAATTAATAGATATACAACGGTATATCATGCAAGTAAATAAACATTTTTTATAGCTCTGTCAGTTGTGTATTGTAGACATTTGCATCGTGAACGAAAATACACAGTATCAATATCTGAATGAAGTAAAAATAAATAAAATGCAGGAATCAAGGGAGGCAGTTGTTTGAAAAATTCGTTACATCGATTAATAATTAAAATTAACCTCAATTAGTAAAATTTATATAAATACCAACATTTGTGTATACTACTATATATATAAATATTCTAACTAGCTGAGTTTTTTGACGTTGCCAGGGTGTTTATTTAAATTATCCCGGAGTAGGAATTGATTCAAAACTAACCTCTTAGTAAACATTTCATTTAACCAGCATCAAAAGCGTTTTGGAACATTTACCCCTATACTATCCCCTTCCCGACCTAACTTCAAATAAACCAGGATGATGACTGACAGTATGTTAGAATTCTTCTATTACATCAAATAAATGTTTCTAAAAAATCACGCCGAATTAAAAAATTAAGACACGTCTACCACCCCCAGGAGCGGAGTGGACGGAAGGTGGAATCATTCAAACATGCTAAAACAGACAATCTTTGGGTCAGATATATAGTTTTAGAGGTCAAATAGATTGATAGTGTTTCTACCAATGTTATCTGAGTATAATTTCAACCCCTTATAGCATGCGAAAGTGTTGGGGTGGACGAGCGTTACAAGAAAATAACGCGTATACAACCGAGATTTAAGTCAATTCAGGGATTATGGATGTCACTGAGTTAATTTATTACATTCAATTTGACATTTAACCCCCAGGGGCGGAGGTGGGCGAGGGTGGAAATAATGAAAAATATGCAATCACGGCCGATATTAGCGTTGAATAAATTTTTTTCAGGGGTAATTAGATTGATAGTATTTATACCGATATTATTCATATAAAATTTCAACACCTTTTGGCGTGAGAGGGGAGCACGCTTAGGGGTGGGGATGGAGAAGCGTTACAAGAAAATAACGCGAATACAACCTAGATTGGAGTCAATTGGGGTTATGGATGTCGCTAAATTTATTTATTATAATCTGGGCTACGCGCAGGGAGGAAGGGGGTGGGCAGAGGCAGGTGGGTGGGGGGGTAGAAATTTTAAAACATGTCTAGCGGCCGATTTTTGCGTCGAATAAATATATTTCGGGATGAATGATATTCATAAAATTTCTCTACATGTTCTATGTGTATAATTTCAATCCCTTTCGGCAAGGGAGACGAGCACACTTATGGGGTGTAGAGGACCGTTACATAAAAATAACGCAAAAACAGCCGAGATTCGAGTCAAACCGGGATTAATGATGTCGCTGAGTTTAATTAGGACATTCAACTATTTGTTTAACCCATAGTACAGCGGCTGACCGGGTTGTAAATTTTCGAACATTTTAAAACGGCCGATATACTCGTCGAAAGAAACTTTTTCAGGGTCAATGAGTTCAGCCCCTTTTTGCATGGGATATGAGCACATTTAGGGATAGGAGTCGAGGTGCGTTACATATAAATAAGGCAAAAGTAACAAAGATTTGTAGTAAAATCGGAGTTATGGATATATGACAACCCGGGCAACGCCGGGCATCCAGCTATTTAAAATATATCGTTTATTATTCCCACTACTTATGACAAAAAATTTTCATA
This sequence comes from Zhengitettix transpicula, assembly GCA_037074705.1. Lineage (NCBI taxonomy): Eukaryota > Metazoa > Arthropoda > Insecta > Orthoptera > Tetrigidae > Zhengitettix > Zhengitettix transpicula. The sequence goes on along the minus strand of CM073590.1, from coordinate 69,251,204 downwards.
AACGACGTTGTTGATTAAAATATTTTAAAATGTTTTAATGGTTGCCAATTTATCTTAGTAATTAATAGATATTATATCTAGACCCATTATGGTCCACATTCAGACTGAAACTCGTGCAATTTAAATCTATATGACCAAATTCCCCGATTGTTACTTAATGAAAAACATGAAGTGAAATAACGATTGGACCATTTATTTAAAATGAAAAACAATCCAATACAGATGTTAGGATTCTGCTGAGTTGTTGTTAGCAGTGATGACTTCGGGTTGGCCGATGGATGTTTCGCACCTCGAAGTCCGTGGAACTGATGTAATTGGATGCGGCAGACTTGAAGAACAATTGTACAAGAAGAAATATTGATAATAGTATGATTGGCGTGATTCACACTTAAATTTCTAGGTATTTGACTAATCTATGTAATTTGAAAGTTAAATCAATATTTACGCATCACTGTTCACATTCAGTATATATTTCAATAGTTTCATCCATGCCTCGTACTACAAAATGTGTAACCTTGAATCGCTTTAAATAGTTTACTCATTCACCAAACTATGTAGAGAGAACATATGACGTGAACTCACTTTATTTGTGACTTATTCTTCACTTGTAGGGTACAGGGGCGAGAAATTCGTCGTCCCAGTCCAAGTCCAAACTCCAGTTCAAGTCACAGTCAAATCCTTGTTCCATGTCCGGTATTTTGCACCGGAAGGCTCAGAGAGTCAGAAACTCCTGAAAAAAGTCACGAAAAATCGTCCACATGTTAGTATAAATGAGTATAATGAGTTTGTAGACAACAGCGAGACGCGATAGAGCCGGAAGCAGCTTCCAGAATGTTTCCCTAGAAAGTACTGGTGGGAGTATGTCTGATTACCTTTACATACCGGAAACATATTTTACTCTATTAGAGTATGGACAATATTTTTGACTCTTTTTACGTAAAGGAATTATTTTTGTCTTTCTTAAATGAGTATTTTAGATTCTGTTAGCCTACCGGAGGTGTTTTTAACTCTCTTATACAACCGAATGTATTATTGACTCGTTTTTGACTCTCTTAAGTATGGTAAATAGTTTTTGATTCTTTTAAAGTACCAGGAGTGAATTTTACTCTCAATGGCACCGGGAGTATATTTTAAATTCTTCAGTTACATTAAAAAAATTTAACACGCTTCGAACACTGGGGTCATAATTAACTCTATTACTATAGTGCATGCATTTTTGATTGTTTTAGAGTTCCGAAAATAATTTTTGGAATAATAATTTTCATATTATTTAGCATTGGGAGTATTTATGCTTCTCTAAACGCACTGATGGGTTCTGATTAAATTAGCATTCCCTCTACGATAATTCACTTCTTGACTAATAGATTAATGTGGAGTTAAATACATTTTCGAGATTATCTGATTATATACCCGGGCAACGCCGGGCACCCAGCTATTGAAGTAAATAAATACAACCTTTAACTACATAGAGAAAAAAATATAACTAGTACCCTAAGATAATCAACATTTTAAAAGTATCAATACTACTTCGGGGAATTTTGTCAACCGCGTCCATCTCCACGACGTGGAACATAAGATTTCATAACGACCATGGTTAATGCGAGAATTAAAGTCAGCGACTCCTATAATCGAGGAATCGGCACTAATATCGGTCGTATTATGAATTACTTTTTATGTAAATCTCTTCCATCACCACCCTTACGGTAAGGGTCCTACCCTCCCTTGCCTTTTGGAGTTGAAATTATAGACTTTAATATTCTAGAATAACACTATCATATTAAGCTACCCCGAAAACATTTTATTCGACGCAAATAATGACCGTTTAGTAATGTTTTTAAATTCCACCCCTCCACTCCCACCCCTAGGGGCTGAACTACATCTTAACCAGTATGGTAAATGTCAGAATTAAACTCGGTGACTTCCATAACCCCAGATTCAACATCAGTCTCCGTTGGTTACTTATTACTTTTATGTAAAGACCTTTCACTTAATTCCCCCTCCCCAATCACCACATCTAGGGGCTGAAATACAATTTAACTGACATATTGAATGTAAGAATTAAACTCATTCACTTCTAGAACCCTGGATTTTACACCAATCTCGGTTGTTTCGTGTTATTTTTATCTAACGGCCCTTCACACTCACGCGCCCCATTACTGATGCTTTCAGGGGTTTAGATTATACACTTAAAACATCTGGATATAAACTATTAATCATATAGCGCCATAAAATTAATTAATCGACGCTAATATCGGTAGTTTTAGCATGTTTTTAGATTTCAGTCCTTGGAATTGGCCTAACGCTTCGAAAAGCTGATAGATGCCTTTAAGCGTTGCACAGACATTAATTTTTATGAGAGATGAAGTACAAATAAAAATTTCTAATTACTGAATTTTTACCAGTAATAATTAATACAGATACAGAAATTCACGAAAAATGTTCACATCACAAAGGACCCATTCGTATTTGGCCAGTCACATAACTTTTACACATTTTATTGAGGATGCACGAGCACAACACAAGACTCATATAATTTAGCTGTTCGTATTTGTACATGGCATTTAGAAACTAATTTGAAAATAGTCTTCGACATTTGTTCTGAAAATTTTCCTCCAATTTCAACACTTCACTTCACGAAAGCAAAAAATACATATAAGATACATTTTTAGAGAGAAAATAATTATAAAAATACACTAAACTTCACGAATCTATTTAAATTACTCTTAAACTTTCTTCTTGAAGATTCTCCTCAAACACAAGTAAATTGTTCCAATTGCCTATCGATATGTTTAGAAATAAGAATTTCCATACGTCTGTTTTTTGCGGTCTCGTTTTGATTTTAAATTTGGGATCAACTATGCCAATGTAAGTTGGTTTTTCGATCTTATCCCGTATGTCTTTCCACGGTTTGTTACCCACATATAATATTTAAATACAGCGCATCTTCCGTCTGGTTGCCAAAGATTCCCACCTTAATTTTCCTACCTTTTCTCGCCCGTGCTCCTTCTGTATTTTTTGCCTTTTACGTGGTGTTTTGTATAAAGATCCCAACAACTTGCACCATACTCGAGTATGAAACGAACCAGAGACTCATAAGCAATTTATTTTGATTTTCCTCTCCCCTTTTTTAATATTCTCATTACAAAATGTAAGGATTTCCAAGTTTTTCGACACAGAATTTACTTGTTCTTACCGCCCTAGATTTGAGTTCAAAATGATTCCAAAATATTTTCAGCTGTTTACTTGAGGTATTTATTCACATTTAAATATAATAACCCAATCATATGTTTGCACGATATTTATTGAATGTAATTGATCTGCTTTCTTAGCTATGTATCTTTATTTTACTTCCTTCAGCCCAACTATTTAGTGCAAATAAGCCTTTTTTTAAATCGCATTCATGCGAAACTTTATGGATCCTTCTATAGAAAACAATCCAATTTTTGAACCAATTTGAAATGGAGGAACATTAATGTATATCAGGAACAATATAGGCCCGATTACTGATCCTTGCGGCACTCCCGATGGTGCATGTTGTGCTCCTGGCAGATGTCTACCAATCTTTTCCTTTTGACTTCGCCGTCGAGAAATGCCTTGGCCCAAAGCTAAACCCGCCTGGTATCAACCTGTCTTGACTAGTTTCTCTGTCAAAATGTCATGTGGAACGTCGTCGAATGCTGCTAGCATCTATTCTGCTACCTTTGTCTATTTCGTGTGATAGTTCTTGGAATAAGGTTATCACTTGATTCTTACACGAAAAATCTTCCTTAAATCTATGTTGTCCTTCAATTCCAGTTATCTACAGATACAGTCATATAATTTTCTCCATGATTTTACAGATCACTGACGTTGGATTTCACTAAAAATTCTAACAGTCCTAATAGTTTGGAAAAATGACAAACCACGCAATTCCTTGGCTTCACCAAAGTTAAGTGTTTACAGGAAGACATTGCGACAGCGCTACTACATTAAAAAGGAAAGTTAGAAGCCATATTTATAAACTACACAAAGGCATTCGATCTATTAAACAGACAGATCATAAACATAAAGTTGAAGAAATCACAGGCAGAAATCAAGAAACAAGACTCGTACAAAGTATACCATCAAAAAACGAATAGAAATAGGCAAAACGAATCTGATAGAACAAAGTCATCTGCTATTCATAATATCTACAGCACACTTTCCAAAAGAAAAAGTAACAGAAAACGTCAAAATATACGCATATGCAGACGACATGGTAATGGTATATGATTTCTTGCTGCTTTCAACTAATTAATAACATGGGTTGGCAAAAACGATGTAAGACTTTCAGAAGGGAGTCAATCGCAGCAATAGACTATATCGTGTATAAAAATAAATAGCTGAATTTAAAATATCTGTGAATTTCACTACAAAGTAGAGAGGATATATATGATCAACATGTAAAGGAGCGAAACCTACCTGCTAGAACGACAAAAATAGTATAAAAAATATGAGCAAACTAATAATGAATAATGTATCGTCTATAAGTCGCTCCAATCTTATTGAATAGAGATGAATTGTCGGCCTAAAAAAGAAGAACTTGGATTTCATTGAGAAGCAAACCTCCTAAAAAAACCTAAGCTTATCCAAACATACACCATCAAGACTAACAAACGAGCAATACTTCATAGAGTAACGTCACCAAGACCTGCTGCTACCGCATACAGAGACCTACAAGGAACTGCTGCAAGAACTAAACAAGAAGAAACGAGATGCGATGCGATGCGATGATCTAGAGACACAGGATGAAAGCCGGATATGACGATATTCACGGTGCACAACGGACAAAAAAAATAGTACCATATTTTTCTCCGTTATTTGACTATTTATCTAATAAGCATAAATTTAGTTACTTACGTAATAATTTTGGGTTCCGTCATCGAATATACCAGACACAGAAGTTCCACTGGTGGTGCGGAATAAAGGAAATTTCATTTACAGGCATTTGCAAAACTTAGAACGATCAAAGAAATATGCAAATTGTGCGCTATTCTTTCTATTATTATTAATTACCTCTCCTCGTTTACCTAGATATAATTTTTTATTTCTCATCTCAGGACAATATATTATAATGATTCGAATTATACTACACACACATACAAAATTATGACTACAAATAAAAAATGGTTTGGGCGCCAGCAGATTATAGTCTGCAACAATTTCCCATAAAATTTCTCCGGCATAAAATTTAACAAGTCTCTTTTTCCACAGGGTAAAATTGTCGGCTTCAATATTTATTCAAAAACAGAGCTTTCCGTTGTCTGTGTAAAATGTTTAGGAACGAAAGCATTATACAAAAAAAAAAAAGGTGATCCTTACTCTGTTATGAAACGGCTGTCCTGCAGTGTATACCTGGTCTCCCACCTTGGCTAGGCACTTTCACAATTCCTCGTGCTGGTTCACAGGGCTGCCAAGTCTTCAGCCTCTCCTTTCCTAATTTCATGTAAGCCCAAAGGTTTTTTTTAGGGCAACAGGCTACATGAGGGTAATGCACGTTGGACAACTCCCCTTTAATAGCATAGGATGGGATTTGAAAGGGGGGATGCGGAAGGGTAGAGGAAGGTAGCCAAGGGTTAACTAGGGCCCCCGGGCTATATTTTAAGGATCCTACCCGGCATTCACCTAAAGAAATGCAGGGAAAACCCTAGAAAAACCTGCATCAGGTAGGTCGGGCATTGGGTACTTGTCCCATGCCCTTCTGATAGCGGGAGAGGAGTTTGCTGTGGGGACGCAGCATTCCCTTCTCCGTGCCTCGACCATTTTAGGAGGCAGCTGGCCGACTATTCCAATGGGAATAGGGGACAACTCTTACCGTATGTCCAAGGTCTGTTACCCCGAAACATACACCTCTCAGAACAGGCCGAGGTTCGTCGGCTTGTGGGAACCTTAGTACAAAAACGGAGAAGAAAAGGCATCCCCAAAGGTAGCCCCTTCGTATCTCTCCTACAAGGTTCTGCCTGCGAGAGAACATCCCTCGCAGTTATTGCCTGCGAGAGAATAGCTCTCACAGTCCGCTAGTAAAGTGCCGGAACCAAGCCCAAAGTCTCTTGGGTGCCGCGTATTTAACTCTACTCCCCCCCCCCCCCCGCACACACACACGTGCACAAATAGTCAGCAAATGCAATTTCAGCCGGCCCATAGTTTTTTCAATTTGTTCCGCCGACACCCTCTGAGGCCCGTGGACAAAGGGTTGTCACGCGCTGCTTCCATAGCCAGAAGTTATTCACTACAATAGATTATTTCTGTCCTCAATCCCCCACTGTCAGTAATTGTCAAATGCAAGTTAATTCTTACGAGCGAATACTGAGTTCTGACTTATCTTGGATACGAGGAGTTATTATTATCGTTGGATTAATTCAGATTTAGAATGTGTTCGTAACTCAACCACGTTATTTGTTGTGAATCTTGTAATTCTTATGATAGTTTGCCGTTCGGTTTTATTAATTTCTGGACGTTTATATTTTTAGAACCAATTTTAAGAAATTTAATAACTATTTCCCTTGTAAATATTTTCCTCTAATTTAATTTATTGTCCTCAGTCGGTGGACGGAATAATGAACGTCGGTAATTTTTTGGTTTACTGTTACAAATGTTATACGGTGTCACACTATTGAACTTGTTTTAAGTATCGAAAAAACACATTTAGTGATTAATGTTATAAGTCAATTATTATAAAGTCTGTAAAAGTTTAAATTTTGATTGGACTATTTTTTTTTCCAGACGGTAGCAGCAATGATGTGAAGTTGCGACGAGAGCTCGGTCTTTTCAGCGCTGTAAATCTTATTGTTGGCGTCATGATAGGTGAGTTGATGCCTGAAGCTTGCAAGTGATGTTAGTTCGACTGGAGCTTTGATGATGCGGCCACTTTTCAGGATCGGGCATCTTCGTGTCTCCCACTAGCGCCTTAGAGAGGAGCGGCTCTGTGGGGTTGTGTCTCGTCGTGTGGGTGGTCTGCGGCTCCATCTCCCTCATCGGTGAGATCGAAGTCACACTTTCAAACTTAAAAGTATGGATAAGTTTTAAACATGTAGGAAATTTTTATGTTTTATTCTTAATTATACTGTTTAGAACACAAAAATATTCATTTCGTGCCGATAATTTGACAGCCTTAATTTAACGGAAGTGCAAATGAAATTTCCTTTTAGTCGAAGATGCAGCTGGAAACAAGAGCAATTCCTACATCCAGCTGTTAATATATCATCAGATATAATACGTACCTGGCTTTAAACGACACCCTCAAAACATTTAATCCATTAGAAACAAATGTCCGTGATATTCAGTAATTTAAGTGACAATTAGGTTGTTTTTAATTATTAAAATAATAAAAGTAAACATAAATATTATGGGATAACGTGCAAGTAGTAAATTATTTTTCTTGCGATTTCCGTCGAGTGTTCACTTATGAGAGTGTTCACTCACGATGTCCAAGGGTATATGTTACAAATTGTAGTGGTGTCAGATTTGGATATTTTTGTGACGTACATAGGACGAGATTTTCATGGTTCATGATTGTCGTTTCTGAAGTACTCTTCAGGAATAGGTTCTCTCAGCTAACTTATGTGTTTGTTTCCAAAGCTAATTTACAAGTGAAAATGTTATTATTCCACGTTTAAAAGATGATTAAATATAGTTAATATACATTTAATTTATTACTACACGGTTCCCAGGCGTCCACAAGCCAAATATTTTTCACTACCGTGCAACACGTGTGGAATCTTCTTGATGATGTTTCGTTACATGATGCTATAAGAATCTTCTATTAAATAAAATTGCCTGTATGTATGTAAGTTCCTCATACAAATCTACATCCGTGGGGCAAATTTCACCAAATTTCCTACACGTGTTCTTTGCGAACAGGAAACAAACCCTGCGGATGAGGAGCGGGAGTGGACGGGGGTAGGAATTTACAAACACGTTAAACGGTCCATATTTCCGTCGGATAAATATTTTTCGAGGCAAACACATTAATAGTACTTCTACCGATGTTTTCTGTGTATAAACCCCCTTAGGCTTAGGAGGGAAGCATCCTTAGGGGTGGTGGAGTGTTACATAGAAACAAATCAGCCGAGATTGGAGTTGAAACCATGGTCATGGATGTCGCTGACTTTAATTATGACATTCAACTTGTTGGTTTAGTTTTACGTTTACCCTTATAACAGGCGAGTGGAAGGGGAAAACAATGTGCGTATGTTCAGCATAATAAAATACATCCGTGGAGAAAAGTTGACCAAATTTTGAACATGTGTTCCTTTAGAACCGGAAACAAACACTGTGGGGTTAAGACTCACTGGCAGGAACGAGGGTGAACGGGGGTGTGATTTTTCAAACAAGTTAAACAGCCGATACTTGAGTCTAATAAATATTTTTCGGAGTCAATGCCATTGATAGTTTTTCTCCTAATATTGTTTGTGTATAATTTCAACCCTTTCGGCATAGGAGGGAACACGTTTATGGGTGAGGATAGAGGGGCGTTACAAGATTATAACGCATAACGAACCGAAATTGGAATAAAATCTGGGGTTATGGATGTCACTGAATTTAATTATGATAACCCCGACAACCTCGGGCACCCAGCTAGTGTTATAGGGGACAACAGGCTACATGAGGGTGATCCACATTGGGCAAATCCCCTTTAATAGCATAGGAAGGGATTTGAAAGGGGGATGCGGAGGGGTAGAGGAAGTTGGCCAAGGGTTACTAGGGCCCCCGGGCTATATTTTAAGGATCCTACCCGGCATTCGCCAAAAGAAATGCAGGGAAAACCTTAGAAAAACCTGCATTGGGTAGGTCGGGTATTGGGTACTTGTCCCACGCCATTCCGATAGCGGGAGAGGAGTTTGCTGTGGGGACGCAGCATTCCCTTCTCCGTGCCTCGACCAGTTTATGAGGCAGCTGGCCGACTATTCCAATGGGAATAGCAAACAACACTTACCGTATGCCCAAGGTCTGTGACCCCGGAACATACACCTCTCAAAACAGGCCGAGGTGCCTCGGCTTGTGGGAACCTTAGTTCAAAATCGGAGAGGAAAAGGCATACCCAAAGGTAGCCCCTTCGTATCTCTCCTAAAAGGTTCTGCCTGCGAGAGAACATCCCTCGCAGGTTACCTCTCCTAGCTAGTGTTATAATATAAGAGAATAATTTCTAATCTGATTATACACAAACAACATCGGGAGAAATAATATCAATCTCATTGACCAACGAAAAATATTAACAGACCCAATTATCGGCCGTTTGAGAAAGTTTGAAAATTTTCTCCCCCGTCCCCACAGTTGAGAATATGTATACGGAACATACACACAAACAGTGCATTTTATTTTTTAGAATTTTTTAGTTTGTTTATTTAGATTTAGATTTACGTACTTTTTGACTTTGTGGTTCTAGTAATTTATTTTTAAATTTTTTTTTTTTATGTTTCATAATTATCTTTAATTTTAAAATGGTAATAATAGTTTTTAGCTTAATTTTTTAATTTTGTTTTCAAAATTATTTTATGGTCTAGGACTTAAGCACTTAATATTTTTTATAAATTTATATATTCAGAGGTCTAGGATTGGCTTGTAATCAGCAATTGTTTTAATTGCGTTTCAGTTTTTTAATTATTTCTTATTTTATTTAAGTTTTTTATATTTGAATGTTGGCTTTAATATTTGTTAATATTTGTTAATAAATAATGATAGAATTAGTATATTTTTTGTTTAAAATAGTTTTTATTATTATTGGTGGAAGAAAGGGTAATCCACATAGTGGCAACTCCTCTCTTATAGTATAGGAAAGGGAGTGAAAGTGGGATGCGGAAAGGTAGGACAAATTAGCCAAGGGTTCAATGGGCCTGCTCAAAAATCCTGATCCATGCATGCACCATCTTGACATGTGGAGGCAGAAGTGAAACTTTCACGAACAGTAAGATATAAAAATCGTCATTTTTATTTTTCTCTAGCACTTCTTACATTCAGCTTACTTATATCAGGTAAAACGTAAAAGTTTTTGGTTTTGCGAATCTTAAATTACAATACCCTGTTCACAAAATGTTTTCGTGTATTATTTCATGGAAAATTTAAAGCCCGTATAAATTCTTGTTGTGACTTTTGTGGTAATATTATAAAATATGCTAGCGCCCAATAACGATATTCTGTTATGAACAATCAAATTCAACGTATAACTCAATTATAAGTGTGTCGTCAACGACACAACTGACGAATACCATTTAACTCAATTAATTAGATTTATTTCATGCTCGTAGTATAATTGGTCGTGGCGGCATGATATTTCCATCGTGTACGTAAATTTTCTGGTCAAACATTTTGAAATTTCGCTTTTTAGTGCTGTATTTTCCTGACTAAATTCTTTCGCGCTGCAAAGTTTTCTATTATTATATGTTCTACAGGCACCGAAACAGGAGGAGTTGGTTTAGATATGTTTAATTTTGTCAGTAATTTAGTGGTTGGGTTTCAAATCTCTAATCGGTTTTATGACGGAGCAATAAGCCTTATAAATTTATACAGCGGGTTAATCGTTTCACTTGTGGTCTATCTGGAGCCAAATTTCTATTTTTAAATTTTATAATCAGTGAAATTTCTGGATTCCTCTCCTGCTATTACCTTAACCGATCCCTGGTTAAAGGCAAGCTTTGGCACATGGCGCATATGACAGCCGTGATATTATGGTTTACTAAATTTAAATTGTTGCATCCGTCTGCGACGTTTCGACTTAATAATTCTGGTAACACGTTTTTAATTTCTTGGTATAACTCAACAGTGAATAAAAACTGTTGTAACCAGATTATCCATCTCAAATATATGTCGTTCTAGGAGTATCAACAGGATAAGAAAGTTAATTCTAAATGATTTATTCTAGTACTGAATTCTTTCTCTGTTAGACATGTTCGAGGTTTTTGTAGTGGTCATATAACGGCTAGAGCGTCTTTCTTAGTCACTGTACTGGGTTTCTGGAACTCTCAAAGTAATATTAATAAGAGCTATGATTCTAGGTGCTACATTACTTAGTGCTTGGTTTTGAATCCATGGTCACTTCTGTCAGTCTGGAGGTTAAATTCGGATGTGCAAGGATTATTAGCTCCTGAAACTAATATTTTATCCTGATAACTGATTTTTCATGCCTAGGTGTTCACTACCACGACTAGTTATTCTTTAATAAGCTGAACCGTGGATGCATGATGGTTGCAGGGAAAAATCGGGAATAATATTATGCACTTTCATAAAAATAGTTGCAGTTATTAGATTTTTCTAATAGACGGAATGCCACCTATTTCTTTTATTTTGTCTGGGTTCATACTAATCCCATTCGACAATGCCATGAAACCCAGAAACGGAATCTACATTATCATTGAAGATTTCTAATACTTCAAATAATTAGTTCAGTTGTACAAAATGTTCTTTTACATCTGACGAGCACCAAATAATTTATTCTACGTAGGTCAAAACTTAGGGTAAATTCCTTATTCTCAAGATATTAACAATGCATTGGAACAACGCCGCCCCACTATTTTTCAACTCAAAGTGAACTCTTTGAAAAACGCATGAGAATCCTTAATACGCGAGTACCCAGGGTGTATTTCCATCTGCCAATACGAATTAGTTTGGCCATTCTCTGTGAACCGTTTTTCATTTCGAAAATTGTGAAAAAAGTCCGTCGAATAATGGGGACATTCACGATAAGGCAGAGTAACTGAATTTAATTTTCAAACGTCAAGACATAATCGCAAATTTAAGTTTTTCTTCTTCTCAAATAATATTGAGCTAATAAAAATTGTACTATTTCTTCGATTAATAATTTTATCTTTTATTTTTGCTCCAGTTGTATTATCGTTGCTTAAACTGAGTTGCGTCTGACAGTTCTATTCTGAAGTGGCAGTTATTCTTTGGAGATTTTGGGTTTTTAAATATCCTACGATTTTCTTCTAATAATATTTTTAATTCTCCCTTGACTACAACGACCTCGCTTTTAATTACTTTCAATTTCTCCTTTATTAAATCCTCCACCTTTTCTAATTCAATTCAAGGTTTTTCTCTCAATAAAATATCCTCGTCGTCATTGTAAATTTACAGATTTTTTTTTTGCTTTTTATTAAACTCCGGAATTTTTTCATACTGATAACATATTTATCGAAATTCTGTCCGCAACTGATTCTCTGTTCGGCATAATTAATCTCGAAACAATATTCTTGCATAAAGTCTGAACCCAAAATAACCTCCTGATTTAACCGATCAACAAAAAACACACTTGTTGGAAACGTTGGTATCTCGTCTTCCTCTTGGTTCACTTTCTCCCAATATTCCTGAGATATTACTGGCACGTGGCTAGCGGTGTGAAGGAAGGCTCCTCCCGTTATATTTATTGATCTTAATTTCCAAAATATGGCATGTAATTTTGGCGACATGGACCACGTCTCGATTTCAGAGTGTTGCATAATCGATAATGGGCAAGAACATACACCTGATCCATCAAAGGCAAAAAATATTAAAATTAAATGGAACTACATTGGAAATAAATTATTACAACAAATTACCCATAGAAATAAAGAGGAGTCTAGTAGACTTTAGCAACTACAAACGTTTTGCTTTTACTCGATAGCTGAGTTACTATCTGCCTAAACACATTAGTCCATCTAGCATAATGGTTTTTATTATATCTTTAGACACACAAAAATGATTATCATTTTATATTAAAATCTATGTTACGTTTTCAAGTAGAACATAAGTACACTAGACTTGTTCAACACTTTTGTATGTTTGATGAAACAATGAAGTATTATTATCATTATTATTGTATTTGTGCTTGTGCAGGGGCGCTGGCGTTTGCGGAATTGGGAACCGTTGTCCCGCGTTCCGGGGCCGAGTACGCCTACTTCCTTGAGGCGTTCGGGAAGCTGCATTGGTTTTGGGGCCCGCTGCCAAGTTTCCTTTGCGTATGGGTCTACGTGGTGATCCTGCGACCCGCGGAGGTGGCCGTGGTCATGCTGACGTTCACGGAGTACGTATTACAGCCCTTCGCTGACGCGGGACTAACCGATATTCCTCAAGAATCTCAGAGACATCTGCGTAAGATCATCTCCATATTGGCATTGGGTAAGCAACATCGTTTATGCACATTTAGATTAATTTATGCCGTTAATAGCTTTCCAATGAAATAGGAGTTTACGGAAATAGCTTAATTTTATACACGAATATTAAGTAAGACGTCAACAGATATTAAGTATGTCATAATAATACAGTCAAATTTTAGATACAAAAACACACTGTTCACTTTTTTATGGTTTTATCTGTATCGGGTGTTTTTTTATTTAGTTATTTTTAAGATATTTAATTTTTTTAAATCTAACTCCACATAAACTAATAACCAGCTTATCCAAACTAAAATCTAACTTCTCAAAACTTAAATGTAACTCTCATAACTAAAATGTAAATTATGATAACTGAAAGGTAACTTCTCACTACTAGAATCTAAATAACTCTCTCTTGCTCTGTAAGCTCCCTAAACACCTTGGCTGTTCGAAATTTTTCCCCCACAGGGTATTGGATTCTGCAGTTTTTACCGAATCGGAATTGGATTTGTCCCCTCAAAAATCTCAATCAGGGGCATGGGAAGACATGGTCGCGATGGTGCCAATCTGGTCAAACATCTTGTATGCGCGTGCTAAAATCTTAAGACCACTGTTTAGCCTAACCAGTGACTGTTTATTATAATCTCCACAAAGGATTTCAGCGACTCACTATGGGTATCATTTTTTCTAGTCGGGTGACTGATTTGCCAAAAGTTTCTATCACGGACCCAAACACCCATGCCCTCGTCGGGATTCGAGCCCGGGACCTCTGTGATACGAGACAGTTAGGCTGACCTCTACACCACAGAAGGTCGTGCGCCAGGGTTGTTTTAATTTTCTCTGAGTACATGCAACCCTTGCCAGACCCAGGCTGAGAATATCAATTTCTCAAGATATTTTATTTCGTAAAATAAATTAAAATACATAAATAATAAATAAAATAACCTTCAATTTATTTATGTCGCTTGTATACACTGAACTTTTAATGAGAAAGAACTCGCTAGCAGACGCTCCGCATAGTTAACTGTTGTAACAAGACGTAAGTAAAAATAATTGTTTTTATTTAAGTAAATTTTAAAATAATTTGAGGAACTTAATTTTCCGCAATCTTTAGCTAATACCAATTACTTTCGTGGCCGATTCATAAAGTGTTATTTATTATATTTTTAAATTATTTATTCTAAAACGTAGTAATTTTCACAATATACCGTAACTCTCCCCACTATGTCACAAGTATATTATACTAACTGATATTTTTGGAGGATGGCTTATCGCATACCAGCTTTCGGGTCTTCATACTTGATTTTTTCTATTACTATATTCATAATTCTTGTTGGTTAAAAATAATTAATGCTACTATCAGGCTTCAGGACTAATATTTATTGCTAAAATTCAAATTATGAAGAGAGACTTGCAAGTCGATATAGAATTATTGTAAGGCGCTTTAATTTCTCAGAAAATTTATAATACTATTTGAAATGCAAAATATATATTTCTTTATGTCTGGCAGTCTAATGCTTGATATGATTCAAGTGTAAAACAATTAAACTAACCGATGGGCATGAGAGTCCGTGCGTGTTCTTTTTAAAGTGAGCTTAATACGTTTTAACCTAGAAATTATTCTTAGGGTTGCACTTTATCATATACATTATTATTGTCATTAGTTGAAAAGTATAGATTTTGAGTTAATATTATTAAAGTCGTTTCAAGTGAACATAATACCTGAAAGGATTTATGCATTTTAAAGATAACACAGTATTTATACAACTGCAATTAATCGGTTTCTGTTCACTAATTTATTTCTGTGAATAGTTATATCGTGTTTTCAAGTCGTATCCGCCACAGATCACGTGAGATAAGATATAATGATAGGCCTAGGAAGAACTTGAATATAAAATAGAACCTTATTAATTTTCCTCACATTTTATGTTAATATAGTTTAAGAACCAGTTTGTACGTGCATATAAATTAATTTAGGAAGAAATAAATTTCTTAATTTTAAGAACCTTCATAATAAGGTTGAATAATAAGGGTTGAATACAAAACGGCTCAGTGGCTTGTTTCGAAAATTAACTTTATTTAAAATATTTACTGAGAAAAATACTTTCGCGTTAGAAATGGTAAATTATTCCGCGTTTAAAAACTAGACACTACAGGAATTTATGTAGACAGAATTAGAAATGTAGCATATTACGTGCCGGGTCAGAGTCTTGGTAACAATATCACTGATGTAGTTTTATTATTTTACATAATTATCATCTTAAAAATGGTTGCTAAGGATGATGAACAGATAACTTCAAAAACTAACGAGCCGCCACTGTTAAGAGCGTTATTCAGTGCTTTTAATTATGAATGTATGCATCCTTACAGTTTGAGGGTATCATTTTTAAATTATCTCTCAAATGGATTCTGAAGCGTAAATTTAAATTTCAATCATTTATACAAAGAATGACGACAGATGGCAGAACAGTACTTATGATCTGTTCTTTACTTACAACTCGTTACATGTTGATTCTTGGTTTTGTTTCACATTATTCAACATACAAACACCCATAAATATCTTACCACGCACTGATCGACTTTCTCTGTCATATAAAACATTTTCTGCTTACCTACCGGGTAAAATATTTATTAATACACATCGTTGCTAGGTGAATTGCAGTTAATTTAGTTAACAATTATTTGCGTTTGCAGTTTAATAAAGAATGCATTTAATAAATTAAGCAAACACAAGATTTTATTAGCGAAGAGATGCCTCCCATATCTAGGCAAAATCAAAAGTTAAATTCATGAATTAATTTCAAAGACCATTGGGTAAAACTAATAATAATAATAATAAAAATTAACTGTACAAATAGCTGACATTAAAAAAACATTATTTAAACTAATTGTCAATTGATTGTCATAAAAACACAATATGAAATTGTATAATAATACAAAAAAATTAATACCAAACATAATATTGAAAGAATATTATAAAATCCACTTATTAATATTTTAAGCCAAGACCCTTTTTCAAGAAACTTTTTATTCAACATTTTCTAATAACGGCAGACAAAACTAAACAATTATCATAATGACTGAATAAAAAATAACTTAAAAAATGACCATACATTTAGACGACAAAAAAATGTATCCAGTAATTTGAAATGACTCTCACCATTCAGTAAATTAGATAATATTATACCACCAAGCCAATAATATAAATATATACTTTAATAATTAAATAAAAGCCTTTAATTAATTTAAATTTGCCTCATGTTATGGTAGCCAAAATGTAATAAACAACTATTAGCCTTTATTTAATTTAAAGAATCTGAAGAATTTAATGAATTTGAAGCTCCATTTAGGTAATTATTAAATGGAAGGTTTAATTAATTTAAAGAATTTAATTCATATAATTATTTATTTCCACTTTGTTGCTTTAACTCACAAACAATTACAATTTAAAATTTTAATTCCTCAGGGCCTTCACTGGGTTTGATAATGGACACAACAAATTGATTTTAAAATCTTATTAACAAACAATTCACATCTACTTAAACAATACGTCGATAGAAATAAATTAAATAGAAAATAAATTAACTTGACAATTAAAATAGAACGAAATTAAAAAGTAAAGAGATTAACTCTGATTAAAAATTAAAAAGAGAACGAAATCTGACTTCTATCCTTTAATTACGTTTACATAAATCATTATTTTGTATTTTGTTAATCACATCTGTCCAGCTGGTTCCAGCATTCCCTTTTGTTTTCGGGAGTACACTATTGCAAAATTTTTACACTGATTCTAATATCGGCTCACAGATTTTACACTCTTTAAGTCAACCTTGGTAGGCTCCCAGGAACTCGGATGATCCTCCTTTTTGTCAGCTATCTGGTGACCGCTTGCCTTATATGAATCCTGTGATTCATAGATTTGCTAGTCTTTTTACCGCTTGGGACTTAACTGCAACTTTACTTTTTCTGGCTGGCTACAGACGTACAAACTTCACTCCTTTCCTGGCTACTGATAGACGTAAAACTGCTAAATTAGCGATATTTACGGGATAATACTTCCGTGAATGTTTTTAATTTTTGTCTTAAATTCACAACTTTGTTTAATGATACGTTAAACGACGGCTAGTGTCTGCTCTAGTATTATTCGTTCCGTTCTCTGTAAAATCCCACCATCAACTAACTATCACAGTCTCGAGTTTTAGCGCGCATACGCCATTTTGACTTTCCGACAAAGTAACAAACCCGACTCCATTGTTACTTTGGAAACTCCTGCCGCTACAATTAAATTTTAATAAAACCAATTAATGGTCTAATTAATTAGCATTACAATACATATGTTAAAAACTTAAATTAATATAATAATAGTGTAATTAGAGGACTTATTAAGCTACATAAAAGTCATTACCCTTTCATATTAATAGTTCAAACTACAAGTTTTATAAGTTTTATAAAAAAAGTCTTGAATAATTGTTGTATTTAAAATGTAACGGAATCAAAAATAATATTTATAGCATAAAGCAATAAATAAAACTAAATTGGGACTATTTTTGATGTAGTGTCACTTTCATTGCTCTAATTAACGTTATAGAAATTATTCTGAGAAAACTTAAATTTAGATGCACTAACGGGTTGCGTCACTCTCGTTCACTGTTGTATCATTTTCAGATTGAATATATATTTGTTGGGAGTTGTGCACATAACACGCGTTTTACGAAAACCTTGTTATTTCTAGGTATCAAATCACTCTAAATAAAAGTTGAACCAAGTCACTATTTATCAATCTAATCTCAAAATTTAAAATTCAAAATGTTCGATATGCTTCTTTTTTATTTGCATGGGGCCAACAAAAATAGAAAACTACAATCACAAAAGCAGTACCACATCCGCTAACTATTATTGAAAACCAAAGCTTTCTAAATAAAGGGTTACAGAAATATTAAAATTCCTATTTCAATATTCAGATGACTATTAGGAAAATTTGTGAGACGTTTCTAATTCGATAATTTATGATATGTACATTAAGAGTATTAAATAATTTTAAAAAACAGTTATCGTACCTCGATTAACTATAAATCGTTTTAGTTATAATAGTTCAAATAATTTTATAATTTTATAATAATGAATAAGAAAACTGTAAATGTAATTTCCTTAAAAATCTGGGGAATATTTTCTACTTCTCCGATTATTCGAGATTCATTTACAACACAAATTTTCAGAAATATGTCGAAATTACAGTTCTAAATTTATTGATAAAATGTACAAATAGAACAAGCTGAAGATATTTAAACATATATAAACCCGATTAAAGGTTATAAGGTTTATAGTCGTCAAATAATACCCAGATACTAACAATAACAAAAGTTCTTTACTCTCCCGTCAGAATGACAGCCTTCCTCCATCACAACCTACACAAACACTCTTTTTATCCAAAGGTATTCCATATCTCTCGCTATTTTAATTAATCGCTATTTATTATTATTATTAAATTACAACACATATTTTATATCTAATTGCTTCCCATTGTTTCACTTGTGTTTCAGGCTTGATAACGTATATTAACTTCACGAGTGTGAAGTTGTACGTTAAAGTACAAAATGTATTCACTATGTGCAAACTTCTCGCTTGCTGTGTGGTAATTCTTGGAGGTGTGTACGAGCTATTCCTTGGTAAGTGATCTTTGTCGTTATTATCCTTCATGAAATTATGACTTAAGGAGGAAATAAATATACATAATTAAAACTTTAGTTTCGTATATTGAAGTTGATAGTATATTACTTGCATTATTAATCAGTTAAGCTGTTACTAGACCAAATGTAGTTTTTAAGCAGCCAAAAGTTAGTTGTTAATCACAATTACGAAATCTTTAGCACAAGTTCTGCGACGTTGTTGCTTAAAATTCTATACTTCAATAAACAATAAAAGTAAAACATAATAATTGCTTAAAAATTAAACATATCACTCTGAAAATTTAAACCACTATGCACCAGGCACGGAGAAGGGAATGTAGCGTCCCCACAGCAAACCTCTCTCCCGCTTTCGGAAGGGCGTGGGACAAGTATCAATTGCCCGACCTACCTGATGCAAGTTTTCTAGGGTTTGTCCTGCATCCTTTTTAGGCGAATTCCAGGTAGGATCCTTAAACGATTGCCTGGGGGTCGCAGTTAACCCTTGTCTTCCTTCCTCTACCCTTCCGCATCTTCCCCTTCAAATCCCTTTCTATGCTATTAAAGGGGAGTCGCCACCACGTGGATTACCCTCGTGTAGCCTGTTACTCCTACAAAAACTAGCCTGTTACTCTAAATAATAATAAAAAACGTTCACTTGTTGCAGCAGCCAGACATTCTCAAATAAAAAATTTGACATTCCAAAGGCAATCGGAATATATTTTAAGAAGAGTATAGTGATGTGAATAAGAGGTCATGGGAGGAAATCACAAATATAATGTTTGAGAAGAATTCTACAGTTCTAAAAATCAGTTTAAAATAAAATATTAGAGTGCCGTTCGTATTATAATTATTGAGAGAGGTTTTCTGTGGGGACGCAGCATTTCCTTCTCCGTGCCTCGACCAGTTTAGGAGGCTACCGTACAGTCGCTCCCTGGCTTTGCAGCTAGGCTGCCTAGTGCGCGGGCGTCTTTATGAACTGCTAAGGAATTACAGGTCCGTTGTTTAATATTCCTGTGAGTTAAATCATATATTCGGATTCTTAACAGGTAAAAAATATTATAATTGAACAATAACATTAATAATAATAATATAATTGTTGAAACCAATATCTTCTCAGTAATGAGTAATAAGATCTGATATCTTATTTTCACATTGCGTTTGTTTAGAGACTTAAGTTGATAATTATAATATTTTCCACGTCTATCTCTCTCGACTACCAGTCACGACCAGTCTACGGTTGAGCTGCTCAATATTTTGGTTGAGACAGTCTGGCTGCCAAATGCACGGCTGTCACAAGAAAGAAATAGGCCTCTCTTGTGTGCATAAGTAACTATTGCGCTTAAACAGGGATAATAGTGACAGTGACACCCGTGAACCGTCATGACCTAATCCTTCCTCCACCCGGTTGGAATCCCAGTAGTTATTTATGCAGCAAATACTCCGGGAAAATCTTGAATCATCGATAAACACTCACTTTGTTTGTGTATAAAGGATACTTTAGAACCTTATATTTTTCAGTTATAATTTTTGGATGCTATTCGGCACACTCAAAGATTCACCTTCTTGAACATTCAGGACAACAAAAGATCTTATCTTCTGTCCAGTGAGCAGATGATCCCTTAGGTCAACTCCTAGTGGACGTTCCCTACCCGTGTCCTAGCTTAGCGTTTGGAAGCGACGGTATTTCACGAGTTACAATAAACACATTAATTAACTCTGCTCATGTGTTGGAATAATTAACCGAACCTCTACTCCATCCACATGACTTAACATCTATACCACAACTTGATCACAAGCCTAGACAGTAAAATCCAGAATGTGTCCAGTAAGTTGAGAGATTATAGGTCACCCGGCCTCATATGATTCTACAATTATTACGCAAACTTTAATTCATAATAAAATTGAATAAAAATGCATCTCTGCGTTGGGTATTATATATAACGTATGACTTCAGGAAGTGTTGAGCACATCAGCAAAGGATTTGAAGGTTCATCAACTTCCGCCAAGGACATTGCGTTGGCATTTTACAGCGGACTCTGGGCCTTCGACGGTTGGTACGTTTATCGTCATTTTACCCATTTCAACCAGTCAGAATTTTATAAATCCATGTTTACTGGCGTGCCTTTCCAGGTCCATGGTGACAACAGTAACGGAGGAGGTGAAAAGACCAGAAGTGTGAGTATGCTTTCGTGCTGCTCAGATGGATACGGTATGTCCTGAGAATAAGGAGGGTTTGCTTGCAGGAACATACCGCGTAGCATCGCTATCGCCGTGCCGATGGTCACATTGCTCTACTTAATGATGAACGTGTCCTATATGACAGTCCTCAGTGTTCCAGAAATGATCACGGCTCCTGCAGTAGCGGTGGTGAGTAAACACACAAACCTCAATTGCTTAATTTGTTAATAAAACAAATGAGTAAGAAAAAATTGATTATTAATAATCATAAAATTAGTTTTTGGCGATGAAACATTGAAAAATTAAAATTTAGAAAATACATCTCAATCACACCCAATAAACTTTAGAACATTCTGTACTCACACAATATGAGTCTATATGACCTTCAATATATCGGATCCCATACGTCGAATAAGATAATGGGAAAAATATTAGTTAGATTAAAAATAGTACATTTAATAAAAATGATTATATTTGTATGTATGTATGTATTTACGATAATCTGTATACAGATTTAAACACGTAAACAGACAGATTGCAACAAAACTTCTTACACATGTTCTTAAAAACACGATAAATAGTAATGTGGGGGTGAGAAACCCCGAGCATAAAGGTGAAAAGAATTATAATTATAATGTGTGATAATTTGGTGTTAAATTAATGCGCGCGAACAGAACGTGACGTCATATCACACACGTTCACGCGCGAGATTGTACCCGCTTAACAAGAAAGTTCGTGTTAATAATTTCAGAAGCAATAAATATTTTGAAAATATTAAAAGTACTTTATAAGAATGTGAAAACGAATGATGATAAAAGAAACAATACGAAATGTCTTACGTTCCTTCGGAAAGTAAGTTGGAAAGCTAATTTTCGTCGCCATCCTTAATGTATCCAAAATTTATGCACATTCTGCGTTTTAAATGCGAAATTTGTATATTGGGTGGAGATTCAATGAATTACAATTGCAATTGGTCATAAAGTATTATTATATCTTGCATATTATTCCAGGAAATAATAAGCATTGTGTATAAGCTACGATTGGTGAGTTATGCGTATAAAAATTAAAGTATTCATAAATACGTACGGAAGTTTGTTTGTTGCCTGTTATTCAATAAAATTCAATGTAATTATAGCTGTTCAATTAATGCATTAGCGCACGAAAGGTTATACGAAACTAAGAATATTTAAATTGAATTTAAAGTACAACTAATTCTATTTGCAGTGCATTTCTCCACTTTGGTTTCAATATGAAGACTGAATATGTGTTATGTGCAGTAGAAAACAGAATTTTGAGTTTAGGTTAACGGTACACATTAGGTTGTCTGTCAGTGATAAATCATCTAATTTAGATTCCATATTTGGGAAGGACCTTTTAAATTTACACGTATATATTGTAATAAATACTAATTATTCTCAGTTAAACCCCGCGTTGGAGCATCAACTTGTAGTAAACCAATTAAATTACAAATTAATTCAATTGGCCCCACGTTTTACACCAATATGTAGTAAACGGTCTTATACTCTTCTATTATTAAACTTTGGGCGCCAATTTGTATTAAATACAAATAAATTACTTAAATATTAAAATGATGGGATGTTTAGTATGAACTCAAGATTTTAAAATAGGTAAACAGATCAATTTATTACCAAACAATTTACATTTACACAAGTAATCAAATGAATTTTTACAACAGTTATTAATTAATGTTATATAATGAAATTTAATCTTTCTCCTGGTTGTTTACTGGGCCTTTACTAAAACGAATACTTGTTAAACAACTTTTACAATGCAATAAACAAAATACATACTATAACCAAAGACTGAAGCCTTTCCCGGTGCAGTTGTTCAATATATTGTTCTCGGAGTTCAAGCCTAGAAGATGACGACAGAGCTTTTAGTCGTCGAAACGTTGCGTTCTACAATTATGCAAAACCCGGTTGAACTCCGAGAACAATATATTGGATACTATAACCAAATTTGAATTCTGAAATCTGACGATTATACCTTTACTTAAAAGTTTACAACTATGAATACTGTGAAAATTGAACTTACAATCTCTGGTAATCCATGCAATTTGGCTCACTCGCATATGAACACTCACTCACTTTATACAGGCCATAAAGAGCGCCAAGTTGTGCTCACACTTTATACTGACCACTTTCGTCAGTCCAACTACGCAGATTGTTCACGTAACAGCAAATTATAACCACACGACTGCAACTTTCGTCTGTCCACAGCCAGCACTCTTCGATAACTCACAACGAATTTCTCCAAACAGACTCTTCCTCTCACGACGAATTCCTATTTATTTTGGCCACCTAACAGGACCCAACGTTCACCGACGATCTCTTCGAACAAACTGACTGATGACCGATTGATTTATCTCGGCCATCTAACCTGGCCTAATCCGGTCTCAACGTCCACAGACAAACTCTGCTGACAGACTGATTACTGATCTCCTCTTACGACGACTTATATTTCTTTCTTTTGCACACTTTACAACGAAGCCGTGTGCATGTCTTCCCACACCCTCGTCTGAATTGCCATCTGTCTCCCAATAATCCTCCATTACTTCGTCGTTGTGTACCACTCGTGTCCCTTCTGCCACTGATAATTCGAGTCCGAAATACAACTCGGGCTGGCCTTTTACACTCAGCTCTACAGAGTTCGAGCGTACCTAGAGAGAGTTCGGGTGCACTTTCGCTTCTCCCCCAGAGTTCGGTTGCACTCAGAGTTCGTGTGCAAAGCTGCACACGGCAATACAGAGCCGGGCGTACACACATTAAACTCACCCTCCTTTAATTTGCCATCTGACGCTCAATTAATCCATCATTATCTCCTTCTGTCTAACCTGCGTGTCTTCTGCCGTTGACTACGCAAGTCCAAATATTTGTTTATTATTAATGATTTATTTTAATTACTACAATATATTTCTCAGCCACTAATAATAAATTTGTGAAAAATTTATTACACAAAATTTTCTATTAATAAGTTGGCGTACTCCGTTATTTTTTTGCATTTGTTTTATAAAGTGAACCGTGATTCATACTTTAAGTATCAGGTTGTAAAAAATTAGATGGAACAGTGGTTCTCGTGGTAACTATAATGAATTTGTCGCAATTATAAACTGAGATTATTTAATATATGTTGGCAATATTAATTTTTACAACTTAATCTCAGGATACTATAGTTTATAGTCTGAATCAATAATTACTTTTTATACACACAAATAATAGTTTATCACTGGGATAATCTTTAATACACTTCGGTATTATGATATTTAAAAACAAATACGTTAAGTTTTACAATTCAGTGGTTATTTCTTCGGTAACCAATGAAACCATGAAACGAGGACAGGTCATTTCGATTAAACTTAATCTATTTTGGCCTTAGAAGAGGTTAAATGTGAACTGGCGGCAGCTCTGATTGAAATCAGGTTTCCGTGAAGTCATACATGAAAAAAATAAACTTTGGCAGAAAGTAATATCTAACCCTGATGACGTAAAGTTAATAAGAGTTCACAGAATCCAGATGAAGACAAGTTTTAACATGCTTTACACAAACGGGTTAAACTGAAAAGCCATGTTGCGTGTCTCGTCCTGATTGACCACCATCTCTGCTGTCTTGGTACCGCTAACCGCGCCCGAGCATCCTCCTACCCCGTTCCCTTCTGACGTGAATTTGTTTATCCTTGCGTATAAGTTAAGCCAATACATGATTCCACGCTTTACTGACCTGGAATCCCACGACCAAATTCATTAGGTTGCAATTGCTGGTTCTAATTGAAACTGCCTCCATTAAAACACTGTTCCAGTAATTTCCATATTTGTGTTAAGACTTTTGTGTCTTCGAATAGCATCTTATGTCCCGTGTCTAAGGATTGACTTAGAGAGATTTTTAAGGCGGGTGTTTCTTTCATGCTCTTTTCCCCTCAACTCTATGGTACTAACAGTCTGACCAATATAGTTAAGTCCACATTCACACGGGCTTTGGAAGACGTTTGATGTTCTATGGTCTGTTTTATCTTTCACTGGTCGTTGAAGGTCTAGAATTTTACTTTTAATGTCAAAGAATGTTCTATATTTGTGTTTAGAGAGCAGTCTACTAATATTGGCCGTCATAATGAAGGAAAGCCGTGTTTGTTTCTCGGATATCTTCCCCATTAGTTTTCATTTCCATGTTGTTGAAAGCTGTGGTAATTTTAGTTTGGGAATATTTATTTTCTAGGAAGAACGTTTTAAGGTTTTAATCACTGTAGGGATGTTTTGCTTGCTTTAACCTGTGTGGAAACTCAAGAACTGTTTGTCCAGAATATACACCGGGAAAATCTTCGAACTTTGATATAGTATAATATATTATGTATAATGTACATTTTATTTAAATTTTGCAACGCGTTTGTCTATGTCTGGTGAGTAGTTGGTCATTGCCATTCGTATGTAATTGTCGAGGTGATTGTCAGTCATTCTGCGTCTGTATTTTTTTTAAGAATTTCAGTTTCGAAAAGGCAGGCATACAGGTAGTAACAGAGCAACGCTGAATATTTTTCTATTGGTAGGTGTGCCCCCCCCCCTTTTTCCGAGAGTGATTTTATTATTGATTTAACTTTTATAAAATGTTTTAATTTTTCCTACTGTGTATGTGTTCCAGTTGAAAATTTCAGGAACTGAAAGCTTTGTATTATATATATATATATATATATATATATATATATATAATGATGGCTAATTTAACATTAATATACGTGTAATATATATTTTGTAATATACACTAATGATGGGCTTTTTAAATGAAAGATTGATAAAATTTGCAAAAACTATTTTTATTTGTGGCAATTACTCAAACAATTACAAATTTATAATATTGAATTTCTCAGGGTCTTCACTGGGTTTGATAATGGACAAATCAATAATATTTATAATCTTATCAACAACAAATCACAATAAAAAGAGAAGAAATTTACTCGCCAATTGAACTAGAACAAAATTAAATTGTGAACGAAATTAATAAGTCAAAAGATAGACTCAGATTCTACACCAAAATGTTATATGATGTCAGGAACTCGGATGATCCTCCTTTCGTCATCTATCGGTTGACCTCTCGCCTTAGGTGAATACTGCGATTTGTCGATTGGGTAGTCTTTATTGTTCCGGACCGAAACTTTTGCTATTTCTGGCCGGCTATGGACACAAAAAACTGCTTTTTCTTAGCAGGTTTATACGTTATACTTTTATGAATGTTTTACTTTGTCCTGCTAATTTCCAACCCTGTTGAATTCTCCTTCCAAAAACTGTTATACCTCGACGAGGTCTTTCCGTGAACTGTATCTCACCATATCTCCCTGCGAACTGTACTCTCGTCTCGCAATTTGAGCGCGCATACGCCATTTTGACGGACCTTTCGACAAAGGAACAGAGCCGGTTTTTCTATTGTTGTTACAAAGCTCTTGCCGCTATAATGGGTTTCTCAAACAATTTATATTTTTATGTTGAAACAATTAATGTCCTAATTAATTTGCAATACAATATATATATATATATATACCACACATTAACCTTAATATACGTGTAATATATATATATATATATATATTTTTATACATATTACACGTATATTAATGTTAAATTCTCCATCAGTTGCTTTCTGTCGTCATACAACTTTGCTACTCGCAAATTCGTAAATATACACCAGCTGATTTGAATATCAACAACAGTATGACATAACAATTAAGGTTTTTAGCACAAACATATTACATTTTAAAACACAAAATTATTTATTAACATTTTATTTTATTTATATACTGCTCGCATTTGATTACGACAGAATTTTGCTCAACTATTGGGGCGCCAGTAGATTGACTGAAAATTTTAGTAAATTACCGTAAAAGTTACAAGAATTTACATAAAAATTACACCAGATTTAAATTTACCGTAAAATTCATGTGGACTATTTCTCGAGAGGTTATTATGAGTCGAAAGTTGCTAATCCCAAAACTGAACATTTGAATTTTTATATCATATAATTGTGATGAAAATGAAAAATTTACGCCGGATTGAAAATTAAAAATAAGAAAGATAGCCAAATAACTAAATAAGAGATAATGCAAATACCACACAACGTTTCTCGAAGCCATGTTCCTTTCAGCAAGAAAGTAACAGGCTTCCAGAAATGCTGTGTGGTATTTATATTACCACTTTTTTTCCCCCCATATTTGGCTATCTTTCTTATTATTATAATAGAAATTAATGAAAATATTCGTCACAAAAATAAAAGTGTTAATTTATGAAGTTACATTTTTCTTTGGATTGCTCCCAAAAATGTGTATGTTTCACCTTGGCTTCCAGTCGAACGTCCCAAGCACGTCGCCTCGTTGGTCTCCGGATCCGACTGCTCGTCACAGCGTACACGATACAACAATTCGCTACCTGTGATAGCTACAGTTCTCTAGACTCGTTCAGCTTCCTCGTTTTTCATCCTAACACTTTTAGAGTTTTGTAACTACCTGATTTACACCAATGATTGAAACTATTAAAAGTGCTTTCACTGCTATATCCAGTATTCCAACGGTGACGACGCTGGCCACCGACGAGCATTACATTGCTCACTCAAACATCTCCAAATGAAATTCCGTCGTCCTGATCTGGAGCGTGTCCCAAAATTCAGAGGAATTCACCAATAGGATACTTTCTATCAATTGTCCGTTTCACGCAACTGAAACAATTAGCCATGGAACCCAGCCAAGAATATTAAACTGTGTTCAAGGCTTGCAATGTAGCAAAAATTTACAATAAAATAATTTAATATGCTATTAATTCATTACAAACGAATCTACAAATATCTGAGAATATAATATGTTTATTTCAATTATATATTAGAGTCATAAAAATCTAACTACTTTACAAAATACAGATCATGTTGTAAATAAGCGTATATTAATTTTTGACGTTGTTATAAATACCATGGAGATGTTTGTACGACTACAAAATCTTGCACTGAATTCACAGACTGACACACAAAAGTATCTCGTGAAGTTACTGTATCCATTTAAATATTTTATTATTCATACTTCCTCAAGATTTTGAGCTTTATAAAATAAACGCTCTTTCTAAACTGGCCCTGAAGCAAGTTTTCATCTTTCAGGTTTTTGGTGACCGTATTCTGGGTGTCATGAGCTTCATTATTCCTATTGGAGTAGCACTTTCAACTTTCGGGTGTGCCTTAGGAATACAATTCAGCGTTACAAGGTAATACGTTACACTGTAAATAGTATAATTGTCCATCTTGTGTAATGATATGAGCTAAATGAAGAGAATTCTTGTTGAATAAGAAAGATAGACAATGCAGACGAAAAAAAAGGGTAATATAAATACCACACAACGTTTCTGGGATCCTTGTTCCTTTGGTCAGGTGTTAAGAAGAGCCTAGAGAAACACAACTGCAGTGGTCAGCATTCTTGTTCGTTTGCATAACATTGCGATGCTAGGACATAGTCACCGATTTCCACTTGCTACTTGTTATATTTTGCTTACGAATTCAATTTGAACTCTGCCGATTTGGAAGAGGTTTGTTACATTTTTAAGCAAAATAATAATTTGTTGTGTCTAGAGAGAAAATGTTATTGGCAAAAGCCCAGCTAACAATTGGTTCTGTCGTTTCAAATGTGGCAATTTTGACGTGTTTCAGCACGATCAGGAATCCATCGAGGTTTAAATACCACCTGATACCTTACTATGACATATTTTTTTTACCAGAACCAGTACTACGAACAGATAGATGGAGTAGCCATGGGGTCTCTACTTTCGCCTGCCGTCGCCAACCTTTATATGGAATACTTCGAGGAGCTGGCTCTTGAGAAGGCTCCACTAAAACCTACTTGTTTCCTCAGGTATGTGGATGACACATTTGTCATCTGGCCCCATGGCGAAGAAACGCTTCCCATCTTCTTAGACACCTCAACAGCGTCCATCCCAATATCAAGTTTACCATGGAGGTAGAAACTAGAAGATCTCTGCCATTTCTGGACGTTTTAGTATCCCGGAGGCCAGACGGGACGCTCGCTCACTTTGTATACCGGAAACCAACACATACAGATTTGTATTTGCACGCCAGCAGTTACCACCACCCCACCCAAAGGTCCACAGTTCTGAGTACACACGCCCGTACCATCTCCGATGGGAAAAGCTTAAGGGGAGAAATTAAATTACTCAGAGAAACCTTTCGCTACAACGGCTACTCGGAGGAACAAATTCGAAGGGCAATAAGGGGCAGGAAGCTAAGGAATATTGAACAGCCGAAAAGTGAGAAGGTGGCTTTCCTCCCCTATGCGGGTAGCACTTCGGGAAAAATAAGCAGGATCCTGGCGAAGCATGACGTCAGAACTGTCTTTCGGCCGCAGAGGCCGCAGAGGCCCCCCCTCTAAGGACAGCCTTGGCCTTAGAACACCGGGTGTGTATGAGGTCACGTGCGAATGTGGCCAGACAATAAGAACGGTGGAACAGAGAATGTCCGAACACCTGAGGTGGTGGCGGCTAAAACAGCTGACAAAATCCACAGTGGCTGAACATGCTATTGTAACCGGACACCGGTTAAATCGGGAAAAAACCAGGTTGCTAGGCCACGCCAGTAACTACTGGGACAGTGTTCTACTGGAGGCAGTAGAGATTGCAAGACAATCTCCTGAACAGGGACACAGAGTACGGTTTCAGCCGGGCCTGGGGGCCTCTAGTCGCCGACCTGAGACGACAAGCCCAAGCTCGGGACGCTGGAGCTTCGCATAACTAGGGAGCCGGTCACGCGAATCCCGAGTCCGACCCCGCCGGACAGGCGGTAGGCGGCACCAACACTCGCCGCACGAAGCCAGCTGGAGATACGAGCGATACCCCACCGCAGACTGAGGCGCCAGCCAATCAAAGGATCACCTACCCCCGCCGCTGCCGCAAGCATATATATAAGGGGGTCCGCTCACCTAACTCGACACTTCGCCAGAAGATGATGACGCTGCATGTCATCGAAACGTCGCGTGCTATCGACGAGTTTACCCGAGAAACTTTAACCGGGAAAACCTTCGTTCTACAACCATCTGAATACTTTAATCCAGGATAAACCCCTTCAATGTACTCGAAATTTACCAATGTTATGTCCAGTAACCACGCATCCATCACGTAGAAACTGCAAGTGTGGTTAACGCACATTTTAAGTCAAAGAAAAAAATAAATATTGAAGTGGGTATTATTGCAACAATTCTTCTTCGTCGCCATTGAAGACTAACAAAATAGACCATCGTATCCAAGCTACAGGTATCTAAAACTGTGCCATTATGTTATCATCGAAAATTGAAAGAAATCACAGAGTTCAAATAGAAAGCCAACACGCAGTGAAAACTTTTCTGCGTATCCACAGAAGATAACAGCATTGAATGGGGAAAATAGGAAAATACCGACAATTATGCACGTCAGTGAGTTAACACAGTATTAAGTACAGTGACTTCTCACTACGTCACCCCTTCAAATTCGAATATATCCGTAATTATGAATTTCCGTAAAAAAAATTTTGACAATAGTACATAAAAATAAATGTGATATATTGCCCTACGACGAGAGACATTTGCAACTGCTATTATTAGACTGTAGTAGGGGTTTCTGAATTCCAATCAAAATTAAATACCAAACTACGCATTCTGTTTTAGCTTTGGAGGAAGACCAATCTACAGCAGTGGTATAATTAATGATTACTTGTATTGCGATCGCTTTTATCCTCACATAATTTATCAAAGTTTGTTAATTGGTGAATTTTTTAGAAATGCCAATTTTGGTATCAAATACAATTATTTAAAAATAAGGTGATTGCAAAAATATTATTGAGAGCGACTCCAGATATTTGTAATGTATCTTCCTTTCCCAAATTGCGACACTGGTCCTTAATTCCATATTGGTAGTGGAAAAACTATTCTGAAGACAATGATGCAAGGAAATATATTGTTCAGTTCACGTGAAAAACTCATGTGTAAAAGTTATGAAATAAGTACTGTAAAGAATTTTTTTTATTGGGCTGGGTTTTTACGTTAAATCAAAAAATATTATTAATCATTTAAGAAATTTTTATAAGTTTATTACAGTTAGGCATTAAAAACTCTTATCTCAGACACCTGTGGATTACGTAGAAGAGATTAGCTGCCCGTTATCAAATACGTACTGCTATTTCTGTGTTCTGTTCGTCTGCTGTAGCTCTCGTAACCAACGTAATGACGCCTCCGAATCTCACAGCTGGCAGAACGGGTTAACTGCAGCGACGACCTAGTCAGGATCACTGCATGGCGTCGACTCAGGGGTTGACCACTGGCTAAGGCGTCGGCCTCCGGGATTTTATTGCGACGTACTGGCTAAGTCGTCGGCTCAGGGGTTGACCACTGGCTAAGGCATCGGCCTCCGGGATTTTATTGCGACGTACTGGCTAAGGCGTCGACCTTCGCGATTTTATTGTGACGTACTCGTGCTGCCCACTTGTGTACTAGACGACGTGGCACGTAATTCTCGCTCCTCAGAGCTTTTGTGCTTCGTGACCTTTTTGCATTATGCAATTGCACTATGAGCGGAGTTCATCACTAACAACTGTGCCTCAGTAGCGCATCGACCAGACTGACTCATTTTATTACGAGCGGTGCAAGTCCGTTAAATTCAAACGTGCTCCATATTGCCACTCTCTGCCGTTATACTTTAAAAAGCTTCTCATATCTTGTTAATAAACATAGTGAATACACTTCAACTCATTTAGTTTTCATATTTAAGTTCCCTCCATTATAGCCTCCCATTCTTTTCACTTTTTTCATTATTAGAAAACTTGGTCGAAAATGTCATTGTTTCACTGATTCTTCCGTTGTTACAAGAGTTATAACAGGAAGCTGCAGTTCTGTAGTCAACAATGGCCAACAATTCAGTCATGTTGAGGCCAGCAATCGAGAAAGGACACGAAAATTATTTGAATGGAAATATTTATCCTCCACACCCACGCACACCTCATCCAACATTTCACAGAAAACAACTCCCGGCATCCGTCCGCCAATGTACGACAATGGCCAACAATTCAGTCATGTTGCGGCCAACAATGGAGACAGGACACGAAAAGTATTTGAATGGAAATATATATCCTCCACCCCCACGCACACCTCGTCCAAAATTTCACAGAAAACAACTCCTGGCATCCGTCCGCCAATGTACGATTTCGAATTCTCCAAACTACAACAAACAACACTTCCGAAGACAAAGTAAATAAAAACCAAAATACACGCGTTACAGTACATAATGTAACGATGTCCTCCACTATTCTACTCTCTTCCTTCGCCACTTACAGCTAGTATATATAACTGTTAAACCTCCGACTCCTCTCTGATAAGTTCAGGCGAACCTACCCCCCACACTAGCCTCTCTTCTCAACTTGTCTACACCTTTAAGCCTTCAAGATCATTCCTAGATCTTCTTTCCTTTCTCAGTCCACAAAATCAACTCCACGAAATCTTGGCCAGGTTTCACGGCGTGACTCTGCTGTCAAGGAACACGTCGTTGAAAACTTTCAGAAAATCATACAAATCAGGTACTTTACAGAACAATTTAAGCTTAATTGAAAACAATGTAAATAATCCCAGGATTATTAGCTTCATTTGTACTTAGAGAATTATATTATTAGATTCGTTTTATAAAAAAAAATACTAAATTGTAGGAGCAAAGAAACTGCAAACTATCGAAGTTCCGTTACTAGGGTAAAAACAGTAGCTTCCGAGACTTGGTCGAACTCAAACCTGTAGTAGAGGACAAATTAAGTTTGGTTCTCGTTAGTTGTATGTCACGTATCGTCATTAAATATTAGAAAGTTCGTAGAGGGGGCTGCTTTTGGAAATGCTCTCCGTTTTTGAACTAAGGTTCCCACAAGCCGAGTCATCTCGACCTCTTTTGAGAGGTGTATGTTCCGGGGTCGCAGACTTTTTGGCATACGGTAAGAGTTGCTCGCTGTTCCCATTTGAACAGTCGGCCAGCTGTCTCCTAAACTGGTCGAGGCACGGAGAAGGGAAACTACGTCCCCACAGCAAACCTCTCTCCCGCCATCGGAAGGACGTGGGACAAGTATCCAATGCCCGACCAAGTTGATTAAGATTTTATAGGGTTGTCCTTTAGTTTTAGGCGAATGCCGGGTAGGATCCTTAAAATACAGCCCTGGGGCCCTAGTTAACCCTTGGTTACCATCCTCTACCCCTACGCTTCGCCCCTTTCAAATCCCTTCCTATGCTATAAAGGGGAGTTGCCACTATGTGGAATACCCTCACGCAGCCTGTTAAAAATATGTATTGGTGATCGCATGGACGAGCTACTGTCACCAGTAACAGAATGCCGGCTTACTGCGAATCACTGCGCCTTTGGCCAACATTCCCGATGTTCCCGCCGCTCACATTGACAAAACGACGCTCAAGCTGCCTCCTGTGTAGCCCGATGACTTCGTTCTCTGGTTTTCCCAGGTGGAAATGCACTTCACTGCAGCTGGAATCTCACCTTATCACACCTAGTTCTCGCACGTGGTGAGCCAAGTGGCGTTCACTGTGATAGACATCGTCGTCTAACCGCCTGATACTGAGTCCTGAAAGCGGCGTTGATCTAGCAAATGTCCCTGCTGGACGGACTTCTTCCTGACACTGAGCCTAGAGACCGCAGTTACTTTACCGAATGCTCTCTTTAGCGTGTGCGCACTTGGTACCAGCGATCCCCCGCGTTCGTCGTGGTTACGCCGCATACCTCCGCTGTCACGTGTCATTCGGATAAGGCCGGATTTGGCGGTGGATGATTTAGCCAGCCAGGTTGATCTCAAAGTCGACTATCTTCCGACGGTCGCCCTCCGCCGATCCAGGCCATAGGATCGACATCCCGACAACGTGGCGCTTCCAACTATTGGCCTGTACCAAATGGCCGAGGCGAGCCTTCTGCTCCGAACGGGCACTGCCGACGTCTCACCGGACCACAATACCTCTCACCACCCCGCTTGGTAACCACGTGCCAGCACAGCTACGTCATCCCATGTGCCCGTCTGCTGGTTTCATTCCCGCTTTCGCGATTGGAAGCGCAAATATATTCCACCTTGAGCCTATGGTTCGGGAAACGACGGGGGGCTGCAGTAGCGGGCCCGCCATTTCGGATAGTCACCCACCGTTTTCTCGTCGCTTTCAGTGGCTTCCGTGACTCGGACTCTCTTTAAAAAAAACTGTAAATTTAATTATTTGTTGATAGTTTTGTTGTGTTAGTTCATTATTTTGATTTCGTAAGTTTTTTGTTTACTTTAGTTTGCCTTTGTTATGTTGCATAATTATACTATAAATCTAATCATTTGTAAATACCCTCTCTTTAGGAAAATACCTGAAGAAGATACAAATAGGTATCGAAACGTTGTTACAATATAAAAAACAAATAAAAAGTGTTTGTACAAGATCATCAATTGTTTTGATAATTCAAAAACAGACGTTAAATTAAAACATTTGTAAATAATTTTCTACCTTTTTTTTCGAAATCACTCACTTTTCGCGATTTTAACTAACGTCATACACAGAGTAAAAGACCCATTTTCATCCAATATCGAGATCTGATCTTACGATATCCTCGGTATCTCTACATTTGCGCATGAACTTGAAAGTTTCTGATACAGAAGGCGGTTAAAGAATTTTTGATTTAATAGACGATTTACCAGTACGTCTTTTCCGTAGGTTGTGCTACGTTGCGGGCCAAGAAGGTCACATGGTGCAAGCCTTGTCCTACGTGCACATGAGGAAGATGACTCCAGCGCCAGCAGTAGTAATGCAGGTAACCACAGTGACGTTACAGAGGATTATTGCTCATTCTAAAAACTCCTTACAAACCGCACTATATGTTTCAGGGTCTCATCACTCTGATTTTCATCATGATCGGGGATATCGAACCACTTATCGATTTCGCTAGTTTTCTCATATGGATCTTTTACGGACTGGCGATGGTGGCTTTGCTTGTCATGAGGAAAACCAAGGCTGACGTCGAGAGGCCGTACAAGGTAACACACAACAAATCATAAAATACTAGACACTTCCCGGATTATTTTGTCTATCATATCTGTATAACTTGAAAGGTGTAGCAAGACGTGTGAACGTAAGATGCGCAAGATGGTCAGTGCGGAGTGGGTGTTGACCGGAGCTCAGTTCATAAATGCCCTTTGTGTTGGCAACTTGGAAGCGAAAAATCCATTCTGAATACATTGACGCAAGGACATATTTTGCGTTCAGTTGAGGATATGTTGTACACTAGAAGCCTCATCCACAAAAGTTAAGAGATTATGAGTACTTGGTATGATAAAAAGACTTTGCTTCTGTCCGTATACCCCGTTCGTAAGAATATAAAATGAATGTTTTTAAGAACAATAGTGGCATTACTCCAAGACAGACTACAATTCTCCCCTCCACTTTCTCCCTTCTTTTACTGCGCATCTTATAGGACAACTGTAACCTCTCCGACTATATATATATTTGTTTCTGAATTATGTTTCCTCGTATTAAGATCTCTCCAACACAGCAATATCCATGCAATAATCATTAAAAAATTTTCATCTTTATTCTTTAGTAGTTCGATGCCATTTGCATTAAAGCTTATGATTCTTACTGATCTTGTATTGATTTTAAAGTAAATTTGTGATGACTACTGTTAATATATCGAGTTTCTCTAAATATGTTTTTGCGTTTTTAAGATAAATTATTGTCCCTTTTATCTTTATCATATAACTTTTGGCTTTTTTAAACAGTTCATTGATGTATTCAAAACTCTTTATTTTGCTATCTTTCTTGTAGTTATGATTCCTCTGTCGTACGTTAGCATTTAACCTTGGAACATTTTCCTATTCTGTGTAGTTCTTCTCGATTTTTGTTTTTCTTTAAACAGTGTATTTTCTTCCATTGATTTGTTGGAATTGGCTTTGTTTTTGTCGTGCAATTTCTGGAAATTCGCTCTATACTTTGTTGGAACTCGGCCTCTGCTATTGAAGCATATGTATGGTACTGATTTCTCCTTCTTGCATATTCCGCTTTCATGCTGGCCACCACATTTCACACAGTTGCCCGGCAGGCAACAGTAAACGACAGATTGTCCGATTATTTGGAAAATGAAGCTGTATTTTAATTGCAGTATATTCAATGCTCTTGATTGAAAAGATATATAAGGTAATCCACATAGTGGCAACTCCTCTCTTATAGCATAGGAAAGGGACTGAAAAGGGGATGCGGAAAGGTAGAGGAAGTTAACCAAGGGTTAATTAGGGCCCTGCCCTACCCGGCACTTCGCCTAAAAGGGATGAAGGGAAAACCCTAGAAAAACCTGCATCAGGTAGGTCGGGCATTTTGTTCTTCTCCCACGACATCCGACGGCGGGAGAGGGGTTAGCTGTGGGGTCGCAGCATTCCCTTCTCCGTGCCTCGTCCAGTTTAGGAGGCAGCTGGCCGACTATTCCAATAAGAATAGCGGACAAGTATTACCATATGCCCAAGGTCTGCGACCCCGGAACATACACCTTTCAAAACGGGCCGAGGTGCTTCGGTTTGTGGGAACCTTAGTTTTAAAAAAAAATGAGAGGAAAATGTATCCCTAAAGATAGCCTCCCCCAGAGCTCTCTGAGAAGGGTTACCTGCATGAGAACAGCCCCACGGAGGCTTACTTCATGCTCTTGATTTTTTTAGTGTATCAGGCTACATGAGGATAATCCACGTGGCGGTAACTCCCCTTTAATAGCATTAGTGCCCCGGGTTTAAGGATCCCACCTGGCATTTACCTAAAAGTGATGTAGGACATACTGTAGAAAAGCAGCATCAGGTTAGTCGGGCAATTGGTCCTCGTCCAACGCCCCTTCCGATGGCGGGATAGGGATTATAAGGGCTTCATTTAAGTGTTACTCTTTTCGTAACGTGACTGAATGAGTTTGCATACCCAGGAATGATAATGCGCTGACTTCATGAACGAATCGTTGCCACACACGTTAATAGGAACGTGGTCCAAAAAACCTAAACAACGAAGATTATTATTACATCGATCAAGAAAGGATTACACTTCGAAGGTAAAGCCAAGACTTTAGAAACTTGAAAATTACTCGAGAATTGTCAAATACGCTAACAGATTATGAGCAACTAATGGTTGTATTTTTTGTTTAATTTTGCAATTTTTTAAATACATTACTTTTTTGTATTTTACCAATTTGCTGCATTTTTGTAAAAGTTATGTTTACAGGAAATTTATTTTTGTAGG
This sequence comes from Zhengitettix transpicula, assembly GCA_037074705.1. Taxonomy (NCBI): domain Eukaryota; kingdom Metazoa; phylum Arthropoda; class Insecta; order Orthoptera; family Tetrigidae; genus Zhengitettix; species Zhengitettix transpicula. The sequence continues at coordinate 69,213,993 of CM073590.1, read as the reverse complement.
TTCCGCTGGTTATTCCAGCATTTGTGATTTTGGTAGCTTTGTTCCTATCTGTGGTTCCAATCGTGACGGATCCTTCACCTAGATATCTCTTCGCTCTCACTTTCATCGCTATGGGAGTTGCAGTTTACACACCACTTGTTTACTACAAGAAAAGACCACGAATAATGGGTACGCTAATAAAGATTTTTTAATTTGATTACTTGTATAAATGATTAATTACTATATTTTAGGTCTTTAACGTAGTTGACATCTGGTGAAATCCACCCCATATGCAGAATGAATTATCGTCCATAATTTAGATAACACTTGATTGCCGCGTATTGACAATAATCGTGAAGCAATTGGAAATACAATTTAACACTACAAAAAATAAATCTTACGTACTGGGTACTTAAAAATCGTACATTATTTTCTTTGACAAGAAGTTAAACTCAAGCTAACACAATTTTTAAATTACTCTTTCAACACAACTTCCTTGACATGCGAGATATCATTTTACCAAAACCTCTGAATTTAAATCGCTATAATAAAAAAGATGTATGTTTGAATATTTGTATGCTTTTATTTTATTAATAAAAATTCAAACGTGTGGACAGATTTCAACAAAAATTTGTATACATATTCTTAAATACACGCGGAAAAGGACTGTGGGGTGGGATGCCCCTACCATAAGGTGGAAAGAAGTTACTGTAGTTGAAATGATTTGCCAATTTGAGTGAAATATTACTGCGCGTGTAGATATTTACAAAAAGATTGCCCGTAACGTCACTGCGTAGGTTCGCTCGCTCGAGATATATGATGTTACTGCACAAAAAAAGTTCGTGTTACATAATGAACTAAACTGGAAATAGAGATTTAGATTTATAATGAAAATATGAAAGAATTAAAATTGTAACAATATCCAGAATTTGCTTAGGCATAGAATGATAGTAAAGCACTATGGATGATTTTACGATCCTTGGGAAAATCAGTTAGAAAGATAATTTTTTTGCAATTGTTAATTGCATTACATATGGTAACTATTCGTTATGTTTGTATTCCATTATAATTTAATATATTTGATCGTAAATTTGCAAACAATGAGAAAATAATCGAACCATTGATGCGCCGTATGTCAAGAAGTTTGAGTGAAAGAATACAAAAGGATGTATATTGGCGCTCAATAAATTCCAATGTAAATAGCTGGTCAAAAAGTAGGCTATAAGCTACGATTGGTGAGTTGTATGTATAGAAATATTATAAAGTCTAGATTCGTAAAAAAATACGGAAGTTTGATTGTTCACGCAATGTATCTTTCTAAATTGTCATAAAAATAAAAACTGAATATGGGTTATCTGTGACGTTAAAACAATTTTTTAGGTGAGTTTAGCAGAATTTTGTGTCATTATGTTGTGTGTGAGTGATATATATATATATATATATATTGTAAAGAATCATTTTTGTGGGGAGAGTTTTTTTCCGTTAAATCAAAATAAATATTTGACCAATAATGAAATTTTATATAAGTTTATTAAAGTTAAACATGAAAACTCTTATCTCAGGCACCTGTGGTTTTACATAGAAGAGATCTGCTGCCCGTACCAAATGCGTACTACTATTCTGTGTACTACTATTCTTGCTGTAGCTCTCGTACCGACGTACTGGCGTCGACTCAGGGGTTGATCACTGGCTAAGGCGTCGGCCTCCGGGATTGAATGCTGGCAAGCCGTCGTACTAAATTGTGTGGTGCAATTCTGTGAACTCTTCACTAACAAATTGTGACCCCTTTCTCACGACGATTCTGACTTGGACTATATCAGAGACAACAACTCTACGGAGCCTCTCTTAATCACGTCCACCAGCTTCGGTGAGCGCAGAACAACTGTCCTTTTCAAAAGCTTATCTCCTCCCTTATATCCTCCCAGTCTTTTACTTTTTCATTGTCAGAAAACTTCGTCAGTTTTACTGATTCTTCCATTGTCACAAGATTTATAGCACGCAGCTGTAGTTCCGTAGTCAACAATGACTAATATTCTGTCACATTGAGGCCAACAATCGAGACAGGACACGAAATTACTTGGATGGATATATTTATCTCCTCCACCCACACGCACGTGCACGGTTTCGAATTCTCAAGACCACACAAACAACACTTCCGAGACAAAGAAAAACTTAAACCTACATACACGCGTTACAATATATATATATATATATATATATATATAATTAACTAAGGAGCTTAATTAAAAAAAATTATTATTCATTAAAACAAATTTATTCATTAAAGGTACAATTTATTAGCCCTACATTGGCACTCCTAATTCAATCAAAATTTACAAACCAATTTTTTTTTATATAATTTGTGGCATTCAAGGAAAAATACAAACTTTTATATTTTACAAACAATCAAATCTAATAACTCTTCTTCTCAGGGTCTTTACTGGGTTTAATAAATAAGAACAATCAATATTATAAATTAAAGAACTAACAATTCAAACAAATTGAAACTAACGGAATACGAAATGAAAAGAAACGAAATCTGACTATACCCTTAATTACCGTTTACAGAAATTTAATTATTTTGGTTTGCACTTACAACTGTCCTTCTGGTATCAGACTTAATGATTTCGAAGCTTGTGACACAATTCACAAAAAGGCCATTAATCACAGACTCTACACTTGAACAAACACACGGTTGTATTTCTTGGATTATTTCTCCAGGAGCTCGATTACCTGCAACTCCGGTCAACCGTCGGACGTATTAAATTTCGATGCCTTTTGCGGAAAATGTTATTTCGGAGCGCGTGTGTATCTGAAAGGGGCGATAAACCTTTTGTTTCAATTTTCAGATTTTTGTATAACTTGTCTCTCCGTCCAGATCTTTTTTTTACAAATGTAATGATTAACATATAAGTCTTTCAGTTGAAATTATTAAGTTTGGACCACGGTGTTCGTACTCTAAATTTCGCTCCCTCTCTCGACCACAAGATTCGCCTGACTGCCACCAACTGAACTTCCGTACAATGCGCGCAGTTCACAACATTGCTCGCCGACAAAGGGCCTGCCGTCATTGTCGTCTTTGAGATCGATGTCGCTAAACAATTCATTTTAATTTAAACAGTTAATGGCCTCCTTAATTTGTATTACAATATATATTGTAATAATCTAATCGGGGACTTATTAATTTTCCCGCCGTTATTGTAGCAAAAATGTAATAATTAAATATGATGGGCTTTTAAATGAAAAATTATAGATTTTAAAACAAACAACATTTATTTACCAGAATTTACAATTATATAATTTAATAAAAAGCAAATATCTCATTCTCTCATGGGTCTTTACTGGGTTTGATAACGGACAGAACACTTAAATCAATAATCAAAGAACCCAACATTTATCTTCAATTCAAACAGAAATATTTAATCGTCTAGACATCGACGAAACTTATTAACGAACTTAATCTACCAGATTGATTTTAAATTTAAAAGAGTTTATCTTATTAATACAAAAGAAAAGAACGATATCTGACTGTATGTTTTAATTCCGTTTACACATATTAATACCATGAAATTTCAACTTACGATTACTCAGGAACATTTGGCTCGTTCATTACACACACACTTTATAGACTGGACGTTTAAACACTGACTCTAACACATATTATTGGTTCGACGATAGCTGATTCTCCATACTCGGTGAAGGACATCCCACTTGCTCGTGGTGAAACTACTCGACGCTAGATGCAGTGTCCTGGTCGCCTACCATCGAAGACAGTGGTCAAATTTTGATATTACAACAGATTGAACTTCTGCATACAAAAATGTTTATCGTTGACATAAATTTGCTATTTCTCTCGCAGGCAGCAAAATTTCTCCATACTCGGTGCTCGCCGTACGCCTCCGCAACCAACACTCCCCTCCAAGATTCAACTTCACCTCCTAGCTCCAAGACTCAACTAACTCCTCCTAGCACTCACACTCAACTACTTCCAAAAATCTTATCTTCTCTTTTTATATCACCGTACCTTCTCTTTTCCTTTGTTCCCAAAACTACGTCGCAACTGCTCGTTGACAGTTTCTCCAATATCCCGAGATTTACATTCTGCAGTTGCTGTTCCTTAGCTAGCAAAATATCTAGCCGCTCTGTCTTATCCCGATACCGCCAATCGAGACAGGTCTAATTTGTCTTTTCACTTGTCTTCTTCCCTCACTCACACGTGCGCGTTTTTAAATTCTCCAGACCGCCCAAACTGCACCCTCAATTACTCTGGACTTGTGTTTATTTAGTTCTTGGGAGGGTGAGAAGACATTTTAAAATGTCTTATCCACTGTCCAGGCCGAAAAAATGCCCGCCTTAACAGATTTATCTTGCGACAGGCCACCCTGCATGTGCCGTGCCCTGCCTTACAAATCCTAAGTACACATTGCCACTTCCTGTGACGGCCAAGACCATTAATCCGAAACAATGCCTTTCCTTCAAGGCATTACAATATATATATATTGTAATGCCAATTAATTAAGACATTAATTGAGAAATTAAAAAGTAATTTGTTTGAGAAATCTATTCTTGACGGCGGTACAGAACACACCAACAATGTATCCAAGCACGGTTTCCTTTGTCGGAAGAGGTAAGCGCGCTCAAAATTGCGAGACGGTTGTTCAGTTGGCTGGAAGGTTTGGTCAAGTACAGGTCGTATTAAAATAGACGAGATATTCTTTTAAAAAGTAAAGTTAAGTAGAAGCAGTGAGCAGTCAGACACGACAGAAATTGGTCAAGTTGAAATAGACAAGACAATTTCAAATATTCAAAGGAAATTTGCAGAGAAACATCGAGAATTTCGTCATTGTTAATTGATGAGTAATTCTTTTCTCTTTTAAATTAGAATTTGTGTTTAAGTTGAGAAATAAAATGATTCGCCATTATCAAACCCAGTAGAGACCCTGGGATAATTTTTAAATTGTGTAATTGTTTTTAAGGTATTGAAAATAAATTTGTTTTTTGTAAAGTTGAATAATTTTTCATTTAATTAACGTCTTAATTTTTTGCATATTACAATATATTGTAATACTAATTAAGGAGGCCATTAATTGTTTAAATAATTGGTTTGTTTATCCGTACAAATTCTTAAAAACGACAATGACGGCAGGCTTTTTGTCGTCGGTTTTTGTTGAGAGCTGCTAGGACTGGCTGAATTCAGTCTGGCGGATATTATGGTCGAGAGAGGGAGCAAAATTTAAGAGTACGAACAACCTGACCCAAGCTTAAAATTTCAACAAAGAGACTTATATGTTTTAAAAATCCAAGTAAAACGTCTGGATGGAGAGACACGTTATAAAAACCTCAAAGCTGAAACAAAAAGTTTAGCTCCGCGTTAAGATACTTACGAGTTCCGAAATAATATTTTTCCGCATAAAGGCATTCTGAAATAATAAGTCCGACTTTTGACCAGAGGTACGGCTGATGAGATCCCGGAGGAATAATATAAGATCAATAACCGTGTGTTTTGACCATGATTAATGGTCAGTGATTAATGGATTTTTTTAGTGAAGCTCCAAAAACAAAGTCTGGTACCAGGGGGACATTTGTAAGTAATAACCAAACTAATTAAATTCTGTAAACGGTAATTAAGGGTATTAGTCAGATTTCGTTCTTTTCATTTTTAGTTAGATTTCGTATTCCGTTCGTTTCAATTTGGTTGAATTGTTAATTATTTAATTTATAATTTTTGATTGTTCTTACTTATCATACCCAGTTAAAGACCCTGAGAAGAAGAGTTATTAAATTTGATTGTTTGTGAAATATAAAAGATTGTATTTTACTTTGAACGCCACCAATTATAAATAAAACTATTTGTTGTTAATTTTGAAATTATTGAATTCGGCGTGCCAACCTAGGGAAAATCATTTGTAAAAAACTAATTGAACACCTATTAAATTAATCTTTTTTATCATAATCATTTTGTTAAGTAATTCCTTTAATTAACTTTATTTTACTCATTATTTTTTTTGTTCCACAACGTGGGGCAATTTAATAAATTATATTTATTTTTGCTCATAACAATATATATATACCCTATATATTGTAATGATAATTAAAGGCAATTAAAAAATTAATAATTAAACAATTGAAATAAATTGTTATCGGCGAGAACATAAACACAACAATGGGTAATAATACGTACAGGCGGGCCTTTGTCGTTGGCGAGCGTTTAAGCTTCGAGGCTCACCAGTCGGTCACAGAATTTCGTCAAGTAGAGCCAGTCACAAAATTTCGTCGAGTAGAGTTGCACAGAATTTCGTCAAGTAAAGTTATATACAAAAAATAGTGAACTAAAGTTGAACCACTGAACAACGATATGAGGAGAAAGGTTAAAATTGGTTAAACAGTAACAGTAACAATAACAAATTGAGTCTGGCTGTGGTGCAGAACTTTGGAGAAGGAGTGGACAACATTCTGATTTGCTCGTAATCAGAACTAGAGAGAGGGAGATTTAAAGTAAAAATCTGCAGTATTTTACGGAACAATTGTGTCTGGTGAACGATACTAAAGCTTTGGAAAGGGACTTAAAAAATTAAATTCAGTGAAACGATGGCCTGTTACGTGTAAAGAGTGTAAAGTGTATAATAGAATCCAAACAATTAGCCTGGTACCGGCACAAACTTTAAGTAGAGAGAAACTTTATAAATAGATTCACAGTGTTAAAACACAATTATTATGAAGGTTCTTAAAATTAAGAAAAATTATTTTATTAAATTAATTTACGAGCTGTAGCACACGAGGACATACGCTCAAGCCGCCACTGCACAATTGAATGGTTTTGACGGAATTCGATCTGATGTGCTGGTATCCAGGTTTCGGAAGGCAGTTCTTCGTGCAGAGCACCAGTCTGTAGAGACTTTAGTGGTATCTGTTACAATTTGAGCACTTTTTAGACATTTGGGTCAGTATATAAGTCGTATAATAGCATTGTAAATGTAGGTGAGTATGACTATTCCTTTTTTAGACCATTTCTTCATCATTTTAGCCGTGAAAAGATCAGTTTAAAGTGACGTTTTTGGGTTTAGGAGTTTAATTTGTTCCATGTTACATGTTCATGCTTTGTTAGGCTTCTATATTGTTTGGTGAGATAGCGAGATTTTGTTGTGTTTCTTTATCTGCTATATTGTCTATCGGTTGGAATATGAAAATTAGATGTTTATTGGCGTCCTTTTTTAATGTATATATTGTAGTCAATAACATCTGGCAGTGGGGGCGGTAAGTGGCCGTCCTTTGTCCGCGGGCTTGAGAGGGTCTCGGCGGAACTAATTAAAAGTGCACGTGCAACGGAGATGCCCCGAGAAGCCGACGATAACCGTCCTCCTTTTTTTTCATCGTTTGGGGGGGGGGGGCGGAGTAAAGGTATATACTCCACACCCGAGAGACTGAAGAGAGAACTGAAAGTGAAGTGAGGAAGACGAGAGGGTGCAAAAATTGGCTGCCCGGTGAAAACAAAAATTTGGAGTGTGGACGTCCATCGCGTGAGGCCGAAGAAGGAGATCGTGGGATGCTACATGACCAGTGATCCGCTGCAAGTCGGCTGATGCTACAAGATAAAGTATGGGTCGCCATTAATGTAAAGTGCCTTCAGACGTTAAAGATTTTTTTTACACACTACGGAACTAAGCTCTGTTTATCAATAGACACCGAGCCGCCCACATTACCCTGTAGAGAAGGAGGATTTCATTAACCAAGCGAGAGCTAATTATTGTTATTTTTTGCTGACTATATATATATCTGCTGGCGCCAAATCAATTTTTTTTATGTATTTTTTTTGTAATAAAGTTTTTTATATATGGTAAATAAGTAATCATTACAATATATATATGAATGTATGTATGTATGTATTGCTGAAACTCTTGGTTTCATACTTATTTGAGCTTGTTCTTCAATTTTCAACAGGGTATGTTATAGGCCTGTCTGTCATTTGGTGTTTGCGTACGTTGCTAATTTTATTCTTGCACGTCTTTTTTCTGCTACGACGTTTTTGATTTATAATAGTATATGCAAAGTTATTTTCCTTGCGTTAATTGGTGGTTAAGACTTTTCGCAGCTTTTTGTACTTATAATTTAATAAAAATGCTAAATATGAAGATAATGCATAACTTTGTTACAATTAAGATCGTTTCACTTTCATTTTTAAAGTAAACCAAATTAATACAATAATTTTTTTATATAATTACACTATAATAATAGTATATATATATTGCACTAAGTGATCAAATTAATTGTTTTGTTGCAGATAAATTTACGTTATATACTCAATTGCTAATGGAAGTCGTCCCAACACATCAAAGTGTTGACTAAAACGAAAACCAGCGAGAAACCACCGAAGAACTACCTTCCAATGATCTCAAGAAATACATTTTTTAATCGTCATTGGAATAATAATTTACTAGTCTTATTCAGTTATGTAAATCACGTCAAATGAAGTTAGATAAACTATTTTCAATTGGACTTACCTTCTTTCTTGAAAAGTGACACCTAAATCTAATACAGCAGAGCGTTTGTTTGTATGTTCCCTATATAAATCTACACGGAAGGAACAAATTTCACCAAATTTCGTACACGCGTTCTTTGCGACCAGGAAACAAACACTGTGGGGCACCAGCAGCGGGGGAGGACAGGGGTGGAAAAATTATAACATGCTAAAACAGCCGATATTTGAGTCGGATAAATATATTTAGCGGTCAAAGTGATTGATAGTATGGTAGGGGTGGAGTGGAATTATAACACAAAACATTCGAGATTGGAGTGAAATCCAGCTCTGAGTTTAATTGACATTCAATTGGCCATTTACCTCCAGGGGTGGAGGTGGACGGTATCCAGATCAATATTTGCATTTAATAATTATTTTTAGGATTAATTAAATTGATATTATTTCTACGACTTTCTGTATAAATTCAACCCGTTTCGGTATGGGAGGAGTGCACGTTTAGGCATGAAGAAAATAAAGCAAAAACTACCGAGATTCGAGACAAATTGGGGTTATGGATGTCGCTGAATTTATTTATGCCGACCTGAGTAACGCGTGGGGATGGACGTGAGCGGGAATAGAAAAAAATCAAAAATATTAACCTGTCCATATTTGCGTATTTTTCTGCGTCAATGACACTCATAATATTGTTCAATATATTCCGTGTTCAATTACAAACACTATCGATTTGGGAGGAGAGAACCATGGAGGGTAGAATGGAGTTGCATTATATGAAAATAACGCAAAAAACCTAGATTCGAGTCTAAATAGGGGTTATGGATGTCGCTGAAATTTATTATGACATTCAAATTGCAGGTTAATCCCCACGGGTTGAGTTGAACGGGGGTGGATATTTTCAAATATGTTGGTCGGCCGATGTGTGAGTCCAATAAATATTTTTAGTTGTCATTTAAATTCATAATAATTTGGTTGATATTATCTGTGTATAATTTCAACTCCAATTGAGTGCAGTGTTACATGAAAATAACGCGAATAGACCGAGATTCGAGTCAATTCTGGGGTTGTGAATGTCGATGAGTTTCATTGTGATAAACTGGGTAACGCGCGGTGATGAGGGTGAGGGGGGAGGGGTTCTTCGCGAGGATAGAATTTTTCAAACAATGTAAACGTCCGATTTTTACGTGGAATAAACACTATTCCATTGAGCCCCAGTAGCGAGGGGGGAAGATTCCGAACGTGTTGAAACGGCGATATATTCGTCGAATGAAACTATTTCAGAGTCAATGAGTTCAACCCCCTTCGGTATGTGGGATGAACACATTTAGGGATAGGGGTCTAATAGCATTACATAAACATAACGCAAAAGCTACGAATATTATAGATACATCGGGGTTATGGATAAATGACAAACCGGGAAACGCTGGGCACCCAGCAAGTACTAAAGAATAGATTAGCATTAAATCTATAATAAAAAATTACAGGCATTGTATGCCATGTGTAAAATAAAGTCGGATATTCAAAAGGTGGATTTTTTTGCGTGACGTCAAAGTTTGCTCTTACTTCCACGTGTTGTGCCAGAATTAAGATCACATTCAATTTTACAAGCGGTGTAATAAATATTATTTATGACTATATCGCAATATAAAAAACATTTTTGTCAATAAACAATTATTAATATATAATACATAACACGTTAGCACTAAAATTCTCATATTCAAAAAAATCCAGGCAGCCATTTTGTATGGCACGTGTCACAGAATATCGGATATGCCAAACATGGACTCTATTGCGTGACGTCTCAGCCCAGTTTTATTTCCTTATAACAAGGGTAGGGCAAGTGCCACGATTTCAGCCAGCTTTACTGCAGGACATATCAGCTGTAAATTAAGCAAATATGCAATTTTGTAAGCGAAGTAATTAATAATATTTATTACTCTATCGAAATAACAAAAAAATATTAGTCAATAGACAATCGCCTATATATAGTAATTAATAGTTTAGCATTAATTTTCTCATATTAAAAAAATTCCAGTCATTCCACGTGTTAGATAGTGGGAAATACAAATGGCGGATACTTTTTGTGACGTCAAGGCTCGCTTTTCCTTGCTCACAAGGACCTGCCCCGTGTTGAGCCAGCTTCCCTGCAGAACACATCGACTGAGATTCAAGCATACGTGCACTTTGGCAGGCGGAGTAAATAATAGTATTATTGACTCTATTAGAAATATTAAAACATTTTTGTCCACATATACTAAATAATATTAGAGTATTAACTTCCGACTTCCCGACAGCCACTTTGTATGGCACGTGTCACAGAATTTCGGATATTCAAAGCGAGGTTTCCTTCGTGGTATGCCACTGACCGCTAATACTTCGGCATAACGAGGGTAAGACAACTTTCGCGTGTTGAGCCAGCTTCCTTGCAAGACACATCTGCTGAGTATTACAAATACGACCACTTCATCTGGCGGATTAATTAAAATTATTTATTACACTACCGAAATATTAAAAATATTTTTGTTAATAAATAATCATCTATTTATATTAAATAATTGTTTAGCATTAACATTCTCATATTAAAAAGTTTCCAGGAATCCTTTTTCTATGCCACGTGTTAAATAAAGTGGGAAATACAAATGGCGGATTCTTTTGCGTAACGTCACAGCCCGCTTTTACTTTCTTACAAGAAGGCTAAGCCATATCTACCATTGATAAACAGTCCAGTTTCTATACGTGTCCTGCTAGGTTCTTCTTCCTTTCGCTTATAATTTGTAGCAGTCTTCTCCTATCACCAACCATGTTCAATACCTCTTCATTTGGGCCCCTTTCCATCCTCCTCCACATCTCAAAAGCTTCCAGCCTTTTCTCATCCTCTCTTCACAACGACCACGTCTCTGCTCCGAATAGTGCCTAATTATCTTCGTTCATTTTCTAGTTAGCCACATAATAACTTCCTTTTTCTATTAAATGCTTCCTTCGCTATGGCAATATGTTTTTACCTCCAGACTGCATCTCAAGTCTTCAGTGACTATACATCCCAGATATTTAAAGGAACTTACTTGGCTGCTATTTATTTGCCCTATCTTAATCTTTGTCTGTTTCCTTCCTTTACTAAAATCCATGCTCTTTGTTTTCTAAGTTTTTATTGTCATGCCATATTCCTCAAAAGTTTCATTTAAATTTTTTATCAATTGCACTCTGTTAAACGCTTTTTCTAAAGTAATAAAAACAGTATATTGTAATAAACAAGCGATTACTTACTAATTTGCCCCACGTTGTGGTAGCCAAAATGTAATATACTAACGGGTGTCTTAATAAAAAGATTAACATTTATAAACAACAAACAATTTTATTGTAATTTTTTGAACACTTATACAATTTTAAAAACATATCTCATTCTCTCAAAGGTCTTTACTGGGTTTGATAACGGCAGAAAATTTAATCTTAATCAAAGAACATAATATTTAGCTTTAAATTAAAAAGAAATATTTATTCGTCTAGACATAGACGAAATTAATTATCGACAAACTTATTCTACAAGATTGATTTTAAATTTAAAGAGTTTATTTTATCAACACAAAAGAAAAGAACGATATCTGACTTTACCTTTTAATTCGGTTTACATCTATGAATACCATGAAATTTCAACTTACGATTACTCAGGAAAATTTGGCTCGTTCGTACACACACACTTTATATACTGGCCGTTTTAAACACTGATTCTAACACACACTGTTGGTTTGACAAAAGTTGGTTCTCCGTTCGTGAAGGACATATCATTTCCTCGTTCTGAAGATTACTAGACGCTGGATGCAGTGTCCTGGTCTCCTACAATCGAAGACAGTGGTCTAATTTGAGGATAGAATAGATGAGACTTCAGCATACAAAATGTTTATCGATGAATATTTTGCTATTTCTCTCGCAGACTGCAACTTATAACACATTCTCCTCCCTTAAACGATGTCTTTCTTAGTCATATTCTCCAGCTTCGGTGATCACAGCACGACTAACTAACTCAAAAGCTTATCTCTCCCTTATATACTACCAGTCTCTTCCTTTATCCATTGTTCAAAAACTTCGTCGCAAATGCCAGTTGACAGATTCATCCATTATCTCGAGATTTATATTATGCAGCTGCAGTTCCGTAGTCAGCAAATTGCTAGCTACTTCGTCATGTCCAAAGCTGACAATCGAGACAGGACCCGTAATTACTTTGGGTAGGACTCATCTGTCTTCTCACACCCACACGCACGTGCACGGTTCCAAATTCTCCAGACCACACACCCAGTATTCTCAAGACGAAAAAAATACTCAGTCCTAAATAAACACATTACAAAACTGCCCCTCCAACAGTCCATACCATCAATCAGACACAATGCCTCACTTAACATGCATTACATTGTGCCCCAGATTTAGTTTGAGAAAGGCCACACGCACGTGCACGGTTCCAAATTCTCCAGACCACACACCCAGTATTCTCAAGACGAAAAAAATACTCAGTCCTAAATAAACACATTACAAAACTGCCCCTCCAACAGTCCATACCATCAATCAGACACAATGCCTCACTTAACATGCATTACATTGTGCCCCAGATTTAGTTTGAGAAAGGCCACACGCAAGTGCACGGTTCCGAATTCTCAAGACCAGCGTTTCCAAGAACCTAATTAAATACGTTACAAAATGCCCCTCCGACAGTCCAGACTATCCATAACAAACAATGTCTCACTTAACAGGCATTACAATATATTTCTCTACTTTTCTCAATATATGTCTCCCCTACGATTAATAAAAATCAATTAGTGTCTCAAGTACTTTACCTTTTCTGAATCCAGGGTGTTCTTCTCCAATCTCTGTATCCAGTTTGGATTTTTTGGGGGGAGTGACAGGCTACATGAGGATAATTCACGTGGTGGAAACTCCCCTTTAATAGCATAGGAAGGGATTTAAAAGGGGTGATGTGGAACGGTAGAGGAAGGTAGCCAAGGGTTTACTAGGGCCTCCGGGCTATACTTTAAGGACTTACCTGGAATTTGCCTAAAAGTGATACAGGAGAAACCCCTAGAGAACCTGCAACAGGAAGGTCGGCCGCTTGCTACTTGTCCAAGTCCTATACTCTTTACATTCCATTGTATATCTCTTTTTCTCGATGAGTATCATTACTACTTCAAGAATGTCTTCACGCTATTCTCCTTATTCATATATATTATTTAGAGGTGTACTATTTCTATCCCACCTACGTTTCCTAAACTCCTTAGCACTTCTGCTGGCATGCGTTCCATTTTTTCATGTCCGTCTTTGCCTTTTCTATTTCTTCTATCAAGATACCATATCTTTTTTCATCCTCTGATACACCTTCCTCCCTCCTCTTCCATCATGCTTTCACTTGGTATTTGATCCTCTTTATGCAGACATTCTACAAATTATTTCCATCTACTCATTACCTCTTGTGTTTCCTCTGCTATTCGCCATCAATTCTTTCCAATTCGAGGTTATTTTTCTTTCAAAAAATTTATTTATAGCTGATTTGTACATCATTTCAGACTTCCATTTCCTCTATTACGTAACATTTTTCTTTCGTCCATCTTTCTCTTTCGTACGTAATTTAACTTTTTCGTCAATATTAAGTGCCGTATAGCTCTTTTTACCTTATTCATTTCTCACATTGTTCCACTTTCTCCGTCCATTCATCTTTTCCAACATATTTGATGTTATCCATCCTTTCTTAAAACGTTTTGGCTATTTAATTCCTAGAACTTCTCTGGCAGTCTCCGCGAGACCCTTCGTAATTCATTTTTGATTCACATATTCTTGGAAAATGTCTTTATCCTTTTTTTATAATCTTATTTTCCAGCTTTGCCGCCTTACCCATCTCCTTTCGTGTCTTTCTTTCGGTTTACTTCTCCACAAACCTTTTTCAATTTTGAATTAAATGGGTCTTCTGTCCAGCGAGCATTGCGGTTATGTGGCAGCCATGTAACACGTAACTGACTTTGAAATAACATATAATAAAAAAGAGAAAACAAGCTGAGATCAAGTCAAGAGAACTAAAGTGGCTGATGCGAAGAAAATCTCGGGTATCTGTAGCGGAATTCGCATGTTGGCATCAGAATGTAGATAACGCGTCGCAGAGGTTACACGCGGCAGCGAGTAAAATGATATCGCTGAAACAATGTAGTATTGTCTCATAACAATGGGTCATAACACTGTTCAGGTATATACTAGGTAGCATGCCTGCGAGGGCAAACGCGCGACTCAAAACGCTCTGTGTGTACCGTGACTACTGTTTGTTATATTGATTTCTCAAAATGTCCCCTACACACTGTACATCGCCCCGTGGCGTCGAATAATAATTACATTACAGTGTATTATTTTAAATCTTCGGTACCGACAATATTCCTCCAGTAAGTTCCGGTAAGGCCCTTTTCACACGGCGATTCCGCGTCTGCGACTTCGTGTGAAAGCGCCAGACGGACCACGGGTGCAAGGCACGCCGAGTCACTTCGTCGACACGTCTGCGATTCACGAAGTTAGTCACTCAGGAGCATTGAAGACAAGGGGCACGTTCACATGATGATATTCTGTACAACCGATTTTCGCTCCCGCTTCTGTATATACGTGCTTCTTGTTCATTCTTGATTTTTGTTGTTTTTCATATTTTTATAAAATAATTTCATAAAGATGTAAAAAATTATATAAATATTTCGGATGATGTCTGTGTGTTAATGTTACTGACAATGGTTAAAATAAATAAAACTATATACATATTCATCCTTCGAGCAAGATGATGTTTGGATCTATTTTATAACACGTAAAATAAACAACTCACTATTGTATTTTACGTCTGTTTTAAAATATAGTAATTACATAGAATGAGTTCAATTACATCCCGCTTGATGGGTTAATAGTGATATTGATTATTCAGATAAAATGAAGAGAGAAACCGCATGGAGATTGGTGATCTTTGATGTGCACAACTGGTAAGTTCATAAGAAAAATGAGACTGATAA
Source organism: Zhengitettix transpicula (assembly GCA_037074705.1). Lineage (NCBI taxonomy): Eukaryota > Metazoa > Arthropoda > Insecta > Orthoptera > Tetrigidae > Zhengitettix > Zhengitettix transpicula. Next base: position 69,198,531 of record CM073590.1, on the reverse strand, counting down.
GTTAATAAATTTATTTATTACGTACAACGTTAAGTAAGTAAAAGTTACGTGGAAATTGCCAACAGATGTATTCACATAATCGTAGTTTCTAAAAAAACTTCATTTTTAATAACTAGGTGGTTGTATAATTAATAGAGTAATGTATGTAGTAACTTGACAATTTTTAGGATTACTTATTAGGTACAATAAACCTCTGTAATTTACGGAGGCATTATTAAACGTGCTGAAGAATGAATGAAAATAAAGAGATTTGTTGAAATTAAAAAACTAACGCTATCGCTGGTTCTTGTAAAGATAATAATACCGGTAATTTAATGTATTTTACCTCTGAAATTGAAATTATAATTCCATATTTGGTTACAAAAAGTGTATATATTTAAAACGTTATTTTAATAGCTATTATCAATTATTTCTTATTTCTAATAAGTTACAGCGACACTTCCATATTTTCGTCATTCAAATATACATACTTTTTCAAATTTTGAATCTCTGACAAACATATTTGCAGTTGTTTCTGCAACTAAAGTATTAAAAAATTTGAAACTCATAATTTCAGTGCCTCGTTATAATATTCTAAATCTCAACATGTCGGCTGAGGCAGGTTCAGAGGTCGTTATACCCATGGAAACCACTAAGGAGAATGCCGAAGAAGACTTGGCAGTCGTCGAAAATATCCTGAAAGATATCGCCGAGCAGGAATACATCACCGCTCATTCAGATGTAAAACATGGTTTGGAATCCTTGCTCTTTTCTGCTCTCGACAGAGACTCTTTCGAGAAACAACGCTTCATGCGTGAACAACTTGCGGATCTCGTCAACGAATCCGTCAAGCAATCCATGAAGCAACAGGCAGGGCCGCATGTCGTCAAGTTCAGGGATCTCGCGAAACACAAGGCCACGAGTTCAGGGGACCTTTTCTCCATTGAAGGCCTTCCCAGCCACGACTCCGATTATCTAAAGCGCCATCTCGGACAACCGCTCACCCTGGCCCTGGCGGAGATTGCGGCCAAGAAACCCTCCGATCCAATCCACTATTTGGGCCACTGGCTATACCGTTGGAGAGCTAACCAAGAGAACAGACAGAAAAGCGCCGAATTTCTCGAAGAACTCAATAAGGAACGACATCAACACTTCCAACGAATGCGCGTAAGTCCTTGCTATAAGTTAGTAAAACAAGGACCAAAAAGTTTTGAGACAAGCCATCTTTACTTTTCAACTTTGACATCTTCTAATTTCTTTCTAATCATACATTGCTGTTCATGATAGTTTGCTAAAGACTAGTTCGGTTACACGGATGTGACGTAATAGCTCTCCCACAACAAGTCCCGCCCAAATATTAACGGTGACATCGAAGTAAATGTACTGACATCAACCGAAAATAATTGATAAATAACAATATAGTTTTCCAATAGTGCTCCTTTAATTGTTACGCATTTTTAAAAGAAATAAGGAAAACATCTTTTATATTCTACATTGAAAACAACCCTTCATTTTTCAGATTTAATTAATCAGGTATTTGTAATTTAGCAAAGGATTTTCCTTTATTTGAGTCTCAAAATAAAGGAAGGGGGTTTTAATTCAAGTTGATTTCTATATTAATATATCACTCCATTTTTCATATTTAATTATTCAAATATTTGTATTTATGGAAAGGATTTTCCTTCATTTCAGCAACACTTTTCAAAATAATGAAGAAAACCCCATTTTTTGCATATTAATTACTATACTCAACATATGCCACCATTTTTAAGATACATGATTCAAATATTTACATTTTAGTCAAATATTTTCCATTATTTCAACCTCACTTTCCTAAGTAAAGAATAAAAAATCAATTAATACATTTTAATTTGTGTATTTAACCATTCTCAGTGCTAATAAACTCGACCAGGTCTAAATAAAAGTTTGGTAGCACTACCGTGTCGTCAAACTAAACTGTGACGTCACAGCCCTCCTAGATCCAATATCCAATAGATATTTTTTTAAGTTTTGAATTTTCTGAAATGGTAAAACCCTTAATAAAGGGAAAGTGTAGTTTTTGAGATTTCGATATTTAATCCACGATGCCATTGTAACAAAGTCAAAGAAGTGAAGTATTACTCTTACAGTCCACATTTTTGTTTTTGAACGTTGCCTGTACGTAGATAATAATCTGTCGAGTAAATCTATTTCCCTCATGTTTTTATAGTATTGCTTTACAATGTTAGCCCTAATTATATAGTTTTTATTGCTTCTACTATTTGGCTAAATGTGTGCTTACATTTGTTGGCAATTTTCCATCATCAGACGACGCAAGTTACTACTTTGTTGTCATGCCATTTAATAACAGAAATCTGTGCATCACTTCCAATGGACTGTTCAATAGGTCCTCGCCCATTTATTTTCCTGTCCTCATGAAGTTTTCACTCCCTGGGAATGCGGCATGCTTGAATAGTTCCTGTTCCTTGACAAAAAGTATTTGAATAAAGGAGATCTAACAATTTAGTAAATTTGAAAAATCATATATTCATGCAGACTATGCAACCTGGTTCAAGAGTTTTCGAAAGTCACATAATCGTAATCCATCTATTAGCTACAGCAAACAACATTTCCGAAAATAAAAACAAAATTAAATTAAAATACGCCCGTTACAGTATAGAAGATATAATATATATATATAATGGAGACTGTCTGCTTTATTAATAAAAACTGTAATAAATTTAGCCTGAACAGAGACATTCATGCACACAATACTTGTGTGCATACGAATGTACATTTACAGCTTCAATTTTGAATATTGTTCTTGTGGATACGTTAATAACAGAAATCTGTGCATCACTTCCAATGGACTGTTCAATAGGTCCTCGCCCATTTATTTTCCTGTCCTCATGAAGTTTTCACTTATTATATTATTATACTAAAAGGTCTGTAATTTTGAAATCAATATTACTGAACATATTTTAAAGTAAAAGTTTGAATGTTCGGTTGCAATTCTGTAGATCTTTCTTTTAGGTATTTTCTCTGTACGTTTACAATTGTCAATTCCCAGGTGTTTAATTTGTCGTGTAAATTATTGCACTGCTCCTTTTAATCTCAGCTTTTACCTATGACATTCATTTCATTATATGATACAGATTCATAAGTACACAGTTTTGGTGTGGGATTCTTACCCACTAAAAACCAACCCCCTGTACTTCTACATCATCCCCACGGGACCGCTGTCCGGCATTACTTCATGGGGGTAATTATAGGTGGGCAATCCACGACTATACGGGTCCGTGACTCTAGGTCATGTTACCCTATCTTATTTTATATTTACAAATATATATTGTAATGCCAATTAATTAGGCCATTAATTGTTTTTAAATAATAAAATTGTTAGCGGCTAAAAATTGAATTAAAGCGGTATGACCTATCAAAGACAACAATGGCGGCGAGTTTTTTCCCTTGTCGAAAAACCGAAATGGAGACCGCGCGCGTAAGGAACGGCAGTCTGCACGGGGCCTGGGTCGAAAAAGGATAAACAAAAAGGCTAAAATCTACATACGATAAGTTAGAGGTTTTTTTATGGGTGCAGACATGCTATGTATAGGGTAATCCACATAGTGGCAACTCCCCTCTTATAGCATAGGAAAAGGATTTGAAAAGAGGAATGCGGAAGGGTAGAGGAAGGTAGCCAAGAGTTAACTAGGGCCCCCGGGATATTAAGGATCCTACTCGGCATTCGCCTAAAGAAATGCAGGACAAACCCTAGAAAATCTGCATCCGGTAGGTCGGGCATTGGGTACTTGTCCCACGCCCTTACGATAGCGGGAGAGAAGTTTGCTGTAGGAACGCAGCATTCCCTTTTCCGTGCCTCGACCAGTTCAGGAGGCAGCTGGCCGACTATTCCAATGGGAATAGTGGACAACTCTTACCGTATGCCCAAGGTCTGTGACCCCGGAACATACACCTCTCAGAACAGGCCGAGGTGCCTCGGCTTGTGGGAACCTTAGTTCAAAAACGGAGAGGAAAAGGCACCCCCAAAGGTAGCCCCTTCGTGACTCTCCTACAAGGTTCTGCCTGCGATAGAACATCCCTCGCAGGTACTGCCTGCGAGAGAACATCCCTCGCAGGTACTGCCTGCGAGAGAATAACCCTCGCAGACGGAATGTGAAAAAGTTAGAGTCTGGAATCGGCAATGATATGAGAAGGAGTCTAAAATCTGAGTACGAGAGATATAATACAGTTCATTTCTCTTAGAGCATCAAACAGTTAAATCTGCAAATATAAATTGCAAATCGCGAGTTCCTGTATGGAAGCAAGCAAATAGTTGTACAGAGAGATTTTCATAAGAATTTGCAAACTGGGAAGCAAAATGTTTCTTCACGATGATGGAACAATTTTCGCATTGTGGGACCGACAACCACTAGCAGACCAGAGGGGGCGGCTCATCCGAGGTTCCAGATAGCTGAGGACGAGAAATTCTAGCGTGTGTATTAAAATTGCAATGAAGTAGAGTCAGTGTAACTAAAAATGGCTTTTTAGTGTGTTTGTTATCAAGATACAAGAGAGAGATCTGTTACCAGACAGACTATCCGTGAGTAACCAAAACTTTGATAAATTTGTAAACGATAATTAAAAGGGTAGAGTCAGATTTCGTTCAGAGTTCATTTCGTTCAGCTTTCTATCCACTTATTTTCATATTGTTTTAGGTTAATTATTTTATATTTTGAATTGTTAATAGTCAGTTTATACATTGAATTTGTTCTAATTATCAAACCCAGTAGAGACCCTGAGATTAAGAGATTTTCAACATATTGGATTGTAAATATTGATGTGTATTTGCTAGAACAACATAAATTTTGTAAAACATAAGTTTTGTAAATTTTGATCAAAGACCGGCGCACAAAGATAGGGCTAATGATGTGTATTTTTAAGAAATAAAAAAAACTTTAAATATTAATAATTTTATTAATCAAATTAATCGAAAACTATTTATTCATTACATAAATGGATACCGAAACGTGGGGCAAATTAATCGCCTAATTGTTATTCATTACAATATCTTCTTCCTATTCACTAATACTATGAATACTAATACCAGACCTAATTTACTTTGGTTGTATTTACAAATTTATATTATTGACTTCTTTCTCTTCTCGTTCTATTCGTCTTAGGCTTTCTATTATGTATGAAGCAAATTCGTCTATTACACTCCAGTTGTCCTGTGAAATTAACATTATTTTTATCAGGGTTTCTGGAGTCAGTTGCCGCTGGAGACGGCCTCGCAGAATCGTGAGCTGGCAAAGAAAACATGTTCCGCATCCTCTATTACTTCTTGGGTACAATGGTACAATGGGTCATTTCGTATCTTGAAACGTATCTGGTATGCTCTGAAGCAGCCATGCCCCGTCATTAGAAGGATTATATAATGGCTTAATTTTCTATGTTTTCTTGCAATCCAGGTTCCAATATCATGGATAAGCCTGTGGGTCCCAATTCCTTATCCTGACAGCTATGTTGATATTCTCTCTTACGTTCTGCCACTAGGAGTTCGACTGCGGTCATGCCGGCCACCACGCATACTGCATCGTATCACACCGTTCGAAACGCACAGGTTACTCTCTCCGCACATCTGCGGTATACTGCCGTTTACATGTTCACGTATGTTTTCTTTTCCATTGCTTCTGCCCGGGCGGGCGCAGCGTACGTTATTACTGAGCTTTCTACTGCTTCCAGGAGTCCCCTGGTATTGGGCATGATTCGTGCCAATGCACTTACCTCTGTTCTTGCCTTTACACTTGTATTTTTGATATGGTATTTAAAATTTAGTCTCTCGTCTATCCAGACCCCAAAGTATTTCAGGCAGGGCTGGGATAGAATCTCCTGGTTCCCAACTATAATAGGAATGTCTTTCTTCTATCTTCCTGCTCGACACTAGGACGGCCTCCGTTATGTGGTCAGCTAGTTTTAGTCCGCTGTCCTGTGCCCATTGTCTATTGCTAGCCACCGTCTCATTTACTGAGTCACTTCCTCGAGATGTTTAGCGACGTCCACCACGGCTAAGTCGTCAGCAAATCCAATTATCTTCACACTTTCTGGCAGGTCCAGCCTCAGCACCGAATGATACATTGCGTTCCACAGTAGGGGGCGGAGAACCGACCCCTGTGGGACGCCTACGGTGATATAATAGGTATTGGTGCCTCTATTCGTCTCGTACATCAAGGTCCTATTCCTGAAGTAGCCGATTACCATCCCTCTTAAGTATTGTGGAACATCCGCTTTTCTTAACGCCTCCCATCTTGCACTATTAAATGGGTTTTTGACGTCCAAGGTCACTACGGAACAATACTTCTTGGATCCACGTTTACATCTTCTTCCCTCTATTGCCTCCAGGGCTATTTGCACGATTTTGCCGGTGGCGTTCACTGTTGACCTCAATTTTCTGAATCCATACTGGTTTCGTCCCTGATTGGTTTATGGATGTTACTATTATACAAAAGGCTGCTAATTTTATTATTTAAAGTTTGAACTTTGTTTAATCATTACAATTTAAAATCATATTTCGAACCTCAAGAGAAATAATGAAAATGAAAGGATTAAGAATAAAAGTAATTAATTAGATAGTCAGCCAGTTAACAGACAAAAAAGTGCTAAATAAATATCACACAATTCATTAATATTATATAAAATATCAGAGGAGGATAAAAGGTTCCTTGCAGAATGAAGGACGAGCGCCTGCCAGTTTCCCCCCCGAGCTTGCAAATTTTGCGAAAAATCGCACATTTCCTCAGTCAGTTGCCTGGATTTCAGACTTTCTGAAATAGACTTAATTTAGTAGATTTATTTGTGCTTTCCCTGGATTCCGAGCCCGGTTCGACCTGTAGTGTAAAACGCTATCTTAAAAATACTTCAATACCGGCCAAATCACGTCCTCAGCAACGTTACCGGAGTAGCAGCGTGATTTACTCCATCACTGGCCGCCAGGGGCGGGCAGCGCTCCTTAACCTCTCAGTCTGTTTTTCCCTTCAGTGTCCCCTCCAAAAACGACTGCGAGTCGGAGAATGTTAAAAGTGATTCAAATCACGTATTAGCGTCAGTAACACGTTACCGCGGTAGTAGTAACGTTTCCATTAAATGTCTCACTTTATTATCAATCATTCATCGTTCACCCATAATGAATGGCTTTGTGAAATAACACACCTTATGAATCGGGAATTTGTAGTCCCAGTATTTGCATATAATAAAAATTTCGATAAAACGATTTATTACGTATCAACTTCAAAATTATGTTCCGTTTGATTTCTTCTAGTTACTTCTCAAGTTTTGATAAAAATAAGTTGATACATTGCAGATTGAAACAGCGATTTCAAAAAATGCTAGCTTTTAGAAAAGATTGTTTGAAAATATTTACACTCGCGCGAACTACACATAAACGCTCTATTTCAAGAAGAACTTATAATTATTGCCGCATTATATATATGTCCTATAAATATTAGATAAATAAAGGGAGAATAATATTAAAGTTATTAGGTATATTGTACATAGGTCTACTGTTTCTTTTTAACTTTAAAGACCTTCAAAAACAAATTAACTATACATTGTTCTCAACAGTCGCAGATCACATTGACGAGATTGACTGATTCTACTATTCCACACATCTATATCATTTGCATCTTGTTGTATTTACAACTCAGTCAACTAATAATGTTAATTTGCTGTATGACCTACGTTATTCTTTAATATCCCAGGGTGACCATTTCTGTTGCAGGAGTTGGAGAAGATGGAAGAGGAGAGGAGGAAAATTGAAAGAGCGGAAAGGTTGGAAAGGGAGAAGAAAGAGATTTTATCTGAAATAATAGGAGGAATGGTTACACATTCAGTTCGCTTTGCAGAAGTGAAAACAACAGACACAGATATTGTGAACGAAGAAGAAGAAGAGGATTTCATTTAATATTCTTCACATTGTCAACACTAACTTACGAAATTGTTTGTGATGTCCTTCACTGTCTGATGTTTCAGGTTAAACGTATTTTACCCCTTGATATACAATAGTAATGGAGCATGTGAAAAACGTATTTTAGATCAGTTACGCTAAAAAAAACAAATTTTAGTTTCAACACAAATATATTTGGCAAACTTTATTTTGCATTCATCTTAGTTTCAACTATAGAAAACCAATACATGTAACATAATTTATAAAGTGTTGTTTGCAAATGAAAAGAATTAATTTCGAAAGTGTTGTTTAAAAACGAAAACTACGAACAACCTATTCAATCTGACACCCAATTAGATAATCGGACAACTCTCACACGTTACGTTATACAGCCTGTGACGGGTCTTATGTTAAATGAAAATTAATTAAAATATAAGAAGAAGAATTTATTTACAGTTATATACATAAATGCAAAGGAAATTGAATAATAATAAAATAAAAGATTTAAAAGTGTTTATCATCAGCTAGCGCATAAGATTCACTATTACAGGGTTCACCGTGGGGTAATACACATGTAATTATCAGGTTCTGCACTTAAGTGGGTAGTTACAAGAACAGCTTACCGTTGTTCGATGCCGCTCGTCGGACTGCAAGAAATGGCTACCCGAACTTAGAAAAAGCTTTCACCAAGTAGCCGTACGGTCTTTCTCCTCTCCGATTCCAAAGTGCCAGTTCAGCTCCGTAAGTCCGGGACCTCAACACCAAAATTGATCTTGATTGGTTCCTCAGGACCCCTCATCCATTGGGAAACAAATCAAGGACGACTCACCCTTTTACGTCACGTCAGAGCCGCGTCGAGAGGTGGATATTTCTCAACCATTAGGCGATAGAAGGAGGGGTAGAATCTTGGGCAAAACAGCTTTTATTGTCAGCAGTCCACGGGCGTACTTACTCAATTCCAAATCTGTCCGCATTATGAAATAAATTATAGAGTCCACAAATCGCGCTATAGGCCAATCAAACGGATGTGTATATATCGGCTTTAAACTTGTGGCATGCTCCCTGTAACAGCGCTGTAACAGGTCTCCAGCGGTCCAATTCTTAGGAGGGTACCTTAGGTGGCTTTAACCGATAAAACAACAACCCATACATAATATACATTAATTTATTCAAAACCTATAAAATCAATATAATTATAAAATTTATACTTTATGCCTCTACTCACCAGACATAAAAATCCAGGGATTCCTCTGGATAAACAAGGCTCGGGAAAAAGGATTTAAAAGAGTGTCATAAGCAACCATGACATACAGCAATTTGGTTACGTGACTGTGAGGACTCAGCCACGTAGCGACGTCCCTCGCAGCTGGTTACGGACGCCTTTTTAATCTCTGGTGGAGTCTCGCTGCGATGATGAATTCGACTTCCAAATCCGAAACACAGAGCTACTGCCCAGAACCTCATCTCCAGGCAGAATGACCTTCAGGCTTCCACCTCTGTGTGTCCAACTGATTTCCTATTGGTTTTGTAATTGTTTTTGGACAAATCACAGGCCTGACACAATTTTGCTTTGTTATGCTGGTGACGTCAGCTCCTCGGCACCTGGCAGTTTTCGGACCGGAAAACCCCTCTGATTTTCACACAATGAAGGTATAGTTATAACCCCCAGGCAGACTGGCACCAAACGGTATTTTCTGGTGATGTTGGAAGTTTCAGAGAAAACACGCCTGCTCACGCGATTAAAACAAAACTGACTAAAATATCAGCGCAAATTAATTAATAACACGCTATAAACAAGCGTACTTCAAAAATGTATTTCAGTAAGGATTTGTTTGAACATGGAAGGTAAGTTTTAATTTAGCTTTCCTTTTTCACAAAAACATTCTCGATAACAGAAATTAAATCATATAATTTGTAATCGCCAAAAATAATTAAATAAAAATGCCACTATTCTAATATATAGCTCCCTATGATGTATGTAATGTAACTAAATGCCTTTGGCTACTCAGCTATTTCTATTTTGTTATGGTTTGTGAATCTTCTCATGAGAGTCCCCGTTTGTTGGGCACATAATGTTTCGTACAAAAACTACCAAATAACTCATTTCAAAAAAGTATATTTTATTGTTCTAAACATGACACACATCTCCACTTATTAGCTACCCATACACGACGGTCCTCGGATAAATGGAGCTAAAGCCACGTGCTCGACCTGTGGGGTGAGGCGGACACAAGGCCATGGTATCACTCACGAACGATTTTACCCTCACTTATCGCCCGGAGGCCTCTAACAGATCTTCCCCACAAGTATTTATCAGCTAATGATTTCTTTTGTTTTGCCGTGTGTAATTATTTTGTTTGACATGGTTTGACAGCGTGGAAATAATATATACTTTAAAAATGAAAGTATACCGATTGCTGAGAAATATTCAATAAGGAGGGAATATAATTTTATGCTAAGGCAAAACGCCGATCCAGAATACTACAACCCTGAAATTAGGAAACTGAAAGTAAGAAAAGCTTGCAATAGAAGTAAACTAAGTGACTATCACAGGAATTCCTATTTTCATCTTAACAAAAAGTTTAAGGAGCTAAGAAAATATTATTTAATAACCCTGGTTGAAGAAGAAATTTTTATAAGTATATTCCAAGGAATATAGAAGGAGTAGGTAACAGATTAGAACTTGTCGAATAAGTTATAGCGAACAGGTTTGCACACTACTTCGTCACGATATTTGGGGTGTAGCGCGATAGTTTTATAATTGGTATATATTTATATTATTTTACTGTAATTAGGTATTAGCAAGGGTTGACAGCTTGCCAAGTTGGAATTTGACCAGGTGCCGCCGTGCCAGATAGATAATCCGTTCGGTCTGGACGTAGTAACGTAGGATGTTAACCCTCGGAGGCTACCTGGACTGTCACACCGTGGGAAACGTCTCTCCAAAAACCCCAGAAATTAAATTAACACGTGAACCAATCACATTTCTTGGTTCAGTAAAGATCGATCCAAAATTGGTCGAGAACATCGATATTTCACATCCAGCGAAGGGGCTGTAAAGAATGTGTAGAAAGGACTCCTCGACGAACCGTCGCCATGGACGGACGTACAGCCGCAAACGTGCATCATCCAGAGAACTCGGAGGGAACGAGGGTGCCACATAATCACGGTCAGAGATGCAAGCAAGGTAAGTGCCAAGTGTCTCAATCCTTGACGCACCTGGGGGAATTACCGTAAACCATGGTTTAATTTGGGATTAAGGGATCCGATTGTTTTGCCCGGCTAACTTAACACGCATAATTTGTATTTGTTTAATTTTATTTCGTCCATGTTCAGTTAAATAATTAATAAATTCTGAAAACTATCCCTTTACTTTATCATTTACTAAATCTACCACTACAGGGGAAAACATGGAATTAGCAACTTGGGTCAACTATAGAGCCACATCTATCTTCAAAATCCAAGTTAGTAAAAATATTAGTAAACTTAGGCCTCACAAATCTGTTGGTCCGGAATGGATTTCAGGAGAAGTACGAGGGGAAGCCACGATTACTTAACGTCTATTTCAAATATCTATAAATAATTCTGATGTTCAAGAAGATGGAGAAATGCGATTGTAATTTCCGTATGTGAATCAGGCCCGCGGTCGGAAAATAGTAACTACAGGCCTATTAGCCTAATATCTGTGACATGCAAGCAATATGAGCTCTTGATAGCTGAATATTTCAGAAGGTATTGGGACGAAAGGGGATGGATTCACAGTGGGAAACACGGCTTCAGACCAGGAGAACCAACTGGCCACGGTCTGTCAAAATCTTTCAGACAGGGTCGATAGTGGAGGGAGAATAGACGCCATAATTATTGACTTTTCTAAAGCCTTCGACGTTGTGCCGAATGATCTGAGTAAGTTAAAAGATTCACGGATAGATATTCTGGTACTGAAATGGATTCGCGCTTTGTTAAAAGAACGCAAGAGTTCGCGTAAATGACAATTTGTCCGACTCTGTGAAAATTCCCGCGGGGAAGTGTGATTGGTACACTCATATTTCTAGCATTCATAAATCATGTAACAATGGATACAAATTCACATATTTAACTGTTTGCCGACGATTGCGTTGTTTATCAAGAAATCGTACGCGTGGAGGATGCTCGGACTCTCAGGCTTACCTGGACCAAATTTAGTTGGAAGTAAAATGCAAATAAAGTCAACGAATAGGAAGACAATCGTCTTTACAAAAAAAAAATGTTCCTCCAGTTAAGTATAATGCGGAATGTAGTAGTAACGGAATCGAACAGTTGTTAATATCTTGTAATCACGATTAACTATGGATCAAAATTAGGGAAATGAAGTCAGCGAGGTCGCAGGTAAAAAAAGCTACACTTGTAAACAGTACGAGAAAAACCAAGATACCTGCTTACAGATCACTGGTCAGGCCCATATTATAATTTGGGGCAACTTCAGATCCATATTGAAATGAACACACACTAGCGTTGGACAAGATTCAAAAACGGACTGAAAAGATGTTTGGGGGGTCGATTCGCGAACAATCCTCATGAGCATTTAGAATCACTAAGCTTTAGAAGGTAACACGAGAGGTTTACAGCAATATACAAAGCTTATACAGGTCAACCGGCTTGGAAAGGAATTAAAGATAATCACTTGGCTCCTACTTATATTTCTGAAAGTGATAACCCATTCAAAATTAAAGAAAAACGGCAACGTACAGAAGTTGGCAAATATTCATTTGTTAATACATCAATTCGTGACTGGAATTGATTACCTACAGAAATACTGACGACTTTCCGATTAGCGCTCATGCTTGACGTTGGCTAAAGAAATTACTATAATCATGGTGTATTTTATATATACTGTAATAAATAAACTATAATTAATTAATTATGGTTTTTATGAATGACTTTATTTTATTAAAATTTAAAATGAAAGGTTGTTAAATAATTTACAAATTTTAAACCTCAGAAAACAATTAATTTATTCAAAGTAAAATAAAATTTTTGAAGTGATTTATTTACATTCATGTTCTTACTATTTTACAAATTTTATCTACTCTCATCTCAGGGTCGTTTATTTGGGCCTTTTAAATAAAGAACAAACCTTTTTTTACATTCAAATTAACAATTAAATTTTACAACATTAGAATTAAACAACAAAATGAACGTGAATCCGAAATCTGACGATTTGATCCTTATTTAACGTTTACAAAACTTTTATAAAATTTCTCTCTCTACTTACAGTGTCTTTGCTGGTACCAGGTATTCGTTTGGGCTCTGATGCACTATTCACATATAACAGGCCATAATTTTACAGAATTTAATTTTGTTTCAAAATCAATGTCCAAAACTTTTGTATCTATTAACTGGATAGTACAACACCTGTGGTCCTCTGCATTAGGTCTCTCTCTCTCTTTCTCCAGCTAATATTGAATTTCTCGTTCTGATTAATGGTCAATCAGAATGTTATCGACTCCTTGATTAAATTTTTAAGTATTTACTTGTTGAATTTCTGACTGTGGCTTTACTTATTATAAAAAACTTTCTTGCGAACTTTACTTGATCGACTTCTATGTCAAAACTTTACTCGATGAAATTCTGTGTGTCACACCACTCTTAATAAAGTTTTGCCTGCCACTCTTTACTCGATGAAAATCTGCCCACAACTGCCTCCTGTAAACCCCGTAGTTCGTCACGACAAAGCCCGCCTGTACATTGTTGTGTTTATGTTCTCGCCGATAACAATCCACTACAAATTTCCAATTATTAAATCTCTAATTGCCTCTAATTAGTATAACAATATATATATATATATATATGTATATATATATATATATATATATATATATATATATATATATAGTAATACCCAGTTAAGAAGGACATGAATTTTGTTCTGATTTCATCATATTTGTTTACCAACTCAGACTGGGGATTCTTGAGTGGTTAGTATATAAAAAAGGGATAATAATAAAATTATGGATAAGTGGCTTTCAGAGAAGGGGAGGACTATAATTGGGCGTTTAGCGGCTCTTAGGGCTAATGGCTGGGACCGACATCTGGACGACGGAACCCTAAATGCATGATGACAGAAGTTTTATGGACATACAATTATGTTAAAAGGAAATATTTATTTTAATTGTATTGAGTGGCTCTAGGAGCGTGAGAAAGGCAACATCTGGTGTTTGTTTGGCGAACGTGGAAACTCAAAAACTGTGAAAACAAGAAAATATTCTAGAGAGGAGGAAAGCAGATAAAAAGACAGCAGTTGGACAGGAGCAGTGAGACAGTTGGGAGAGAGCGTTGGTGGAGGTTCGCAGGGTGGACGCTGGGCCAAGTTAAAGTGGCCGAAACAATTCTGTATGAAGTGAGTTTGCATTCAGGAGAGAGCGTTGGTGGAGGCCCATTTAGGTGGCCGAGAGGAATCATCAGTCAGCAGTCATCAGCAGTCGGTAGGAGTTTCATCATGGAAATCTGTCAGCAGGGTTGGTTGTTTGGAGGAATTCGTCGTGAGGATAATGTCATCGAGAAAAGGTGGTTGGTTCTGAAAGTAAAGTGTGAGCGCAACCTAGTGCTCTTTAAGCCTGTATGAAGTGAGTGTGTGCCGGTATGCATCTGCATGGACCAGAGAGATTGTAAGTTTACTTTTTCTGTATTCATAGTTGTAAATTGTTAAATAAGGGTAAAGAGTCAGATTTCGTTTCATTTCGTTTTCCATTTATTTTAACTGCATTGTTTAATTGTAAATTTTGTGTTCCGTTTCCTTATCAACCCAGTAAACACCCTGGGGTACAGAGTCTGATTTATTAAAATGAATTCTAGATTAATAAAATTGTTTTGTTGATAAAATTTAATAACGTGTTTAATATATTTTCCTATAAACATAATTATCAAAAGTGGGGTATTACAATATATATATATATATATATATATATATATATATATCCTTATTAAATTTATTAATTTTTTATCTGGTCAGCGTAGTATGCAGTGAAGTGAAGTGATTTATAAAAAGAAAAAAAAAGTGAAGTGAAATTAGGTGGGTTTCCGGTTTATTTCTTCTTCTAACATTGGCCATACAGTTAAGATCTATATACCTCTAGGGGTGGGGTTGGAAGGTTCGTTTATTTTTTTAATATTGATTAACTTTATTTGTAAAAATTTAGAATATAGTTTTGTTAAGTTAGTTACATTGATAGAGTAACCACTGTTTCACGTGACACATGGAAGGGAAGCCCGCTCATTAGAAGGCCCCAGCTTACAAATGTGATGGTGTGGTATTTGATAGTTCAAACATTGAAGTATTGTTTAATAAATGCGTTATAAAATACATTTTGCAGCTACATATTTATTACGTATCACTGCTTAGAACCTCTGACGGCCGTTTGCGCTTGTCTTTTTTCGGCTTTACTTTTCTGGAGATTAACTGCCGTAGCTCTCAATAGCCGCTTCCTGTGGCACTCCATTGATACGTGAAGCCTCCGTTAATTGTATTGTATGGAGTCAGCGATCGACGGTATATTTAGATCTCTGTAGATGTTGCTGTTCCTTATATACGACGGTGCATTAACAATAATTCTTAGTATTCTATTTTGTACCATTTGTATTGTTTTAAATTGAGATGGAACCGCAGATCCCCATATACCAATATGGGGCGCATAATTGTCCTGTAAACAAGTCTTTTTAATTTTATCGGGAGACTTGAAGTTCCTGCTCAAATCACTTTTAATTGGAAACTTAATTTAAGAACCACTGCTTTCATGTGTGGGGCCCATGTCTAATACTAGGCCCAAGTATTTGAATTATGTTGACTGCGGTATTTTTCGCCATATAGGATAATGGGTAGTTAGTGACGGTTCTTTTGCATGTAAATTTTATTAATATAGACTTTTGCAAGGATAACTTAAATCTCCATCTATCGCATCAGTCCTCAATCAGATGTCACGGGGAAATGAGACGAGTATTTTAAGAATAAGTATGGACCAAATTCTACCAAACTTTATACACATGTTAAGGTACGTTTACCCGTGCGAGTTTTTGACTCTCGAGAGAAAAACTCGCACGCGTAAAGGCCTCTGAGAGTTCTCGCCAAAGGTGGAGGAGGAGTTGCATTGTTGCTTCATTCTCGCCAGTGTAAACGTTTTCTCTGCGCTCTCGGAGAGTACTCTCAGGCATTCAACAAAATTTGAATTAGCTGAGAGTTAATATGGCCAAAAACAATATAAAATGGCCCCACGAGGATGTTTGCAAGCTTTATTTAACAAACAAGTTTACATTTTTTACAGACATTTACAACATTACCATGAACTAATTCAATTTAAAATAATGTCTCTCTCTGAGCGAGGGTAATTACTAAGATGAATAAGAATTTGTGTAGACATGCAGCATTCTGTTGGTTCAAACAACTTCTTTACAAAACACATTTTCTTTGAACGATAAAACAAAAATATTCTCAGAAAAAAAGGTAATAAATAGGTTTTACATAAAAGATAATATACAATTTTATTAAATATCTAATGCAGTTTTTTGACTAATACCAGACAATATTTTTATTTATTTTTGACAACAATGTTTCAGTACGTGTTTGTACCTTCCTCAGGTCTTCCTGCGGAGAAATTGTAAAAAATAAATTTGTATTATCAAGAAGCAAATGAATATATAAAAGTGGTTAAACAAAAATGATTATACTATTGACAACAAACTAAGAAACAGTCACCTAAATAAGCTAAATGTTAAATCTATTTTCACATCCTATTGAAAAAACACAAATTTTGGAAGTTTTTCCCAGGAGCTTATTCACAAACTACACACTGCAGTCTGCTGCGACCGCACTTGTGTGTAGTTTGTGAATAAGTGCCTGGGAAAAACTTCCAAAATTTGTGTTTTTTCAATAGGATGTGAAAATAGATTTAACATTTAGCATATTTAGATGACTGTTTCTTAGTTTGTTGTTAATAGTATAATCATTTTTGTTTCACCACTTTTATAAATTTATTGGCTTCTTCATAAAACAAATTTATTTTAAAATGAAAAAATTACGTCTGATTGGAAATAATGAATAAGAAAGATGGTCAATACAGACAAAAAATACCACACAACGTTCCTGGGATCATTGACCCTTTCGTCAGGTGCTAAGAAGAGCCTAGAGAAGCACAACTGCACTGCTCGGTTGACAACACTCAAAAGCAACGAAAACGCAACGATAAAGGGAGAGCCGGAGGGTTGGCGTAACAATAAGGGAGCAACGACAATGGGAAAACAGAAGGTTTAGCGTAATAATAAAGGATCACAGAAATAAAGTCTGTACATTAATAGCTGTAATTTTATTTTGTACAATTTCTCCGCAGGAAGACCTGAGGAAGGTACAAACCCATACCGAAACGTTGTCGTAGATAAATAAATAAAATTTTCTGGTATTGGTAAAAAAACTGCATTATTTATTTCATATAAACAGACGTAAAAATACAATCTTTACTAAATATCGTTCACAGATAACATTGTATCTGCTGTCCGATGACGTCATCGCACCTCGCAGTCGCTGCTCACAGAAACACTAGTTTTTGGTGACCAAGAAAATATTTTTCGGTTAAATCAATCCTTTATAATAACATGTTTTCATTTTAACTACAGGGTTCTCAGGAGCTTAAAAAATTAAAAATAAAAAGTGCGAAAGTGTAACTGAAGATAAAAAAAACTAAAAAATCTGCTGTTACTTGTCTTTTTCGTGGTTTTTTAGAGTAACAGACAACACGAGGGTAATCCACATGGTGGCAACTCTCCGTTAGTAGCATTTCTGCCCGACATAACTGGGGGCGTGATACCCACGTGGGGTAGCTGACCGCCTCTCTCCCGGAAACGGGAAGAAAAACTCAGGTATGGGAACCACAATCTCTCTATCTTGAGAAGTAGCACCAACACAAGTAAGCAGCAGTTAAAAGCTTTAAGGACTTTTTCCCTGTAAAGCCTAATAGTCACACACGGGGAAGCGGTATGCCCGTTTATGGAACGGCATATGTGCGCTGAAATTTAACTACTAACTAACTAACTGCCCGACCTACCGACCCGTAAAACTGCTAGCATTGCTTCTAATCCCAGTCTCTGTGTAACAGACTCATTGCCTCCAGTATCTATGTGTGGGAGACGCCAAGACGTCGAGCCGTCACTAGTCAGGCGAAACTAGTACATCAGTCAACATTGGTTGTCCTATTCCGGTATACCCCCTGATAGCGGTATGAAGGGGGGAAGTGAACTCGATTGTAAGGGGGTGTGGCGTGCAGCTCTCATTGTGCCTTGGTGTCGGGTAGAAGTACCTAGTATCCTTGAGCACGGGACAATGACGGGTCGGTATCAGCCATGGCTTTCACTAGTAACCGAGTCCACTCAAGGTGGTCGTCTAGTCTTCAGACTAAGGTGTTGAGGATGGCCAGCCATCAGTTATCCGACGACGAAACCGCCTGGTTGTAATTCTCTGCTGGGTGGGAGCGCAACTTACCCAGCGCAAGGAGATAGCCACTAGTTTTACTGCTCCGACGGCCGAATAGCTGGTTTAGGACCAGCTGTGACGCCGAAGGGAAGAAAGCTACAAAGCTAGGTATGCGAGCATCTAATGACCAGGTGATGGGGTGACTCAAATATCTAGAAGTGCAAGCTCTACCTGGCGGCGCGCATGTCCCTGCGTAGATAGCGCGACCTAACAGAGCCAGGCGCGATACGGCAGACCAGAACAATCAGTGAAAAAGTCTGGTAGTCGGGGTGAGCGCAAGCCCAGCCGCTGTCTCATTCTGAGATGGCAGCTCACGCTCACAAAATGAGGTTGGACTCGACGTTGCGTATGTAAATCCCATGAGGTGGTGCTAGCAGCCGGCCTGGGTAACTGTAACCCGTGAGTGTGTGTGGGGGGGGGGGGGAACCAGACTGGCATTTGAAGCCTCAAGCCCTTGGGGAAGGCACGTGGTCCTGAGGGCGCGATATCCAAGAGGGGTAGCAGACCGCCTCTCTCCCGGCAACGGGAAGAAAAACCATACCACTCTTCTATTTTGAAGGAAACTGCGAACTAAACCAAAGCTGCAGAATCGCTATAAGTTCATCCTCCTTGTAAAACCTACCCAGGTATACACGGGGAAGCGACGCGCCCTTTATTTATAACGGCGCAATGTGCGCTAAACGTTTACTCACACACACACTGCCCGACCTACCTGTTGCAGTTTTTCTAGTGTTTGTCGTGCATCACTTTTAGGCGAATGCTGGGTAGGATCCTTAAAACATAGACCAGGTACCCTAGTTACCCTTCCGCATCCCCCCATGGAGTTGCCACCATGTGGTCTGTTACACTAAAAAATGGTTTAAAATTATTATTAACGCACGAGGAGGTCCCAAAACAACGGGAAGAAACGTTAAGGTATAATTTCATTTATATAAATAAATTTGCAATAAATGTAATTTTTAATAATTTTATTAATAACTATATTCTGACTGTTGGCCATTTTCCATTAAATTTACATTTTTTTACATAATTAAATAGATAGACTCTTACATTGTACCTACACCAATTGCAATTAAGTTATCTGTAACATCAGTAATGTGGAATAATTAAGCTTTTCCTTTGCGTATCATTTCATCTTGCCAAGGTCTTTTACCCGTACCATTAAAAAAAACTAGGATAATTCAGTCTATTTCCTTTTGGCATTTGCCCCCCCCCCCCCGGAATGTTTCTAGGTCGGCTACTAGTTTGTACGGATAACAAACCCTAATCTTCATTCCTCCATATATCAGGTAAAAATTCATGAGTGACAGTATTTTCTGTGTTCACAACTTGAGGATTGTAACACGCAGTGCTTTTACGAACCTAATTACTATGCAGAACACAAGCTGCTAACAGAAATTTAGGTTATACAAGATTTAATTTATTTATTTAATAAAAAAATATAAATATGCAACGGCTGCACTTACAAATCTTATTTTCAGAGAAATTTTAATTTTACTTTTAATAACCTTTGCCTTTAACTTAATAAAACATGAAAGTAACATGATTCATAAAATTGAATTGTCCAAAATATTAAAACATAAAATATCCCCAAATTTAATATTTCACAATATGAAATTTGACGGCACAATAACTATGCTACAATTACAATTAACTAATTTTGACATATCAGTTATCGATTAATCCAAAATTTTAATACTCCACACAACTACCACCATATTATTTAGAAAACATTTAAAAAATAGTTGATAAAAGTTCATATTAAAATATATTTTGTTTATTTTTACACATAATGCACTATCCTAACTTTCTCCATTGTTCGAACATTCGGTTTATTTACTTGCACTTGTTTGCGTTTCATGCTTGACAATAAGATACGTTTGTGAAAAAGTTAAGCGTACCAAACTCCCCTCCTTTCACGTGTCGAACTCTATACGCGTTGTTTCCGAGATTTTGGCAAATCTCGAATGGTCCTTCCAACCATGGGTTTAGTTTATCACAGATTTTCGCAGGCTTCGCAGCAATACTAATACTCCTGCCTGAAATTGGCGATCTTTAACTTTTTGTCAAGACGCCCTAACTTCCGCTTCCTAACATTGGTTAACCCTCCCGGTATATTGCTGAAAATTGTAGGTTTAGCCTTTCACATGTTTCTAAAATCCTTGTTTTTTATTGGTAGCTTATATCATTTGTTGCTTCCGTGGCGCAGTCTATATTTGGATCGCTAATGCTTCCGACATTCACCTCTCTTAACGTCAAAATCTCTTCAGCGTCGTTCATGTATTGGACGTCATCCTTATCCCCATAATCTTCTTCCATATACTTTACTATTAAACAATGTTTTTTCTCTGGTCCTACATCGTTTCCCTTCATGTTCAAAATGAACTGTACTGCTTCTGCTGGCAATGGCTCTAAGGTTGTCCCCATACTTAAATTTTCGTATAAATCTATTGTAATAATTAAATAAGGGTCCTTTTCAATTTGCCCCACGTTGTGGTAGCCAAAATGTAATAATCAAATGGGTTTCAAAAATCCAATCCAATAATTAATTTAGTGCACTAATCTCGCAAAATCAAATATTTTAATCTTAAATCTCCGTGGAAAAATTAACTAAAATGCGTTTCTGAATTCTTTCGATTATCGTAAACGCTCATACTAATCGTAGATTTGTTGCTGGCAGTACAGTTTTTTTTTAATTCATCAAAGAATTCTCCTCTGATACCACTGTTATCAAAAAGTAAGGTGAAATTGTCATTTAAAACTCCCGGGTATTAGGAATTTTTTTCCCTGGGTTGGTAGGACTGTCTATAATATTTGCCAAGCGTCTGTTTGTTAAAAGGTTTAATTATCTCCAAGTTACACATGCTTTTGTAAACAACCAAAAGTGAATTTTTCGATTTTTGCAATGGGTAATTTTGTTGAGCAAAGAACTTGCATCAAATTTTGTTTGCGGAACGAATATTCTTGTGCGGACACGTTGAAAATGTTGCGGAAGGCCTTTGGTGATCAAACTATGGCACAAAAAAACGTTTATAAGTGGTATAACGAGTTCAAAGACGCGTTGAAGACGAACCGCGCTCTGGACGACCATCAACGTCTACCGACGAGGGCCACGCCCAAAAAATCAAAGATTTGGTGCTTGAAAATCGTCGATGGACAATTAGAGATCTCGCTGATAGTGTTGGAATATCATTTGGCTCAGCCCAAACTATTTTGAAGAATGTTTTGTGTCTCAAACCCGTCAAGTCTCGATTGGTGCCAAAATCGCTCAATTTTTTTGGAAAAAAAGCGTCGCGTTGGTGTGTGTGAAACTTTGCTGTCTGACTATCAGGACCACTTGAAATGCATCATTACTGGAGACGAGACTTGGATTTACGCATACGACCCTGAAACCGCCGACCAATCCAGCGAATATCGTGCAGAAGGTGAAGCAAGACCGAAAATCAAGGTCATGTTGACAGTTTTCTTTGATTATCGTGGTGTGGTGCACTATGAATTCCTTCCGCCGGGCCAAACTGTCAACAAAGAATATTATTTGAGCGTTATGCGTGAAGCTATTCGTCTGAAACGGCCGGTATTATGGGCGAACAACTCTTGGTTCCTTCATCACGATAATGCACCATGTCATACTGCATTGGTTCTTCGCGACTTCTTTGCCAAAAACTCGACTCATATCGTTCCTCAACCACCGTATTCGCCTTATTTGGCTCCATGCGACTTCTGGCTATTCAGCAAACTCAAAAGGCCAATGCGGGGATGCCGTTTGACACGACTGAGGAGATAAAAACCGAATCGAAGGTCTTGAAGGCTATACCGGGAAAAGACTATTTCGACTGTTTCAAGAACTGGAAAAAGCGTTTGTAAAAAGTGCGTTTTATCGGACGGGGATTACTTTGAAGGGGATGAAATTGATTTGGAAGAATAAATAAAGAATTTATATTATATAAATAAATTCACCTTACTTTTTGTTAGAGGTAAATTATACTGCCCCCTGTCCGCGATTACTTCTACAGTTAATTCTTTGCCAAATTTCAAATCAACTCGAGCTACTTTACACCATTCATTCCACGTACGTTCATGATTCGCGCTTTCTCCTACAATTCGTATTTATTAAAAAATCTGTTCAGGTTGTATTCTGGTCGAAATGATTTCCTGATCTGACCGCCGACAACTTTCTCGTTTTTTGTTACTGCTACGGTTCGCCGCCGTTTAAAGGATTCGCGTTGTCTCTTCGCCTGTTTTGGTTTTCATGGTTTCAATTATATGTACCTCTATTCTGGAAATTCTGATTCACAGAATCTCTTAAGGAAAAAACGATCCTACCTCTGCCAGAAAAGGAATTTCCGCATCCTTCGTATCGCATTGACACGACTAGAAATGTGTTGCTGACTCTAACGTTTTAATCTTTGGAGTACACTAGTTTGTCCGTATCCGGGTCATAATGTGCACTTAAAATCCTTATTAGTGCTACTTCATTAAACGGATTGTCAAGATACTTTGTGGCCATTTTGATTAAACTTTGGGACATAAGCATCCCTCTATTATATTACACCTGATAAATCTCCCTAATTATATCCGCCTGGACACCGGTGTAACGTCTTGATTCTGAGGGATTTAATTTAATTTATTTAGAATTAATTTAATCCAATTTATTTGGCGCCAGTGAATGATATATTTATTTACACAGAAAATTCAAAAATCACAAATTTCAAAACACACTCAGCACAATTTATTTACTTTGTTACTACATTTATAAAAAGAAAACATGAGACTGAGCGAATATAATTCCCTCACTCAGGGCACCTTCCTGTGGCAGAGACGGACGGCAACACAGTCTACATACTTTGATATGGTGTATTATCAGGAGCGGTTCTTAATTCCTCCCCGCTACGTCTGTTGTTCCTCGTCCACCGCCGTCGACGCTGATTCCTGCTATCTTCTTCGGCTGCTGGCTACAAAAACTCTTCTCTCAACTCGGACGGCTAGCTACTCAACTCTTCTCTCTTCTCCAACTACTGGTTACTCAAAAACTGCCCTCATCTCCGACTGTGGTTACTCAAAAATTGCTCTCCCGACGCGTTAACAAATTTAATAATAGAAAATACGCGTCACACCGGCGATTCACTATTTGCCAACGAACGCGATTTTTATATTAAAATAGGTGTCTTCTTTACACGTCGCCTCCAACCATTCTCCAATGTCTTGTTTTCGTTTAAATAAATATTAATCTAGATCAGCATTTCCCAGCCTTTTTGTACCATGTCCCACCTAAATATATCTAAGCCCACCCCCCCCCCTTCCCTCAATGTAAAATATACATACTTTTTATATATAAAAAAATTGAATTATTTCCTAAAGAAGCCTAATTACAACTTATGTATCATGGTTCTTCTATAGTAATAATTCTATGCATGAACAAAATATTTTCTTAAAATCTGAGATAGCAAAGGTCATTTTAGCTTTTGTACAAAATTAAGTTCTTATTTCATTTAACTCGTGTAGTTGACGCTAACGTACGATAGACAACAACTTAGCGCATGTCGTAGCAATCACCCAAACACAGTATGTACTATTCCTTCACTAGACATAATAAACAATAGGTCTACTCTCTAAGTACATCGTAGTTTATATTACTCCATCTTTCAAGTGTGTGTCTATGGTAAGCATGACAATTACCAAAGGCTTATTTAAAGTTGAGATACCAACATTTTTCCTTTTTGTATAAATTAAATCATAGCTGGCAGTTTTGAAACTCTAGATGATCTCATTTTCCAATTTCTTCCTTGATCAATCAAATTGAACCCACGTTGGGAAACACTGTTCTAGATGCTTTTGGAAGATACGTAAAGGTTTTCTATTGTGTACTTTTGGTTAGTATTTTATATTTGGTTAATAAGATCAAGGAAAATAACACTCTGTAGCAAAGAAATAAAATACTTAAAAATGTAAGGGAATATAGGTAATCACTGCTTTTTTTAAATGATTTCAAAAAGTTATACATATTCATATATTTTATATACTTAAAAAAAAGATTATAAATTTTATGTGCATGTAACAAAAATGGTTTATTTCATACTGAGTTTTATTTTACTCTTTAATACATCAAATGCATCTATCTTCAGTGCTTGTCTAATAGTTTTGAAGAACTGCAGACTGTGATGTAAATTATGTCTGGAACATTTTTAAATATATATATCAATACATTACTTATAAATTTCCTCTTTTAGAAATGTATTCATTTAAATGTAAAATTAATTCATAATTCCTTACTTACATCATAAGCAAAACAGAACCTAAAAGTTCTTTCGTACTGAGGAGATGATGAATATAAGCTCTCGAGTGTTGTTGACAAGCAATACAGCTGCAAGTTTTGACCAAAGGTTGGAAATCGTCTTTATATCTGCAAAAGATCAACTACTGTAACTCCCAAAAACATTAACAAATGTTATTTAAGTTGAGCTTATTTGACCAATATTTGACTACTTATAATTTGCGTTTTTACTATAATACAAGATCAGGCAAGGTTAATAATATCCTTTCATTGAATTTTACTTACATACTGTTCTTAAGAGATATATAATAATTGTCATCATTTTGTAAATCTTCAGCTTCTTTATCACTAACCCTAAAAGAAAAAAAAAACATAAATACAACTTGAACACTTACAGTTAGTTAAGTTTTAAAGATTATAGAACATAACTACAAAAAATGTGACAATGAATGTACAGGGTCATCGAAAATGATGCCGGGATTACAAAATGTTGTTACACAAATAAATACCCACACATAAATAGATATTTAGTACTAAAATATTAATTAAAGTACTAAGTTTTATACCCATTCCAATACCTTTCAATATCTGCACTATTTGTCACAGTCAATCTCACTGCATGTCCTGTGAAGCATCTCTGGAGTTACAGCTTCAGTTGCAGCTATGATTCATTGTTTTAGGTATGCTAATATCAGTAATTCTTTCAATGTACAAAATGTTCTTAATTAATCCCCAGAAGAAATAGTCCAGAATCATAAGGTCTCAGAATTGGGCATCTAGTCCAATCCATGAGTTAGGGAACTTCTCATTCATATGTATGGAAAAATGGGAAGCTCTGTCATTCATGAAAATCATGTTGCAGTTGCAGCTTCCAAGTTATCAATTTGTGGCAAGACATAAATTTCCAGCAACTTGTGTTAAATGTTTCAAGTTATGCTGCTCTCTCTGAAGAAGAAAGGCTCAAAAATGTGATCATAGAACATTCACTTGTGAAGATCCACAAGATAACTGGGGAATTTCGGTCAATTTCTGTGATCCCCAAATGTGGCAATATGACAATTGACACAACCATTGCTATGAATGTAACCTCATCAGTGAAAAAAATAAGATTTAAGAAGCATTCATCATCACCACCGATTATCAATATCATAAATCACCAAATTCTTTCATCTCATGACTAAGCTGAATCTTGTGGTAAGCGCTTATCGCTTATGAAGGATGTTTTGAATGGTAGTTTTCAGAATACCAAATGCTAAACTTCGCCAAGCAACTTGTGACACAAAACTGACTTATGAGTTCTTCTAAAATGCTGGGTGGTCCTGGGGAGACATTTATTATGGTTTCTGTGAATTTTTTCATCCATCAATTCAAAGTTTCATCATCTGTATCCTTTTCTCCTTGATGTAACGTATGCCATTCACTTTGCACTTCTACAATGGATTTACATTCTACATACCACAAATAAAATTGTGCTTTCTGTTGCACGGTTCACATCTCTCTTCTCACAAATTCAGACTGCAATAATAACTGCTGAGAGAAAATGTGATACCAGAGAGAACTATCGGTTCCATAAAGTTAGTGGAGGAAAACTTACATTATTTCATTACATTTCAACACAAAAATTATTTACATATATTAAACAAGTAATTTTTATAAGTTTGCAAAATCCCAGCATTATTTTTTAATGACAATTTATTAATAGAATGTAACTCTAAAACAGGTTTGTGATAATTGTTCAGCATCTTTTTCAATTATCTGGGTTTGCAGCCTGTTCAAAATAAACATTTACAGTAATCAACAGAAAAGAAAATACAAATATTTTTATTAATTACACTGTATAATTAATAAGATTTAACAGATTGGTTTACTGACAATGGAGCATCAAAGAACGTCATAAAAGAAGGCAACTACTTCACACAGTTTGAAAAGTTTCAGTATTCACATGGAATTACAACAGCAAGCGGCAAAGTTATACCAGCTGTTGGAAAAGGCACAATTAAAGTTGTTGCTTTTGTGAATGGTGAAAACCAGTTTATAAAACTCACAATGTTTGGTATGTGCTGTGTATCAGCAATTTTTTTTTCTGTTCTTGCAGCTCAGGACAAGATATTTCTTTCCATAAATAAGAAATATTGGTTAAAAGTTGTTTAAAGTGGTGTTGCATTTAATAATAAACAATGAAAAAGGTCTCTACAAAGATGATTTAAGAGTTTTAACAGAAGTGAATATTGTAGAGATGAGCAATTCACCTCTACAGACTTACATTGAAAGTTGGGGGTCATCAGAACAAAGGTCACGAGAAGACATAAGTTTGAACAAGAGTTTGACCTAAAGGTGAAACCAGAAAAGCAGATATGTGAAGCATGTGTAAAAGCTCATAGTTTATTATTCAGAACTCAAAGAAAGACTACAGAACTAAGCAAACATATTTATATAGATATTTGTGGTCGCTTTGATTAATCTTTTAGTTCAGATATTTAATTATGTTCAAAGACCATTATACAAAGTTTCACTGTTTTTCTGCTTCATAAGTCTGAACAATCTTTTAATAGATTTGTAGCACACACAAAGAATCTTAAGTCCCTTTCACATGACGATTCTGTGTCTTCAAATCAAGTATGAAGCAGTCACATTGCCAATTCACTAAATGAGCCCGCTCAGGACCTTTCTTTTTTTAGAGTAACAGGCTACCTGAGGGTAATCCACATGCTTGCAACTCCCCTTTAATAGCATAGGAAGGGATTTAAAAGGGGGGGGGGTGCAGAAGGATAGAGGAAGGTAGCTAACTGGGGCCCCAGGGTCAATTTAAGGATCCTTCCTGGCATTCATCTAATAAAAGTAGTGCAGGACAAACCATAGAAAACCTGCATCATACAGGTCAGGCATTGGGTACTTGTCCCACGCCCTTCTGATGGTGGGAGACACCTAAAGTCGAATACAATACATCTGACTAAAATTAATAACAATTTTTGTAGAGAATTTTCAGAATATTGATAGTATCTTAACTACATGTTTAATCTTACATTCTATAATATTAAATGGACTTTTAAACATAATGGCTTACCCTGATTCCAAAAAGTTACAAAAATTTAATGCCCCACCTCTCTCGGTAACAATGTATGCAAAAGTGCTATCAAAAACATCCAATCCACTTTCTACCAATAGTAATACATTTTCAGGAGTCCATGAACCATGTATAAAGCGTACCTTATTTTCTGGCAAATATTTCTGAAAACAAAGTATTTTACTTAGCAAAAATAACACAAAAAATCCGTACATATTTAATAAAAATACAAGATAATCGAATGAAATATATTAGCAGGTAATTCGGAGTAAAATGATGAATTGAGATGTTCCATTAAGAACCTTTATAATTGTGTTTTAACACTCAGAATCTATGCTTCGATATTGAAGACTTTAAACTACCCCACCTTGCAGCGCATTGCTCCTAAAAGAGCCAGCTTGACTGTCAGTGCTAATCAAGTTACAGCACCAGATTTGGTGATTTAATCACAACTGGGCATGCACACTTTACCTTTTCAACTCCCTGTGCCCCTTAAAACTTAACAAACTCCTAGCCTTATGTGCTACAATGCTGAGAGCACAAGGAAACGGAAGAACCCCTTGTACTATGATACAGAGCATTAGGGTGTCAGTGTTGTTATGTCAGCCGATATGCAGTGTCCAAAGAAAGGAGGCAATGTCTCTGAAAATTTTATTTTTGCTTTGTCCGACATTATGACACCGGCCCTCAAGTTCAGATAAACCATTGACTTCTCTCTTCCCACCAAATATCAATTATTTTGATAAAGTCACATCATTAATTGCTATAATATATGTGCCAATATATTCTATATCAGGTGTGCACAAGCCAGAATCCAGTTTTTTTATAATTTATAAAGAGCCATAATAAGTACAGTAATTCAAAACTTGATTTAATGTAATTTCATATTTTCACAATTCAGATATATATTATATATTACATAAAAAATAAAATTATGAAAAAAAATAATTACTTCAAAATTTGTCATAAAATTTAAATATAATGAAAATATATTTATTAATAAAATCTGTAATAACACCTAACAACAATTATTGGACATATTTTTAAAATTTGGTGTATATTAGTTAAAGCTGTCCACAGAAATTCTGTACTAAAATTGGGAGCCACACTTGACTCGACAAAATGACATGTCCAGGAAACATCAGCATGCTAAATAGAATTCAGAACTTAAAAGGGTGAACGTATGAGCAGTGGGGGGTTATAAGTGATTTAATAACTGAAAATAAATTGATGGATAATTATTATAATTTATACAAATGTAATGGGTTTCAATCACATTAAGGGTTTATTAATGTATTACTTTGTAAACTTTAGTATTGAATTTATCAGTAGACATATAAATGGCAGTAGTTTTGGGAGAGGGGAGGAGGGGAAGTTTTTGACAATTGTGTGCAGATTGCAGCAGGGTCTCATTCTGAATCAGGCAATAATAGATTAGATTAGACAACTGATACAATCCCGAGAAGAAAATACTTTTAAATTGGACATGGGGATTATTCTCAGTGTAAAAAGACATTGCTGAACTTGAATCTTAAAATAAATTTTATGTTTATAGATGAATTATCCAAATTTGGTATGTATATCACACAATAGGAAGTCAAAAAGTTTTATTTAATTGTAATTAATTTATATTTTTTATGTTAAGTTATTATTGTTGTTCAAATATTTATGCAGTGGTGAATATATTTCAGTTGTTAATGTCGATGCCCAAAGCTTCTGCGAAACTAGGAAATTAAAGTAATAAAGAAATTCAAAGGGTTGTTGGTTGTCTTATTATTCATTAATTTGGAAATCCTTTCATTGATAATTTTTAATTATGATTTAACAAATAATTTTTTTATATAAATAAAACAGGGGAAGTTATTCAGTAGTGAAAAAAATGTGTTTCCTCTGCACCACTCAGCATTTTTCCTGTGGTCAGAAAAAAATAAACAACTTGCCACATTATGATTTTCTCTCTGGTTTCTAACTGGGTTGTACCCATAAACAGTGACTGATAAACAGTTCTTGGTAATCACTCGAGTGTAGCATATTTAAATGCGACGTTTCGAAGACCAAGATCTCTGTCGTCATCTTCTAGGCGACATGGTGGAACCCTTCCATTTCATGTTATAAATACCCTCTGCTGGGTCATCTCACTTCAAGAGCTAATCAGCGCTCAGTCAACAGCCTGCCTCAGCCATGTCAGCATCAGTCAAGAGACCGACCACTCGCAGAGTTACATTATCCGCAGCAGCCCCTGCCACAATAGAGCTCTGGACCCCTCGTCTTATCAATGTTATAGTTGGGTCCCAAGTCTTGCTCAATTGAAACCCAGTGTCACGGTTGAGCAGGTTGTCTTGTGTCCTAATATGTATGGCCTCTTTGATGATGCTGCTCCAGAAACCATTGACACGATCCAAGATTTTGGTTTCATTGAACTTTATATAATGGCCGGTTTCTATGGCATGTTCTGCCCCCACTGACTTATTTGGCTGCTTGAGTTTGAGATGCCTTTGATGTTCTGTACATCTACCTATTACCGTGCGAATAGTTTGGCCGATGTACTTTTTGCCGCATTCACATGGTATGCTGTAGACCCCAGGAGTACGAAGTCCTATACTATCTTTAACCGAGCCAAGCATTTCTTTTATTTTCTTTTGTGGATAGAACGCCGTATTTAAATATGCTACACCCGAGTGAATACTGAGAACTATTTATCAAACAATTACACCAGGAAAGACTTCAATCTTTAATCATAAACAGTGATGTTTTGACAACTGGCACTGTCATCTCCTTCAGACTAAAGACAATCAATATAATGTCCAGTAATAATTTACTTAATAGGGATTCTGGATTCCTGCCAAACAAAGCCTGGAACCCTGTGATACATATGGTTGTCCTAGACAGAGTCCAGCACCCATTGGACCAATCATAGACCGCCATGCCAAAACACCTGCCAGCTGATCATATATAAAGACCCTGCAATTAAGACCACTGATGAAGTATCTGATGGTGCCAACCCTAGAAACATCATTGATTACATGTACAACCTGGTTGGAAACCTGAGAGGAATCCATTCATGAAATTTACCAGGGAAAACATTAAGTATTGATAACTTACCACAGTTTCCTCAACAATAGATTTAAAATCTTTGGCTTCCAATGTCTCTACTTCTGTATCATTAGCATTCAGGCCATCTATTACAAAACCACCAACATCCTGTTCTCCTACCAACTTAGCAGCAACAATCCTCTCTTCAAGATTAAAACCACCTTCAACAACTCCTAATATACAGCTATTTTTTAAGACCTGGAAAAATTAGAACTATTGAACAACATGAACAAAAATACAAATTATGAAATATTTGTAGGACTTTCATACCTCAGAACTATAGTGTCTCTCAAGGCATTTCTTCAGAAAACCACCAGTACAATTAACAGCCTTTTGAGCACGTTTCCTACTGCCATTTATATATGTACCCCCATAACACAGGGCTTGGTAAATATCAGGTTGGAATGCTTCCATAACATCCATGTACCTTCATAAATCAAATTGAATTTCATGATTATATATTATAACACTTGAAACAATATCAAATTAAATAACACATTTAGGAAAGAAAGACAGTGAATTTGACTTACCCTGACATCTACAGTTGGTCTAGTCAGGCTGAGTAGTAAAATTATTTCCAATTTTCAAGGGCCTGAGCCACCTTAGTCATGAAGGAAGGTCTGAACTGTGTGCAGTTACATATAATTGAATCTTGGATACTGAGGATATATACATATTCGTGCCCATTCGGCACACAGTTCAGACCCTCTATACCTGATGAAAGGTGCTCAGGCCTTTGATAATTCATTATATTCCCTCACCTCAGTCAGACTGGACCAACTATTGATTTCAGGAAAGTCTGCTTTGCTGTCTCTTTAATGATTTCAAGAGTTAGGGCAGAATTCATCTTTGGGAAGCAGGTGGGATGGAATAGCAGTATTTTACAGAGGCTAAGATTAGCGAGAATTGATGGTAAAAGTGATAAAAGAAGCGTGTGACAAACATAGAGAGAAAGAGAGAGAGAGAGAAGAAAAGTGGGTTGTAAGAAGCTGGGGTCAAATGGGTAAAAAGTTTTATGGTCAGATGGTAGAATAACAGGAGAAAGATCAGCAGGATTTAAATATAAAAGTGGGAAAGAAGAATCAGGAGCAACTAACACGGTATATAACACTCAAGAAAAATTTTATGAAGTCAAATTAAATAACACATTTAGATAGGAAAGAGACACAGCGATGCTGACTTACTTGAAATCAATAGTTAGTCCAGTCTGACAGCGGTGAGTGAATTCCAGCCGGCATGCACTTCTGACCTTCTCTCCTGACAAAGTGGGCTGAGGTCCTTGAAAATTTGTAGTATTCACTCACCCCTGCCAGACTGGACCAACTACTGGTTTCAGGTGTTGGCATTGCTGTCTCTCTTTCCCATCCAAATGAGTTATATATACAATATTAGGAGAATCCATAAAGGAATTGGAACTAATTTGGTGACAAGTCACATTCAAACTTGGATAGTGAGGAAGGATAGAAATAAATAGGAGAAATAGTAGGATTGCGCTTTTATGTGAATTCATAAGCTCAGGCGAAGAATTACGCACATAGAAAAGCATATTATATATATATATATATATATATATATATATATATATGGTAGTAATTGGTAATTAAGACATTGTTCTAATTGGAAAGTTGGATTGTAGAGGACTCATTATTAGTGGATATAGAGCGGACGCCGCAACAATCCGGCGAGGCAAAGAAAACATTGTCGATGAGTTGAGAGAGTTTACGCGCTCAAAATCTACGAGACGAAGATAACAGTCGGGCCATAGGCAGCGAGGAGAAAAGACTAAAATTCCAAGTCATGAAAATTTGAACAATACAGTTGGGCAGTAGACAGCGAATAGAGCAGACGAAAAGTTTTACAGTCGGCAGTCAGAACGAAAGAATGTGGTCCAGTCACAAACATACTTTCAAATATTAAAAAGTAAAGCAATATTCAGTCGGGAATGAGACAGAGCAACTAGTGTGAATTCGCTGGCCATAGACGAACCAATGAAGTACATTTTCAACTAAAGTCACGAGATCTACAAATCCAGGTTGCAGTAAAGCATCGAGAACCAACCAATTTGTATTAAACCAACTAACAAATTACACCAATTAGAGCCTGTGAACATTTAGAGTCTGTGAGAACTTAGAATCAGTGATGTCCCCAAAATTGTGCACGTAAAACTAAAAATGAGACCTGGGCGGCCGTAAGTAGAGAAAAACTTTAAAATCATTTGTAAACCGTGTTTAAAAGATAAAAGTCAGATCGTTCTTTAATTATTTAATTATTGATAGAATGAGATTGTTAATACTTGATAAAATTGAAATTGTTAAATTCAATCTTTAGTATTATTTCTTCCGCAACAAATTTCATCATGTTCAGATGCTTTGATTTCCATAAAAAGTAAATGTAATTTTGATTATATAAATTCTGCCATTTATCAAACCCAGATCAAGACCCTGAGATTCCAAATATTTTGTGTATTTTATTCTTGTTTTAAAATTGATAATAAATTTTGTTAGTTGTTTAAAATTAATAGTTGTTCATTTAAAACGCCACATAATCATGGATTCCCATATAAAGAAAGTATTGTAATTTTGTGTTTTATTTTCATTTGTTAAATTCTGCCATTATAATAATATTTAATTATTACAATACCGGTGGCCGAGATGGTTAAGGCGTCTGTGTACTAAGCAGAATACGTGGGTTCAAGTCCCGCCTGGGTCAAATATTTTCAGTCTTCCCTTCTTCTTCCATCCTTCTCTCTGCTTTGAACATATGCTTTTCTATGTGCGTAATTCTTCGCCCGAGCATATGAATTCACATAAAAAAGCGCAATCCTCCTATTTATTTCTATCCTTCCTCACTATCCAAGTTTGAATGTGTGTATATATATATACATATATATATATATATATATACATATATATATATATATATATATATATATATATATATATATATATATACACATATATATATATATATATATATATATATATACACACATATATATATATATATATATATATATATACACATATATATATATATATATATACACATATATATATATATATATATATATATATATATATATATATATTTATTGTAATGCCTGTTAAGTGAGGCATTGTTTCAAATGGATAGTCTGGACTGTGGGAGGGGCAATTTTTGTAACGTATTTATTTCTTGGAAACGCTGGTCTTGAGAATTCAGAACCGTGCACGTGCGTGTGGCCTTTCTCAAACTAAATCTGGGGCACAATTTAATGCATGTTAAGTGAGGCATTGTGTCTGATTGATGGTATGGACTGTTGGAGGGGCAGTTTTGTAACGTGTTTACTTAGGACTGAGTATTTCTTCATCTTGAGAATACTGGGTGTGTGATCTGGAGAATTTGGAACCGTGCACGTGCGTGTGGGGGTGAATAAACAGATGAGTCCTACCCAAAGTAATTACGGGTCCTGTCTCGATTGTCAGCTTTGGACATGACGAAGTAGTTAGCAATTTGCTGACTACGGAACTGCAGCTGCATAATATAAATCTCGGGATAATGGAAGAATCTGTCAACTG
The DNA here is from genome assembly GCA_037074705.1 of Zhengitettix transpicula. Classification (NCBI taxonomy): domain Eukaryota; kingdom Metazoa; phylum Arthropoda; class Insecta; order Orthoptera; family Tetrigidae; genus Zhengitettix; species Zhengitettix transpicula. The sequence continues at coordinate 69,164,157 of CM073590.1, read as the reverse complement.
GCATTTGCGACGAAGTTTTGGAACAACGGACAAAGGAAGAGACTGGTAGGATATAAGGGAGGAGATAAGCTTTTGCGGAGTTAGTCGTGCTGCGATCACCAAAGCTGGTGGACATGATGGTTAGTCATACTGAGATCACCGAGACTGGAGGATTTGTTAGTTGGTTGTTCGGCGATCACCGAAGCTGGAGACTATGACTAAGAGAGACATCGTTTAAGGGAGGAGAATGTGTTATTGTTATAAGTTGCAGTCTGCAAGAGAAATAGCCAAATATTCAACGATAAACATTTTGTATGCTGAAGTATAATCTATTCTATCCTCAAATTAGACCACTGTCTTCGATTGTAGGAGACCAGGACACTGCATCCAGCGTCTAGTAATCTTCAGAACGAGGAAATGATATGTCCTTCACGAACGGAGAACCAACTTTTGTCAAACCAACAGGGTGTGTTAGAATCAGTGTTTAAAACAGCCAGTATATAAGGTGTGCGTGTACGAACGAGCCAAATTTTCCTGAGTAATCGTAAGTTGAAATTTCATGGTATTCATAGATGTAAACCGAATTAAAAGATAAAGTCAGATATCGTTCTTTTCTTTTGTGTTGATAAAATAAACTCTTTAAATTTAAAATCAATCTTGTAGAATAAGTTTGTCAATAATTAATTTAGTCTATGTCTAGACGAATAAATATTTCTTTTTAATTTAAAGCTAAATTTTATGTTCTTTGATTATGGTTAAATGTTCTGTCGTTATCAAACCCAGTAAAGACCTTTGAGAGAATGAGATATGTTTTTAAAATTGTATAAGTGTTCAAACAATTACAATAAAATTGTTTGTTGTTTATAAATATTAATCTTTTTATTTAGACACCTGTTTGTATATTACAATATATACAATCCATTTTTTATTATTAGATCAGTAACTTTATAGAACCTCCACAAAAATTTATTTGGTAGGGGTACTGTGTAGTATGCTCAGTATTGTGTGCATAATTGTATTTCCATGTCCCGCCAATGAAAATTTTTCAAAATGTGAGAGTTGTAGTAACATAAAATTCCAAAGAGTTGTAGAGGTATTCAAAATTCCAAAAAAAACAGCAACATAATACAAACTTTAATCATATATGTTAAACTCTATAACTACACTTCATTATGCAACTTAAAAAAATCTTGCAAATATACACTATGATTTAAATACAAATTTAATATATCATATTGCTAATTATATTACAAAGCCTATAAAGTTTTTAAACCCACTGTAATAATAATCTGGATAATAGAATTTCTGGATATGGAGAAAATCTTAATGTTAAATTGAAAAATATGTTCTGCCCATATCTCAAATAAACAAAACTATAGAAAATATGTATCACTTGCAAACAATCAAGGAACTGAAGGATTCTGTTATTTTGAATGTTACATTAATAAAGATATGGATAAAAATCAAATTGCAAGAAAGGAAATGTATTAACAAGATGAAATATCTTAATCAACAAGCAATTGGAGCATTGGAAAAATATGAAATGAGTACACTGTGAAATTACCGTTCTGCAGTTACACAAGAATTGCCATGGCGGGTCCGAACTGAAACTTTATCTGCATCACAAGTAGCAGTCTTCAACACATTTCCAGAATCTTGAACTGTACAACATGTAAGATACTCCTGAAATTGTTTCATAATATTGAAAATGGCTGGTATTATTAAGTATCAAATATGAATTTTTATAAATCACTTGTTTACAGAAAGTGACATTGTAACAAAATATAATTAATTAATATCTCTTTTTCATTAAAGTATTTCTCCCTCAGAAGTTTCTCTAACTTACTTACATCAACAACTCAGCTGTGTGCTTATGGCACACAATCCCGTAGCCTAATTGAAAAATCATGTAACACAGAAATTTTATCAACAACTCACAAATTAATTTATAACACAAGATATATTATACACACAAAACTTAGGTTACTGTCAAAGACAAATTTCCATATTCTTTATTCTCTGGCAAATGGTGGATTCCAGTTAACTATTGAAAAACAGAGCTCTTACATTCTATGGCGCACAAATGAAGATATTTTCAGAAATATAAAAAAAAATATGAATGGATCATTCTTACAGTTTCGAAAAATCTTTAACACTTTCTTTGGAGTCATTTTTTGCTACACAGCGCACCAAAAATACAAAGCTGGGAAGGCTTAACAATTCTCAGAACTTCAATAGCCCAACACCACTTCATACAGTATAAAGACTTGAACGAATACAGCATCCCTGCACGAAGGATGATACATGCATGACTTCTCAGTGTGCCCAGGCATAAAAATACACAAAACCTATGAGTTAAAATTTAGATAATGGTTTAATTAATAAAGAATGGCACAGTTCACTTTTTGTCATGTTAACTCTGACAGACCCTTGCTCCCCAAGGTTTCACAATCAACTATTATTTTAGAAGCCAGTGGGAAAGTGAGTAATGCAGAGGATTGCATTCTGGTAGAGTTTCTCAAATCTGGACAGACCAAAATGCTGCATATATCCAGATACTTATCTTTAATACTCTATATACTTTGCCAGTAATATAAATTCCTTGTGTTAATTACACAAATTACTAAATTTCTCTGAAGTAAAGAGAGAAATAATAAAGACATTTAAAAATTAGAAAACTGTAAAAATATTTTTAAAAAATCACAGATGTCATTACCATACACAGTCTTCATCTAAATGGTGTGGGCAAAAGCAGATCAACATATAAAAAAATAGTGAACTAATACACAAAGTGTTTAATAAATTTCATTTACACATGTATTGAATGCTTGAACAATCAGTGGTTCCAGTTTAAAATGTAAGCTAGAAAAATAAAAAAAACTATTTTCTCATTCTTACTGGTACAAGTAGCAATTATTGTGAATAAAGTGAAATCTACTGGAAATAACCATTTGTTGTAAGTTCTTCAACCAAGTATCATATGTAATTACATTAATCTAAAGCTCATAAATTCAAAAACAATTACTTTAATACAGTGTACCATAATATGAAATGTCTCATGAAACAATTAATGAAGCTTTGAATTAATCAGCAAAAGTAGATGTGTGTAATTGCACATTAGCTGTCTGCAGAAGAAATTGCTTATTTCATATTCCAGGCAATACTCAAGGAAATTAATGTTGCAGATTTTCCATTACACAAGATAGAACTGTTACATAACTATAAGTGTGAGAGTAAGCATTTGTAAGTTGTACAAGAATTTGTTAATATTTATAACTAAAGTTAGTACCTACAGAACACATAGATAATGTATTTTATTACTGGCATATATTTTATAATGGCATACCTTACAAACAAAGACTGAAGGAGGGATATAAATCAAAAGTTAATATTTTACAGATAACATATTTAAAATGTTTTACCTTCATTCCTATAAATTCTGCCAAACATTTATTATAATCTGCAACTGAGGACTGAAAATGAATAGTTGAAGGCAGAGGAACATGGAGGATATGTTTCTCTTGAGAGATGAACTGAAGTACTTCAAAAGTCAAGTGAGGAATGCCACCTCCCTAGAAATTTTAATAGCTCTAATTAATATTGCTAAGTAAAATATATATAGTATATATCCTTGTGATATTGGTATGGAAAGGAAATTGAGATAGCTTGTGACTTACCTGAAAATGAAGTACGGTGTAGTCATAGGGAACCAAAGGGCAGTCCACAGCCAGCTGATACAGTTCCTGAAGAAGGAGGCTGAGAGCCTCCAAAAATTTGAAGAATTACCTTCAGTTCCCTATGGCTACACCATACTTCATTTTTAGATAAGCCACAAGCTATCTCTCTTTCCTTTCCATAACCAATATCACAATTATTTTTTACAATGTCATATCCTTACTAATATTATATATGTGTATGTATATATATATATATATATATATATATATATATATATATATATATATATATAAGGCGGGCAAGCCCAATTGTCGACCCTTTAAAATTAAGGTGGAGTTCCACATCGAGATCCACTAGGGGACTACAAAAGTGTAGGACAGGCACATGTTTAATTCAAACCATACTTTGAGGAATCTCTGTCTCAAGTTCAAAAAATAAAATATTTAAAATTATCAAAGTTTGGTTATTTACCTTAAAATAGTCAAATGGCGCCAAAAAGTTAATACTACAGCTGAGTTATGAATTACATTTTTCACCAGAGAACATATAGCAAAAGGAGAGAGACTAGGACAAAAATTAGAACGAGGGACACGGAGAAATGGAAGATTAGAGTATGACTCATGGCTGGTGAAGTGTTTTAAAAAAAAGTGTGTTGAAAGCTGAGTAAAGTGGGTATTTTTAGCAACAAAAAGTGGTTCTGTGAATTTCATGAAGACAGAAGAGCATGAATATGTATATATAGAAAGCAAGGATAATGTGACGTCATCAAATTAATTAACTCATTTGGATAAGAAAGAGGGGCAGACTTACCTTGGTGTGGCCAAGGATTGTAATAGATATTATAAAAAAATTTTTAGAGAGAGAGTCCCCTTCTTTAGGACAGTAGGTCTGAATGTTGGCTGTTCAGTGCCAAACTCAAACCAACTATTAGACAGCAAAAATTGACACCCAACAAATCTCTCTCTCTCTCAAAGACATGTCACGGCAATGGAAAAATAACAGAATGCATACACACATACTTACAAACATGCGTATTATGTACAAAATACAAACAAACTAGAGGTGGAATGTAAAATTTTTTAAAAAATAGAAGTTGATAAAGGATGTTAAGTCCAGGACTGAAACAATGTGTTCAGGAAGAGGTAATTTTGGTTGGGAATAAGTGTGAGTGTTTGAAAATTTGATTGGGCATTGGTTATCTAAACTGTAACTTTCGGTTTCCCTCAAAGAAGGCTGTTCTCTTACAGGCGAACCTTACCGGAGAGCTGGTAGGGAGGCTACCTTTGGGGATGCCATCTCCTCTCTCTGGTTTTTTGAGATGAGGTTCCCACAACCCAAGGCACCTCTGCCAGTATTGAGAGGTGTATGTTCTGGGGTTGCAGACCTTGGGTTATATGGAAAGAGTTGTCTGCTATTCCTATTGGAATAGTCTGATAGCCTTTGTAATTATTAATTTTTCAAGAAACTTTACAATCTAAAGATTTTATAGTTGTATGTATGTACATGTTATATTATTATATATATATCCATTGGAGCATTTTGTTTCAACTCCTGATCTAATATATTTTATTGATTATTCATTTAGTCTATGGGTCTCTTTCTTTTTAATCTGTGATATTGGATGTGATGTGGAGGGGAGCTGCTGTATTGGATATTAACAGGTTTAGTTGAGTTATGTCTTTTTTTTATATTGAAAAAGTATGTATTTGTTATTGTTTGGTGGATATATTGAATATTGACATCACTATGGATGCGAGAATTGGAAAAATACCAGGGACAGTTTTTGATATAACAAAGGATTTTGTTTTAAGATTTTTGTATCATGTTGACATGTGTTTTGGCTGCGGAACCCTAAATATTACCCCTGTACTTCCATAATGGAGTAATTTTTTCAATGAAAGGGATAAAGGTGAATTAGGATTAAGTAATGGTTTTCGTATTTTGAAGCTGAGATTGATGATTTTTTTAATGTAATGGTGTGTTGGGACTATGTTAGTTTAGTATAGATGATTAAACCAAGGTATTTTATGATTTTGTTTGATTGGAATGGATGTGTTGTTAATGCAGATATTGTTAGAGAAGGGCATAGTTTTTAGGGAAAGGGGACCTGGATGGATTTGTTTGGGTTTCTAGTTATTCTCCAATTGTCAGAATGACTATGTGGTTAATGGTAGTTTGCAGTTCTATTGTAGCCGATTCATAGTCATGGGATTTTCAACCATATGCAACATGTATATTTAAAATACAGAGGTAGATATTTGTTTAGTATGGAGGTGAGGAAAAGATTTTCAAGTCAGACATGAATGTTACTTCCGAAACAACTGTTGAAAACAGTTGTGATTCAGACTTTAGAGAGAGTCAGAGAGTTATGGTCCAGGCTTTAAAGAGAGCCGACAGCCTAGGTTCAGATTTTAGAGAGATTTTTGCAGAATGTTCATTGAGGACCTAGTTGCTCAACTATCTATTGCACCTGCAAGCATGCAAGGAATTTTTGGAACAGATTACCAATCATTCCTTCGACACTACCAAGCATATATTAGTGTTGGTAGACAAAATTTGAGCACTTATTGTAAAAATTGTTGGAAAGAAGCACTTTTCAATGATGTAGTAAAGAAAAAACGTTTCTTTTTTCATGTCTTACTCTGTCCGTAAAGCAACGTGTTACTTACAACCACAAATTCCTATTCAAAACAATGTGTACCACCCCTAAAAGTTTGTCCCATGACCGTAGAATCACCCTATTTGTATGTAATAAAATGTGTTCTCTAAATTAATTACTAATTAAGTCTAATATTAATGTGATTGTTAATAAATATATACTTTTTTAAATCATTAATAAATTTTGTGTAGTTATTATTTTACAAATCACTGTCTAAGGTTACTATACAGAAATAAAGAATTAAGTGATGGCATTTTGAAGATTTGCGTCATACTGAGAAAATTTACAGCACAACCCAGAATGTAACATAGGGTTGGACTGGATTTGCACCTCAGTACCATAGTTGAAGAAAAAATCTCGGCAAATTTAACAGTAAGTAGTAAAATTTGATACAATTACATAAATAAATAACGGAATAACAGACAAAACAGTACTACATAACATTTCTACAATCATCCTTGCTTTTGTCAAGCGATTCAAGAAATGTAAGAGCCATAAGAATGACACACTGACAAAATCAGGTGATAATATGGTTTGGTATTTATTTACCCCTATTTTGTCTGTTATTGGTCTATTTATTTAACTAATTATTATATTTTTAACACAGACATTTTTTTATTTTAAAATTTGTATTATTAATATAAAAAAGTATCAATAAATTATGGTATTGTAGAAAATAATTGAATTTTAATCTAATTCTACTGAAACCTAGTTTTAGTTTTTATTTAAGCGCCGCAATGGTTTGGCTCCAAAAATATAGAATATTTAATAATTGTTTTAAGAATGTATAAAAGCTATGATCTTCCCTTCTGATAGGTTCTTCCCCAAATACTTTCCAAAATTTTATACGGTTATTCAGAATCATAATTTTTATATAATTTATATACAATCAATTGATAAGCTGAACTCGAGGTTGCTGACAACATGCTATATTATATTCAGATGATTTTCTAAAATAAAATTTTCAATTAGTTACTAGTTAATTTTTTCGCATAAACGAAAAATAAAAAACAGTTGAAAATCAACGCACAATACCGGTCACCCAATTTACCTTTGCATATAGCAACAGAGCCGGGGTTTCTATTGATAAATCTGGCACTCGGTGAAAATCAAATAATTTCCCGAAGCGAGCTGCATTATTCCCAGCCTTATTTAATGCAAACTTCATCCTAAATTCTATATATCTTTATCATCACTTCCTCTACATGAAATCGAACAAATGCTGCTTTAGCATTTCGAAATATTAGCGTCTGCTAGTCAAAGAACTAAAATGTAAAAAAGTATCCATTTTTAATCTCGAAATAATTAGAAGTTTCGCGAATCAAATATTGTAAATGATGACTTTCGATGAAATAGTGAAGTTAGGCTCCGTGACAGACCACATGAAATATCATACATTCGAAATATATGTCCACAGGAAAGAAGTTTTGGCAGTTTTCTTAGTGATAGATGGCCCCGAGAGCTCATTGTTAGGATACAGTATAGCAACTGAATTGGACATTTTAAAAATTGGTCCAGATTATCAAGTCTACAATTTAACGTCTGATGTGAATGAAAAACGATTATTTACAGGCATTGGTAAACTGAAATATTCCCAATTGACGGTGTTAATCGATGAAATGTATAAACCAATTGCACAATCCGGTAGGGAGCTTAGCATTTAAGTTAAGAGATGAAGTAGATAAACAAGTTAATAAATTACTCGAGTTGGATATCATAGAAGAGGTTAAAGGACCAACTCAGTGGTGTCACCACTGATACTTGTGAAGAAATCCGGTGAAAAGAGATTATCGACCCAAGTTGGATAATGCCATTTACCCTGCCTGTTAACAAGCACTTCAGGCTTCCCCGTCATAGAGGCGTGGGAGTTCCTCTAAATTGAAGTGTGGGTGAGAAGGAGATAAATAGTTAAAAAGGCCTAAATTTGTGTCGAATCTTATGTGCACTCAAAATTGGTTTTATCAACCCCTCATCTAGACACGGAGGGTTGAAAAGGGATTAATTATAAAATATTAGAAAAGACCGAGTGATTATTGTTGGTTTTTTAATTTCCTGAGGTAGCTGTTTTTTTGACTCTCCTAAGGAACCAGGGGCATTTTTGACTCCCTAGTGGTACCGGGAATACTTTTCTCTCATTAGGTACGGGTAATACTTTTGAATGTCTTAAGGTATTGATATTATCGTGTGCTAGATTTTCTCAGTATGATGCAAGTCTTTTAAATGTTTCTCCATAAATGTTTTTTCTTTAAAATTACATTCCACCGAGTTATTTACATCTTCGCTAAGTGTATTAAAAGTATTATATTAAAATAATATAAACTAGTTTAAAATTAGATTTTTAAATAGCATGACTCCCCTTCCACAGCGGTCATCCTTCGCGCTTCACAGTTCTTTGGGGGAGTCTACGTATACAGCCGTACCACGATCCAGCAACACAACTAGCTGAAATCGACAGGAATGCCGAATCGTATGGTCATCTCAGACACGATATTCTGGAAACAAGAATATAGAATCCGTCAACAACATTAAAAACAAACGGCTATGGTTCACAATCTGCTAGTTACGCTATCAAGTTGTAACATCACAAGAACAAAAAAGAAACCTTAATAAAGACCTTAATATTATTTTACAAAACACTTATCCTATAAATTCGTCAATATTATATTGAATGAAATCAAGTACTCAAATAAGAATTTACCTGTCCATAATAAAAAATGAGTTAAATAGTTTTACATTACATTGCAAACATACAAAATAAATAAATTGACTTATTTGACAATAACGGTGTTGGTGTTGTTTTAAACCGATAAACAATTTAAATTTTGTAAAAAAAAAACATCAAGGAAAAAATTAATAATCTGGTTGAACATAATGTGTATTATATAAATATAAACTTAATTGTTTCGAATGTTATGCAACATATATTTGCCAAACAATGAGAGCCTTAAAACCGCGGTTTAAAGTACAAAAAATAACTTAATATGTAATGTTTAAAAATTTACAATTGTGTCCAATCACAATTATCTCCTAAAGCATCAATTTGATTGACAAAATGTTAAAATCTTAGACGAATAAACCAATTTATTCACAAGCATGATTAGTGAGATGGTACACAGTCACTCTAATGTGCATTAAATATAAACAATGATATTAATCCCGCTACTTAGAACAATGTTAACAATACCTTATTGTAATAAAGGATTGAATTTAGAGGTATCATTTTATTGTTTATTTTTATTTAAATAATTATACATTGTTAAATTTAAAATAAGCATTGTTCCTTACTTAAAAACACGTTTCAAAAACAATCGTCATAGGACACAATACATGGTTCTAAATTCAAAATTGAAAGTCTGAATAATTTATATTATAATGCTATTTAATTCAAAAACTGTATGTTTGTATTACTTATTTAACTATGTTTTGGTCAATTTAAATTTCTAATTTATCATAAAACTCTTTCTGTTTAGTTACTTTACCTGATTACCTGAAGATGTCCCAAAATTGTGGACGAAACATTGTATTCAAACTAATTTTTGGTTTAATAAATTTTATGACATGTTAACTGTATTCTTATTTATGTATACCTAGCTGCGCGCCCGGAGTTGCCTGAGTATTTATTTATATAAGCCCGAAAAGGTATTTCATTCAACACTAATCTATTAGTCAAGAAGTGATTTAAACTGGGATTGCTAATTTCATTAGAATCTCCCCCCCCCCTTCTCCCACCGTGCTACTATAGATGCGTAAATACTCCCGACACCACTAACAAAACATACTCTTAGTACCTTAAGAGCGTCAAAAACATTCCTGGTGCGTTGAGAAAGTAAAAAATTTTCTTGGTATCAAAAATATCCACGGTACCCTATTACTGTCAAAAATATACCCACTACCATAAGAGAGTTTATTTTACTCCCAGTGCCCTAAGCGAGTCAAAAATATCTTCTTGTACGTTAAGAGTGTCAGTAATACTTCCATACCTTAAGACAATAAAAATACTCATAATATCGGTAAAGAGTGAAAATTACTTGTACACAATTTGATAGAATTTGCTGCCCACTTACACTTGGCAAATTCGAGTTACTGATCTAACGTCGAAGTGTCTAGTAGTTAATACACCTTAGGCAGATACCGATTCAAGAGACTACCATTCGGAATAGCTTTCGCACTTGAAGTCTTTCAATAAATGATGTATGAAGTTTTTAGAGGACTTATGAATACCGAACTTGCTATTGATTATGTAATTTTCTTTGATAAGATTAAGAAAGAATTCAAACAAGTGGTCGATACAGGCGAATTTATTAGAATGAAATTTGGTGAAACAAGTCTAAATTTATTTTTGAAGGTACAGAGATCTGTTTCCTGGGATAAATATAGTCTGAAGATGGAATTTAAACGGATTCTGAGAAGGTCCTTGCCATTGAGCAATTAAAATCACCTTCGAATAGGGTTGAGCTCCGTAGATTCATAGATACGGATATATATCTGACTATGTTTCTGTCAGCTTATTCGGGACTAACTGACCCACTTCGACTCCTCTTTACTTTGGAGTGGACCGACGCACAGGAAACTGCGGTGAACAAGATAAAGGTTCCACTGAAGTCCGCACCCCTACTAGCATTTTATGACGTCAACAAAATTGTCGGTCTTTCAGTGGACGCAAGTTCTCAAGTGATGGGTGCTACGTTGTTCCAAGAAGGAAAACCTATAAGCTATGCAACTCAAGCACTGACTTCCTGACAGAAGAATTATCCTCAAATTGAGAAGGCTTGAGCTCTTTGGTTCGGTTGTAAGATGTTCCATAAATACATTTTCGGCAGGAGATTTTTCATAAGTTGCTAGAGATTATTGCTAAGAAGTCCATTGATAGAGTACTGTCACACTCGCAACGTATATTTTTTATATCATCCCATACTCCCTACGATAATTTAAGAGAAATGCGTGGACATTCCAGTAGCGGATGCTCTGAGCCCAGTTGTGGATGATCAGGAGGTATTGCAAGTGTACATAGTGTTGCCGATGTCACATAACGATAAAAAAAATTTTGGAGATGAGTTAGCCAGCGATCCTGAATGCCAGACTAGAAAATAAATTATTTTACGAGGATGGCTAATTACTATCCAGCAAGTTTAAGTCTGTTTGAAAGCATAATGGACTATTTGTCGACTTATAACGGACTTATCTTTAAAAATGGCAGACCAAAGATATTCAGACTGCCAGCGAACGCAGATGAGCAACGATAAAAAATACCTATCATCCCTAAGCCACTTCCGCAGTTACAATGGCAGAGAGAGAGAGAGTAACTACCGACTTGTTCGAGTTCGGAGCTAAACATTACCTGATTATCACTGACAGTTATTCCGGATGCTATGATGCATTAGAAATGGCCACAACTGCCTCGAGTGTTCCAATTCTTCACTTGAAAAAGTGGTTTGCCGAACACGGCGTTTTGAATGAGCTTGAGCGACACAAGATATCAATTTACATTTTCCGACTTTAAACAGTTTGTTAGGGATTGGAAGCTCAAACATCAAACGTCGTTATCATTGAATGGTGAATCCTTCTTTGATATAGAGAAAGGTGATACTTCTCCTATTTTAGTCCTAAACGTCTGAAACAGATTATGTTCCACCTTTCGAAAATTAAAATTTTAGTTATTATTTGCAAACTTTTGAAAAACAATTGACAACTAGATTTCTAATCTGTAGTAGTAAATTTTCTAATAGAGCGCTTATGCGCTTGAATATTGCTCCTGGAGCATTTTCCCGAATTTGAAATTCTATACATCAGGGAATGAAAACACGCAAAGTAAACAATTTTCGTTGTGTTGATGTCAACATATTTCTTTAATGTTCTGAGAGAGTAACAAGCTTAAATGTTTTTCCCAGCAAGCAGATCTTTAAGGTGTATCCACTTTAATTTGTTGTAAATAAGACCCAAAAAAGATGTATCAAATGAAAACTTGTCTAGAAGACTCTTTCTGTTACTACTATCCGTTGAGTACTGGACGAACTTAGTCTCACCTACATTTAGTGAAAAATTATTAACGTACAACACATTTAGTTTGTCCAGAATAATGACTACGTTTCTAACAAGATTATCAACATTTTTATCTGTAATCACTACACATGTGTCATCTGCGTAGAGAATTTTTTTATGAGGATGCAAGAATCTAGGAAGGTCATTAATATGAAGAATGAAAAGTAAAGGCCCAAGAATTGACATCGAGGAACAGCGCAAGTAATTAATTCCCAACAGATAGATGAATATTCCCACCTTTTGATTTTTAATAATTAATTAATAATAATTTAGGAGAAGTAAGGCGTTTCTTCGTACACCTTTATATTCTATCTTTCTAATTAAAATTTCGTGATCAACCGTGTCGAATGCCTTAGACAGATCAGCAAATATTCCAACTACCTTCAATCCCTCATCCAATGAATTATAAATATTTCAAATAAATCCGTACATTCCACAAGTTGACGATTTTCATTTAAGGAAACCATTCTGGGATGAACTTAAAATGCAATAAATTGAGAAATTTAATGGGAATTATATTTTAGAATTGTTAAAATTTACAATTGTAAAAATTTGAATCGTTAATAATTATATCAAAAAGCAATTTCTCATCTGGCACAAAATTTTGCGAAATATCATGAGGGAGGACGTCCCGCATATATTTTGGATTCGAGGAGGAGGGTGTTTCATACCTCCCTCCGCTTTGATAAAGGAAACGGGTTTCCCTACCCTATCCGCTCACCCTTCCGAAAATACCTTCCTGATTTGAAAGATGTATTGCCACTCTGTCATTTGATGCTCTGAGTGTAAGTTTTAGATCTGCAGAGAAGACACGTGTATAATAAATTAAATAATCTTTCCATAATAAACTCTAATAACTTTTTAAGGATGTCCGTTTCTTAGTTTAAAAACCGTATAAGCAAATTGACTGAAAATTAATAAATTTTTCTTCTAAGATGTTAACGAAACCTATAATGTTCATTTTTGCTATCAGAACAATTCAATTTCTATAAAGTTTATTCATTATGTGTTTCTCATAGATTTTATTAATAAACCTCAAAATACTACTATATCTATTCAGGTAAAGGGAATTTTATAATTTAATCGTGCTGATTAATGATTTACGTTGAATTTTATAATGATTCATTTTAACTACAGTTAAATCTTTATAGAATATCTTTCTTTACAATCTTTTGACATGAACAAGTATGACGTCATATTAAATAACTCGGGCGTCATTTTTTGCATCATATCCAAACATCAAATTTAGGATTGTGGGTAAATCAGGTAACGACAAACACGAATACTGACAGAGTTATTGAATTACCGGCTATAAGGATGCCATTAAATTTATTTTTCCAAGACATACTATACTGGAAAATCATTGAGATTTGCTTTGCAGCTTTTCTGTCGCATCACTGTTAAGATATACATTCATTTTTAAGAAGACGGAACTGAATACATCGTAGTTATTTTTTTTTTCAGCTTTTAGTGCATACAGTAAACTGAATGCATTGTTAATTTAGACTATTAAAAATAAATGGTTTATTCAGATACATAATTCCTCTAGAAGTTAGCCACTTCCTTCACGTTTAGACGTCTAAACCCCGCAGAACTTTTTACTATTGTGCGTGATTTTACTTGTTGCTTTTAATAATTAATTTTGAGATTTCTTGTGTGTTCAGTTATATGAGAGTGCAAATTGAAAGATCTTGAAGTACGTGTTTGAGGGCATATATACACTTCTAATTTAATTCAATATTGCGCACTTTATTACAGATTATTCAAATACAATTATCATTTTGTATCTAAGAATAGAGACGTTTTAAATGCATTGAATTTTATACTAATATGCATGTGTTATGATTCTTAAACTATAAAAAGAGCTCCAATTACAAACCTTTTGGAAGAAAGTAAACAATGTGTTGTGATTTCTAAATAGTGAATATTATTTCTTATAGTAATAATTCCTTATTTATCCTTCATTGTCTCTGTTCTTCTTCAAATTATTGAGACCTCAAAATCCAATGTATTATTTTAAACTTTACCTTTTTCTCCCTTTTTAAAATAAAAAGGTAATTGGTTTCAATGTTCAAAAGTTAAAACCTCACTGTTTATCTCTTCTTACTTATTGTAAAAAAACTGCTAATTACTTGAGATTCTCAGTAATTTTCATTTAGTGTAGTTATAGCTATTTGACATTTGTTGTTGACATTCTATTGTAATTGCTTTATTGATGTTTACCTGTATAGAATGTATGTGGGCTTGGGTGTGCATGTTGTAAAAAAATAAGCAATTGAAGTTGATCAACACTAGGCAGCCAGCTGGCTCTGAAGCTAGTTAGGTGAACAATCGTCACACAAGACCTCATGAATTCTCATTGATACAGAGGACCTACACAGTTCCAAAGCATGTTTCCTTCATTAAACACTAAAAAAAACTTGAAAAATCACAAAACCTTCTTGCATGTATGATGTCATAAGTAACCTTGAGAAAAAAATAATATGACCTTTTACATTGTGTGTATCCAATCCTGTATCTGTACCTATAATTATCTTTTGTACTTATACACATTACTAACCATTGTATCTGGTAAAGACTTTTGAAATTCACATAACCATAATTTTACACTTATTAATTATGATTGTTGTTAATCTCTGTGTAGTTAATTGTTTCTGAAAATCACTTTTCATGAAATAAATGAGGGACAATATTAAAAATATTTTTATTTTTGAAAAATCATGGTTGAAAGCTATGTAGTTTTCTTACAGTGATCATAGAGTTGTCTGTTTCAATGGTTATGTAATTTTTGCCTTACTTAAATATTTTGTTTTCAACATGTAATGGAATACAATATTTGCTTTTGCCTGTAAAATCATCTGAAGTGTAGTACACATTTGTATACGAAGTAGAGCAATTTTTGTTGATAGATAGATTTGTATGTAGACCATGTCTATAAACAATTGAGCAATTAGTTATAGGCAATTGAGAGACAAATTCTTTTTAGAACCAAACTTTGGTCTTCTGTCTGACATGGTAGACAATTCTCAGAATTTGTTGTGAAATATTTCGTGGTTTTGACACTTTTGTAAATACGGTCCGAGTCTATGAGTTCTAGAGAATTGTTCGTAGATTTTCTTTTATTTTTGCTTGTTTATTATAAATATTTGGCCAACGGAGAAACTTTTACTTTTAATAGATTATTATCATTCTGCATCTTGTTTGTGGTAAGTGATTAATCCTGAATATAAAATAGTTACTTAAGAGCTAGCCAAAAAATATATGTCTGTAAGTGATGTAGAAAAAATATTCAGAATTTGAAAACGGCTGTTCATTGCTGAATGATTCTCCAATATCCAGAAAATGCAATGCCAATCTCAAAAGATGGTGAAATGGTTTTTCTACTTTACTTTTTCTGTATCATTCTGCCTAAAAACTAGAACAGTATCTCAAAGTCTGTTGGGTTCAAGTGGATGAAGTTTGGGAAACCCATTTTATAATTTCAGTGTTGAAAGTAAAGTACAACTAAAACGATTTCCCTCCACAAAAATGTTTGTTTCGCAACCCATGTTTTTTCTTCCGCTTAATTTCAATGTCCATGATTAGAATAGTGCAAGCAGCGATCTGAACAAATTCCGCCATATTTAGCAACTAACAAGGTATTCAAGTATGTATACGTGACAAAGTCTCTAGACTATCTATATACAATCGCTCAACTTTGTATACAAGTATGTACTACGTTTAACTCTGAGTACTGGTATACTCTAGTTTAGTTCTATTTTAGTATTATTACAGTCATTTTGTCTGTCTCGTCTCTTTATTATACAGTTTTACAAAATGTATTACACATTATAATCAGTTGATTCCTAATATAATATATTTTTTAATTGATAAAGTGCAGCAAATTGATAAAATTTAATAGTCTTTGATGTTAGTTAATAATTTGTATTCCATTTACACATTTAAACTGCTGCGATCAATTTTTCACCATTTTTCTGTTAATGCTTTTTAAATTGTTGTAATTAACATATTTCAAACTGTCAGTTATTTGCATTTATATCAGCTTTTCTGTCTCAGCAGATCATCAAGGGAAGACTTTGAAGTTATTCTTAAATCAGCGATTCTAATTCAGCTTGAGAGGCTGATTGTGAGATGAGCAATCCTTGTTTCATATTTCTGTCTTAGTTGATTAGTTCTAATTTTGTAATTTTTTAATCTGCTTTTGCTAGTTTTACCTTGGACCACTTGAAACTTTTCATCATATTATTTGAATGTTATGTCTAGTTGAATGATTTTCTCTCGGGTTTCCAACCAGGTTGTTCTTGTAATTAGTGATATTTTGACGAATGGCACAGTCTTCTTCTTCTTCTTCAGTCCGAGAGGAATTCATTCATGCAAGTCATTGGGGGGAAAAACCTCGAACCCTTATGTCGATTTGATCATTCAGTGAAATATTAATATATTTTAATATTTTGTTTAGAGTTTTCTATTATATGAGGTAAAAGTGGAACATTTTTAAAAAATGAACCTATTGTACTTGTAAAGAGCTGGTAAAATTACTAACCTATGTTTTCATGATCCTACATGTAGAATTTATTATTTTTAAGATGCCTTGGTTCAACTGTTACCTAGAAACACAACTATCTCAACTAAATAGTTATGGTCACTGAATTATAAAGAGTTGATAGAGATTGACAGGAGGCAATGGTTTGGATTTAATGGCTTTAGAAAAAATAAGTTATTTGAGGTCAAGGGTTTGTAATTGATGAAACAGCATGGGATTTTATGTCTATATCCTTACTTTCAGCTTGTGTTTAGAATTGTGTACTTCCATATTCAAACATAAATCATTCACTGTTGTAACACAACTTTGAAAAACAAACTAGTCCTCCCCAACAAAATTCTATATATGCTACGTGTATGACATTTTTGCTATTTGGCAAATCGATTATGAGGAACTAAAAAAAATCTCAATTTAATTTACAATTTTCATCTAATATTAATATTCACTCTAGAATTTGAAAAGGACAACCAAATTATATTTATTGAAAAACCGAGAACTGGCAGGGATTAATTTAACGTCATTATTTTCGTGACTCAGGAAACTTCCAAGAATACTAGAGGAATCATTTTATGAAAAATTAACTGATGTTCCTCTCCCTTCTAGCAGTAAGTGTACTGGGTGTGAATATGACAAATTAGTACAGAATCTTAAAGAATAATTTGCATTAAGTAGTAATGAAGAAAAATTCAAAATAATTAGTTTGCTACCTGAATGATTCAGCAAAGCGTGCATTACTTTCTTTTAACACTTGACATTATTTGTAACAAAAATTGTCAAGTAATTTTTCTTATTTAAATAACCCAAAATTTTTGGGTTTTTTAAAGTTTATTAATTTTAAGCAGTAAATTAAGTACAAGATTCTATTTAGTTGTTTACTAATCTTCTTTTCCCAGTTTTTGCTGTATGTTTTTTTAAAATTAGGGTTCTGTACTTTGTATGTTTGCTTTTTCCTTAATTAAAAAAATTACTTCTGATTAAAACAATAATGAAATTTTGTGTGTTTATTACCAGTAACTAGAAGGATATTTTGTGAAGATTTCAGATTTTTTGATTCAGTTCTTTAAGAGATATACCCATTTGTAACTTGGAAATTTTGGACAAATTGTGATTTTTGAAGACCTGTAAAACTTAAAGGAGGCATTTAAAAGGTGTCAAATTTTTTTAAAGTCTTGTTGTCTATTATATTTTTAAGGGAAGAGGCATTAAAGTTGTGTTTAATTTTTTCTAATTGAAACACATTTTTCTAGTAAATTTTTGGGTTATTTCCTTACTACGTAACACAGTTTTGATCATAACATGATTTATGAATGGTTTCATGGAGAATAAGATGGTGGTCACTTCAAATTTATATCTTAATAAAGAAAAAGTTATTTAAGTCATCGCAAACCTCTGAAAACGAAAAAATTATTTCGTACTCGCAGATACATAAACAGAAAATCCATTTGTAAAAATAAAATAAAATATGTCAGAAACACCCATTGGTTGATTTCATATGGATTGAACCTATTGTGAACAGTTTGTTGTTTAACCTCAGCTTAGTTTGTTGAATATTCTCATTTCAAGCAATGTGTTTTGATCTGTAAAATACAAAAACCCTTGTATTGTAACATATTCATGCTTATTCTGTTTGACATAAGTTGTTTTGCTGTATTTTGCCCAATAAAACAGCTTCTGTTAATAGTGAACAATAAATTGAATTTTATAAGCACATTTGAATACTGTTTTATAATAATAATTTATATTCAAATAGATTGATGAGCCATTTTTATTTTATTGTTTCAGACTGCAATGGCAATGCAACAATTTTGTTTAAGGTGGAACAATCATCAACCAAATTTCATATCAGTTTTCACAACTTTGCTCAACAATGAATCACTTGTTGATGTAACACTAGCTGCAGAGGGGCGCCACTTACAGGCTCACAAAGTTGTGTTATCTGCTTGCAGCTCTTATTTCCAGGTTATCACTAATAATAAATTTATTTTAAAATTAGTGTTCAGAAGGTATTTTATTACTTGATGATTCCTTGTGAGTTTTTCTTTATAAAATTTAGATATGAGATTGGAAGTGTTAAATTGTTATTATTAAATGCTGTCTGTTTTATATTGCACAGAATTCCTACAAATTACTATATAAAATTATTAATTAAAATAGTGAAAAGTAGTGGATGTGTTAAGTTTGTCATTGTATTTAGTGCATTGTGTTGGCTATGTCAGCTATGTCCTGCATTTGCACAGGAAAGAGAGACAGTGTAGCTGTCCTATATGAAATTGACAGTTGGTCCAGTCAGCCTGGGGTGAGAAAATTTTTCAAATTTTCAAGAGCCTCGGGGCCTCTTCATAAGGAGAGAAAAATTTTGATCAGTTGTGCCAGCTGGTCATGAATTTCAGACCTTCTACCCTGACAAAGAGGGCTCAGGTCCTTGAAAATTTGAAATATTTTTATCCTCAACCCGGCTGGACCAACTGTTGATTTCAGGTAAGTAGACTTATATGTATATCAGCTAATTTTTCTATTTGTCACAACAAAACAAAATTTCAAGTACCATCACTTATCCATCCATTTCTTGTTTTTAATAAATTTACACTTTATTTACAAAAGATTTTCATTTAGCAAATAACACTATACACTAATGTATTAGTTTATTTACATCATTGCTCCAAAACATTCCAAAGAAAAAATTCTTTCAATTTTAATTAGTGATATCTGTTTAATGATCCCATTGACAATAACATTTATTACTGAGCTGTTAACTGTCGCCTTTAAAAAACTTTTTTTCAGTCCACTGCTTAGCTGTCTCTTTTGACAATACTTTTTAATCAGCTGTTCGGTATATTACAAATTAATGTTACCAAAATTACAATGAAAACACTGAATTTAGGGGCACACTTTAACATTAAACAAACTATTTGTACAACTAATATTTTGTCACTTTCAAAAGCATAAAATCTTTAAATAAAACACAAAACATTTAATACTAATTTATAATATTGTTAGTTACAATATTTGCTCTTATAATGATTGCTATAAATTACAATCAATGCTGCCTCCTTCTGGAATCCACGGAAGGTCAACATGAAAGTAATTCAAGGCAGCACATACTTTGCAACTCCAACATCTCACAGACTATCTAATATTTTCTCATTCATGCTACAATCGTGATGCAACACAACAATGTAGGCGCGGCACACCAATCCATAAAGCGGTCGACGAAAACAAATGCAGCATGCCAAAATGCAAAACACTGACCGATTATCGTCAAGTTGCGTTTGCGGCCGCGTATTGTTGTGTTACGTCATGTTGGTGGCGCCGTGGGGAATTTTCTACTCCCGGGGGAACTCCAAACGACATGGAGTTCTAAATGTGTGGAGCTAGTAATTGGAAAGATCAATTACGGATTTTGTAAAGCAGTCCGTGTAACATCATCGTTAAATTAAACCACGCCCTGAGATATATGTAAACTGATGACACGAATAAGTTTTTGGAGAATTTTTTAAAATCTGGCGCTCAATTATCGAGGAACTTAAGACAGAACTGGACGAATCGACGAATTTAAATCAGTATTCATCTGCATTATCGCCAAAACTCGTGGGACAAAAATCGGGCTGAGAACAATATACTTACATTATGTCGCGGCAACGTCGGTCATCCAGATTGTCTATTTCATAGATATATTTCTGAATTACACGTGGTTGTATTTGGAGAACGAGATTCTGCACGTGGAAGACGTACTTGGGGAAGGAGAGATCCAGCACGTGGTGGTAATAAAACTTGGATTTTCGTAAGCGAAAGAAAATTGAGTGAAAGCGATAACAGTTAAGTGCTGCAAGCAAGAGCAAACAGCGAAAGAACAGGTTGTTGACAATTTAATTAAATTTTGACTGTTTCATTTGTGAGTGGTAATTTGTATTTTAAAATGAAAAAATTTACGTCAGATTGAAAATAATGATTAAGAAAGATAGCCAATTCAGACTAAAAGCTGAATATAAACACCACACAACGTTTCTCAAAAGCTTTTGAGTTTTGTCAACTGTTAAGTGCATTTGTTCACTCTAGGCTCTTGTTAGTACCTGACGAAAGGGACAAGGATACCTGAAACGTTGTGTGGTATTTATATTACCCTTTTTGACTGAATTGTCTATCTTTCTTATTCATAATTTGTATTTTTCTGATAAATGGCAGATATAGGAAATGTGGTAGTTAATGGAGTGGAGTTTGAATTCAAGGTAAAAAAAAACTGATAGAGGTAATGCTATCTTTCATGAAAAATGTTAAAGCACTAATGGACGTTATAAAAAAATTAAATGTTATATGATGCATTCAAGGATGATCTAAATAACCAAAACATTAAATCTAATGTACAATTTGTTACACTAAGGGATGTCTCAAATAAAAAACTTGATGATTCTAATATAAAATTGGATTGACTAAGGAATGATTTCAATTATGATGTTAACCTTGTTAGTATAAAAGGTAATGTTTTAAGGGATAACATTAATGGAATTAAATTAAATTTAAGTGACCTAAATGTTAAATGTAATAAAAAATTTGATGTATGAAAGGATGGTATTAATGTTAAAGTGGTAAATAGTAGAATTAATGACATTGAATTGCTGGATAATTGAGTGGGTAGAGTAAAAATTGAGAAAATGGTGGACAGTAATGGTGTGATTTTTCAAGGATGGATGATAAAATCCAAAATTAGGAAAAATAATAATGGCAGGTATGCAGGATAGATTAAAGTTCTGTTTAAAAAGTGCTAGAAGAGAAAAATTAAAATGGTCTATATCTTGAAATAAAAGAAACGGTAAGTATGGCAAATTAAATGTGTATTCAAAACTTTGTAAACAAAAAGTTGAGATAGATAGGAATGATCTGGTAGAAAAAGCAAATATAACTGAGTTGCCAAGAAATTGTGAATTTTATTCATTTAAAAAAAATTGTGGCTGTAGATTAAGGAAAATCTAAAAATAATGTACCTAAAAGTAAAATTACTAAAAATAAAATTAAGTGTGAAAAATTTAGTGAAAGTATTGTAGACCGAGTCTGAAAAAGAAAATTTTTGTGTGTAAAGAAGAAATAATGTCACCCCACATAGAAAAAAATAAAGGTGTGCATAAAGTTTTTAATTATTTCTATAGACATGGTTGGACATGAAAAAGCCTTAAGTATGGAGGCAGTGAATGGGTAAAGTAATTAATAATTTGTGGGTTGTGAATGACAGGAGATTTAAAAAATGTCTGGAATGGTAAAAAACTAGGTAAAGACGGTGAAATGTGGATGTTGCAAAGTACGTGTAGACATTTAGTGAAATATTTTTACAGTATTCCATAGAATCCGGGAGGAGGCAACATTTAGTGTATGTATAGTTAATTCAATCATTGTAAGTGTAAATTTTGTATATAATATTGTTATTAATTAGTTTAATTTTGATGTTTTATTTAAAGGTGTTTGAATATATTATTTATTTTTGAAAGGAAACAGCTGATAGAAACAATTAACTTTTATTGCAAAAGTGACAGCTAAACAGCTGATTAAGAAATTATGTTGTAAAGGTGACAGCTAAACAGCTGAATTTTTCTACTTTTAAATTTCTTTTTAAATATTTAAACCATAGATTTTATGTTGCAGTTAATTTAAATGAGTAAAAAGTATAACATGGTCACTTGAAATAGGTGGAAGGTTCATTGACCTTACGTTCCGTGTTGGTGTAGTTCTGAGAGGGTTGGGGTAGAAGTTAGATTTGTTTTGGTAGGCTGTACAGTTGGTTTGATATGTAGAGGAATGCTAGGGTACGATTGTAGATGCTATTGAGGGAAGGTGGTTGTGGAGTATATGATAAGGTAGGAGTCAGGAGATGCCCGAGTGCACACAGGGGAGGATGTTATCTATGGGGAGTTTGCGTTGAGGCGTCGGTCTGGAGGAGTACCTCCCGAGTTATTTTTTCCAAGATTTGATACATCTGTGAATAGAGGAATACAAAACAATGCACATATTGATAGATAATTCAGAATAACATAAACATTTAATATACTACTACAACTATTTAAATTTCATTAATTTTGTTCATTTAGCCAATTCAGACAAAAGAGTGATCAATTTTTTGAGTTTTGTCAACCGACAAGAGCAGTTGTGTCTCACTCGGTACTTCTTCGCACCAGACGAAAGGGACAAGGATCTCAGAAACGTGTGGTATTTATAGTATCACTTTTTTGTCTGAATTGGCTAAGTTTCTTATTCATTATTTTCTATCAGACATAAATATTATCATTTGTTCATTTATATTGTTTAAATGTTTAACCCTCCATTAGTCAGGCTAGGTCCAGGGGATTGTCGTAATTTAATTTCTTTGTTATCTCTTGAGCCAGATATTGCAGGGATGAACTTTTATGACATCTCAGAGGAATGTGTTTACAATATTGTGCGAAGGTCACACTCCAAAAATTTTATTTGAGGATCCTTTATCTAATTCTTTTATTTTAAAACAGACGTATTATATTTTCAATTCAATGAATTGTGTATATAACGTGTTGAAAAAATAAACCAAGCAACATCATTTTCGAAGGACAATTCTCCTTATAGTTTTATTTATTTTAACCATTTTCAACATTACTAGCACACTGACATTATCGGAAATATTTATAGAGATTCAGGATAAATACTTTTGAACAAATCAATGATAAATTAAAAAACCTTTATTAGTTGTAATGTTTTTTATTATTTGTTAGATTAGGCCAAACATTACATTGTTCCTGGAAGCCATTTCTCATTTCCTGCATAATTTCTTGACTGGACCCCTCCCGCACGTAATATACAGTTCACTTCTTTGTTAGTATTTTTATACTGGTCATGTTCGTCATTTGGAACAGGAGATCTTGTCAAATAGTCAACATTTGCTATCTCCCAAGACGATTTGTGCTTGATGTCATAATAAAATTCAGAGAGAAATGATGCAGTTTAGCAGACATGATTGACGGAAGGCGCTTGTTCAGATGAATGTGGAACAGAGGTTTATTATCTGTCACTAGTGTGAATTTCTGTATGTACAAGTATTTGTAAAACTTCTTGAACGACCAATATATGGTAAGTGCTTCTCGATCTAATTGGCTGTATAATTTTTCCGTATCGCTTATAGATTTGTTTTTCAGAATTATTGGTTTTATTCTCCGTTAACCGTGTGGTAGAATAGCGGCAATGCCAACTGAGCTGGCGTCTCATGTGAGAGATATTGTTAGTTTTTAATTAAACGGTATAACAACTACGTCATTGGCGATCGCTTCTTTTAATTTGATAAAAGCTTCTTCCTGTTGTGTGCCCCAATGGAATCTAGCATTTTTATTCTTCAGCAGGCGTAGTGGATGTGTTATCGTAGAAGCGTTTTTGATAAATTTAGCATAATGAGCTACTCTTGGGAGCTGGAGCATTTTTTATTTCTTCCGCTTTTGATTATGATGATTTGCGGATTTGATTCTAGGTGATATGATATCCTAAGTAGTCAATTTCATCTTGGTAGAAAGCGCATTTTGATTCCTTTATATGTAAGTCAAATTTTTGTAATCTGGCAAATAATTGGTTAAGGCGATTCCGGCATTCTTCAAAAGTAGCACCAACAATTACGATATGGTCGAAGTTTGATATAAGGCCTGGTAAATTCTGTAGTATTTGATCCAATATGCGATGAAATTTCGCTGGTGCATTTCATTATTCCGAACGTGAGTCCATTAACTTTGTAAATCCCTTTATGTGTAGTTACTGTTTGTATAACTGCACTTTCTACGTGATGATAAGCTTTATACAAGTCAATTGTACAGAAATAAGCTCGGAGTTGCTGTAACACATCTATCTCCGGAATGGGATAATGTGTTCCTTTTAATCTGGCGTTGACTCCGACTTTATAATCAATGCACATGCGTACATCGTCTCCTGATATTGGTAAGAATAACGCAGGACTTCCCCAGTCTGATATGCTGACGGGCGTGATGATACCTTCCTCCTCTAATTGTTTAAGTTCACGTTCTGCTCGTTACCGTAAGGCAAAAAGAACACTTCTAGCTTTTGTGAAGATTGGCTTTGCTTTAAGTTGAAGATCACATGTAATTCCTGGTATTATTCCAATTTTCTGTTGAAATACTGCTGGATACTTTTCTTTTAGTCATTAACTTATTTAATTATCGAATCTGCGGTGATCCTGTTCACTTCTGTGTTCAAGTAATCTTAGGACATATATTTTTAATCCCCTGATGAATTCGCAACCCAGGAAAGTACGGTTCTGGAAACTAGCAGTGATTAACGCTTCACCCTTAGACTTAAAAATATGAATAGTGTAAAATTTGAAAATCCTATTTGACTTAACAATTGTTGCTGACGATTTTATCTTCTTCCACATATCCCAGGTAATTAAGGTACTACTGGAATCTGTATCAACTTCGATGTTAACTGGAGTATTTTCGAATCGGATATGTGTAAATTTCTGGGCCTTCCCTGCAACGGTGTGAATCTCTTCGATTTGATATGAGTCCAATTGTTCGAATCAATGTTGTTTTTAAGGAGTGTGGTGACACACACTTTATCGTCGTGTCCTTCCTTGTTACATGATTTACATTTAAGCTTTTTCCGGTCTGTTTTGCAAACTTTTGTCGTGTGATTGTCCCGGCCGCATCTCTTACACAATCCTCTTACACATTTTGCTATCGAGCAGAGACGCTTCTAGTGTCATTGCAAGTTGCACTAGTTCTTGAAAATTCTTTTCTCCACTTTGAAGCACACGTTCCCTAATATTCTCGTTGTATACACCTCTTGTTAATTGAGATTGAAGCAATAATTCGGGATTCTCCGTTTGACACTGCTTGCATTTTAATTCTCCGGTCGCTACGTATTGTTTGAGTTCAGCTAAATAGCTCGAAATTGTTTCGTCCTTCTTTTGCATCGTGGACAGTAATTTATGTCGTTCGACTGTAGCATTTGACCTCGGGTATAAATGTTCCTTAAACAATTTAATCATTTCGCAATACGTGATATCATTGATTGCTTTTGGAGGGGCGAGCCGTGAGAGAAGCGCATACTTCTTTGCACCCACACAATTTATAAGAATTTTTGCCTTTTTCTCGTCTGATTTAATACTGACTAAGCCAAAATAGTTTTCTAGGCGCTCAACGTACTGGATAAATGTCTCTATAGACGCATCGAATTGTCCAAACACGTAATTATTGTTAGCGTTACCCTCGATTGTTGAACCGGCACCTTCTTGTGTATGCTCAGCTGTTAATACATTCGCATCACTTCTTAATAAAAAAGAACTTAATTGTTCGGCTAATTTTGTTGGACGATTCGACGAATTTAAAGCAGTATTCCTTTACATTATTTCGTCAAAACTCGTGGAACAAAATTGGGCTGAGAACAATATACTACAATATATATATATATATATATATATATATATATATATATATATATCCCTTCTCCTGTGGACATTGAATAACACCTCCAAAAAATTATACATACATACGGCATGGATTGGCTGCTTTTGGTGGAGATCTCTAGGCTAATTTCTATTGATGAAATATTTGAGAATTCAGTTTGCTGTAGATAGCAAGACTATACTAGGTGAAGAAAATTCGAGCTCCCTTGTGGACTTAACTGAATGGGAAGGAGTTTGTGGTGTGGTCAGTGTGATAACTGATGATTAGGAGGTATTGCAGCGTGTTAGTTAGCTTGATGTGGATAGATGTATTGATTCAGATGAATCTCAGGTGTACATTTATGTCTAGGAAGATGACGTTGGTTGGGGAGTAGTTCCTTGCAAACTTATCAAGGAATTTGGAGTCAGAGTTTAGTCCATCACATGGAAGATGCCATCTATGAACCAAAATATGTTGGAGATTTCAATTGGAATGAATTTAGGTGGTCCTGTTATAGGAGTCCCATGACACAGGTTGGCATAAAAATGAGCTTTGGCATGTATTTGATTGTAGATGCAATATTAGAAAGATATGTAATTTCTGGTGAAGAAAACTGGGTGAGGCAAATTAGAAAATTGGTGGTGGGGAAGGTGAAATATTTAGGGGCCGCTTGGCCATTGGCATGAGAGATATTGGTGTATAATGAAACAATGTTTATTGTAACCAGAAAGGTATTAGATTGAAGGGGTTTTGGGAGTTCGTGGAGGCAGCAGAGAAGTTAGTATCTTGGGTTAAAGAGGGTAGCTTTTCGACTATTGGTTAAAGGGATTCATCCACCAAAGCAGTAAATCTGTTCAAAGGAGGCACATGACCAACCATTGCTTTCAGGTAAACCAACTCTGCTGTCTCTTTACATATATTGGATACTTGGATAGTGAGGAAATATATAGGAGAAAAGTGGGAATACACTTTTTATGAAAAATGGGTGAAAAAAAAGCAAAGTATGTTCAATGTGTGGAGAGAGATGGAAGAAAAAGAAAAGACTGAAAATAAATAAATAAGCAATACAGCCATATGCCAGAAAAATTTATTAAAATAATAATTCATTTTAATTCAATGTTTTTTTCCCCACAATTTTGGGACTTTTTTCAGGTAATCAAGTAAAATACAGTTACAAATTTAGAGACATGGACTGCCTCTTTTGACAGTTGTAACCAGGATTTTAGCTGCAACCACCATAGGACGCAGTCCACTGCTCTAAATTCAAAACTGTATTTTACCTTATTACCTGAAGAGGCCCTAAAATTGTGGACAAAAGGTTGTCTGTATTTGGCTATTTATATTGTTATTAAAAATAACATCACATTCAACTTAAAAAACAATGCAGCACCATCATGTCCTAGAGATGAAAGATGTGACATTTACCTTTATGAATACTTTTACCCCGGGCTATGAAAATTGACAAAGAAATAAAATGTAAATAGTAAATGTACTAGGAAGTATAGGATGCGTAGTATTCAACTTCAGACATAGTAACTTTTTGATGATGGATATGAGCAGTTTGACTCATTAGAATTATATATTTTTTATACAGGTAAATCTCATATGTTTCTCCTCTAGGACATTAATGTGCTGGATTGTTTTCACATTGAGTGTGATGTTATTTTTATTGTTTGATTTGTTTAATTTTTGCACATGATTACATCAGATAATTGTATAAGCTTCTGTCATTTTTTTAATTTGTGACATTTGCAGTTTTGAAAATAAAATATTTTGGATTGAATTTGGTTTATTTGATATAATTTAATAATTGAAAGTATTAATTTTTGCTCATAGTAATACTGACTATTCATACTTTTATTCCATGAAGTCATTTACAAATTAGAAGGAATTTATTAAGTTTTATAAAAAGTTATGAGTGTTTCTTAAATATATGCAGGAAGTTTGTTAAAATTGTTATTTGTGTTTGGTCTACTTCTTTTCGCAGCATACAATGAATTAGTTTTTATTTCTCTACTGAATTGTTTTGATTATTTTTGGGACTATTGTACCATTTTTCGTAGAATTTGATGTCTGCTCCAGTTATGCAAACTGGGCATTCCAATTTTTATTTCAATGCCCTCAATCACTAATTCTGTATTTTAACCAACTGTCTACCAATGAAATGTATTTGAGTTTGTTACAAGGCATTTGTTTTATTAATTGATGGCACAAGGAAGTTAGTGAAACATATATTTCATTGATTTAAATATGTGGGTGTGATTGAGCATTAATGTTAATGTATGACTTGGGATGGATATCAAGACAAACATAAGTTTCCTGCCTACATTTCTAAATACTTTTGTATCTTCTACATTTTTCTCTGATAACAACTGTAATGAGGGCCAATACCTGCTGCAGATTTATTCATTGGGTTACTTTTTCAGTTTTAATTTAGATGGACTCAAAATTAGATTGCGAATGCACAGTCCCATTTTGTGTTTATTTTAATTGTATTCCAAATTTATTCTTTGTTCACAGGCATTATTCACAGTTAATCCATGTCAACATCCAATAGTAATTTTGAAAGATGTTAAGTATAGTGACTTGAAGATAATTGTGGATTTTATGTATTATGGGGAAGTCAATATTTCCCAAGAGCAGTTGTCTGCTATACTCAAGGTAATAGTATGAAGAAAAGATTAGTATGTTCATAATGTTCAAATGGTCCTAAAAACTATTTTTATCTTTTGTATAAATTATGTAAAAACTACCTTTAATTGTAATTTTATTATCAATTATATTAATCTGACTTCTTTTTAAATAAATGTGAAAAACACCAGACTATTAGTCAGGAAATTTATTATTAAAATTACAACATTATATATCTAACAAACATGTTTCATCCCTAATTTGAATGTCTCCAGGTGTTCATTTCAATTAAATTCTTAGAATATTTATTTATGCTGCTAATTTTTGTGGACTTGGCTATGCTGATGCTCAATTGTTAATCATTTGTCATCATCATACTTTGTGTATTGCTATCAAGTAATGGTGATTGTAAAGTTAATAAAGTAATAAAGTTAGCAACAACAGGTGTAAATCACTATGTGGGGTCACATCTCCTTATGCTGTTTCGATCAAGTACTAGTACCAACTCCGCAGTCAATGGACCCATATAATACAAAAAAATTATCCAAAGAGGTCTGTTTCTGCCGCCTTTTAAAATTTGTCTAAAATGTGGTAAAACATTGTTATTGAAGAAGTTGTATATGTCCTGCAACAGCTTTGTCAAGATGATGTTTTTGTACCCTACTTCACATTGACAAGATCTCAGAAGAAGACACATTCTTCCCTTTCTTTTCTTCCTCATATGGAGCAATGGTTTAATCTGCCTTCTGTTGCAGTTGTAGGTGAAGGTCTTGAGCTCTTCATTGGTGTTAATCTCAAAAATGTTCTCAATTTCAGTGTAGAACAGACCATGTCCTATGTCCTGTGTGGTGGGACATTGTGTTTTCCCACTTAGTCTTCTATTCTAATCTCTACCTGCCAGCCCATAGTTTATTGTTAAAACCCCCTTAACATCAATTATTCTGGGCAAAGGGGAAGCCCGACAATATTACCTACTCATTTGGTGACATTTTGAGTTTTAACTGGTGTGTAACCTGTGGTGAAATTACGAGGCTTTGCTATTATCAACTGCTAGTAACATTATTTTTAATTTTCTTCAGTAACCATTTGAAGTTTGATTTGACATACTTCAATTCTGTATTAATTTTTAAAGTTTGTTAATTATAATACTAATATTAATATTTGTACTTAGATTTTAGTAAATTGGTAGGTTACTTAATAATTAAGAATATGATTGAGTAATTATTTTTAATTATATCCATTTTTTAATTATACTGAATAGTTAAATTCCCTATTAATTAATCATTGTAAGACACTGAAAATTTAAGTAATTAATTTTCATTAGCTGAGGTGTTTGTGCCTATGTATGTCTGTGTTCTAAAATATATGTGTAAATATGGAACCTTATTCATGGACATGTCTTAAATGATATTTGCAAATCCCTCTTGCAGACTGCAGAGATGCTTAAAGTTAAGGGTTTGGCGGACATGGGTGGTGATAACCTTGGGAAATCTCAAAGTGTCTCATCAGATAAGGTTGAATTGCTAACACCAGGTGATTCAACTTGGGATTCAGCACGACAAACTCCATCTCCTCTTTCAGCATCAGCCAAACGTAAACGATTACGTAAATCATCAACTGGCTCTGGTTCAGGATCAACAGGTAATATTTAACTGAAAAGTGTCAAACTATTCTATTTTTTCTCAGGACTACAAATATTAAATGCAATTAACTTGTGTTACAACTTTCATTTTATAATTTACATCACACATAGCAAACTCAGCTCTCTGGGGGTATTATTGTTACATGTGAGTAACCATGTAATTCGAGTCAACTGATATATATATATATATATATATATATATATATAATATTAGTAAGGATATGACATTGTCAAAAATAATTGTGATATTGGTATGGAAAGGAAAGAGATATAAGTTGTGGCTTACCTGAAAGTGAAGTGCGGTGTCGCCGTAAGGAACTGAAGGTATTTCTTCAAATTTTCATAGGCTGTCAGCCTCCTACTTCAGGAAGGAGAGTTACACCATTCCGTGCACCGGCCGGCTGTGGACTGCCCGGTGCCGGTGTAGTCCAGGGAAGAAGGTGGTCGTGCTATGGACCCATGGACCAGACTATCTGAATTTCTCCACACACTGAACACCAAACACCCCGTTAAATTTACCTGGAACCACTCCCCAACCAAAGTCACCTTCCTAGACGTTGACGTACACCTTTGCTTGTGCACGATCAACACATCTGTCCACATCAAAACTACAAACACACTTCAATATTTGCACTTCACTAGTTGCCACCCACACTACACAAAACGCTCCCTCCCATATAGTCTAGCTGCTCCACCTGGAACAGCCTCACCTCTTATACCAACCGGATCCTTAACGCCTTCATCAATAGAAAATATCCCAGCGACCTCCTCCAAAAACATATAACCCGGGCCCTATCAAACCTCCAAACACCCACACCCACTCTTGACCAAAACAAAAAAAGTAGTCCACCCCTCACGACCACCTACTTCCCTGGACTACAAAAAATCAATTCCATTCTCCGCCTAGCATACACTGGACTGCAATCTAACCATCCTCCCCACTATACTCCACACCTGTCCAAGGGATGCCTTCAGACGCCCACCCAACCTCCGAAATTTACGTGTCCACCCGTGCAAAACGCCAGGTTGGAAACCTTGTGGTAGGAGCAGCTGCCATGTCTGCCCTATCTTACAGCCCACCACAACCTTTCATAATCACACTAAAACATTCAAAATCAAAAAAATATCACCTGCCTCTCCTCCCATACCATCTACCAAATTAACTGCAGACTCTGCACTGCCTTCTATATAGGCCAAACCAAAAGACCCCTCCCTGAACGTATAGCCAACCACCGCAGCACTGTCAAACTATCTAAAATCCAATTCCCAGTAGCTGCTCACGCCCAAAACCACAACATAAACAATTTCGACCAATGCTTCACACTCACCATCCTTAAAGCTCTACCCCTCGATTCATCAGAGGCAGAACTCCATCTATGGGAACTATCTTTCCAACATGTATTGCAGTCCAGGCAAAGCCCTGGACTCAATATCGTGTAAATGGTGCCCTTCCTACGTACCATCCCCACTTTCACGAGACCATGTGAGTATGTATGAGCCTGCTCATGTATGTATAAGTATGCATATATATATATATATATATGTGTGTGTGTGTGTCTGTGCATGTTTATGTGTATTTGTATGTTCAAGCATACATGTATACATGGGATGCTTTGTATGAATGATCTGTATCCTAACCTTTCCTATGCCTCAACCTTCCCTTGAGAGAGAAAGTTAGTGGCTTGGTGGGGATGTTGATTGTTTATGGGCTACTGGCCGTGCGGCGGTCAAAACTCCGCAGTCCGCAGCCAGCCGGCGCACGGAATGGTGTAACACTCCTTCCTGAAGAAGGAGGCTGAGAACCTCCGAAAATTTGAAGAACAACCTTCAGTTCCTCATGGCAACACCGCACTTCACTTTCAGGTATCTCTCTGTCCTTTTCATACCAATATTGCAATTATTTTTGACAATGTCACATCCTTACTATTACAATTAACATATATATATACATATATATGGAGCTTTTGGCTTCCCTGGGCCATATTCATCAGTATCTGGACATTTTAAAAAAACTCATTTAAATTAATTAAATATTATAAAATTCAAAACATAATATTCCAATATCAATTGATAATATTAACTTGTCTTTAAATATAATTATCCATTTAATACTATTACATAAAAATAGGTTTTTAAATACATTTTATTTACCTCAAAATTAGAAAACAATTTTTGGTGTTGTTTACACCTTGTCAGTACAGTATGTATGTTTGGTTACATAATTTAAGAGCCTGGTATAATCATTATCTTGACTCCATTATAGATACTGTAACATATCAATGGGTTTGTCCATTTATAGATGTGTATTTTGTATATTGCTAAGTAGTTAGTACATTGTAAGTTCTTCTTTGGCGACTGGAACCAAAACAATTAGGGCTGGCATGCGATTGTAATTGTTGGTGCCTTTCAAGTTTCAGCAATCAGGTCACTGCTGAGATGCTTAGATCTCAAAAATACGTGGTATCTCATTATGAGATTGTATAAAACGTGTTATACAAAAACTGTACTTAATTGAATATGTTTATAGATCAAAACTGAGTTGTTAATGTTTCATGTCTGGAGAAATAAATTATTAAAATCAACTCCAAAAATTATTCCTCATCAGGTAAATTTAATGAGTCAGCATACTATCGAAGTTTTACCCAAAACTGGTGGGCAAATGAGAATTATTCCTACAATACATTTACGTTAATACTACACCATTTTACATCATTAATGCTCTCATGAGTTAAGATTGTTCAGTATTCTGGCAGTCTTTTATCTGAAAATTTAATTATAAGTGTTTTAAAATTTCGTCATTCATTTCTGAAATTAATGATAATTTCTATTTAAAGTTCAAAATTTCCTTGATCAAATCTCAGTTTTGTTCTACATTTTTCTTTGATATTTGATATTTCTCTTGTCAAAATCAAATTCATGTTTATTAACCTTAACGTGTGTTGATAAAGTCATATTACTTTTGGATTTTGGCTCTATTGTTAGTTAGTGGTTATATAAGCATGTTTTTAAATTTGTAGTACTATATCCTGTGTCTTTTATTACAATTTTTACCCGGGATATTATAAACAATATCAATATTATTAAAAGTATCAATTTGTTTTTAGTTATAATAAGTATTTTGTTAATATAGTTAACCGGTTTAAATGTAAAATGGTATTCATCAACACTATACTTTTTAATTATTTTGATGATTTGTAGTTAAATTTTGAATATATGTTAAACTAATAAATTGTTGTTTTTACCTGTTGTTTGTATTATTTAACTGCATATGCACATTAACACAAATTACTTCATCATTTTTATGGTCTGTCAAATAATTTCTGATGCCAATTTTGGAAGGTTCTTTGTAAATTACATACATTTCTTTATTCATTAATTTAGATGAATTTTGAACATTTTGGTTAATTTTGTCATTGTCATATGTAATACAATTAATTTTAATTTTCTAAATTATGGTTTCTGACCCATAATTTATTAATAATAGTTTTAGAGAATAGGCTATTTTCTAATTTTTTTCCATTTTTCTTTTAGTTTGGGTTATATATTTCTTGTCAGTAAACCTTATTGCTTTATAAATTAAATTGTTAACTCTGTTTATAATAATATGTTTTGGATGATTTGAGTAATAAGTATGGTATTAGGTGTGATAGTTTTATGAAATATATAATTTAGTTTGATATATACCAATTATAGTGACTGTATCCATCGCAATACTTCCCTACATATTCAGGAAATGTCCTCAATTTTCTTTCTTAAACAAAACAGACACAGCTGTATTACTTTCTAACTCAAAGTTGCATCTACACAAAATCAATATTGCCCATAACATTTTGATTTCTTATGAGTACCTTTTAAATTTTATTTATAAAGACATAAGCATTAGAACAAAATCCAATACCATACTGCTACTCATCCCAATCACCTCAATCCAAAGTTTTTTCGTTTCCCCTGTATATATTTAATTTATTCTGGTAATTAAAATGTGAATTTTTTTTTTTCATTAACAATTCTTTACACTACATATTACATTTCTTCTTTTGTGTACAAGGCAAAACTCAGCCAAAGCAAGCACATTGTCATTGTCTAAACTTAACATAGTGTAAATGTAAACTGGCGCTTACGAAAGAATGCTTGTATCGTGTGGTGTTGAATGGAAATTTGCTGTGCTTGTACAAAAAGATTGATCAATCATGCTTGCCAAGTTTGCTTGAATGTGTGTAGTTGGCCAAACTGGATCCTCATTGCTTTCTGAAACAGAAACTACCCTAGTGTGCTCCAGAAACAAATTTCCCCTGCACTATCCACTGTTCAACTACCCAAACCCATCCTTTTTCAACACAAGAAACATATCTTTCCCTAACTATAACCTACTGAGCTACAAAGCCTACTGAGCTACAAAAACTCAACTCTATTCTCCATCTTGCCTACACTGGACTGCGGTCCAACCTAGATCTTAAAAACATCCTTCCTACAATACTTCCCACCTGTCCAATGGCTGTCTTCATGCCCTTGCAGACCACACCCTAAAAGTGCCCTACTTAAGCTGGGTTGCGAACAACTCACCAAAGATTCATCGCCATTGTATAAGAATGCATAAGGCACACACAGACTTTCATTTTTATATATTTAGATATATATATATATATTAATATTCTGTCTGCATTACATTAAACAGTGATAAATTTTGCTAAATGGGTTTTAAAAATGTAATATCTCAATGCTAAAGATGTGCATGTATAGTTTATTAAATAAAAACTTTTAACTGTTTCTAATTAAATTTTTTTAGCAGTAGACATTACTTTTAACACTAAATACAGCTTACATTTCATATAAGTTCTTTTGAGAACTCAAAAAAAAACTTTCATAACCAAATATTTAACTACTGGATATGAGAATTCCAAGAATAAGAATGTGGAATATATATAATGCTGCCAATTAATATAATATTACACTGACTACTTGGTGAAATGTTACATTTTGACTACTTTCATGTACCACTGAGAATATTTTATTACATTACATTATTCAAAATTGTAAAAGTGAGTTAATATGTGAAATATTTTCAACCAAAATTAAATTATTTTAAACTTTCTCTTTAACATTGAAAAATTGTTGCAGTTAGGTGGTGGTTGTAATAATGGGAGAATTGGTACAAAAATAGCAATATGGTGCCACATAGGCAGAAGGGAATAGTTAACTTTCATTTGAATCCCTTTCTATTTAAACATTTTATTAATTTACAGATTTCAAATGGGAAATGTAATATATTTTTTCTGTATAGAACGCACCTCTGAAGAGCAACTTTCAGGAGAAATTACTTTGGTTCCTTCACCTACATTGGTTAAATCTGAACCTGTTGTATATGCTACCACACCAGCAACAGATGGAGACAGTGGTAGGAGTGATAGTTCATTGCGGAATAGTGCTCAAGAGCCAAGTACTGATTCGGAACCCAGAGAAGGATCTCAGGATAGTGTTGAAGATGATCCCCTAGGAATAGTAAGTAATATAGATATGATTATGTTTACTATTCTCTTCAGCTCTTGTGTTTTAGTTTCAGAAAATGTAATTCTTCTCTAATCAATTTCTTCTGAAACATTGATTACATCATTTTTGTTTTTTTTTATTGACAAAATTTTTTCATTTGATTTTTATATTTAATTAATTCTATTCTCAATATCTACACACTAATAATTTTTTATTTTCCTTATAATTTTTGGTTTATATCTTAAACGGTTGAATAATTATTCAGAAATAAAGACATAGATTATCAAGACTAAATGAAAGCAGAAATAAGTATGAATAAGTAAAGATTGAAGTTAAGTGAATTCTGTTTCTGAAATTTTTCATATGAATCTGAAAATAAGTAAGAAGTTTAATAGTTAATACTTAAATTAATACTAATAGAAAGTATTGTTTTTATGCAATTCTACCATTTGCTGAAACTCAATTCAGAGATCTGAGATTCGATTCCTGGTCTAGTCGCAATCTTTCCATCTTGATACTTCATTTTATTCAATATTGTGAATGATTTGTGTTGTGAATTTAGTATGGTGGAGAGTGAGTCTATGGGCAATAAACATTAATTTTTTTCCTAACATGCTCTTTCCTCCTAAGTTTGGTGTCTGTTCATGACTTGGCCCTTGGCATTGTACTCATAGGCCATTTATATCTAGTTATGGTGGGTCTTTTGAATGTTTATTTGAAAATATGATATGTGTAGATTTCTGCATGTTTAGCTTTATTCTACATTGGTTAGTCCATTCATTGCCGGCTTCTTGTAGTCTTCTAGTGAAAAATTTAGGTCTTCATCTATTGCAAGTAATGTGATGTCATCAGCATATGGTGCTACTTCATTTCCTTACAAATAGAGAATACAACCCAGGACCCTGTGGCACTCCAGCTTTTGTCACTTTCAGATCTGAGTATTTATCTTATTGTTTAATTCTGAATATTCTGTCTCTAATGTATTATGTTACTATCCCTACATATTGTTTTAGGAGCATTTTGTTTAGTTATTGTATCAAAGCTTCATGCCATACTTTGTCAAAGGCTTGTGAAGCATCCTAGAAGACAGTGTTATCAGTGTTAATCATGGTACTATTCGACTTACCTTGGTTAGGTGTAAATATATGTGTCGGATGTCGAGCAAATAAGTTCTTTTTGTTTATTCTCTCTGGCCTTTGTTTCATTGCTGTTGCTAATATGAGAAGAAATGGAGATCATGTTACTGATATACTACTTACTATATATTTTACTCATTCATTCAGTTCTATCAAATATTAACATATACAGCGACAGAGCGATATAGTTAACTTTGTTAATAGTAACAGTTCTTTTAAGTTTTTGCACTACTTCGAGAATTTTGAAGTTTTAATATTCTTAAGATTGCAAATTAAGTTGTTATTTAAATAAAACCAATTTAGTCTTCATTTATTCAAAGTCTTTTAATCAAAACTCATTTTTTTAAGAATGAAGCTTATAACAGATTTTGAAAGATGAAATTACTTAAAAAGAAGATTTTCATAGAAATCAGAAGAAAGCTATTGTTGTGAAGTAAGGAAGTTGATTTATGATTTCATCCTGAACACAATGAATAATTTTAGGTGTAAATGTATGTAATTCCAGCTAATGATAACCTTATGGTCGAATGATTGATTCTTAAATTAAAGAAATTAAGTGTTTTGTTTAAAAGACACTGAATAAATGGATACTAAATTAATTTTATTTAAATAATTTTAAAGTTTCTTTCATCTCGTTCATCTAAAATCTTGTTTGTACACGTTGAGGGGTGAATGTATCTGACCTTAATATGCCTGAGGCTTTATTTTTATATGAATGCAACTCAATGTTGGCGTTATTTAATAATTCTGGCATTTTTCTGTACTCTTCATCAGAATTAACATTTGTTTTTAATTTGTTTGGTACTCATCATGCTAGTTTTGTATTCCAGGTTACTTATTCTTATTTTTTACTGTCTGTCTGATAATCCTTATTGGTGGAGGTTTTTTTAATCTGTTTGCTTTATGTGGCTTTCATTTTCTTTATCAGGGGACTAGCTAGCTTTATGCATTTTGCTATTTCTACTTTAAGACAGCAGCCAGTCTATTTCTCTGGCAGTGATTTCTTCTTCTTCTTCTTCTGAGTATCTTGGTTAAAAGTTACCAGTTTAGCTGATTTATTCTCACTTGTTTGTGCTAATTTTGATTTTAATCTACTTACTTGTCCAGTGAGTACTTTTATTTCATTCAGAGCCTGCTAAATAATCATTGTCAGTTCTGGTATCTGTGCCATATGTGTTGTTTGTGTGACACCATTATTCTGCTGAGCCATGTTTCGCTGTGTGGAGAAGGTGATGTCGACAGCCATCTGACTGGCCAGAATGATGTATGCTCACATAGTAATTTATTTTAATGAATCCATTTCAGTTATCACTTTTGTAGTTATCATTCTTGTACATTAAATTTCATGTCCATCTTCATTGATCTCACAAAGGCACCACTCCCTATGTTGTGTGACCACACCATATGTGTTCTGTCAACTGAATTGTGCAGTTGTGTCTCTAAAGGCTGTTCTTAGACTTTTCTGCACCTGAAGAAAGGAAGAAAGCTTTCAGCACCGTAGTGTGCTATTTATATTATCACTTCTTTTGTCTGTATTTGGCTATCTATCTTATTAATTCTCCACTTGTTGTCTCCTTCTTCTACTTTGCTCATAACACACAATGCTATTATTTGCAACCTATAAATGGGCACAGTAAACAAGTAATTGTTGCTCTTCCAAGCCCAAGAGTTACATATGCAGAAAATACGCTGAGAAAACCTTAACTAATAATTGAAAATAGAAATAACTTATGGATGATGAAGGAATACATAGAGTAGTCAGAAATATATGTGGCCAGCACAAGAATAAAAAGCTGTATCTGTACTACTGCACAATTTTAAAAAAAATTATTTGACAACTTTTATCATAAGATTATTTGTTGGTTATATATAGTTACAGTATATACAAAAGTTAAAATATGTACATAAATTACATGGTAGCATAGTAATTTGGTTAATCCAGCAAATTAACCTAAATTTTGTAAATTTTTTATTCTTCTCTCTTAATTTGTGTGTCTGAGGGGCATATATAGTTGGGCTATGAGGGTTCACTGGTGATGTTGAATTTGATGGATTGGGTGGGTGGGGTCTGCGGATATGAAAATGGGGTGTGTTAGGAGGTGCTAGAATGTTATGGGGGAAGGATGAGGTGACTTGAGTGTAGTGGTGGGGGAGGCTTGCCATGGAATTGCTGCATCGTGGTTATGATGGTTGAAGGTGCTTTTGATAAGGGAGGTTATGGATTTGGTGATTAAGGAGATGGCTAGGAGAAGTTTGATGTCGTGGTGAATGATGGAATTTCTGAGGTACCAGGTAATAGTAATGGTGCAAAGGATTATGTTTTGTTTGGATTTTGCCTGAATGGGTTTTGTTGCTCCCCATATGGATGAGGTGTAGGGTCAAGTGGGTTGTATTATGGAGAGATATACTAGGTGTTTTGTGCTGAGGGTGAGTAGGGATTTTCTGTTTCGGAGAGGATATAGAGAACTGAATTTAAGGTTGATTTTGGAGAGGAGCTGTTTAATGTGTGGCTTCCAAGAGAGCTTTGAATCAAAGAGGAGTCCTAGGTAGGTGGTTTTTCTTTTGTCGCTATTTCTGTGATGTTTAGATAGAGGGGGATGTGTGGAGGAGGATTTTTGGTTAGTGTGAATGGGACGGTTACTGATTTGGTGGGATTTATGCTGATTCGTCATTGTTTGGACCAATGCTCTAGGTGCGTGAGTGCTGACTGAAGAGGTTGGATATTGGAGGTGAGAGAGAAGGTTTGGTAGGAGATAGCAATGTTGTCTGCAAAGAAGATTGTGCTAGTGGCAGGATGTTGTGGGATATGTTGTATAGGAAGGGGTCAATAACGCTTCCTTGTGGGACTCCTGCAGAGATGGGGTGGGTTTGGGAGATGTGAGTATTTATTTTGATGGAGAAGGTTCTGTTGGAGATGTAGTTGAAGATTATTCTATTGTGAGTGTCATTTAGGTATAATCTTTGATTTTTGAAAGAAGGGAAGAGTGATGAATTTTGTTGAAGGCTTTTTCAATGTCTATGAAACTGGTGATGCAGGATTTGCGTTGTTCAAAGGAGTTGTTTATGAGGTTTTGAGAGGGAGTATAATTGATGGCAGCATGTTTTGTCGAAAACTATATTGTGTGTCTGGAGAAAGGAAGGAGAGTTGGTTGATTAAATGAGGGAGAAGTAATTTTTCGAATAGTTTGGAAATTGTTGGAAGGAGACTTAATGGTCGGTAATTTTCAGGGTGGGATTTTTGTTTAGTAGGTTTTGGTAACATGATTATGGTGGCATGTTTCCATTTGGTTGGGTAATGGTTCTGAGGATGACATTGAAGATATAGGTGATTATCATTATTGTTTTAGATGGCAATTGGTGATGTGGTAATGTCTTGGGAATCCTTTGTTTTTTAGTTTTTTATATTGCGGTTTTGATTTGGAGAGGGGTGAAAAGTTTAGGGAGGGGCTGATGGAGTTTTGTTGCTATGGTGTGATTGTGTTTGTGATTGGTGTAAGAGGAAGAATTGTTTGATCAATAGTTGGGCGAATATGTTTGCTTTTTGTGAGGAGGTGGTGAACCATTGATTGTCTTTTTTAAGTGGGGGGATGTCAGTTTTTTTGGTCAGATATTCAGTTTTACTGCACAATATTACTCATTTCTCAGAATGAACAATAATATGGGGTGTACCAAAGGTTGGCCAAAAAAATTTAATTCAACATACCCAGAAAAGTATGTATTGGGCAATTGCAATCAAGTTGAGAAAAAAAATTTTCTATTACCCAATCAGTAGGATAAGGCAAAGGTTGTCAGTGTCAGTCCTGGATGCCTGGAGGGCGACATAAGCTGTGCATTTTGTCATATGCTGCTTTAAAATCTTGATATTTCCTGTAAATAACAATATTTCATTCAAACAATGTATATCAATCAAAGACTATTTTCTGACATACTGATATTGACTGATTAAATTGAACTTGCATTTTTAAGTCATATTTTTTTCATAATAGAACAGACAACTGAATTAAATGTAGTAAACTAGCCCAATGTCTTAGTTTCAGTAAAAATTAAATGTAGTAAAATAACCTGATATTTCAGTCTAAGTAAAATCAGTTTAATTCAGTAAAACAGGAGCTTTTGGCTTTTACACAGACATGTACTTTATGTACTGTAATAAACGTGTAACAGTCAAAAGTTATTTTACCAAATTAAAAGAATATTACTTATATATTTTATTACTGAAATATTTTATAATTTTTCTATATTTACTATTTCTTTTCATTGTATAAGGATCATTTTAATTGAACTAACTGAACCCTGTAAGTACATTTGATACATTTCTAGTTTCAATAAATAATATTTTGAGGTAATTTTTATTAAAAATCTTTTTAAAAATTATTTGTAAAACATATCTTCCTATTTGTAGCATATATCACAGGACAGTACTACATGTGTGGATACTCCTATCCCTGATACAGGACCTGGGCCTTCAACTTCACATCATCAACAAACTTTGCAGGCCTCACATGGTAAGCGAAAATTGAATTATTGTAAATTTATGAATAAAGTTTTTTTTAAGTGGCACAGATTTGTCGTAGTGTCTTGGAACAAGAACTGGTTGAATGTAAGGATTATTTCCTCTATAACTGTTAGAATATCCTTGTGGTCAGACTTAGCACTCATTTAAGAGGCACAGACACTTCTTGGTGCTACCTTTTCTTTAATTTGTTCCTCATTATAAAAAAAATGATAATGTCCCAATATTAATTATGTTTATTCCGAGTGGGAATTAAAATCCTGGCCATTTTCAAGAAACAGAAATGTGTTGTTTTTCCATAAGTTATAATTAAACTCTGTTTAATATGTGAAGCAACATTTATTGCTTCATTATGAAGTACTAATCTACTATAAATTGTTTCTCCTATTTTTCAAATGAAGAAATGGTTGTGCTTTAGACTATGTTGCATCTATTAGTTGAAATAAGTATGAAATTTATCCATCAATCCTGCTGATCTATATATAGAATGATGCTAGAGGATTATTTTTCAATATGTTAAGTCTGGGATTTGAAAATTTAGTTTGGTACTTGTATACTCATTTGGAATGACTTGGAAATATATTAATAGAATATGACCTTAAGGAAAGCTGATATGGGCATCGAGTTCAGATTTTTAAAAGAATGTGAACTAATTATAAAATGTTCTTTCCAGTTTCATTGGCATAAAGTTTTAAGTGATTGCTTGTGGTAAGTTTAGTTTGATTGAGCTTTCTGCTTAAGTGGATATTAATTATTGTCCAATTTGTATACATGCACACAACACTTTTTTTTTTACAATTTACTGTTTTGAAAACTCCATTTAATCTTAATTTAAGCAAACTAATGTTTTATCTGATTCTTTTTTTTACATATTCATTAAGAATATACACTAAACATATTTTGCCCCTTTCAAACTACTCTAATCTAATAGTTTAAATAAAAGTGAATCCAACAGATCAACGGTTATTGTATATAATTTATTGGGAATTATTCTATCAGACTTAGGGGTATTTTCTCAAAACAATCAATTTATATGCATACTTTAGTTTATAATTATAAAAAGAGAACTGTATGTATCTTCATACCATATTTAGCAGTGGTGATTGTAAAGTGATTTGAATCAAGAATCTTTTAACATGTTAATTGATTTATCAGCATATTCTTTCAAAAAAATTCTTTTACTTATTCTGAAATACCCTACAAATCTACAGGTTTCCTTATCATGAACATACTTATTATACATTCCGGTTCTCGTGTCCTGACTTCATGATTCCAACTTTTTATTTTTGAAGATCATCCTCTGCAGCTTATCTATCATTATATTTAAATTGGATGTTTGATACCTATCATTTTTTATGAAGTAGGCTTTAATTCTGGCACCACATATTAATTACAAATTTGCAAGATCTTTGAAGTTTTGCCATAATTTAGATTATTGCAAACTAATCAGATCTAGAATATTTCCTATTGTTTCTTATAGATTGTATCAACATTCTTTGTAAACAGATTTAAAACCAGCCTATACATAATATGTCAAAATACTGTAGTTGGTAGTACACCAGAAATATAAATTTTCTTTCCCATGTCCATTCCTGTTTTTAACATTAGATATAAAACATTCAGTTTTGTTCATATTCTTTCTATGCACTTTTAATGTGAGGAAAATTTTAGTATATAATCCTAATCAATTAATCACAAACTCAAACATAATGAGCGGAAGGGCCTAGAGATGAATTGGAGACCGTTATCAGCGACTAAGTCACAACATAGGCCAAAAGAAGCAAATATTCTTTCCTTAAAGTTTTGATATATTTGATGGGAGAGTTACCCGTGTGCCAAGTGGAGGTCCCGAGTTCGATACCCAGTCTGCTCGAAATTTTTCCATTGTGATCCTTTGATATAATTTAGTTAATGAAGCGACATGTTTCAGTCATGATGAGAACCTTCATCAGCATATAAATACAAAGATACCAAGAGAAGAGATATTAACTCAGTTTTTGATTGACTAAAATTGTAACAAAAAAAAATATTGAACCATGACAATAATGAATTACAAAATAAAAAATGCCTGTGTTAAAAGTATAATAATTAGTTGCAGATTATCAAAATTACAGACAAAATTAAGTGATAAATCAAATACCACAAGCAGCCCTCTTCCTTTGGTGGCTGCTGCAGTTTGCTTAGAAGTGTATAAAATTCATCAATCTGGTTGTTTGGTGAGGCAGACATACTATCTATAATTATTCTAAATGACCCAGGGACTGCTTTTAAATTATTTTAGACACTCTTAAATGCAATGGGCATATTTTTCAATCTTAAACAGTGCTGGGAGTATTTATGGACATACAGGTACTGACAATTTTCTTCATTGTACTTAAAGTACTATACATATATTTTACACTCTTAAGATACTGGAAGTATTTTTGACTCTCAAGATACTGGTAGTATTTTCAACTCTCTCAAGGTACCAGAAGTATTTTGGATACTCTTAACAAACCATGTGTAGTAACTAAGGGTTGAGGTATTGATGGATGAAAATATGGCTAATTAATACAATTACTATGATAATTACTTCTTATATCTCTAAGGTTA
The DNA here is from genome assembly GCA_037074705.1 of Zhengitettix transpicula. Classification (NCBI taxonomy): domain Eukaryota; kingdom Metazoa; phylum Arthropoda; class Insecta; order Orthoptera; family Tetrigidae; genus Zhengitettix; species Zhengitettix transpicula. Next base: position 69,119,860 of record CM073590.1, on the reverse strand, counting down.
TTGTGGGTGCCTAGGTCAGCATCATTAAATAAACTATTGACTGAAATTACAAAATTTAGCATAGAAACAAATGGCAAATCAGTTAATGGATATACCAATTTCATCCACATATGCCATATGGTGCAATTGTGGTGTGGATTTTGGTTTTGGTTGATGTCTTATATTTATTAATGGCTGGCGTTCTGTATCTATGGGTTGCTGGGTCTGGGGTCAATTGGGGGCTGGTGCAATGGCAGGCAAGGTATGAGTCTCAACTTTTTCATCAAATATTTCAACTATAAACTACATATGGCTAATTCACACTACCACAACTTGCACACCTCACGTCCTTCCCAACAGTGCTACAACTTCATGTATATATATATATATATATATATATATATATATATATATATATATATATACATATATATTGTAATAGTGAGAATGTGACATTGTCAAAAATATTGGTATGGAAAGGATAGAGAGATAGGTTGTGGCTTACCTGAAAGTGAAGTGCGGTGTCGGCAGTCCGCAGCCGGCCGGTGCACGGAATGGTGTAACACTCCTTCCTGAAGAAGGAGGCTGAGAGCCTCCGAAAATTTGAAGAACAACCTTCAGTTCCTCATGGCGACACCGCACTTCACTTTCAGGTAAGCCACAACCTATCTCTCTATCCTTTCCATACCAATATATATATATATGATGTGACCTGGCCATAAATTGTCCTTGAGAAACGTGAAGTGTTGATCGTCTTGCAACTAACCTGCTGGAAACCATTAGTCTCTGTCAGTAGCAGGTCGCACTCCCCCTTCACCAAATATATATATATATATATAATATTTCTAAGGATATGACATAGTCAAAAATAATTGTGATATTGGTATGGACAGAAAAGAGAAATAGCTTGTGGCTTACCAGAAAATGAAGTACAGTATAGCCATAGGGAACCGAAGGTAGTCCTTCAAATTTTTGGAGGCTCTCAGTCTCCTCCTTATATATATATATATACTGCAGTCTGCAGCTGGCCGGTGCATGGTACGATGTAACATTCCTTCCTGAAGGAGGAGGCTGAGAGACTCCGAAAATTTGAAGAACAATCTTCAGTTCCTTATGGTGACACCACACTTCACTTTCAGCTAAGCCATAACCTAACTCTCTTTCCTTTCCATACCAATATTGCAATTATATATATATATATATATATATAATCTCTCCTGAATCAAAACTCCTAATGCTTCCACTGCAGTGATGTGACCTGGCCATAAATTGTCCTTGAGAAACGTGAAGTGTTGATCGTCTTGCAACTAACCTGCTGGAAACCATTAGTCTCTGTCAGTAGCAGGTCGCACTCCCCCTTCACCAAATTTGTGTATTTTCTGTATTTGTTTGGTAGTTATTCATTACGTTCCCCAAATACAAGGCTAGACAATGTAGCACAATCTAACTTTAAATTATATACACAAATGTAAACTGAGGAACTTTAATTAGTTGATTAATTGTACATTAGCACCTGTTGACCGAGTTACACGATAACTGCAGTTCTCTATTCACTTTGTGATATTGTCACATACTGTGGTTGTATTACATGTGTAGACCATTATATGCACTTTGCGCTAGCTTGAAAACTTAGTTAATTGAATTAATAAAGTAAGATAGACAAAAATCAACAGTACCAGGAATCAAACTTGGGACAGTTCTATGTAGGCCTTCAGTAATACTGATGCAAATGTAATTTTGTTTAAAAGATAAAATAATTCCCAGGACTATCAATATTAGAAATATAATGATTGAGATGACTTTTGTTAAGTAATACCATGGAATTAATATTTAAAATTGCTTTCTTCCTTTTGGTGCTTATGTGCTAGTGTTACCTAGTTAAGAACTCTTTGTCCTTCAGCCTGGACTGTGTTCTACTGATAACCATTCTGTTCGATTCATTGTGTTTATAACTCTGTCTGGAGTCAGCCTTAAAACTTCAATCATTTCTTCATGTCTCTTTTCATACTTCATTGCACTACTTGGATTTTGTGTACAATTGTTGCAATTTTTATGCCCTAGTTTTTTAACAATGTTTTTCCAAAAACTAAAATATTATAAGTAAAAATTTCAGTAAATCACGATTTCATTGTCTTATTAATGCACCATTGTCTTTAGTGAGATAGGAAGAAAATTTCTTATGTGGTTCTATTCTGTTGCCTATATCATCTTTCATTTTTAGTTTATCCATGTCATTATTGGTTGCAGAATGAAGGTTTTCCCGGTGTAGAAACTGGCTAAAGTCTTCTTGGAATTCCAGCCGGGTAAACTGTTCAATAGCATGCGATGTTCCAATAACTGTACACTTTGTCATCTTCTGTCAAAGTTAATGGTGTGGACAGTCATTCAATTTTGTTGATATAGAATCACAATATTAGACATTGAATCATTGTTTTGGACATATCCTAATTAATGTTTTAGAATAAATTAATCATATTATTGAAGTCAGGAGAGTAATGTAAATCATTTGTTGATGAATTTTTGTTTAATATACTTGGCATGTTACCAAAAATTATTTTTAAAATTGAAATCTTTTACAAAATCTTTGATATCCTTAGAAGGTCAGAAGCCTGTAATGAATTTTTTAAAACACTATACTATTATCAAATACAGAGAGCATCTGGGTGAGAGCCAGGCTTACTTACAAATAGGTAGGAAGAAAAATCCAAAATCAGGGGATTAGAAACAGTCAGATTGGTTACCCATTAGTCACCTAGTGGACTTCTATCAATAAACTTAGCTTTATGTTATTTGGCATTTTATCTTAAAATGTTTAGTATATACCAATTCTATATAATATTACAAGACAATGATACAAAACAACTTGTAATTTAATGAAAATAAAAAGTTGATCAAAATTCATGTCCAGTATTCTCAATATACTCTAACTAAATTTGAAATTTGTTGACAATGGTGTGGTAACATTATTATTTAGATTTTTCAGGTTTTCCATTCTCTGACTAAGTGAGTAGAAAGTCAAGCAAGAAAAGTAAAAAATCAAAGAAAAAACAGCAAGAAGTGTACAAGAAATCAAACACACAAGTTAGGTTTATTGCATTAAAGTGATTACATGAAAGATATTGTGTCTTATGTAAATGACTTTAAATTTTCTTTTAAAGTCATGGGGTTCTGACCAATCTCAGAGAACTCGTCAGAAGTCACCATTCCCCAAAACGCCAATAAATTTTCCAAAGAGTCCTTCTTACCGATCATATTCATACCATATATACCAAAACTATCTGAAAAAATTTGTAGAATCACTAATCGGTTTGATATAAAAACAATATTTACTGGCCACAATTCTCTGCAGCAAATTGTGCCACACCAAAGGCCACTTGGACAAAACCATCAAGATCTCTGTTGTTTATTCTAGTCCTTGGGACTGTGGCCTTCCTTACATAGACAAAACAAAAATGGCTGTCTCCACTAGGATTAATGAACACTGCAAGAATGTACAACCAGGAGAAGTCACCAAATCCAAACTGAGTGGGATAATAATCATCAGTGCAATTTGATACGTTCTGTATTATTTGTTCAGAACCCATGACTTTAAAAGAAAGGTTAAAGAAGCCATTTATATTGGACACAATAAAGCAATTTCTCAACCCAGCAGAAATATCCCAGGAATTTGGCTCTCCTCCATTTCCTAGTTGACATCAGTTCTCCCACTTCCACCATCCTTATCAATAAGGGCTTTTTTCCCTGTACACTTCCATTCAGATGCTATATACTGGAATAACTGTCACTCTAGGACCAGGCTAAATTTAGTAAGTCTGCCTCCCCTAATGAGTGTACAAACTCTCATGTTGTGTGTCTGAGTGCTATTCTATCCCTGAAACAGAAAAATGAGTTTTCCTTACTGTTAAAAATCTCTACATCCCTTTCTCAACCTCTCTTTCTAGATGATCTTTCACATCATCACTTTAACACAATAAATCAAACTTGTTTATTTGGTTTCTTGTGCACTTCCTCTTTTTTTCTGTTTTTATTGTTTTCTTTGCTCTTTCACTTTTTCACTCTTTTTCTTGCTTGACTTTCTACTCTCTCTTACCCAAACAATGGAATACCCAAAAAATCTAAATAATAAAACTTTAATTAATAAATCATTCTGTAATTTAATTCATTAATATCATACACAGCAATTTGGGTTTAGTCATGTATAGAATATTTGCATTTATCAATAACATATTCATATGTTTAACATATTTGTAAAAAAAACCTGTAATTAATAAGTGGTATAATTTACTTAAATTAATAACATACACAGTGATACAGGTGAAGATAAGCTTTGCATTTACAAATAATAATAAATATTAAATGTTAAAAACACACACACACAAATATATATATATATCAACTGTTGGCATTACCAGGCTGGGAAGCCATAACATGTGAAATTTTCAAGGAACTAACTCCTCTTCCACATCACAGTAGAACTCAATATTGAACACTCTGTGTTGTATTCAAACCGTGGCAGAACAGGCATTACACAGTAACAATCAGTATGCATTAAATCCTGACCTTGCAAACTGTCAATTTAAGGTAAGACAGGCTCACTCACCATGCCTCTTTTGTATCCAAATGATTTCTATAGATATAATCTCCTAATAAATAAAATAAACTTTTTGTTTATATGTATATTTGTCTGTGGTATGTTCCACATACAAATCTACACCCATGGAGCAAATATGACAAAATTTTGTATGTGTGTTCGTTTAGAACTGTGGGGGTAAGACCCCGACTACCTCCTCTAGGGGAAGGTTGGAATTTCCAAATACTTACAAATGGCAGATATTTGTGTAAAATAAACATTTTTTTGGTCAATGAGATTGCTAGTGTTTCTTCGAATGTTTATTGTGTATAATTTGGCATAGGAGGGGAGCACTTAACCGATTGGGGTGGATGAGTGTGACATAAAAAAATTATGCGTAAACAACCGAAATTGGTGTTCAATCCAGGATTATGGAATTCACTGAGTTTATTAGTGATATTCAACTTGCCAGTTATGTTATAATTCAACATGTAGTAGTGGGGGTAAATTTTCCATTATTGTGACCTTTTCTTGAGAGAGAGAGAGTACTTGCTGCTTTTCTGGGTGTCTATTGTTTTCTAATGACTGGCCTGCTAGGGTTTCAATTTGAAACTGTGCAGTTGGCCAGCACAATGTGCAGTCCTGCTCTGTCCTACAAAAGGACTATACCCTCAAAAATTTGTCTTGTTCATTACTACCTTGGCTGGCGACACCATCCATTGTTTTAAGGTAAGTTATCTGTTTGTTCTCTTTTTCGCTTTTGTGTTCTGGTGAGTTAATTATGTGTGCATACATACATACATACATATATATATATATATATATATATATATATATATATATATATATATATATATATATATGTATATATATATATATATAATTGCAAAATTGTTATGGAAAGGAAAAAGAGATAGGTTGTGGTTTACCTGAAAGTGAAGTGCGGTGTCGCCATAAGGAACTGAAGGTTGTTCTTCCTGAAGAAGGAGGCTGAGAGCCTTCGAAAATTTGAAGAACAACCTTCAGTTCTTTATGGTGACATCTCACTTCACTTTCGGGTAAGCCACAACCGATCTCTCTTTCCTTTCCATATGAATATTGCAATTATTTTTGACAATATCATATCCTTACTAATATTATATATATATATATATATATATATATATATATATATATATATATAATAGTAAGGAAGTGCCATTGTCAAAAATTGCAAAATTGTTATGGAAAGGAAAAAGAGATAGGTTGAGGCTTACCTGAAAGTGAAGTGTGGTGTCTATAAGGAACTGAAGATTGTTCTTCAAATTTTAGGAGGCTCTCAGCCTCATTGTTCAGGAAGGAGTGTTACACCATTCCGTGCACCAGCTGGCTGCGGACTGCGGAGTTTTGACCGCCACACAGCCAGTAACTCATAAACAATCAACACCCCACCGGGCCACTAATTTTCGCTCTCTAGGAAAGGTTGTGGCATAGGAAAGGTTAGGATACAGATCATTCATACAAAGCATCCCATGTATACATTTATAAATTTATAAACGGTTATGAATAAATTCTTTAATTTTTTGTCACGTACATTGATTTTGAGTTAGCACAAGTATATTGTCAACATTTAATACTGCTTCACCTTCAATATAATTTAATTCGTGTACAGGTGATCAATTTCATTATGGAGAAACCCATAATTCTTCAGAGACGTTGTCAATATGTTTGTTCCAATATCTTCCATGTTTTTTAAAACCCTTTTTTTTCTTTCAACTTACTTAAAATTTTTCTCGACTATTAATATGAAAGATTACCAAATACAGACAAAATATGTGGTAATATAAATACCACACAACATTTCTTGAATCCTTGCTCCTTTCTTCAGTTGCTAAGAAGAGCCTAGAGTGACACAACTGCACTTGTCAGTTGACGAAAGCTCAAAGCCTTTGAGACGAGTCAGTTGTGTTACTCTAGGTTCTTCTTAGTATCTGAAGGAAGGTACAAGGATCACAGAAACATTGTGTGGTATTTATATTAGCATTTATTTTGGTGTATTTGGCTATCTTTTGTATTATTAATTTTCAATCAGATGTAAAAAAATTTCTTTTCTTGACAATCATGAAAAAACACTTTTAGTTATTCCATGTATTACGTGTCTTTCAGATCCCTAGGCAAGCATGCAGACTTTACATTATATTCATCCTTACTTCAATTTATTTCAACTCCAAAGGCAATGTTGTAGTTTCAAAACCACGCTGAAACTTTGTTTGCTAAATCCTGAGCAACTAAATGAGCTTTATAATATTGCACTTCTCTGCTGTTCCTTTTCTTAAATATCCATTTACATTTATAGCCGTACTTTCCATGCATATGATTGATATATGAGTTGATTTCCTTGTTCATGCCTTCCAAGCCTATTGAATGAACTACCTCACTACAAATATTTTACATTATTACACGTTTTTGTGTGATGGTTCTTTGTTTGGAAACTGAGAGACAAATGAGTTTGCTCCAAAATTTTTGATACTTATTCTGATTTAGTGGACTTCTCTTCTTTTGTAGAACAGTCATTTTCATTTTCTTTAGAAGTAGATATTTTCTCCCAGTTTTCCAATGAAGTTCTTCAGGATTGAAGCCAAGATAATCTTCCTCTTAATTTGTAGCTGAGTAATTTTAATGGGACTCCAATTATTCAAAATTGTGAAAATCTTTGTTTATGTTGTGATTATCTTAAGGGACCTTTAGTGAAATATCTTCAGTATTGATTACTAGATGAGTTTTGTCATGCCAAATCTTAGCTGATTTATGTGAACTTCAATAAATAACGTAGGTTTTCCCAGTGTAGTTGCTGGATGAAGTTTTCTCGGGATTCCAACCGTGTAGCATCATTTAATATCCACAACATTTCGATGGCTTGCACCGCCATCTTCTTTCATTTTGATATTTTCTCACATTATCTTTGAAGCCACAATAGTGACACTATTTGACTTCACAAGTACCTGGCATCCATCCGCAATATCCCCTTCCAATAACTGTATAAACAATAACTAGTTCTTTAACAGCTCTTGGTGCTAATTAGTAAAACATTTTTTCTTGGGAAAATCTCCACTTCCCAGTATTATAGATATATATGGTTTCTTATTAGTTTACAGCTCATAAGAAGTATTACTTACTTTATGAATATTGGTCACTAGATTCCTCATGTGAGCTGCTAAATTTGTGAGTTCTGTCCATGCAGTCTTTGGCAATTTATCTCACTGGTAGTTTCTAGTTTAGTATAAAATCACAAAAAACTTTTGTTTATAAGTAATGATTGCAAAAAATTACGGCAGCATGTTTGTGGGAGATCAGATAATTTCTAGTTTAACATCACTAATTGACAAGAGTTCTACATGCATTGATGTCATAGTACAACTCTGCATATCGTTTGCAAAAACTTTCTGAACATCATTAAATCACAGCTAAAATATATTTCTATAATATCTATTTTCAAAATTCTAACAATTACAATATTCAAATGAATAAACTAGTCAAATCTGCCACAAATAGTTTAATAAAATGAAAAATTAGAACATATTGTTTAAAGAAAAATTGGCATGGCATGGCATCTCATTCCTTTTTGGAACTCCTTCAGGTACAAATATAAAAATTTTACAAGTCTGAAAATATCTTAATATATCAACACACAGTTTTAATTACATATTAATAATTCAATAAAAAATTATATTATGCCGATTTTAATTTTACTAATATTTTCTAATTTTTATTTTAGTTTCACACAAATTTGGCTGGTTTATTCATTTATAATTCAATGAAGTCGGATAAAATAAATGAGATCATTAACAGAGACAGTATTTTCTTTAATAATGAAGGGAATATTTTTGTATGTAATGAGATTTATTACGAACATCTTCATTACTTCTGAAATAACATATAAATTTTCTCAAATAATTGATTGCATCTGTACTCCATCAACTATTATACTAATAAAGAATTAATTAAATTTTTTCAGGCTTTTAACAGAGTGAAAAGATGTATTAGTGATGTTTTGTTGATGTTCATACATATTTTCACTTAGTTAGAAGCCCGAAAATATTTTATTCAACTATTACACTATCTGTATGGTTTTCTGGATACCCGATAGTAAATATGCACAGATGATGACACTGTGTATACAACTCCAGTAATGGTCATCTTAACAATTTTAATAGTCCATATCTCCCACAATTGTTGTGATCAGTCAATTTTTTTTGCAATCATCTTCTTTCTAATTTACTTGCAAACTAAAATTTGATATTTGTGGAAGCTTTGATACCAAACTTGAAAAAAAATTCCACATTCCTTCATACCATACAAAGATTTTGTTGTAACATATGTATCATTAATTCGTAAATAGCAGCATTTTGCTTACAGCATTTACTCAACATTATTTATTTTAATTCTAATGTGTTATCTGTTTGAAGCATTTTTAATTTTCTGTTTATTAACATATTAGGATAGAATAATCTTGACAAGACTGGTAACATAACCCAGAACCACCACAATCCTCGTCAACTTGCAGGTCACATGCCAGCATTCTCTATCCTGAATACAGAGTCACTTGAATTTTAGAGCTTCAAGAAAGAATAAACATTTTGTGTAAATTGATCATAGGTACATTTGCTTATGTAGCTTTTGAGCTGAGCTTGTTTGAAAGTATTTCTGTTGTTCTTAATTAAGTACACCTACCTTCTGATGGTTCGTCTTAGGCAAGTTACATGATATTTCATAATTCACATTCCATCAATACCATTCTCATTAGGTATGACTATAATGAATAATTTGTACCCTTCAAATTATCAATGACACATTTGTTTCCCGGCATTGTATTTTTTTTTTACTTTAATGAACTAGGCAACAGTACGTACAACTGCAAACACACAAAAATTTGGTTTCCCACATGAACAATTATAATCTCACTTGTGTTCAAGTGTATCAGATCACTGAAATTGAAATATAATATGTCTGCACTAAAAGTGTTCAAATTAGATAAAGAAATAGCCAAAAAAATTGCTTTTGTTAGGTGATTAAAAATGCAAGAGCCATGAGAACAACAGAACTACACAAAAATGCTATTTAATAATTTTTAATCACCTGATGAAAGCAACAAGGATTGCAGAAATGTTGTGGGGTATTTATATTACTATTTCACTTCATTTTGTCTGTTTTGGGGAGGGGGGAGGAGAGGGGGATATTTATTTATCTAAATATATCTAAATATAAGATTACATTTGAATTTCATACAAGTTATTCACTTGAGCACCGGTGTCTATAACCAATGTTAATTATACTTAATAAAACCATTGAGTAATCTTTATTGTAAGTACAAACTATATTGTAATACAAAAGTAAACAACTGTGATTAACATTGTGCACAGAGAAACAATTAAAACTTTCATACCAAATCACATCTTTAAAATTTGCAAAGAATATTTGAAGGTGATTTACATAATTTTCCTTTCATATATTTCATGACAACTGCATCATGAAATAAGAGTATCAGTACAATCTATGTATAAAATAAAATGAAAATTTCAAGTGATGGAAAGTAAAACAATTTACTTAAGGTTAACATTTTCTCTGCTGGACTTGAAGATAAGACTCTGTTACTGTTTGTAGAATAAACATTTTATTATTGTAACAAAACAATTTGTGGAAATTTCAAAAGAATAGAATAGGATTCTACTATAATTTTGCTTTTACAAAGAAGTGTGTTTATAGCATCAGTTATTTGTTTCAATGATTCATATTGAACATATTAAAGCATGAAATATTTTGCCTGTACTGGGACCTTATTTTTTGACTTCAATATTAGAATTCACATTTTAAATAAGAATTTCAGTCACCAGATCAGGACACTGTTATCACTATATGCAAATTTTATATGATTTAAATGCTTTTTTTCCTTTACTAAACATAAATTTTAAGCATATAGTAAAGCTGATTGTCTTTATATATATATATATATATATATATATATATATATATATATATATATATATATAGTAAATTATTAAAAGTAAAATGTAAATATGTCCAAGTTGTATACAGTTTAGTCATATTAGAACAAGGATATTAAAAATTGTATACATTGTTAATATAATTTTAAAAATTTAAAATGAAATGAAATTTTTTTAAAAAAAACTTTCAAAGTGTTATAATGGCATCAAAATCAATCCACATAACATGCTGGTAAAGAATTATCAACCTTGCTTACATTTATATTATAATGGACTCAGTTTTGTCATTGACAACATTTTGGGAATAAAGTTGACTTGTTAAATCAGTATTTGTCTTGTGATTTATAGAGCAGGTGTCAGAATTAATTCAAATAATTTTTATTGAAATTATTACAAGTTATTATTGGTTAGCTGCTATTACTTATTTTGATTCAGTGTTTTGGCTTTAAAATGTTATTATTTATACATCTCGTGTTTTCCAAGCTTTAATTCTATGGAAAAATTGTTTTTATAATATGCAGCACAAGAAAATAAACATATTAACTGTGCTGTTACACATAATTAATAATATAAAATTAGAATATTAGTTATATGCATCTAATTGTTATCAGTGGTTGGCACCTGGATGCTACGATGTGTCTGTGCCATGTGAGTGCAATAACCTGTTCCTAATCCTTCCTCTTATTCTCCTGGCAGGACTGCAGTGGAATCTCCTAGAACATGGATATCACCACCAAAATATATTGCCACCATCCTGTCTTTATGCTCCATCAAGTCCTTACTTAAACTCATGTCTTCCTAATCCAATGACTCCTCCAAGAAGGCGTCGAGGAACCAATCCACAAGCTGAAGAAAATTTCATTCGTGCATTGGATGCTGTCCGATTTGGTGGTTTGGGATTCTGCAAGGCTGCACGTATATTTGGGGTGAACAACCGTACACTCTGGTTGGAATACCGCAAGCGTGGATATCCTATTCTACGACCCAGCATCAGGGTACGGAAGCAGGAACCACCAGATTCTCAATTACAAGAGATGCAGCAATTACCTCCCACATCTCCTTTAGGTATTCTAGAACAAGGGAGTGAATTTACCATGCCACAAACATCTGTTTTAAGACATAGATTCTCTGATATGGTGGGACAACATGTTATAAATTTCCAGAGTTTGGATTATAGCACCATTTGATTCTATTATGCACTTAATGATAAAAATCATGTTCTGTGAATCATCTTAGCAGCTTTTTTTTTAACTTGAGAATTTAAAGCTATCATTGTAAGTTGATATAGATGCATATTACTCTCAATCAAATGTTAGTTGCAATTTTCAGTTACATGGTAACCTTAATTGTGAAATCTTTTTGAAAGTAGTTACTTAATTGATTGTAGAAGTATAGGTATGAGAATGTAAGAGTTTCATATCAATTTTAATACTGTCTTGGAATTTTTAAACTTCCATTGCAATTGGATCTAAAAATATTTTTCTAATAGTATTATTTCTGTTAGCAATAGTTAAATCAGGTATTTTAGAAAATCATTTGACGTTTTATGTAGTAAAACAATAAAAATTAAAATATAGTCATGAGTTAAAAATTTTCTTTGTAATTTTTAATAGATAAAATTTACCTAGCAGTATAGTTTACATCCGTAAAATAATCCAAGTTTATTGGTATGAGAAAGCCATGCTTATATTTTATATGAGTTATTATGAAACTACTTTGTATTTCATTTTACTTAGATGTAAATATATTGAAGTGTGCTGATTTTATTTCCTTTAGAACTATGATTCTATCTCATACACATGCACATACAGATATATGTATATGACACACTTAAGTAAAACGTGACAAAGTCAAATTAACTAACACATTTAGATAGGAAAGAGAGACAGTGAGTCAACTTACCTGAATCAGTAGTTATTCGAGTCTGGCTGAGGAAAATAATTCAATTTTTGAGGGCTCATGCCCCTTTATTCAGCAAGGAAGGTCTGAACTGTGTGCCAGCCAGGAACAGTTGCGTAAAATAATTTGTGCCTTGCCGACATATATAACAGTTGATTGAAGCGTATAATCGCTTTGAAATTGTGTATTGTTCAAAATTAATTTCTGTTATTATCTGTTATCATTACAGCCCGGTGTGGGCCTTAGCCTTCTTCAGAAGTTCCTACCATTCCTTCCTATTCATGGCTATGGCCCGCCAATTCTTACATTCCATGATCCAAGTCTCAAGTCCTTTAAACGTTTGCCATTTCGTAGTACAGTCATCCATCCGGCTATTCCTTCTGTAGATTTCGTAACAATTGTTTGTTTTACGAGGTAGGGTTGTTAGCCCCACACTTAACCCCCAACCTGGAGGACCAGGGTATCTCTTTTAGTCAGGTTCTGCCCTCAAGACCTGTCCAGCAAGGGAGACCCTGCCAGTAATTATACTACCGCCAGCATAGTTCTTGAGGTCATTAGAACATTGGTGGGGTATTATCTGTTATACGGGTCTTTAATTACTTGTTTTAATTTGTCTTTACAGATGTTAATTATGTTCTTTTATCATATTTGTAGACAATGCTTCTTGCATCTACCTTTAGGTATTCTCCAGAACTCTCAAAGTATATAAAATGTCAAACTACTTCTCCAGCACAGTATAACAAGGTAGCTTTTTTCTGATTATTTTTCTGTTTCACTATCTATTTTCAATTCTTCCTGCCTATTTTTTCCATCATTGAGCAGTGGTTGTAGCAGCCTTGTCACAAGAAGTGTTTTGCATTACCCTTCATGATGAAGTGATGACGTAAATGTTTCATCAAATATTTTTTTAAAATGTTCACAATTTATCTCTTAAAATGCTTACTATTGTTTTTCTCACTCATTTCCAATGTTATGTTTATCTGATATGGTAATGTTCAATGATACACTAAATCATTTAGCGGAACATGATCAAAGTAAAACATTACAATTACTTGCTGATAATTCAGTAGTGTATTTGTGAAGAAGTTCAATCACAAATTTTTTACCATCATTTGTTATCTGCAGCTGTCATATTGCATCCTACTTTTCCAGCTAAACTACATCAATTTTAAAGTCATAATAACTCTAGTGCTATAATTGGATTGTAATTTCAAGTATTATAATTAACCCCAGTGCTTCTAGCTGTGGCATTCTAACTTTCAATTAATCAGTTTTTGCACAATTTGATTTAATGTGAATTCAAAACTGAATGACAGACGATTCCAGCAAATCTGACTAATTCTTTCTAAGAATATGTAATTGAGTGAAAATAAGTTATATGCAGATACTTTATTGCATTATGGTAGTCCAAAGATGATTCAGTATCGTCTTCTAATGGCTAATGTAAACCTGTAAGTAGTAGCATTTCTTCATTGTTTTTGAAACAAGAGAATCACATTCGACATGGTGGCAAATTTCACACTAAGGTAAATCATGCCAGTCATCTCTTTTCCCTCTCCATTCCTTTCACCCTTCCCTTTCTATCCCTTTCCCTCTACCCACCTAAGATTTAAGAATAGAAGAATGAATTAAATTGACCTCGTTACTAAAGGCTATAAAACTGAATTAAATTTCATAATAGGAAAATCTTGATCAGACCAGGAATCAAACCTAGTTTCATAGCCTTTACTGATTACCTTCAATTGAAAGCCTTATTCTGTTCTGTAATTAAATATTCATATCTGTGATCAATATACACAAAAAATTATTCTTCATTGAAGTCCTAAAATATGCTGTGAAGAATGTGATTTAGTAAGTTGTCGATCTTCATGTCTATTCAAAAGATTGAAAATACTCACACTTGACAGGATGTTGACGAAATATTATGAACTACACGTACAAAGTCCAGGTTTGATTCCCAGTATGGTTAATATTTATTTATCCTGATCCTTCAATACGAAAGATATATTTTTTTATTTGGTTTATCTATCAATATTTCTTATGGAAGCACTTTATAACTCTAATTTGTTGGTGTTAATTATGGATCAATCTTACAGTTTGTAGTCTCTCAGCTTCAGCATATATCTATGATCTTGTGCACACCACAGATAGCCAGAAGGTGCAGATGTTAACTCAGTCCTTGTTGGTAGAGTCCCAACTGGAAACCCATTTGCTCTACTGCTGTCAGTGCTACACCAGTCCTGATATAAGCGATTCCTCCAAAATTGCCTTGAATGTGGGAGATACATCCACAATTTTTCGAGGTTCCTGCCTGCAGCAATGTTCCCTTCTGCTGCTTATTGATACAGTTAGTTAAAAGAAAAATAACACAGAACACCACAATTGCTGGACTGTGGTCTCTCAACACAGTTCTCATCCCTTCAATGTTCACTGGCCAACTGTGCTCCCACAGTTCTAATCACAAATGATTACTATTACAGATACTTGCTTCTACAACTCTTCTCTTGCACACACTCCTGATTGAGGGCCCAATCACTCAATCTTACTCATTAAAATTTCCAAGAATGAACGAAAGGGTATAACAACTTGCTGTTTTAGAAATTCAATGAAAAAAAATGTAATGCAGATATATATATATATATATATATATATATATATATATATATATATATATAAAATTCTTTAAACAGCATTAAGTACAACATATCAATTTTATGTTTGCACAGTTTTTAAGATATCATCAGGCAAATGCCATCCATTATTCTCAATACACTGTGATAATCAAACTCAGAGATTTTGTTCAGCTCTTTCCAGTATATTGGTGACAGCTAGACAAATATTGTTCTTCAGGTGAGTCAGGGTCCTAGGACGATCATTGTAAACAATTTTTTTAGAGTCCATTAAAAATAGTCACAGGGGACTAAATCAGATGACTGTGCAGGTCAGTGCAGATTGCCCCCTTAAGGAGATTAGGCATCCTCCATCACAACCAATTTGTAGGGATGAAAATTTAGTTCTTCATGAAGGATTTGCCTCACAGAGTGAGCAGTCAACCCAACAGCAGCTGTTTGTTTTTGGGAGAGTGCTGAGGGAATCACCAAAAAGAAAATCTTAACATGTCAATGTTTGGAGGCTGACCGTGCTGTTTGTGGAAGCCCAGGTTTTTTTTTTCTTCATGTCACCAGTTTTCCTGAAGTTGTTTACCATGAAACTACTGGCTAGGAACATGACTACAGGGCACAATATTGAAATGCATACAGAATGCAAGTTGCGTGGTTGAGTGACCGTTAGAAAAGTATGCCTCGTCAAGGAACATGTGCTCCATCTTTGTCCAATCCATGATGCTAACTAAACCAATCGACCCACTTTCTGGAACGTGCCTACCCTCACCCTCCTCAAAGCAACCATTGCTTTAGGACACCAAATTCAAATAAGCAAGTTGCTCTCTACCACCCTGTACAATACAAAATCACTTCTGTGCATAAAAACAAAACATTTCCATAGTTTACTAAATTAAGTGAATATTATTACATAACGCCAACAATGCCAAATTATGTATTCAACTACAGCGACCTTAATAACTAAAAACAATTCAATTAAGTATTATAGCTGTGTGTGTTCGTTACAATCTCATATTTTAATGTTTGAGAAAACATTTATTGAGCATAGTATCCATTCAATTTTTTTAGAGTGTATTTGGCACATCTTTAGAAAAAGTAAATAATTACTATAACAATAAAAAGATAACAGGTTAGTAGTCATATGCTTCGTTCAGATGTTAATAGGCTCACAGGGATGCATTTCCAATACCAAAAAACATTAGATATTAATATTTTTCATTACCATTCCTTTAAAGACTTTTTCGTATTCCATATCATATGCGTCTCTGTCTCTTGAAACATTTCCTGTAATAGTGTCTATTCAAATACTTGTCCATAATGTATTGTCTTATTGTAATTTCATCTACATTAAATTCCATATTGTCTAGTAGTAGTTATTTCTTGTTCCCAAATAAATGCCTTTCTGAACAAACATTTGCTTTGAATGAAGAAGTCATATACATCTTTTATAATCAATTAGAAATTTTTTTATTTTGACACTATTAAAAACATAACTACACAACTTTTTGTTCACCTCAAAAGTGTTATCAAACCTTGATTTGAACAGAGCACAAATTAGAAGCTGCCACAGTAACATGTTTCTTTTAAAAACAACATTCATTCCAAATACATGGACTGAATTATTGATAGAGATGGGTAAATGACTAATTTATTCATTGAAATACTCACTTTGTATCGTCATATTTTCAGTCCTTGAGTTCCTCGAAAGTAATTGGTACTTATTATTTAGAATATTATGTCAAACATTGTTTCCTTCAAATAAATTATGTATTTTTATTAAGACTTGCAAATGAACACACAACATTTTCACTCTTCTAACAAAAAAATACTTTTCAGCCACTGTATAAAGTATAACTTTTGGTACTTGTAATTTTTAGAAACAATATATTTTTTATTTCGCAGGCCAAGAACTTTTCAAAACGCCCTTCTTTTGTAATCAAGTTATTTAATTAGGTCTTAATGTAATTTTAAAATAATTCTTTCATATTTATTGTTTACAACATTGTGTATATCCCTCTCAATGTGTGATTTCAATTATATATATATATATATATATATATATATGGATAGGAAAGAGAGACAGTGATGCTGACTTACCTGAAATAAATAGTTGGTCCAGTCTGGCATAGGTGGAAATTCATATTTTCGAGGGTCTGAGCCGTCTTCATCAGGAAGAAAGAGCTGAACTGTGTCGGTTGGCCGTTCTATCCAAATATCTATCTAAATATATATATTGTGGTAACCTTCAATATTTTTAACTTAATTTATCAAATTTGATTTTAAAAACTCTGTAAAAGGAAACTTAAATCTATGGATAGTTTTGGTAAAGTAAATGATTATTCACAAATTCATCAATTTGAAATTCTGAAATTTATTATAAATGGAATTTAAATTTTTTGAACACAATTTTTCTATGAAAAGCCAAGACTTATTCATGAGACTCTTAATATTTAGGGTCAATTTATCGGCCCTCAAAACAATTATAGGTACTTGCATAATATTGAAATGAATTTACAAGTTTTACTTAACTTTTCCTAAAATACAAACAATAACTACATGGAATCTGATGGTATATAATTATACATATGTCAATATTTTATCAATGTAATTATTTAACATACCTAATGTGGGAATACTCCTCAAACCACACCAATTTTTTCACTTCACAAAATTTAAATATTTTCCTTTTTAACTAAACCACAAAATTTATTATTTAATTTTGCTTTTAAAATGCATTAAGTTCCACATACAACTTATACACCACACATCAGTTGGCATATACAATCCAATCTTTCGTGCACCACAGAAAATCAGTTTTCTGTGTTTTATCGACAGTTACTTCAGAATTGCTTTAAAAATGTGGAACATTTAATGATTTTGTAGATCATCCTTGTGCAGAATCTTTATCAATTGATCTTTACATGTTGGCCATCATCAACAGACTCCTATCGCACAAAATGTGACCTTCCATTACTCTCACCAATCTCAATAAGCCGATTCTCTAAGCCAATTTATCAATTGATCTTTCCATGTTCATAGCTTTTAACATAACACACAGGTGCTCTTAGAGTCTGCCTTTCATTCACACCATCGACAATCATACAGACTCGAAACACTCCAATCTCTGCATTCTTTCACTATGCCGAATGTTCAAATTTACTTACCATAGCCTGGCCACAATATTACACTACTAAAACAATAAACCAATAATTTAGAAATTGATTTAATTAGAGACTTTGTCATCATTATATATATATATATATATATATATATATATATATATATATATATAATGTAATAAACTTTAATTTGGTGATGATGTTACATTCAATCATTGCATAGTTAGGAAAGGTAGAAATAAATTGGGGAAAGGTGGGAATATGCATATGCTCGAGCGTAGAATTACGTGCAAAGAAAAGTCTATGTTCAATGTAGAGGGAAGGTATGAAGAAGGAAAGACTGAAAATATTTGACCAGGATGGGATTTGAACTTGCAAATTCTATTTAGTACACCTATGCGTTAGCCATTTAAGCTACCAGGTCAACTTCCAAACCTGTCAAATATAGACAGTCATATTAGGTGTAGGCTAGGAATGGATGTAGTAGAGGCCGTGAATAGTTAGGAGAACTTCCATTATGGATTAATTAAAATGTAAGCAACAGTAATTTAGTGATGAAGTCACATTCGATTATTGTTTATTGAGGACAGATGTGATATTGTGAAAAATAATTGAGATCATTGGTATGGAGAGGAAAGAGCGATAGTTAGTGGCTTACCTGAAATTGTAGCACGGTGTAGCCACTTAAGCAAGTTCTTCAACTTTTCGGAGGCACCCAGCCAGTCGGTGCTCATAATGTAACACTGCTTCTTGAAGAAGGGAGTTGATAACCTCTGAAAATTTGAAGAAAATCTTTCTGTGCAGAGTGCTTATATACTGAACTTCAATTTCTGATATGCCACTAACGATCTCTCTTTCCTTTCATACCAATGATATATATAACACATTAGGATAGGAAAGAGAAACAGTGATGCTGACTTACCTAAAATCTGTTGTTGGTCCATTCTGACATCCATGAAATTTAAATTTTTGAGGGCCTGAGCCTCCTTCGTCTCAGTTAATTGTTGCTGTCTAATGGCTGGTGCACTTTAATTTTAATTAATTAATTTGTGCCTGGCCAGAAAATAGTTCACATCTTCCTTCCTGTTAAAGGGGGCTCAGGTGCTCAAAAATTTGAAGTTCCACCTATGCCAAACTGGACCAACTATTGATTTCAGGTAAGTTAGCATCGCTGTCTCTATCCTATCGTAATGTGTTATTTAATTTGACCTCTTCACATTTTCATTAAGTGTTATATATATATATATATATATATATATATATATATATATATATATATATGACATTTGGATAGGAAAGAGGGAGACAGGGTAGCAGACATAAACAGTTGGTCCAATCAGGCTGTACAGAAATAAAAATCCAATTTTGGTCAAAGGGAGAGTCCTTGATAGTAAGTCTGAACTGTGTACTGGTTGGGGACAAATATATATATATATATATAACACACGAGTGAGGATGTGACATTGTAAAATCATTTGTATCGAAGGAACGAGAGAAAGGTGGTGGCTTACCTGAAATTGAAGCTTGGTGTTGCCACCCAGGACTGAAGGATGTTCTTCAAATTTTCAGAGGAGTTAGCCTCCTTCAGGAGAAAGAAGTTACATTCCGAGTGCCAGGCAGGTGTGGAGTGTCCTGTCCTGAGTAGTAACACCAAGCTTCAATTTCAGGTAAGATAACACCTTTCTTTCATTCCTTTCTATTCAGATTATATATATATATATAATATTAGAAAGGAAATGACATTGTCAAAAATAATTGTGATATTGGTACAGAAAAGAAAGAGAAATAGGTTGTGGCTTACCTAAAAGTTGAGTACAGTATAGCTATATGGAACGGAAGAGAATTCTTCAAATTTTCAGAGGCTCTGAGCCGCCTCCTTCAGGAAGGAGTGTTGCACCATTCTGTGCATCGTCCTGCTGCAGACTGCTGAGTTTTGACCACCGCATGGCTAGTAGCCCTTAAACAATATTTCGGAGGGTCTAAGCCTCATTCTACAGCAAACAGATAACACATGACCTATCAAATATTCAAACACCCACCACATTATGGACCAAAACAAGAAAAGTAGTCCACGCCTCACAGCAACCTACATCCCTGAACTACAAAAAATCAATTCAATTCTCCACCTAGCGTACACTGGACCTCAATCCAACTCTAAGCTAAAAGCCATCCTCCCCACCTGCCCAAGGGTTACCTTCAGACGCCCACACAACCTCCACAATTTACTTGTCCACCCCTGCAAAACCCACACACCCTCCTGACCACCTATGTCAGGTTGCAAACCTTGTGGTAGGAATAGATGCCACAGGGCACCACAATATTCCAGAAGCCCTGGACTAAACATCCTTTAAATAGTGCCCTTCCTATCTGCCACCCCTACTTGCACGAGTCCATGTGATTATGTATGAGTATGCTTTTGCATATGCATATGTATATGTATGTGGGAGCATGCATGTGTGTATGTACGTTCATGTTTATTTGTATATGTATGTTTAGACATATATGTAGGTATAAAATGCTATATATGAATGATCGCCATCAGAACCTTTCCTATGCCACGACCTTACCTAGAGAGAGAAAGTTAGTGGGGTGGGGTGTTAACTGTTTATGGGCTACTAGCCACGTGGCGGTCAAATCTCCGCAGTCCGCAGCCGGCCGGTGCACAGAATAGTGTAACACTCCTTCCTAAAGAAGGAAAGAGGCTGAAAACCTCTTAAAATTTGAAGAACAACCTTCAGTTCCTTATGGAAATTCAGGTAAGCCACAACCTCTCTCTCTCTTTCTTTTCCGTATCAATGTTACAATTATTTTTGATAATATCAACCTGAATATTATAATATATATATATATATAGTAATATTCATTTTGAAGATATTAAACTTAAATTTTTAATAGAATACAAGTTCATTGTTTTTAATGACAGATTTGAAATGTTAAAACAGAAATTTAGTTAATATAAAGTTTAATTAATTAATTTAATTAAAAGATATAAATTTGCCACAGCTGTATTTACAAATCTTAATCTCAGAGTGCTTTACCAGGCCTCTAAACAGGTATGGAATGTACTTTTCTTTATTAAAATATTTTGAATTTGTCACAATGAAACATGAAAATTAAGAAAATATTTATAATTTGAATTTATCAAAATATTAAACCTTTGAAAATATTCACAATTTAAGATTACATAACATTAAATTTGATGGCACAAAACTATGCAACATTTACAATCTATTTTAATCTTAACTAGCTGGGTGCCTGGCGTTACCTAGGTATTTGTTTATGTAAGCTCAAAAACATATTTAATTCCACATTAATTTATTAGTCAAAATGTTATTTAACTTTTGCATGCAGAATAGAGTGCTGATTTCATTATAACCCATCAGTGCCTTTAGAGATTCCAAATACTATCAATCCTATTACTGTAAAATTGTACTCAGTGACCTAATACAGTAAAAATACATGCACTGCATCGTGACAGTTAATTATGCTCTCGGTACCCTAAGTGAGTCAAATTTTCTTCATGTAACTCAAGAGTGTAAAAAATACTCCTGGTATGATTGAAGGATAAAAAACACTCCTCGGGCCTTAAAAGAACAAAATTATTTTCTATGTGTTAAGATAAGAAAAAATTAGATTAACAATTACTTCTGGTTCCTTAATAGAGTTAGAAACACTCTCTATATGCTAAGAGAATAAAAAATAATTCCTTAAGAAATACAAAAATAGTTCATTTATGTTAAGAGAGTAAAGAAGTGTCTCCATCCCCTAATAGAGTGAAAAATAATAACAGTGTCTTAAGAGCCACGAAAATACTCTCGCTAATACAAAATACTCCTTGTTCTTTAAGGTGGTCATGAAAATCCTGGTGTTTCTTTTGTATCATAAATATTATTTGTACCAATATGATAGAATTCAAAGGAATGCATTGTATGTGGAACATAATTTCCCCCTTCCACCACCTGAGGGCATAACTACAACTTCACTGGTAACTTTTCCAAAGTTAGAATTTAATCCATTTTTTTATTAAAATATTATCAACTTCTTGGCTAAATCAGCTAAAACATAATGTAATGTTAAACAACAACATAAACAAGTTATTGTAACTTAAATGAATATGGATGCAAAAATGTAGACTGGACTGGGTGCTGAATGTGGCTTAATGATGGAGGAATTCTGAAGTCGGGGAGTCGACTACGATTGGCTTAGTGGTCTGAGTCACTGCCCGGTAAGCGGAAGGTCCAGGTTTGGATTCCTGGTCCAGTTGACATTTTTCCATCCATATTCCTTAATTAAAATTATGCTATGATTTGAGGCTTAAATAAACTTTCATAGATTTATTTGAATTTGTTATTGTAACTTAATTTTAAAATTAATATTACATACATTATATTTTTAGTTAAATTTCAATTTGAATTTTGGCAGTGCTTAGTATTGTTTGACAGGTTTTCCATCTCATCCTGTGTAAATGTAAAGAACAAAAAATAACTCAAAGGTTTACATCTAAAGTGAGCATAATCATCTAGAGAGCAAAGTTTTCATACATAATTTCATTCATACAATTCAAATCTAATCCTAAAACACTTATTAACAAAGTTCTTTGAATTTACACTTTGGCCAAGTTTAACACGTCCTTGAAGAGGACTGCTGGTCATTTGGACCCATAAAGTCTTTAATGTTCTTCACACAGTGAACATAGTGGGGAGAGGGGCTTACTGGATGTCCAGGTCCTGGTCTCTGGCTGGTCAACTGTCCAAATCCTTGCCAACAGTCGCACACCCAGAGATGAAACAAAAAAAAACCATTGGTGCGTCCGCCTACAATGGCTCCATAATTGACAGTTCCACCATCCAAAACCCTCACCAAATCTCCAACACGTCCATCTGTCTTTCCTTTCACACCTACAGTGCCTGGACTGTAAACTGTGCATATCTCCACAATGTTTGTTCCAATGAACGGCCATGCTAACAATATCTAAAATATTTTGTAAATCAAAATAAATTATCTTACTTAAGAAACACTGTATAGAAAATTTTCATAGATGCAGCATTGCTATTTTCAACAATGTCATGTGCATAGCTCTTATAAATTTTAAATCCTTAGCCTAAAATGAACAAGAAAGTTCTGCATTATTATAACACTATTAAAAACATGCATATCAAGAATTTTGTCACAACAACTTAACCACAGTCCTAAACATGACCACTCAAGCAAACAACTTTCTTTTTTAGTAATGATTTAAATTTTACCATTTATTCTAGATGGATCACCAAGATTGATGTTTGAATCAGCATATTTACTCATCACTAAACGGAATTACTTTACAGATATCAAATATGAACTATGGCAGGTGCTATAAATATTCAATCATATTTAAAATCAATTTCGATGAATTTTCAGTGCCTATACTTCTAAAAATGTGACACTTTTCAAAACATTTCCCTAGATGATAAAGGAAACATCACAGTTATGTATTACAAGCCAAATATATATAAAAAAAACTCATTTGTGACATTTCTTACCAATTTTTGTCACAAAAATAATTGAAACTGGATTCTGAGATGCATAAAATACACGTAAAAGAAATATGAAACCAACAAAACATAAATTAACCCCACATAAGACTGCATCCAACAAATTTAATTGTATAACCATTTTTACTTTCACCAACATGCTTTTCGGTAACTTTAGTAAGGCAAAGTCTCCCTCAAATAAACTCAACAGATCTGCTGTTCATTCCATTCAGTGTTAATGTAGGATCACTTATATAGATGACATGTGCAGGAAAGTTTTGATCCATGCTAAAGAACACCAAAATCTTTTCAAATTAGGAGAAACAACAAAATCAAAATTAGCTGGGGCTTCGGCCTATTTCTTTTCTTTTTCATATATTTATTATTCATAATTTTTCTATACTTTGCACTGAACCACTCTCTTCAAAGTAAGGGTAAAAGAAACAATCTAACCAAAATCTTCTGACACAAATTTTCAACCCAGTATAAAAGTCTTACAGAAATTTGGAATTCCTCATTATTTATGCATGTACCCCTCTAACTCCAGTACACCCATCTCATAAATGTGTGGGCATTACCGAATTCATTTTAGACAAAAAGCTGAATTCCCGGCAAACTTAAACATTTCCACTCGAACGCTATTCATTTAGGTCAAGCTTCATGTATTCTTCATTCAGATGTGACAGCCTTTACAGCCATCTCTCTGCAATAGGTTGAATTTAGGTTTATTTGTTTAAGGAGTGATCAAACGTAGGTACCCAGCACTGATTTTTAATAAAAGAAGTAGCCAATTAACAGACAAAATTAAATGTTACAATAAATACACTCAACATTTCTGCAATCCTTGTTGCTTTACTTTTTCAGTGACGATAGAGTTTATCTGATTAAGAATGTGTTTCAATATTGTGACCTTAGTTTGCCAAAGGATTTAAATGGTAAGAAATGAATGTATACAGAGAAATTCTCGAATTGAAAATTCTAAAACCATTGATCAATTTACATAAAATCCGTTCATTTGAGGTCCGAAAATTTTAGGTCCATGTAAGAATTGTAATTGAAAATTATACAATTGACAACCACAAATATTAATTTAACTATATATATATTTTTTAAAAGAAAGGAGAAACCAAATATATGTGGACAGGATACCAAGAGAGAGAAAGAAGAATGGTATAAATTTACCATGAAAAATACCCGTCACGTCACAGGTTTCTTTGAGGTAGTTTTCCTCCTATCAATTGACATTTATGTGCACTTAAAGATGCTTATTTGTATGAAACCACAACTTGATGTAGGTATAACGAAGCATTGTTACTGTTAATAGAAAAGAAGAGTCATTGCTCTTTTTAAATAAAGAAAAGGACAATAGTTAATAACTCAATATAAGATCCTTCAAACCTGACTAATCCAAATCTCTTGTTTTTTTTATATTGATTTATTTTCAATCGCATCTGGTTATTAGCGACTATTTAAGGGAATTCATTTTGCTTTGTCAGGAACCTGTTTTGACAAGGGTTTCTCTCGCGCACTCAAACATCCATGCTCTCGCCGGGATTCGATCCCGGGACCTCTTTGAGGAGGTTGGCTGTTTGAGTTTTATATATGTCCGTCTCAAACGAATTTTACTCCTTATTTATAACAAAGTTAATAATCAACTGTTTATTTAAATAAATGTTCGACATATTCAGTTGTAACTAAAGCATTAATAAAATTAATTTTTTTTCTGAAGGTTTGTAAAAAATTTAATATGTTGTTTATTTTTTCTTATTCTCCTTAAGTGTCCATGTCGTATTGGCATTTGTTTTACATACTTACTATATAACTTGTAGCATAGTGGCCGCTGGAATATTATCTAGCAAGGTAGTAAGTAAAAGCGGAAGGACTACAATTATTTCATTTCAGTAATTGTAAATTTACTTTACGGATTAAGCGTTTCGTGAACTCACTAAATAGTTCTCGGGATTCACACGGGTTTTGCATATAAATATTTACACGCAACGTTTCGACGACTGTAAGCACTGTCGTCATCTTCTAGGCGAACTATTATGAAAGACACTAGTTAATGTTATCGGCATCAATTGAAGTTACGACATAGGATACAATTAAAGACATGTTTATTTTGTCGAAGATCGAAGGCTTTCCCGGTGTAGTTGCTGCAAAAAAAGTCTCGGGTTTGCACACGGGTAGACCTACTGCTACGCTCAAAGTAGCAAGGTTTTTCGTATCGAGGATACGGAAAAAGGAAACAGAAATAATTTAGCACAGGGTTTTATAAATCTGAAGGTTTCAGTTAACAAAATACAAAGTTATTAATAGTTCGAAACTGGCGAAAGTAAATAGCAAAGTAATGCGCACTGCGACAATAAATAAAACAAGTGAAGCACTAGCCGAGTGCCCGGGTATTTATTCATATAAGCTCTGAGAAGGAATTGATTCGACACTAACCACTTGCTAAACATTTCATTTAACCAGCATCAATAGCGTCAATAATTGGAACATTTACTCATTTATGTTCCTTACCTCGACCTAACCCCCTCGACATCCAACTTCAAACAAACCAGGATGATGATTGACGGTACTGTAACAAGTCGGGAATTCTCCTTCCTACTACATAAAATAAGAGTGTTTAAAAATCACGCCGAATTATAAGTGATAATACTCGCTAACTTAATAAAGTTTAAAAATACTCCCCGTATCTTTAAGGCGTAAAAAAATATTTAAACCTTTATCTACACAGAGATCATAATATACCTGGTACCCTAAAAAAATAAAAATTACACCCGGTCCCGTAAGAGGATAAAAACTACTACGAGTAACTTTTTTGTAAACCATTTCCACGACGAGGAACATAAAATATCATTACCCACCGTTGTTAATGCGAGAATTAAATTAACCCCGGAACCGACACCAATCTTGGTATTTTTTGCATTATTTTTTATGTAAACCCCTTCCACCACCACCCGTACAGGTTCTTCACTCCCTTGCCTTTTGGAGTTGAGATTAGACACTTAAATAATTTCTAATAACACTATCCAATTCAGTGACCCCGAAAATGTTTTATTCGACGCTAATAATAGCCGTTTAAGAAAAGTTTTAAATGGCGCCTTCTCCACCCTCCTTAGAGGTGTTGGCGTGTCTTATTCCCTTGGTGTTTGTTCGTGGATCGTAAGAACATGTGTATAAAGTTTGGTGTTCTACGTGTTTTAGAGAGTATACGGAAATTTGTTTTGCCCCCTTCTGGCTCCGTTCCTAAGGGTGAACTGCATCTTAACCAGTATGGTAAATGTCATTATTAAACTCGGTGCCTTTCATAATCCCAATTTCAACAACAATCTTAGTTGTTTACTGATTACTTTCATATAACGGCCTTTCAGCCACATCTTCCCCCACACCTAGGTGCTGACAAAGTGAATGTCAGAATTATACTTATTGTCCTCCATCCATCCATTTCCTTGGTGGTGCTGTGAGAGATTGAAATTATAGTCTAAAACCATCTGGAGAAAAAGCTTTTAATCTCATCAACCCCGAAAACTAGTTATTCGACGCTAAAAACTGCCGTTTTAGCAGGTTTTTAAATTTCATACCTTGGGAATTGCCTAACGCTTCAAAAGACCGACAGAAATCTTCGCTGGCGTGGGCACAACATTTCACCAATGTTTCATCACAATCGGATGTATGTTTTAGGAACGTATACGTATACATTCATTTATATATATATATATATATAGAGAGAGAGAGAGAGAGAGAGAGACCCTTTTGGGGACGGGGTTAGAGAGATAGTTATACGCTGTCTTCTATCGTACGTAGTGCTGTGCATCTTGGTTGGTTGGTTCAACAGAGAAACGACTTCAATCCGGCGACGTCGACAGAGAACCCACGACACTGGAGACGGAGTAGCCCAATCGTGAATCCCCAGCTGGGGAAACTGCACGCCGGGTGCCGAGCCGGAGACACAATAGTTGCCCCCGTTGAGGACGCGTCGGCGTTGTGGTGGTGTTACAATGTGGTAGGAACCAGTAGAGAATGCTGTACGCCGCCGTCGCCCAAGAGATAATTCAGGGCAGGCAACTCTCTCGACCGCTATGTGGATCCGGAGGGTGTCTCAGTAGGCAGAGTTGCCGGATGGAGAAGTCTGTGGTACATGTAGTACCATTGCACACCGTGTACTCCGCTCGTGGCGAGCTAGTCTTAAAATAAATTCAAAGAGCAGTTAGAATATGTTCAGGTGTAAGAAAAAACAGGATGCATCCTAGAAAACACGAGAGAAAAAGTTCCCCAATTTCCCAAAACTGATAATTTAATGTATACAAAATTACTTATAAGTGAAATCTACGTATAAAAATAATCCATAACATACCAAACATTATTGCATTGGTCACTCCGAGGTAACGAACCAAAAAAATCAATGTACATCTGCTTCATGGGATAGGTAGCAATTGAAGAAATCAGAAAGCCAACCTTCGTATTCCGAGTTTGGTCATCGCGTAAGTTAAGACGTATAGTTGTTGGTGCATCCCCTTCCAAGTAAAATCTTAAGACTGGTTTTGTAAAGACACTAATGTCCCCCAAGGAGCGATTGACAAGGGGTAACAATGATCAGGAAGAACAAGTTTAAGGTTTGTCAGTAATACTTCGACAGGAGTCCCTCGGAGAGTATTTGCCATTGATTTTTTCCCTTGCGCAAATCGGCAATAATAAGGTCGAGTGTGGCGTCGTCCGCTTGATATTGCGGAAGTGCTTGAAAAAATAAAGGCAAGGTGTTGGTGGGGTTAGGGGTAATCACGGCCGCCAAGAGCGCAGGAAAACAGGCGCGATTGGTACCGAAGGTATTCCGTTGCCGGGACGGCAGATCCGAGCCGAGTCGAAGTGAGTAAGTGCGTCCGCTAAACAGTTTTCCGGCTATGGATGTACTTAACAGGTAATTTTAAAGCCGAAAGTCTTGTCGCCCGAGGCGACGCGGACGGCCTGTCGTCTGGGTGAGGGCTTGACAGCCTCAGGGTACGTCCATACACACATTTTATCGCGGAATACTAGCAGGCAGAAATGTATGCTCGTGGCCATAATGCCCTGCCTGCGTGCTTCAGCTGCTTTTACCCGTGTTTACCGGAATTTAGTATTGTTTCTTTTCCCGGTTTACCCGTTCGGTCAGTTTGGAGTAGAATTTACGACGTAGATGTTCTTCTTTAGTTTCCTTTAAATAAATATTAATTTAAAAGGCGCGATGGAAGTGGATAAAGACATTTTAATTTAAAAAGCGTTATATGGGCCAAACGGTTGAAGGGTCACGCAACATACTGGACAAAGCATGGCAGGAGATAGCTGTCGAAAATGGCGTAGAAGTCGGTAACTGAGAAATAAAC
The DNA here is from genome assembly GCA_037074705.1 of Zhengitettix transpicula. NCBI lineage: Eukaryota > Metazoa > Arthropoda > Insecta > Orthoptera > Tetrigidae > Zhengitettix > Zhengitettix transpicula. The sequence continues at coordinate 69,090,821 of CM073590.1, read as the reverse complement.
AGTAATTATAAATATTGTTGTACATATGCATAAAATTATGTCTATAACAAATTATTTACTGCACCCAAAAACTTTTTTCCTTATTTAGATACTTTCTACCCAACATGGTAGTCGTGTGTGTGTTATTATTTTCTAGATTTAAATGATAACCTCACGGTGATACCTATTAATTTTTTTGTAAACGTCAGAAGTTTTTTCTTGTTTAAGTTTATAATGAAAATTATCGCTACCTAATAAAACTCAATAGATACTCACGGGATAGCTCCATGATGCCAACTGAGATGTAGTGAGACGTTCCCGCTAGCGATGCTCTATGACTACCACCTGCTACAATCGCGCATGGATCGTCACCTCCCTTATACACCAAACGTTTACTATACTTGAGCCTGATCCGACCACTACGGCAATACTTTAGCGGGATTTGGGGTTCAGTTGCCAACTCACATATTAACCGCATACAAGTTATCCAAAACAACACCCAGGCTGATTACAGATTCACCCTGGTTTGTACGCAACTCAGTTATACACACAGACCTATGTATAACTACCGTAGCAGAAACAATAAAGATTGATTATAATAGACTACAATCAACAATGGTGAACCATCCAAACCAACTGATTCAAGACCTCGGCAGAAACCCTCTGCCTTCACGAATCATGTTATATTTAGCAATATTATACTATCATACCAACTGTAGTATTTTAAATAAAATAAAGTTATCGTTAGTTAAAAAATAATCGCTCAGGTTTACTAAGCGGCAGGGTCTGCCGCGGTTTAAAGCCAGAGAGCGAGAGTCGGTGCACAATGCACGTACCCTCAACCGAGGAGGAAATGCGTATTCTCAAGATAAAGCAAAGAAAAATTAACTGCCCTACTAAAACCGCTAAGACTACCAATTACCTGAAATCGGACAAAGTACGTGACGCGTAAGCGGAAATTGTTGGAGAAGAACGGCGGCGTCGAAGTTCTTTGCCGCATCAGTGAATGAAGCTTCTGCTAAAGTCCGGGACACCCAGAGCAGCTTTGAGCTACTGGAACGCTGATTGATATTTATCCAACTAAACGTCTCCCATTTACGTCGCAGAGTATTCAACGGAGTCACAATTTCGGCGAATTTATGAATACATTTGGCGAGGAAATCATCAAGCTTGAGAAACTTGCAATTTCCTTAGTATTCCTTGGAGGAGAAAACCTGCCAATAGGCGTAATGCGGTCCGTCAGGCGAATAGCCCGAAAGGAATTATTTTAAACCCAAACAAATTCCACGGTGTGCAAAATACGGTTAAATGCTTGGAAGTTTCCGCCAGAGGAATTCAGCATTACCTAGCACTCCGGTACAAAATCGTGGGACCCAGAAACGACGATTAAAGCGCGACGTTTCCACGACCCCTCTTTCGTCATTTTTTACGATATGTAGATGACAGTTTTGTCGTCTGGTCACACGGGGCAGAGGAAATGCAAACCTTCTTGGGACATCTAAACAGTCTGCATTCAAAAATCAAAATAACAGTGGAATTGGAAAAGGATGGGACTCTTCCTTCTTTACACATTTTAGTAAAAAAAAGGATGCGGAACTGGGCCACTCCGTATATCAGAAAGCCACACATACTGCATGGTATTTACATAATACGAAAAATCATAGCTCAGTAAAATACATCGGTCTACGGGGGTCAACATTATACCGTGTCCATTTACCAAACTATTCGTACGGTAATGGACAGATATGCAGAACACCAGAGATACCTGAAACTATGTCAGCAGTGGTTGAACATGCCATGGAAATTGGCCACTACATAAAATTCAAAGGGACTAGAATTTTTGACTGAATTAATGGCTTTTGGGACATTGTTCTCAATAAGGCTATACATATTAGGACACATGACAACCTTCTCAATCGGGACACTGGGTTTCAAATAAGCAAGACTTGGGACTTGACTTTGACAATGTTAAAACAAGTTGGGCGGGGTGTATCGACAATGGTGCTGCCGAGCACTGTTCAGCAGTTTGCACCATTTTTCCAATATACTCTGAACTACAGTTATAAGTGATTTTTAAACTCCATTATAATTCTTGACCAAGCCCAGTAATTTTTCAATTTTGTTTATGGCCAAAAAACTGTTATAATGTAAGATTTAATGAGCAACCTTCCTATTTTCACCATTGTGCGGCCAGCAAATTGGAGAACTGCTGGAACAATTGGTGCCAATTTGTCCTTTTCTCTTTTTTTATTATCAGTTTTTCAAAATGTATTTTTTATCTGACCTTCTGTGTACCCATTCATCTGGAATATTCTGTTAAGAATATTTATCTCTGCAGTCAAGTTTACGGAATCTGATATGGTATGGGTTCATGTATAAGACTTGGCATTAAGACATAAATCTATTTGTGTTGGCTTTCTACATGCTGTGTGTCTGAACTTCCAGATGGTAAATCATCATTTTTTAAAATAGTAAATGCTATCTTTTTCAAATTCCATTGTAAATTGAATTTTACTGTGTAAACCATTAAGCTGATGCAGCGGTTCACGTAATGCTTCAATTCCATGTGGACAGATAATGTATCATCAACACATCAAAAGAAGCATTTAGGTTTTTTAGGCACCCTTTTTGAAGCTGTATCATCAAAATATTCTGTACTGAGGATAGTGAAGAGCCCATGTCCACACTTGCTCATAGAATTGGCCTTGGTATTGAAGAAAGGTTGTGTTCAATACTTGTTTTAAAAGATCCATTATGCTCTTAGAGAATATTCCATCCAGTAATTTTAGTATGTCTGCTACAGAAACTCGGTTGAATAAGGAAACTACATCAATACTAACTATCAAGTCCTATGGTTCCACTTCAACGTCTACATAAATTCAATAGAATTCTTAACATGGTAGTCACCTTTGTTCACAAATTTACTAAGTTTCTTGGATAAGAATTTTGCCAGGTTGTATGTAGGAGAACTATGTTGCTTACAGTCACTCGAAGTGGAACACTCTCTTTATATATTTTTGATAATCCATTGATCTTATTTTCAAAATTCCGAGTAAGAGTCTTATTGTCAGTCACAATTGAATAGAGGGTAGTACGATTGGTTCCATAATATTAGAGATGTTGAGTTATGCCAACACACTGCTGTTTTTTTAAAAAATGTTTTTGCAATACAATTCACAACATATATAAATTGGAACCAAGGAAAAGATAGAAAAATTGTCTTACACGAAAATGAAAGTTCTACAAGAATTAGAAAAAGGTACCAGTTTTCTGATGTTGAATAAAATTATGTACAGTGTACTTGAGAGAATGTCTTGCTATATATAATACACCCATAGATGTTGCTCACCTTAGAAGTATTAGGAATCAGAACCTATACTTTTATTTGAGGTAGTGTAATATGACTTACAGTCTAATCTGAGAATGTCCATGAGGATAATTATATTGATTTCAAAGGAAATATATTATTACTATTCTTTTTAAATGTAAATTTGAAGAACCTTAGGAATTGGTGGGACTTATATTTGTAATTTAAAGGTGTTAGATTTGGATAACAGATTTATAGTGTTCAAGATCTGGTTATTCAAGTTCTTCATAAAAATTTAAATATTTTAGAAATATCGTAATAAACTGCTTCAACTTCTATTTTATTAACATTGTAAAGCACAATAAATAAATCAGTTGAACTTAATTAGCTTTTTCTTCATGTTGCAATGATTTATTGCTCTACAATTATTTTGCCTTTAATTTGCTCCACTCAAAGTGGAAATTTTTAAATACATAACTTATTAATTTCTAATGTTTATTTATTGTTAATACCCATTGAAATAAAATAATACACATATTAATAATTTGAAATATTTAATAGCAAAATTTAAAATAAATGTGGATGTGTTACTGCTCCTATTATAATATTTTATTACTTGAACTAATGAGGTAAATGATAAACTTTCTCTTGGGGAAATTTAGTGGGCTGAAAATACTGTGGTTTGTCATTATTTTTCATAAATGTGAATCTCTGTGCTTCTGTAACACAAACTTTGACAGGGTATTTTGTCACATTACATTACTGGTTGTGTTCTGTAACTGTCAGAATAATCCACCACAGGCAGCCAGTTCCAGATTGTCTGCTGTTCATTCATCTCAGCTGCCTGTTTACATTACAGCATCTGAGAAGAGTGCCACACACCAATTTGACCAGTACTTCTAATTCATTATTTAGTATCATAGATGCTCGTTCAACTGTCAATTTAACCAATTCAGCTTAACTTTCCTGCTGCTTGCCTAAGTGTCTCTTTCTTTCACTCAACTCAAGTCTACTTCTAACTGCTTGACTCATTGTTCCTAGGAAGTGCTCAGTTTCATCTTGCCTGCTCTACTGACCATCTTAAAACATCAGTGAATTTCATGATGGTGTCATAATTTATTATTATTGAGTCTAAACAAATAAAAGGGGACTAGCCATTTGCTGTCCATCTGTTACCTATCTAAGTCTCTATTGTGCCCTATTAGACCTATATTAACTGATTATAGAATCTTAATACGTTTTACTAATACAATTAATTTTTACATGCATTTTCCCTCTGTCCTTCAAGTTTAAAAATATACTTAGATGAACATTCTGCTAACATTTTGTGAACATTTCATTTTTTCTTATATCTTTGGAATCACAATTGTTCTTTCACAGTTTTTGACATGTTACTGCAGAACATTCAACCCAATATTCTATTGTGAACTGATTAAAATAATGGTTTTATCTACTAATATTGTCCACATTGATTAGTGAGCTGGCTTCCTAAAATTCAACTTTGATTATCTCACTGAGCTCCATTGCCTTTGCCTTCATTTGATACTTTTGAGATCTAGGAGTTACAACCTTAATGTTTCCTTATACTCCTATAGCATTTGTCCATTGTGTGTGGTGCAGATTGAGGGAGGGGAGGCAGCACAGAATAAATACATACACCACCACTATCTAATGTGGAGACAGGGTAGCACCTGCACAGAAAGACACTGAACTGAGATGCTAATAAATTTGGCATACACTCTAATTTATGTTTTATGTACTGAAATGTATGGTGAATTTCAGATGCAAGAAATTCAAGAAAATCATATTATGACATTCAAATTGAAACATTTCCATTAACAACATTGTTGAAACCAATATTCTCAATACAGTAGTATTTTTATTGTTACAAAAAACTTGAACATTGTTTCTCACTTCAGTCAGTGTGGATCTTATATTTTCAACAAATCGTAGTGGATTTCTCTATATATTGGTTAACTTTAATTTTTTGTATCTTCTATTATTATATTATTCTAATATTAAATTCATTTATAGAATCTTGACAAATTTAAATGTCTCGGTGACAGTTGTTTATAATCTCTCTTTAAATGTAGATTCTATGTTAACATTCATATATGGCTATGGAATTATTCTAATTTGTCTGTATCAAATTTTGCCTATTCATTGTTGCAAATTAAAAACTCATAATTATCAAAACACATATAATTGTCTCAAAATAAAGTGTGCCATAGTAGAACATTATAATATTGATGCAATCATTTGTAACCACCAAATAATTATGAGATATTTCAAAATGTATTTTTCCCCATAATTTATCTTTGGAAGTTTATAGTTCCTGCTTGTTAGCAACAAGTTTGCAGAAACACTGTGTGGTATTTATTTTATCACTTTATTTTGTCTGTTAATTAGCTACTTCTTTATTTAATTAGTTTTTCCTTGACTTAGCAGTCCTGATTTTTAAGTAATTATGGACAGAAATTGTTCCATCAGTTAGTATAATAGTATCCTTATATAACACCAGTGGTCTCACAATAGTTAACCAACCTGAAGTCCTGCCCATATTAAAAGAAATATATACACATATATTGTTTTCAGATCAGGATAATAAACCACTTGTATATTTTTCTTAGATTAGTTAAGGTTTGAACACACAGAATGCTGTCTACTGTGGTGGCTTGAATTGTAAATCTTAATATTTTGTGAACAAATAACATTTTTGAGAATCTCTAACTTCTATTCTACAGGTGATTCTGGAGCTAGTGATGACTCTTCCTTTGTTGATCATGTGCACACGTTTTATCTTTACAGACTCTTTACAAACTGACTACTCCATTCCCACCAGTTTGTTATATACAGATTATTCCCTTTCTTTCATACATTTGTTCCACCTAAAGTCACCTAAACAAAATGATAGTTTGAAGTTGACTTATGAAAATTCATACAAATTATATTTGTAATATATTATAATAATAATAATTGATACAATTCTAACAATATATTAATTTTCTTTTGAATTTATTGGCCTTCAGTAGTTTGTTGGAACCTTTAAGTTTGAGTACTTGTTGTAACACTCATATTTTACAGATTAAAGATCCAACAAATAATGTGTGTGCACTATATATATAATTGTGATATTAGTATGGAAAGAAAAGTGAGATAGCTTGTGGCTAACCTCAAAGTGAAGTATGGTGTAGCCATAGGGAATCGAAGGTAGTTCTTCAAATTTCCCTCTGGCTACTTCACTTTCAGGTAAGCCACAAGCTATCTCTCTTTCCTTTCCATACTAATATCACAATTATTTTTGACAATGTCATGTCCTTACTAATATTATATATATATATATATATATATATATATATATATATATATATAATATATAATATTAGGAGAATCCATTAAGGAATTGGAACTAATTTGGTGACAAAGTCACATTCAAACTTGGATAGTGAGGAAGGATAGAAATAAATAGGAGGATTAAGCTTTATGTGAATTCATATACTCAGGCAAAGAATTACGCACATAGAAAAACGTATGTTCAAAGCAGAGAGAAGGATGGAAGAAGAAGGAAAGACTGAAAATATTTGACCCAGGCAGGATTTGAACCCACATATTCTGCTCAGTACACGGCTTAACCATCTCGGCCGAGATGGTTAAGGCGTCTGTGTACTGAGCAGAATACATGGGTTCAATTCCTGCCTGGGTCAAATATTTTCAGTCTTTCCTTCTTCTTCCATCCTTCTCTCCGCTCTGAACATATGTTTTTCTATGTGTGTAATTCTTCGCCCGAGCATATGAATTCACATAAAGCTTAATCTTCCTATTTCTCCTATGTATTTCTATCCTTCCTCACTATCCAAGTTTGTATATATTTATGTACTTATTGTCATGCAGTATTTCTTTCATATTAACATTTTCTGGAAGTGCCTAAAAATTGTAAGCTTTTCCAGTCCCTTATTGATATATTAAGAAATTTATTTGAGTGTACTCTGTATTAGATTTTGCAATTACAATTATTTTGTTATAAATAATAGATAAAATTCATTTACCTTGACTTCTGAAATGTAGTTTAGTAGCAGTTATATTCACATACACTGATAGGATAATGATGGACGATGACAGGTGTTTGCTATTCATGTGTCTCAACCAAGTCGAAGAGTGAAGCAACCTTCAGGAGTCAACTGGCTGCTGTAGTAGCACATGTTCTGTGTGTACAAACCTTTAGACAGTTAGTTGTACACAATTGTTTTCAGAACCCTCCTCTTGCATTTGCTTTGATTCAAGTTGTAGGTCTGTCTTAAAAACTTTTTAAGCAGAATATAGCAGGCTATTCTGGTGTTCAGACATCTGGGGCAGAATCCCAGATGTGTTTCAGGAGCAGGTATGGAGGGCCTACCCAAGCTCCCGTGCCAAGGTGGTGAACACTGGCCGGGGCCCTCGGTTGGTCGTGTGCAACAAAGAGGTACCACCTAACATGCTGCAAGCTCTTCGTGCTGTATTGCTAGGCCGATACTCCATCAACAGAGCGGCACTAGAATTCAGAGTCTCTCAGTCAACTCTGTGGCGTTATGTAGGAATGTTGCAGGATGCAGAATTCAGACAATTCATTGCTCTCACTACTTAATATTTCGTGTGCACTGATTAGAAAAAAATTATTACAATTCATTTTAAGATGAATAAGGCCATGAATTAAACTGTGATTATTATTACCATATACAAGTTACAATTTATCAGAAAATTATGTTTCTAGCCGATAATTTAATGAATATTGGGTTCATTACAAAAAAATGTTTTATAATGTGATTCTTTACACACTAATTATTATTATTTTTTATATTTCATTACTTGCAAAATTATAAAATTTTATAATGCTTTAGAAAGATTAATTTTTTTGGTAATAATATTTGTAGCTATAAGACAATTTTTGAATATGTATATGTTTTATACACAAATATTGTAATATTAAATAAAGGGACTTTCAATCTTTAAGAATATTACTAGTAGTTTTCCTTTTGAAAGAATTGTGTGTAATCAATTTGATAATAATTGTAGATTTCATATAAATATAAATTTCTCTATTGCTGTAGAGGAAAGGATAAATTTATTTTGTTTATACTTCTAGACTCTAGTGTTACTATAAGAAACATTTTAAATAATATAGACTATTAACTTCTATATTCATAGAAGAAAACATTTATTTAAATGTAGCTATTGTCTAGGTTCTACACTGATGTGAATATATGATATAATTAATGTTATGTTAAATTGTTTTTTTGTTAATATGAATATGTTACAACACATATTCCTATCCAAAAATAACACACAGACATATATATGAGTAAGGATATGACATTGTCAAAAATAATTTTCCAAGAAAATAATTCTTGGTATGAAAATCTTTGTGGATTACCTGAAATTGAAGTTTGGTATAGCCACAGGGGACTCTTAGCCTACTTCTTCAAAAAAAAGTGTTAAACCATTCTGTGCACCGGCCTGCTGCGGACTGCCCTGAAAATTTGAAGAACTTCCTTTGGTCTCCTGTGGCCACATTAAGCTTCAATTTCAGATAAGCAAAAACCTATTATTCTTTCCTTTCCATACCAAGATCACAATTAATTTTGACAATGATATATCCCTACCTGTAAATATATAACACTTAAGGAAAATGTGACAAGGTCATATTGAATGACAAATTTGGATAGGAAACAGAGACAGCAATGCCAACTTACCTGAAATCAATAGTCTGGCAAAGGTGGAAGTTAAGGGCCTGAGCCCTCTTCCTCACCTAAATGTGTTATATATATATATATATATATATATATATATATATATATATAACACAAATTGGTATGAAAGAGAGATAGTACAGCCGACTTACCTGAAATCAACAGTTGGTCCAGTCGGAATATGCAGAAAATTCCCAGCTGGCACACAGATCAGACCTGACCTCGAAAATTTAGAATACCAGCCTGACTGGACCAACTGTTGATTTCAGGTAAGTCAACTTCACTGTCTCCCTTTCCTATTTAATTGTAATATATATATATATATATATATATATATATATATGTGTGTGTGTGTGTGTGTATATATATATGTATGTATGTATATATATATATGTGTGTGTGTGTGCGTGTGTGTATGTATGTAACACATTTATATAGGAAAGTGTGAAAGCAAAATTGACTTACCTCGAATCAATAGCTGGTCCAGTCAGGCTGAGGAAAATAATTGCAATTTTAGAGTGCCTGAGTACCCTTTGTCAGAAGGGAAGGTCTGAACTGTGTGACAGCCGGGCATGAATTCAGCCCAATTGAATCAACTAATGATTTCAGGTTAGGCAACCTAACTGTCTCTATTTCCTATCTAAATGTGTTACTTAATTTGTCCTTGTCACATTTTCCTCAAGTGTTATATATGTATGTGTGTGAATCTGTGTTTTACTCTATTTTATACCCATGATTGTTTAAACTTATGAAAATAAACAGGTTGACATTTTTACATCCTTATGTTTTTGAACTGAAGAAATGATAAATTTGTTTAGTATTATAAATCATACTGTATTTAATAATCAAATGAACAATAAATGTAATATTTGTTATTTTAAAAGTGTAAGTACTTAAACCTAAACCATATAATCAGCCAATAATTCAGTAGTCATAAGAATTTGACCCTATTCGGCACAACCATGTCTTATCTTTCTTTCCCATTGTTCTATAAATTGAACTTAAAATATGAATGTTTATAATTTTGTTTCCTAAATATAACATATTTGCTCAAGTCAAATTTAAGTAGTGTTCTAGGGATATTGTTGTTGAGTGAAAAAATAATCTGAGCAAATTAAGGAAGTGAAGATGTTAGTGGAACTTAGACCACAGTAATAGTATTTTTTAATATCCTTGTAAGATGCAGCCCAAAATGATATTTGTACTTAAAAAGTTGTCACTTAGTTCAAGGATACCAGAGTATGTGAAAATTAAGAGTATGTGCTAATTGTAAAACGGAAATGGTATGAATTGAATCAGTTTCTGATTGTATATTTGTAACTATGAAATCCTAATAAAAAGAATATTTGAATCAGTATGGTATAGAAATTATCACAGTTCTAGAATAAATAATACAAATTATCAATAATGGTGGTGTCTGTGAGTGAAGTTAAAGAGAATAATATTTTGTAGATTGAGAAATTAGTGATGATAAGAAATACCATTGTTTTATAAACTACTGTAGTAATTTTGCACTATAGTAAAATCCTTAAGAACAGCTACTAATTTAACATTCCTTCTTCCTGTTTTTTCTTTATATGAGTAATATTGTAAGTAATTAAATGATTTTGTATTCCATCAAAATATTATGCATGTGTACAACTGCCTTATATTCATAATCTCTGCTTTTTTTAAGAAAGCAAAAGTTGTATGCATGCATAAATTGTAATTTATTAGATTAAAGCACAATGTCCAATTTCCCAAAGTTGGTGTAACTAACTGAGAAACTTTTCTTAATTTTTATTACCGAACATATTACATGATATTTTACATAATTATGAAGTATTTCAAAATTGAAAGAAAAAATAATTGATTAGTTTTGAGAATGTTCTATAAATGCTTGTAACAATATAGTTCTGAAATCTAACAAATGATTATTCCTTCTCAAGGTACCTGATTGTATAATTTTCATTTATATGTTTGAAAGTGTATATAAGAATCAGATTGCTAGCAACCAATATTATTGCAGTAAGATAAAAAAAACTCAACAGAACCTGGATTTGTATCTGGGACCACTGCTAAGTATACTGCTGCTCTAACTTATTGAGCTACCCTGATGATCCAAGCTCAATATGACTCTTCCCTATCTCTTGTGCACATGCTTGTATCTCAGGCTAACTTACAATTTACTATTCAAATTCTTTGTTGGCCTTCATGAAGAAAGAACTGATATGTAAATTGTTCTAGGTCTTATTTCATAATTACATGAACAAAAATGTATAATCTTAAGCTCAGCTCGAAAGCTTAATTAAATTGAATTAATGGAGTAAGATCCATCAAAGCCATAAAAGATTTTGAATAGTAAATTGTAGGTTAGTCTGAGATACATATACAAAAGAGATAGGAAAGGCTTGTATGGATCTTGGGTCAACAGTATAGCTGAGATGCATACTTAGCAATGGTCCCAGGTTCAATTCATGTTTCTGTCAAGTTTATCCTTCATTAATTCAATTTTATAAAGCTTTCAAGTTGAGTATAAAATTAAAAATTCTTGTACATATACCAAAACAAAATGATTGGAAATGTAATAAAAGATTCTCAATTAATCAACCAGGTCAATTGTTTATTAAAACAATGATTCTGCATAATTCAAATCTGCTGACAGCAGGTGCCTGGTGTGCCAAGACAAGTTCAATCAATTTATACCGTAGACTCCTGTCAGTGCTGTCCAATCAGATGGTAAAGTGCCACTAATTGTATCCTTTTTGTGTTGTGATTCGTTAAAATGTTCAATGACACTATTTTTTTCCTGATGTCAGAAGGATCTTTTGTGTTGGCCAGTAATGATCAGATCCTATGCCATGTCTTAAATTTCAATGGTTTCCAACAGAACACTACCCAGCCAACCTCTTGTGTGTTTCAGAATATTAGTATTTTTGAAATCCAACTTTGTCCTGTAATCAGTGTGTGTTCAACCACTGTAGATTTATCTGGCCATTTCAGACAAGAATTTTTATTAAATCAGTACACCAGTAAAGTCTGCATTATTTTATTAAAATGCATGTAAACATTACCAAATAATGCTTTCTGTATAATGCTGTTTGTTTGAAATATATCAGTAGTTCAATGAAGAAGTTAAGGTCAATGTTAGTGAATGCAGTAGTGAGTGGCCCATGCAATATGAAAGTATCTCAGTGAATAGTGGCAAAATGTAAGTAAACATGATTTTAATTTGATATACAGAAATATGATTTTTGGAAACAAGTACTTCATGACATAAATTATTTGAAAGGTAAATGATTGCTAAAACATCCATGGAAATGTCAGTGTTTCTATTGTTTTAATCCAAATAAATCAATGCCGACATTACTATGATTCTTCATAGGTACCAATACATACTGCAATTTTTTTATCAGCATCAGTGTGCCTGCCATTAAGACTTGTCTTTTAAGACTGACCATTAATTTTCTTCTAAAAATCTTAAACTAAATTTTTAACGAATATAATCTATCCAATGTTGTCTTCTAGATTTTTTTAGTTCTGTGTACACTTCACTCATGCCGTGTGCTCTGCACATTACAAAGGTTCAGCTGGTTTTCATCTTATCAATCTTCTGTTACAGTGTTGATTTTCTAGAAGTTGTTGGACCAGTGGGTTGATGTTAAACTGAAGCCCAGCATACCTTTTTATTTATTATTTTATGGTTGAAAACCTTATGAAGATCTATATTTTTTATGTACCAGGAGGCATTCATGTTTCTTAACACAGTTTAGTTTGAAATGTTTGAGTGTACTTCATGTTTGTGACACTGGGTCAGCCCCAAAGCTGAATACTGTAGAACAATGTTTTATTGTTAATATGTAGTTTGTTGCAAAATTGAAAGTTTGTAGTTTCTTCCAATTAGCCAATAGTATTGTCTACATTTTATGCTTAATTCAGATATTTTTTCTTAACTTGCTCTTTCCACTGAAGTTTGTTGTCTAGGTACTTGATAGTGCACGATAGTGCCATTTATATTTAGTGATGGTTGTTCTTTTGAATGTTTATTTGTAAATACAATGTAAATATATTTCTGCTCATTTAGCTTTATCCTCCATTTTTTGGTCTAGTCAGTTATTGCATTGCTTCTTTTAATCTTCTAGTTGACAGATTTTGATATTTCTCTCCTGCAAGTAACACAGTGTCATCTGCATATGTAGCTAACTCAGTTCCTTCCAATTTTTGGATATCACTAGTGTATAATAACTAGATGGATAGGACTCAGAACACTACATTGGGACACTCCGGCTTAACCTCTTTGAAATCAGAATATTCATCTTCTTGTTTAATTCTGATTAGTCTGTCTGTGATGTATGATATTAAGATCTCAACACATTGCTTTTGGAGCATTTTGTTTAGTTTATGTTTCAAGACTTCATGTCATACTTTGTCGAAGGCTTGCAAAGCATCTAAGAAGACTGGTGATCATATATATTTTTCTAGCAGTGCACGTTCAATAATCTTGATTATTCTATGCACTAGATGCATTGTTGAGTGCTTTTGTCTGAATACGAATTGGAAATCTGGTATTACGTTGTTGTTTTCTATTATTGACCACATCCTCTTGAGTATACTGGGCTGCTTTCCTTAATTCTCCTCCTTTCATCGAAGTTAATCTAGACCCCCAGTCTACAACTAATTTTTTCCAAGTGTCTCAGGAGAGTTAGGTAGTCTTCTTTTTCATGTTGTGTCTTGGTGAACAGTAAATAACACCAACTGTCAACTTTTGTTTTGTTGCCCAGATTCCAACTACTGTTAGCTGAATATGCATATGACATTCTTCAAAGTAGTTGTTCATTACTTTTATTACAATTGCACTGCCACCCATGGTTTTATTATCCGAAGGAAGTGTGATATGTTTTGTAATCTCTTATTGTAAGAAATGTAATGTGTGTCTGAGATGATGCTGAAGTGTGTGTTTATATATATATATATATATATATATATATAATTGCAATATTGATATGGAAAGGAAAGAAAGATAGGTTGTGGCTTACCTGAAAGTGAAGTGTTTATGGATGTCACTGAGTTTATATATGATAATTTGGGCAACATGCAGAGGTGGGAGTGGTTGGACAGAGGAAGAAATTTTCATTTTATTATCCCGCCGATTTTTGAGTCGAATAAATATATTTCAGGATCAATGAGATACATAATATTTGTCTAGATGTTCTCTGTTTTGGGCGTGGGAGGGGAGCACCCTAAGGGGTGGGGGTGGAGTGGCATAACATAAAAATAACACGATTTGAATTGAATCTTGGTTGTTTTCACATTATTTTCTAGTAACTCACATCCACCAACACTATACGTGCTTCCCTCCCATGCTGTAAGGGATTGAAATTATACTCAGATAACATAAGTTGAAACACTATCAATCTCTTTGACCCCAAAAAATATTTATCTGATTCAAATATCAGCGGATTTAGCATGTTTCAATATCTCCACCCCATCCACTTCTGCTCCTTGGGGGTGGTAGACGTGTCTCGCCCGACCAGTGTTTGTTTCCTGGTCACAAAGAACACGTGTATGAAATTTTCTCCACAGGTAGACATACATGCAAACAAACAAACACACTGCCTTATTTATTAGATAGATTAATAAAATTTAAATGGCATTGGAAATTGAAAGGTTATGGACAACATTAATGTTGTGTTGATGGAACTTGGAGTTAGAAATTAATATAGCTATGTCTACAAGATTGTATACTATAGCTCTTACAAAAAAGGAGATAGGAAAGAGAGACAGTGAAGTCGACTTATCTAAAATCAACAGTTCGACCAGACTGACTGAGGAGTGAACATATTTCAAATTTTTCTCCAACCATCCCTGGTTCAACACAAGAAATGTAGTCCACCCTTAACCTACTTACCTCGACTAAAAAAACTCAACTCCATTCTCCACCTGACCTACACTGGACTGCAATCCTGGCCAGACCTTAAAAATCATCCTTCCCACAATACTACACTCCTGCCCAAGGGGAATAATTACAATGTAATAAACTTGTAATTCTACACCGTAGCATATGCTTTCACATAAAGCATATTCCAACCTTTCTTCTGTTAATGTCTATATCTTTCCTCCCTATCCATGTGACTTCATCACCAAATTAAAGTTCCTTACATTGTAATTATTCCTTAGTGGATGCTCCTAATCCTTCACTCCCTCTTCTCTATCCATTCCACCTCTCCTCTTATAAAAAACCAATAAGCCTGTCTATTTTCGCCTTGTCTGAGACTTGTCCCGGCAGCCAAGGTATCAATGTATTGAGCAGGATATGTGGGTTCAAGTTCCACCCTGACTGAATATTTTCAGTCTTTCCTTCTTCTACCTTCCTTCTCCTTGCTTAGAACATATGCTTTTATAAGTGTGTATTCTATGCCTGAGCATATGCTTTCACATAAAGTGTATTCCAACCTTTCTCCTATTTTTTCCCTATATATATACATACATACATACATATACATACATACATATACATACATACATATACATACACACATTAGGATAGGAAAGAGAGACAGTGATGCCGACTTACCTGAATATTTGGTCCACTCTGGCATAGGTGGAACATCAAATTTTCGAGGATCTGAGTCCCCTTCTTCAAGAAGAAAGATCTGTACTGCATGCCGGCCAGTACATTTTCTTTAAGTGTTTTATATATATACTTGCTGTGCTACAGAACTAAGAGTTAAGCCTGACCTTCTATTTTAAAGTACCAAGACTGTTTCTCCTACACATATCAACATTGATATTGGATCACATCTCCTCGACTGCTGGTTAAAACTGTCCTTAAACGTTTTGTCATCCCCTATGGTGGACATGCATTGTCATTTCATTGGTTGGGCGAAATTGATCACCTGACCAATTTCTCCAATGGCTATAGCATATTCTCTCAACATTTCTCTATAGTCATCCCATTGGAAGAGATAGAAAAGGGCCCTGATTCCAAAACTCCAGGTGCAGGTTACAAAATAGAATTCATAGATATTGGAATTCCAACTCAGCTGTACTAATTCATTCTGATAAAGGATTTTGCAGTGGCGACTGCATTGATGGATAAGTTTTTCTGCCCGGTTGGGCAGCTGTTTCTACCACCCAAAACAAAGTACTTTCCATAAACAAATACCCCTCACTTTAAAATCCCAATTATAATAAATAAATGAATAAATGATAAATAAATTTAATAAAAAAAATACATCTCTATATACATAATATAGAAGCATAAGGATAATTTATTTTCTGCTCAGCCCGACTTCGCCAACTGTTGATTTCAGGATAGTTGGCTATGCTGTATCTCTTTCCTTGTCTGAATGTGCTAGTAGAAATAAGGGTGGCCCTTAGGGAAGGCACTTTTTAGAGGAATTTGAAACCAGAAAGTTACCTTGACTGTATGACATATTGGAAGGAGAGTTCCCACAGATGTAGTTCAGCCTCTGATGAATCAGGTGTAGGACATTAAGGAGGGTCAGTGTGAAGCATTGGTCAACATTGTTGATATGGCTCTGGGTGCAAGCAGCTATCAAAATTTTTGTTTTTGAAAGTTTGACACTGCTACAGTGGTTGTCTATTCATTCAGCTAATGTATTTTTATATAGCCAATACAGAATGTAGGGCAGGGTCTGCAATTAATTTGATAGAGTATATGGGAGGAGAGGCAGGTAATGTTTTCCATAATTTTGTATTTTGCTTTCTTTATGGGTTTCTGGAGGATTGTGGTGGATTGAAAGATAGGTCTCCTTATTTACACTACAAGGCTTGCAACCGAACATATGGGGGAGAGTGGAGTTTAAAGGGGTAGCCGAGTAAGTTGCAGAGTTTGGGTGAGCATCTGAATCATCCTACCACAATTCTCCCTCCAATTCCAATTAACAATACCATCTACCAAATTAATTGTAGGCTCTGCGCTGCAGGATAAAGATTCATTACCTGAAATATGGGGCCAGTGGCATCACTTTGGACTGGAAGATTTTATTTTTTTTCAGACGTAACACTTCTTCTTCAACTTTTTCTAGACAACCACAAAGTCGTGGATTCATATAATGCTGTAACAAATGGGTATCCCTTAATAAAATACACACTTTCTCTATGACCCATTTACTTTCTTTTTTGCTTTCCACCTCAATATACCTGTGTATATACAAATTTAGGTATGTTTTCATTATTTCTTAGAATTTTTACTTTATTGTGTCCTTTCCTTAAAAGAGAGAGAGATGCTTATATTTTAAAAATTGGAAGGACAAGTCTTTGTGGATCGAGACTTCAGTGTCATTTAGTTGCAAAGATATTTTTGATTGAGATCTTTGGGTGAAGTATGCTGTAATTACTGACTGGCTATATGTTTGTATATTTAATTAATTATTACCTTTGTTAATTTTAGTACCAGGTTTGTATTTAATTTTAGTAGTATGCTGAAAAATTTGTACCTTAGAAGTACATATTTAAAATTATTAGGGGTCCTAAAAAAGTAAAGAATCTAATAAAGTATGATTTTTTCCATTTTAAACTTAAAACATTTATTTATATAGTTACACTACATTGGGTGTTTAATTACTTTGAAGTAAAGTGTTTTAAAGACTCAAATTTATACAATTTTTATAAAAAGCAAATCCAAACATGTCAGTCATTATGTAAGAGGAAATTCTGTATACTGAAAAGTGTGTAGAAGTCTTAAGAAAATCATTGTAATCAGCTCTTCACTTGGCCATTAAGGTAAGTAGTTATTAATTAGCAGCCTATTGCTATGATTATTATTTAATTTAAATATAAAGTCAGATTGTTATAATTTTTAAAATTACCAAATGTTATTGTTCACGTTTTTCGTTGTCAGAGATTTTTATTTATTTATTACACAACTTTTATTCTGAGATTCTTGGTTGGCTACATATTGTTTTCAGTGTATACAATTTAAATTATGTACATAATTAATCCAGTAATTAATCTAATTTTGAAAAAAATCCTTAATTTGTCTATATGAGGTGTTGTGGGAGAAGATATTGTATAGGAAGGGGGAAATAACACTTCCTTCCTGCAGTGATGAGGTGGGGTTGGGAGATGTGACTATTTATTTTGATGGAGAGGCAGTTATGGAGTATTCTATAGTTGGTGTTATTTAGGTAGTCTTAGAATTTGGATATAAGGGAAGGGGGATGGATTTTATTGAAAGCTTTTTCACTGTCTATAAATGTGGTGATGCAGGATTTGCATTGTTCGAAGGAGTTTTTTATGAGGCTGGAGAGAGAGTATAATTGATGAGAGCGGGAATGTTTTGGGTGAAAGCCGTATTGGTAGGACAGTTATTGTGTGGTTTTGTAATAGATGAAGAAGTCTAGTATGTCTGATGATTTGAGGATTTCTGGGTAGAATGTTGGTTTAGTAGGATGCATTATTTTGATATGGAGTTTGGAGAGAATGTAGTTTATACCTCTGGTATTAAAAGTTCTGGATCCAAAAGTGGGGTATTTGGTGTTGTAATCTCCTATTATGTAAGGATAAATACAGGAGAAGAGTAGCTTGTTCCAGGTGTCAGACGTGATTTGGTTGGCTGGAGCAGAGTAGAATGAGGAGATATTAATGGGAGTGTTAGTGGTGGTGTTTAGTGTTAGTCAGAGTTCTGGAAGGGCTATGGAAAGGAGTTTGTTGTGATCTATTGATCTTTTGATTATAATAGCAGAGCCACCTTTTCTGGAGGAGCTTGAATGGTCAACTCTGTAGGTTTTATAGTTAGGGATGTTATAAGGTTGGGTAGTGATGAGTTTAGTTTTGGTTAATAGCAGAAGGTTTTTTTTGTATGAATAGGTTAATTATGTGGTATGTATTGGTAGCTTCATGGGTGTTCCTGTTCTCAGGTTCCTGCTTAGGTTGTAAATTTGATCAATGATGTTTTGATAGCTGGGACTGCCATCTTCTTCAGGTTGAAGAAGGTATTTATTTGTTATAGTTTAATTATAATACAGTTATGTGTAATATTTTTAATCGAGCAAAATGTTTACAATCAACAGTTAGTTTTGAAAGGTAACTTTGAAAAATTATTTTGCTTACATAATATAATAGTACATTATATTTTCTGTATCGGTTTCTCTTAATAAACATCAGCACTTTATTTATTAAATTAAAACAACAATGTTTTTGTATGTGTTTGTACCTCTTTAGGTCTTTCCTGCAGAGAACATACAATATACAAGTTTGTTGTTATCATAAAGGTCATGAATTTCCAGAAACGGTTAAATAGAGAGTCAAAAATGTTCTTGGAACCCTGAGAGACTATACTCAATACCTAATACAGTAAAAAATATATGCAATACCTTAAGGGACTTAATTATACTTCTGGTACCCAAAATGATTCAACATTTCTTCGTGTACTTTACGAGTATCAGAAATACCCCCAGTACCATTGAAAGTAAAAAATCAGGTACCATAAGAGAATCAAACTTTTTTGTATACCTCAAGAGAAGCGAGTCAAAGTTTCTTCATGTACCTTGAGAGTGTAAAACCTTCTTCTGGTATCATTGAGAGTAAAAATATTCCCAGTACTTTAAAAGGATCAAAATTATTTGCCATACTCTAAGAGAGTCAAAAGTACAATAATATCAGTAGCTTAACAGAGTGAAAATTACTTTCAGCTCCTTAAGAGAGTTAAAAACACTCGTGTAGTTTAACAGAATCAAAAATACTTATGGTACTTTAAGAAAGACAAAAATAGTTCTTTTACATTAAGAATCAAAAAGAGTGAATGATATTCCTGGTATGTCAAAAATACTCGCTGTACCTGTAGTGAGACAAAATGATGAAGAGAATCAGACATATTCTCTTTATCCTAAGAATGACCAAATTTACTTTTATTACCTTGTGTGTGTGTTTCAGTACTCTCAACACTGTAAGATCATGATAAATATTTCCAGTACCTCCTTGTAATAAAGAATTTCCTTAAAATTCCTACCCCCACCCCAATAGGTGATAGGGGTGTTTTACAAATCCAGTGTTTGTTTAGTAATGTCAGTACAAAAATTGGTAGACTTTGATGCAAATGTTTTAGTTTGGTTGCAGTACATTATTTTCCCCTTCTACCCCCTCTCCTAAGGGGGTTGAAGTACAACTCAACTGTCAAGTTGAATGTCATAATTGAACTCAACGACATAACCTTACTTATTTTATGTTACACTCATCCAACCCCACCCCTTAGGGTGCTCCCCTCCCATGCCAAAAGGGGTTGAAATTTGAATTAAGTTGTTCTAATGGAAAAGTGTGATAAGATAAGATAAACTCTATTTCCTTATAATTGCATACATACAATATGGAAAAATGTCTGCTTTAATACATTATTACAAAAGAAAAAAAGAAACATTTAAATCATCAGTATAAAGTTTTAAGTCATAATTGCACAACTCGTGTAGCTTATATATTACCTTATTTACTAAATACTCATTCAGAGTACTTGCCTTGCAATTCTTTTATGTACAGTGGCAGTTTATTATAAAATATCATTCCTTTCAGAAATGGATCATGCTCTGATTTTTTTGTATTAGTCTACATTTCAACTATTATTATAAGGGTTGCTCGGTTTTGACCTGTTTTTTTTTTTTCGAGCTCTTTACCATCATAATAGTTCATATACAATACAAAAGAAATGTGTAGTTCATAATAATGATGAAAAAATATCTGACACTTATAATAATTATAATAAATAAATAAACAAATGGTTTATAATGAAAACAATTAAACATACCTATGTTTCATTATTGTTTCAGGACCTCTACACATTTAATAATATATGTATAAATCTTGTAAAAGCAGCAAGGTTAACTGACATACATGACAATTTTTTATTTGTTCCAGTTTCATTTCAGTATGCAATAGCAAGGCAAAAAACCTTGTCTCAAAATTTTTTACATGAATTATACATAAACTATTAAACCTGAAGAGGTCCTAAAATCATAAAAATGTTGATATATATTTTTTTGTTCATAAACAATTTTCTGACACAAGGCCATTTGTTTATTTATGTATAATACCACGTGAAGTTCAGTATTAACCCACTATGCCATATACTACAAAATGTAGGCAAGAAAAATTAATGGCAGTGAATGATTGGTACTAGTTTTAAATACACTTTGCATCTTCATTTTGTTAGCTTTAGTTTCACTTCTTGTAAAAGCTTGTTTTCCTTTCATTTTTTGCCACAAATATTTAAAAGATTATTATTTAAGTACAAGTGCAAATATCCTACAATGTTACAAAACCTCACATTCTTATTTAAGTTGTGATTCCTTATATTTTTTACAATTTTATTAAATTACAAAATTATCTGAATATAAATTATTGCTAAGCTCTTATGATTGATTGCATTGTTATGTTAATCTTGACTTGGTGCCATTATTATCACTATTCATAAGAAAAGTTTATATCATTGCTGTATTTCATGCTAATGAGTTTTTACTACATAGATATTTCATTTGATAATGTCAGCAATGTTTCACTATTTATATTCTAATCATTAAATACTTATAATGAAGTGTAAATTTGCATTAAAATGTGAAACTATTATATTTGATCTCAAAGAAAAATAAAAAATTCAGTGCTCCAGAATTGAGATCTAAGTATTAAGTTTTCTGAAAATCATTACTCGAAAATTTTTAAATTCAGTATCCAGAGAATGTCAAGAAGTTGTCAGTTTTGTTTTTTGTTCAGGTGTGAACAAAGTAATATGAAATTCTGTATCATTCAGATATTCTGGGCTAGTAATTACTTCCAGCATTGTATTTCAGGACATGTTATTTTATAGGTGCTTATTTTTTTCATTTGTCATCACTTTTTCAGCCAGCCAACTACTTTCCTCAGTTAAAAAAAATACTGGTCATATTAAATATTCTTGCATTATGGTTGATTCTATATTTCTGTTTTTATTTATAATATAATAATTTTGTTTTTAATATGTTAAATGTAGATACAACTTCCTCATTTGATTTTTCTACTGCCTCTCTCCTACCATTATTAAATCCAGTAAATCCCCTCTCAGAGTGTTTACGAGTCCTCAATGACTCATACAAGCTTTTCCATCCTATTGTCAGAATACTCAGTCTCATTCCCTCACAAATATTTTCATTGTTATTATCCCTTATTTTATTTGTTCATTCAATTTAATAACCAATAAGTCCATATTTATTTTGGAATTTTAAAAAAAATTATTCTGTTGTCATCAACTACAGGAACTTTCAGCCTATAAGGCCATAAATATGTGAATTAAAACCAAACATAATTTTACAACATTACAGAAACCAAATAAAAAAAATCGTCGAGTGTAAGTTCCATTACCAGTATCAAACTTAAATTCAACATGAAACTAAATATACTATATCCAATTTATAATAGTATACATTTCAATTATATACCATTTTCACTCATTTAAACCTTAACAAAATACTTATTTACATTATAAATACATCATCATTTGCTAGTTTTAAATTTCAATTTATTAAACTTAAAACAACATTGCACATTGTTTAAAGGGTGTAACATGAACAAAATTCCCACACACATACAAAATACAAATATAATTCTAACTTTCTTATGCACCACAGTAACCTTTTATCAACCTTCAATAATTTTATCATATAGATAAATATTTATTTATCTCTATTTTACAATTTACAAAGAACATTTGTACACAACTTTAAATCTATGCCAATCTTACTACTTTTATTAATTACTTTGTAGATATTACAAAATCTATACATGCCCTCTAATACCATCCCTCTTAAATTTATGCTTCTCACTTTGAAGGATAATTACATCATCAAAAGCTACATTGTGTTTCACATTTTTTGAATGTATATAAGGCAGTATTACTCTTTGATTGTATTTTCATATTAAATTTGTGATGATACAATCTATTACCTACAGTCATACTGGTATGACCAATGTATACCATATCACAGTAGCCACAAGGAGTTTGATATACATTATTCATTAAATTACTATTTTATTATTATCTTTCGTCATAATAACATATTTGGTAATCTGATTTGTAGGTTTTAAACACATTATATATTTCATTAATGCCATTTATTATAAAGACATTTGTAAATATTAATTAAAGGCTTTTGATGAACGTTATATTCACATATTATTTCTTATTAATAATCTTCCTGCATTCTTCAAATTCAGCTACTTCGACTTAACTATCAACCCTGACTCAACACTAATATTAGTCATTTCCATATTCTTCTTACATATCACTGCCTTACATTCTTAGGGGTGTCTTAATCCCATAGTACGTTTTTTCATCAGATTGAAATCATGCATTCCAAGTTTGTTTGAAATTTCTCCATATGGAAATTGTAACACACAAATAAATACATATATACATTTATAATTGATATTGAACAGAAAGAGATACAAAATAAAAATGATAAACAGCCAAATTTATCAGAAATATATAGTTATAAAATAAAGAATTAGAACAGATATTGATATATAGACTAAATAACCATGCAAAATTAAAGAGCAGAGTCAGACATGAAACATTTCAAATTTTTTGAGGCACTAGATTCTCTTTTTTGGAGATAGTACTACACTTTATATGGAAATATGTCTGGCTTATCTTAATGTAGCTACACTAGATAGTAAAGAGCCTTTTCCTTACAATTTAACCTTGTGACATAAACTCTCAATTTCAGGTACGTCAGCCAATCTCTGTCCTGAGATGGTGGAGCCTACAACATACTCGACCACTTTTGTAGGCCCCACCTTCTCACTTAAGCTGGGTTCCCAACTTTGCAGTAGGAACATGTGCCATGTCTGCCCTATCATTCAAACTAGTAGTATACTCCAAAATCCTACACAAATAGATCAAAATCAAAGAAAACATTACCTTCCTCTCCTCCCACATTATTTACCATATTAATTGCAGACTCTTCTCCACTTTCTATATTGCCCAAACAAGACGACCTATACCTGAATGCATTTCTAACTACCATAACACCATCAAACTATCTAAACCCCAATACCCAATAGCTGCTCAGGCCCAAAGCCAAAACACAGACAGTTCCGACCAATGCTTCACACTGACCCTCCTTAAAACCTTACTGTCCAATTCATCTTATGGAACTCTCTTCCCAACATTATCTACAACTGCCTTTTCCCTTTCATACTCACTTACTTTAATTTTTACCTTACACCTCTTGTTTGTGTGTGTATTGTGTATGCAAATTGTATGTTTCTATGTGTGTATTATTCCATTATGTTTCCATTGTTGTGACCTTTACTTGAGAGACATTGACAGTTGTTGGCTTTGGTGATTGTTGCTATCTAATAGATGGCAGGCTTGGGTTTGAATTTGACAATATGTGGATGACTTTCATTCCCATTGTCCTGAGGAAAAGGGCTCAAGCCCTTGAAAATTAGACATGTTCCAAGCCTGACTATGCCAACTTTAAATTTATGGTAAATCAATCCCTCATTCCTATCCAATTCAACAATATTTGTGTGTGTGTGTGTGTGTGTGTGTGTGTGTGTGTGTTAAGGAAAAAGTGATGTCAAATCAAACACAGCTTGATAGGAAAGGGAGAAAGCAAAGCCGACCCACCCAAAATCAAAAGCTGGTCCAGTCAAGCAGTGGTAACAGAACAATACAAAATTTCGTGGGTCATGCCCCCATCGTCAGGAGGAAAGGCCTGAATGGTATGCCAGCTGAGTACAAATATACATATTTATATATAATTAAATCAGTTGGTTAGCAAAGGCAGATAGAGACTTACCTTAATTCTACATTTGGCATAGATAGAATGGGAACTAACATGCTTATAAATTTCACTCCCATTTACATAACATGACATCACTTGTCAACACCAACTGTCCATTTAAGGTATGTCAGCTGCTCAAATGAGTTAATTAATTAAGGAGAACCATTATATTTACTAGCAATATATATATATATATATATATATATATATATATATATATATATGAAATTAGTATAGAAAGTTAACAGAAAAAGGTGGATATTTATTTACTAGAAATTGAAGTTTGGCTTCACCATTCAGAACAGGGCCAAGTTTGAGGTCTCCTTCATTAGGATGATATATATATATATATAAATATCACATTTAGATAGGAAAGAGAGATAGCAAAGTCGACGTACCTGAAATCAATAAGTAGTTGGTCCAGTCGGGTTGAGGTGAGAGAATATTACAAATTTTAGAGAGTCTGAGCCTCTTTCATCGGGAGAGAAGGTCTGAACTACATATTTGCAGTTCAAATCAACTTTCCTGAGGAATGGGGCTCTGGTCCTCTAAAATTTGAAATTATATTTTCTGCACAGCTTAACTGGACCAACAGTTGATTTCAGGAGAGTTGGCTATGCTGTGTCTCTTCCCTATCTAAATGTGTTATTTAATTTAATGTCTTGTTTTCCTTAAGTGCTATATATAGTGATATATTCGACTATATATATATATATATACTTGCAATATTGGTATGGAAAGGAAAGAGAAATAGGTTGTAGCTTACTTGAAAGTGAAATGCAGTGTCACCATAAGGAACTGAAGGTAGTTCTTCAAATTTTCGGAGATTTCTGCAGTCCGCAGCCAGCCAGTGCACAGAATGGTGTAACATTCCTTCCTGAAGAAGAAGGCTGAGAACCTTCGAAAATTTTAAGAACAACCTTCAGTTCCCTATGGTGACACCGCACTTCACTTTCAAGTAAGCCACAACCTATCTCTCTTTCCTTTCCATACCAATATTGCAATTATAAACACACACACACACAGATTTATATATATATATATATATATATCAGCTAGTGTGTATGTGTATATATATATATATATATATACATACACATACACACTAGCTGATTTGGATAGGAAAGAGGGACAGAGCAGCAACTTACATTAAATTGAGAGTTGGCCTAATGAGGCTGAGATGAAATATTTCAAACTTTGATTTCCTGAGCCTCCTTTTCTTAAGAACTGCCAGATCAATGTTTAGATCTACTCTCCTGATATAGGGGGCTCAGGCCCTTCCAATGTTGACATGTTATTGGTTCCCAGCCTGGTGACTCCAACTTTAAATTTAAGGTAAGTCAGCAACATATTATTATCCCTTTCTCCGAATCAACTTGGTTTAATTTGACAATGTCACATTTCCTTTACTTTGTCATTCAATCAAATCTTTTAGGGGATTCTTATTTCATTTTTTTTTCTAGAAATTCCTTAATTGTAATTATAATATTTCGTTGTTGCTGGTGTGACTGCTGGAAAATGAGCCTACCAACTTACTGCAGAAGTAGTACCCACTCTGTAACAGAAAACAATTTGCCCTAAGTTTTTTCTTGAAATGTATAAAGAAATTTATCTCTGTGTGCAATTTAACACATCCTGGAAATATTTACGTTTAAATAAAAACAGTTGTCATTGAATTGACATGTTTTTAGACATAACCTCTCTTAATGCCACATTAGTGTATAATATATTGTCGTGAATTATGTTTTACTACTTCTATAATAATAAATATCATTACCATCAATTTATAATAATAATTAATATCATCACTTTTTATAAAAATAAGTAACACAAAGATAGAATTTATTTTTAAACTTTATTTATATATTTATTTAACTGGTCACTTTTTAATATATACAATTTCTTTAATTCCTATTGGCAGTGAAATGTATTATAGAAACTTCAATATATTAATTCAGTGCACATATTGCTCATTTGATTATTTGATTTTAGTAACATATGTTTTACACTTATTTATGTATTTTCTGAAAACTTGTTGCAGGAAAGTTGGTGAAACGAAATCGTCCTCTCCTTCGACAACCCCGAGTAAAGAAGGATGGAGAGTCTCCTCATGATGATTTGGAAGGTTTACCTCCTTCTCCTCCTCAAGTACTTCTGGCAGTTCCACATCGTGTTGAACGCCAAATTTCAGAGCCTAATTCCAGTTTACTTACTGTCCCTCAATCAGGTAGTTGTTTTTTAGTGAAACAGCATTCAGATCCTCAGGGTATTGCACCAACTTCAGCACTTAGACAATTGTCCCAACCACCTCCTGCATTTCATGTCCAATTAGTGCCAACAATGTCAACACCAGATTTATCAACTAGAGCACCTTCCCCATCAGTAGTTGTCCTGCCAGATCATGTTTCAAATCCTGGAAGTGAAAGCAAAAGTTCACCTTCTTTGAGAGTTCGAACTGAAGAACTGCGGCGAGCTTCGTCGTCTCCTCAGGTGAGCTCATGTACTATATTTAAACTATACTTATCTATAAGTGGTACAAAATAAAACAGAAAAAAACCATAAAGGTATTTAAATTTTCAATGCAATTAAAAGTAATTGTGTGATATGGTATTAATTGGAAGAAAGTATGAGAGAGGAAGAACATTAAATGGAATCAATATTTGTTTGTTTTGAAGCATGGAAGGCATGAATTTCTTGAACCACTAACATAATCAACTATCTTACTTTCATACCATAATTAAGAAGTGCATGATTTTATTGCATACAAAGAATTAAGAGTTTTACTTTATGAACAGTAAAAAAAAATTGTCCGTCTTCAAGCCATACATGTTAGATAACTCATTGAAGGAAGAAACCTAAATTCAAGCTATCAAGGATTTCACAACTAACTGAAGAAGATATGGAACTTGCTATAAATAAATAGAGTGACAGGGGAAAGTGAAAACGGGCTGCTTTGTTTTGATTCAGTGTTTGTAAGGGACTTTAGCTTTTTGACTGAAACAAATTGGGAGTCCTGAATGACTTGTGGGTGTTTGCAAGATGGGCTTTATTGCACGAGGCTAAAGAAGGTTTGTGAACAATCAACTAACGTAGATTTCCAAATTCCAGGAAGATTTTGCTATGTTAGGAAAATATTACAGGTGATTTTATATAAAATCATTCTTTTAGTATTTGTTTTGAAGTGAGTCATTCTGTGCAGAGTATGCACAAGTTATCAAAGGAAATCCTGTGGCTAAAATCCCACAAATTTTCAGCTAATTTGAATCCTGCTAATTTATTATGATGTAGAAGTTCTTTTATGTGTATCAAGACTCTCATACATGTCTCATACATTGTCTGTGAATGGGAAATTCCTGTATTTGTTAAATTTAATGTGACCATTTTTTTAATTCTCTCCAAGTAGTTCTTTCATAGTGCTCTCACTTCTTCCAGCAGTTCTACCAATGTTACAAACTCTGTTGAATTGCATATTTTCAAAAAGTGTGTTACTGTGTGTCCACATAATGTCTTTTCTTGATTCAAGTCAGATCCCTTTCAGAACATTCTACGTTTGTGGAACAGTATGCCACTTTACAAGAATATCCAGGGAATGTATAGAATCATAAAAGTCTTAATTAGGTGCAAAAATAGGTGTGTGCATTATTGTGATATAGCTACCAAATTGTTAATACCTACAAGCCATTGTAAAGAATTATTTTTGTGGGCTGGGTTTTTACGTTAAATCAAAATAAATATTTGAGCAATAATGAAATTTTATATAAGTTTATTAAAGTTAAACATGAAAACTCTTATCTCAGGCACCTGTGGTTTTTACATAGAAGAGATCTGCTGCATGTACCAAATGCGTACTGCTATTCTGCGTTGTGTTGCTTGCTGTAGCTCTCGTACCGACGTACTGGCGTCAACTCAGGGGTTGATCACTGGCTAAGGCGTTGGCCTCCGGGATTGAATGCTGGCAAGCTGTCGTACTAAATTGTGTGGTGCTATTCTGTGAACTCTTCACTAACAAATTGTGGCCCCTTTCTCACAACGATTCTGCCTCGAACTATATCAGAGACCACAAATTTACGGAGCCTCTCTTAATCACATCCACCAGCTTCGGTGAGTGCAGAACAACTGTCCTTTTCAAAAGCTTATCTGCTTCCTTATATCCTCCCAGTCTTTTACTTTTTTCATTGTTAGAAAACTTCGTCAGTTTTACTGATTCTTCTATTGTCACAAGATTTATAGCACGCAGCTGCAGTTCCGTAGTCAACAATGGCTAACTATTCTGTCATGTTGACACCAACAATCGAGACAGGACACAAAATTACTTGGATGGATATATTTATCTCCTCCACCCCCACGCACTGCACGGTTTCGAATTCGCAAGACCACACAAACAACACTTCCGAGACAAAGAAAAATTTAAACCTAAATACACGCGTTACACCATTTATCATGTATAATGATCCTTTGGTTATCAGACTAAGTTATTACAATCTTGCATTATCAAAGTCTGCACCTGGTCAATAGCATTCTCATTTACACTTATTACGGAACCGTCTGAATATGATTTTCTACTCTCTGATATGTGGCCATCATTGAATCAGTTTTTCAACACCTTTATCCATTACGTTCCTGATAAGAGATACCTAAAAACTTGTTGGATGTTCAGAATTGTTTTTACCTTTGTTTCATCAGGCTTTTGATGCTTTAGTCAGTCCATGATTTCAAACCAGTTGTAAATAGGACTCACTACATTACAAGTACTAAATTACGCACACCTTCTACAGGACACAAACATTCACAGATGGGTATGAAATATTTCTCTATTTTATATGTGCTTCATTTTGCATGGAAAAAATAAAGTTGAATCTGTTATTGATTAGAACTTATTATAAATTTCTTCCTCATACTCATGCAGGTATTAGAATATTATTCTAAACTAATAAATATATAAATTGTTCATTGTTTCATTCATTCAAATAATATGTGCCACCATGATCAATCATACTTCACGATCTGAGAAAATTTTAAATTACAGTTGCTGATAGTTTTCATTTGCATTGTCAAAAATAATTGTGATTTTGGTATGGAGAGGAAATTGTGGCTTACCTGAAAGTGAAGTACGGTGTAACCATAGGGAACCAAAGGTAGTTCTTCAAATTTTTAGAGGCTCTCAGCCTCCGTCTTCAGGAAGGAGTGTACACACCATTCTGTTCACTGGCCGGTTGCGGAATGACTGCTACAATGCTAGTCGCCCATAAACAATATGAACGAACACCCCACCAGGTCACCAACTTTCTCTCTCAAGGAACGGTCATGGCATAGGAAAGGTTCTGATAGCGATACATACATATGTGTTTAAACATACATATACACATATGCATGCACAGTCATACACACATGCACGCACACACAGATGTGAATCCATACACATACATAAGCATGCTCATACGTACTCACATGGACTCATGCAAGTAGGGGTGGCAGGGTAGTAAGGGCACTATTTAATTGATTTTGAGTCCAAGGCTTTGCCTGGACTGTAAGACTTGTTGGAAGGAGAGTTCCCACAGATGGAGTTCTGCCTCCGATGAATTGGGGGGTTGAGCTTTAGGAATGGCGAGTGTGAAGCTTTGTGTCATGGCTTTGGGCATGAGCAGCTACTGGGAATTGAATTTTGGAAAGTTTGACAGTGCTGTGGAGTTGGCTATTTGTTCAGGGAGGGGTGTTTTTGTTTGGCCTATATAGAATGCAGGGCAGAGTCTACAGTTACTTTGCTAATTTGTGTGTGCAGATGATGTTTTATTTGATTTGGTATGTCTTTGTGTGCTTCTAGAAGATTGTGGTGGGCTGTAACTTCCAACTTAAGGGAATCTTAATTAAAATCTCTGGTTTTGAATCAGTTAAACGAAATCTCACGTAGGAAAACCTCCAGTGATTCCAAAACTGTCTGTCCATGTGGCTGGTGTAGGTTGCAGATGTTCAATGTCACTCCAACACCAAGCCATTTGGTGCTCCTTCTGTTCTGGAATTTTCTTTTTTGCCATTTTTGCATGTTTATTGCCTTGTGTATTTTATGGTTCCAGGGTCATATGTTAAATTTTATCAGGATGATTCAAGTCTTTAAAATGCTGCCCCTTAAATTATTTTCTTCTTTAAATATCCTTTTATTGTAATTTTAATAAAAGACTATGCAAAATTTATATACCATTATTCTTCTGAAAATATAAACTACTTAAAAATAAAAAATTTTCAAATTGTATTTTGATTATGCTTCTTCTGATACAGTTCTGCCAATATGTCTTTTCCTTGGTCTATATAAGCCACATGGATAAGCTACCTTGAGTGACTGGAAGCTATTTGCAAATACACCAGAATAAAGCATGACCAAAAACCAATTCAAATAATTTAAATTTATACCCAATAAATTAATTTCCTATCTGTGTCTCTTTTTTTAGTATTATTTCATTGAATTGTAAAAGATACACATTACTTTCACATATTGATATTGTTAATAAACTGTTTCTTCGTAATGCAGGATTTGTACACAGAAATTAGGGATCGGAAAAGTTTTATATTTATACATTATATTAATTGCTTGAAATATTGACAAATCAGTTAAATAACACCTAATTTATCAGATAAAATTTTATAATGTGGCTATTGTGATGAATGTATTTTAAAATGACTTGTGTTAAGAAATGTTACATTTTACATTGCTGATGAACAGAATATTTTGTTATAATTTTTAATGAAGTTTTGAATTATATTAGAAACATCTTGATTGATTACTTGTTGTCAGTCAATATAAATTATGTTTATAGTATAGCTACTGAAAGAAAATTTGAATAATACAATATCTTTACAGGAGTGCTCTCTACGTTCCAACCACTGTCCTGTTCTCAGGCCAGGGCCAGCACTTGGATGCAATTATTGTTGGAATACTATTGACAACCGAGGTCGTATATTAAGGCGAAAAACAAAGTATTATTGTCCTGAGTGTCAAACAAATCTTTGTATTGTTCCTTGTTTTCAGTCGTACCATGAAAGAGTACCTACAGGATCAAAATTACTTCCTAAAACAGGATCAATTTAATATCGATTGAGGGTATTAATTAAAAACTAATAAATTATTTTCCTCATATTTTCTGTACTGACCATGTAAATAATTTTATTGTATATCAAACTAGATTTCTTTAAAAAAATTTCATCTGTGACTATATATATGTTAGTTGAGTATAAATACTTCAAGAACTGTTACACACATTTTTTTGTTAGCCACATAAGACCTATCACTTTTATAAAAAAAAAAGCTAAATCAAGTTTAATGAAAACTATACTTTTCTCTTATGATTTGATAACATAAATTGTGCTTAATGAATTGCACAATTTGTTTAGTATTAGTGTATTTGATTAACCCAATAGATGAAAAATGGCATGGTTTTCCTAGTGAAACCAAGTGAAAATATTATGTGCTTTAAAAATATAATATTACGTGCCTATTCCATTGTACTCTAATTTATATTGGACAATCCATATAACCTTGTTAAATTTATCAAGAATTAATGTCTTCCAGCGTGTCTTTTTTAATTCCAAATTACAACCCATTTATGCTCCATTTACTTTTTATATTTATGACTCGATTCAACTAAAATAATTGATAACTTAAATATTTTGTAGTGTAATTGAAATAGATTTTAAATTATTCTAGTTATTAAGTTTTTTGACATTGGTGAGTTCTTGAAATATGTTTAAATAAATTATGAAATGTTCCATTATCTATAGCAGAAGTTGGCAACCATAAGTTTTTTCAAAGATTGAAGTCTTTCCCGGTGTAATTGTTCAATAAACAGTTCTCGGTTTTCACTCGGGTGTAGCATATTTAAACGTGACGTTTCGATGACTAAAATCTCTGTTGTCATCTTATAGGCATAAGTTTTTTGTTTGGACTGCCAGGCAATAATGAATTACATTTTTGTGCAAGAAATACTATAACTCAGAACATCATAAAAAGAGCTCATAGGAAATCTATTACCCTCACCAACCAAAGTCAAACACTTGTATACACGATTACCACCTATATTTTTGCCATACCTTCACATTTATTAAAAGTAATATGTAGTATCTCCAAATTAACCAAACATGCATGGGACGTAAAACAGATATACCATTTTCAGTAATTCCGGATAGTTTATTTCTAACTCCACACATTTAAAATAAAATTTTCAGAAGCCACCCACGTAGTATCCAGCAAGGCTGTCTCCCAACCTGGAATTGATGGGGAGATATCCCTGATTCATTTACCAAAAAGTTAAAAACAACTGAGTAAATGAAACCCAAACTCCAAACCCTATACATTGGGCTGCAAGTTCCAAATCAGTCTTCAATCAGATAGGTGATGCTCTGGAATAAACTGAATCTAGTTGACTTATTTTGTTGAAGGAATGTTCAGACTCGTATTCCCAGCTCTGATTTTAACTTATTTTCCCTGCAGACAAACAGGGTTTTATACTGTTCAAAATGTAGAATTCTTTCATTCCTTCTTCCATGCTCTCAAAATTTTTCTACTATAGATAATTCAACACCCAATAATTTCTTATAAAAAATTTAATTTATGTCAGTCAATGACATTTATCAAATTGTTTATGCTACTAGGAAACCATGTCATTGCGTTCATATTTTTAAACAAATTAAAAATTGTGAATTGTGCTAGAGTAAGTTTGCGTCCAAACCAAGTCACTACTAATCTGTGATGCTTTATAGAATATAACTTATAATGGAACGAGTTTTATCAAATTTAAGAGAGAGTATGAATACTTCCGAGTTGTGATGTATATAAAGTTGACCAAATATTTATAATATGAAAATGAATAAGTTCAAGATATTTTACCAATGTTTTATTTTTGAGTAACGTGATTAATAGAAATATTTATTGTGTTTAAGAAATAAATTTTATCAATGTGTTGTATAATATTACTGCTTTAATAGATGAAACTCAATACACTTGCAGTTTTCTAAAAATGCATTTCTACACTGTGTTGAACTCAGCAAAATTTATTTTTAAAAAAAATGACAAATTGAAGTGACACACTTATATAAATAAATAGATTTATAGTAGTATATAGAGAAAATTGCAAAATATATTACGTAGCAGAATTTTATGATATTTGAGATAAATGTTCAAAAATTTTATATTATCTGACAGATAAGAGAATTGAAATTCAAGAAAATGGGACCATGTGGTTTTGAAAAATAAAAGGATATGTCAAATTTAATTGATACAAATGTTCCATAATCTGTATTATATGATCCTTTCTTAACAGAAACTTTCCTACCACAATTATGACTGTAATGTGGTTTTTTCATGTGCAAGAAATGATAGAATTCTTACCATTGTTAGTCTGAA
Organism: Zhengitettix transpicula; assembly: GCA_037074705.1. NCBI lineage: Eukaryota > Metazoa > Arthropoda > Insecta > Orthoptera > Tetrigidae > Zhengitettix > Zhengitettix transpicula. The sequence goes on along the minus strand of CM073590.1, from coordinate 69,056,666 downwards.
ACCAGGGTAAATTTCCGTGATAAGGTGAAAATTAAAAGTAAGTGTTAGGAAATTTTTTATATACTTTCTCAGGAAAATTAGGTGATAAAGTAAAGTAAGCATTTTTAATAAAATTATTTTTGAGCAGGACATATATTTAATAGTACATGGCAATATTTGATGCTCGAAAATGAATATATATGACTAATACAGGAAAGATAGAATAGAACTAACTTGCTGTAAATCAAATGTTAGCATCACCAGGTTGGGAAGTATTAAAATGTCTAATTTTTAAGGGATTAAACCTCCATCATCAGGACAGCAGGACTGAATATCATGCAGCCAGTCCTTGAAATATATATATATGTATATATAGACAGTAGTCAGAGAGGTGTGTTCAGAAAATAACGGGAATTTTCATTCTTTTTATAAATAATTTTATTTATGTTATGTTAATAGTCCCCATTAGAATTATATACTTATTCCAGCACTTCTTCCAATCTCTGAAACTCAGTAGTTCTGCATTGTTGTTGACTTCATTTAGCGACTCCTGGGAAACTTCCATCCACCGCTGTTTTCGTTTGAAATTAGACAATTGTAAAACAATTTTGACTGTCACACAGGTAATACCCAAATCAAAATTTCATGGCATGAGCCAATTAATATACCAACATTATCAGCTACTTCTCTGATTGTGATACGATTGTTTAAATTCATTTATCTAACTTTTCCCATGTTTTCAATAATTATTGATGTGCTGGGGTGTTCAGGGCTCCCATCATATTCAACGTACTCACAGCCTTTTTGAAAACACTTATACCTCTCATAAACCATTGGTTTACTCACCAAAAGTAATATTCAACATTTCTAAAACACTTTATTCCATTCTTATAGCAAAATTTTATTCAAATACTCTGATCAATTTTTAAAACAAATAAATAATCACAGATAATTCCAAAACACATGTAACCTTTTTAACAGCTGACAACAGACTAAACATCCAATATGGCTAACAATGTACAGTTACTTTTCAAGCATGTTTACCAACACAATAACGAAAAATTGTGTAAATCATACAACTTGTGAGTTCAAACATTTCCCCATTAAACATCTCACACACACATAACACTTATAGAAAATATGACAAGGTCAAATTTTAAAAAAATTCATGCCCCACCTGTACACAGTTCAGACCTTTTCTCCTGATGAAGGGTCTCAAGGCCTCGAAAATTTGTAACTCTCCCCCCCCCCCCATTGCCCCTTTCCATATAATATTCTCTGCCCCATCCTCTAGCCTACTATAATACTTCATAAACAGCTGCCTACAAAATCTCCTCCCACATCATCTACAAAATTAATTGCAAACTCTGTCTTTGGAAGCTCTCCTTCCAGCACATCTTATAGTCTAGTCCCGGACTTAACATCGTCTAATATTATGATAATGGTCATTTATGCAGTAGTTATAATATTATGCTGATATTTTGTATCAATATTATATTATAATAATTGTTATAATGATCTGTTTAATGCTTTCCCTTTTCCAAGTCATTTGCTTTTCTTTTCTTTTTACCTTTCATTCTAATATGTATGTTTTTTTTGTGTGTATATGTATGTATACATTTAAGCATTTTTCCATTGTTGTGACCTTTTCCTGAGAGAGAGATATAGTTGATAGCTTTGTTGGGTGTCAATTGTTGCTGTCTAACATCTTAATTTGAATTCGTCAATTTTTTTCCCAATCAGCTCACAGTTTCCGTGACAAAGGGGGCTCAAGCTCTTGAAAATTTGAAAAATAGTTCCCTCAGTGTGACTGGATAAACTATTGATTTTAGTAGATAGGAATGAGAGACAGTGAAGTCAACTTACTTGAAATCAATAGTTGGTCCAGCCTGTCTGGACTACAAATTTTTGAGGGTCTGAGCCCCCTTCATCAGGAGAGAGGGTCCGAACTGTGTGTTAGCCAGGCAATAATTGTATTTATACATATATATAATTTGAACAGAGAAGAAGGTGATGACTTACCTGAAAAAAAAAAGCTCATGGCCGGCTGGTATGCAGTTCAGATCTACTATCCTGATAAAAAATCTTTTTTTTATGAACAGTCAAATTGGACCAACTGTTGATGTCATGTAAGTCAGTTATGCTGTTTCTCTTTCCTATTAAAATATATATAGTGAGAAAGATAGAAATATAGGACAAAGGTTGGGAATACACTCTAAAGAAAGCATATGCTTTAGGCATAGTAATATGCTCAAAGGTAGCATATGTTCAATATTTCTTCTATCCTGTTTATGTATATTCATCTCGGAAAGTGAATGCAATTCTCTTTATCTGTGATCATTGTCCATTTGTATATATGCATTGAAACTGTAAATATTGTTTTGTATATAATGTACATAAAATATGTAATGAGGTATTTTCTGTATAATGCTAGTATTTTTAACAGTTTATTGCATTAAATGACAATACTTGCTCAAATAAAAATATATTTTTTCCACCTGTATAATAAATTCTTTGATTAATATTTGTGTATACCAAAAAAACTGCAGAATGTATATTTATGTTACAAAAATTCATATGATATATATAATTGGTGTAGATGGGAAAAAAGAAAAACAAGTTGAGTTTACTTGAAATTTATGGTCTTGTCACCATACCAATTATTTGATAATGTATCGTCCTTACTTGCTTTAATATAAATATATATATTATAATAGTAAGGGTGTGACATTGTCTAAAATAATTGCAATATTGGTATGGAAAGGAAAGAGAGACAGGTTGTACCTCAAAGTGAAGTGCAGTGTCGCCATAAGGGACAAGTTTGTTCTTAAAATTTTCAGAAGCTCTCAGACTCCTTCTTCTGAAAGGAGTGTTATATAATGGGTATGAAAAGGACTGATATGGTAGATAGATAAAATGAAGTTCAGGACCAGTTTCGCCATTAATTTTTAGGTATTAGTCTATCACAATTTCCTTTACATACAAATTTTTTAATTAATTTGACAATGTCACATTATATATAATGTAAAGGATAATGTAACAAGGTCAAATTAATTAACTCATTTGGATAGGAAAGAGAGACAGGGTAGCTGACTTGCCTTAAATCAACAGTTGGTCCAGTCAGGCTGGGCAGAAATATCAATTCAAATTTTTGAGAGTCTGAAGACAGTAGATCTGAAATGAGGAAATATGACCAGGTCAAATTAGTTAATTAATTTGGATAGGAAAGAATGGCAGTGGGCAGTTGACATACCTTAAATCGAAACGGCGTGTAATCGGCAGGGACAAAATAAATTTTGAGGGGCCTGAGCCTCACTTCTTCAAGATTGTAGGTATGAACTGTGTGCCCTGCTGACTTCGCGCCCTATTGATTTAAGGTAAGTTATCTTCCCCTTGTGTCTCTTTCCGATACAAATGAGTATTCAATATATATATAATTCCAATATTAGTATGGAAAGGAAAGAGAGATAGGTTGTGGCTTACCTGAAAGTGAAGTGTGGTGTCGCCATAAGGAACTGATGGTTGTTCTTCAAATTTTTGGAGGTTCTTAGCCTCTTTCTTCAGGAAGGAGTGTTGCACCAGCCGGCATATTTTCTTTCCATACCAATATTGCAGTTATTTTTGACTTCATATCCTTACTAATATTATATATATATATATATATATATATATATATATATATATATATATATATTATTACATATTGTCACATAGATAAACAAACATTTCATGGCATATAAATGTTATCGTTGTGTGCAATTTTTTTAATAGGTACATATTCAACTTGAAATATTGGGTTAAAAATTTTGTAATTGAGTGTCTTACACATTACAACTATTTTAGCTGTTAGTTATATAAAATATTATTGTGCCCATTTCATAGAATATTTCAGTTATTTTAAAGCAAACTGCAAGTACTTGATCAAGAGTTATTATTGCATCCACAGTATCTCTTCCAGTTTATTGAATATTGAAACTGAATTATTTTATTCATTAATACTTTCCTTCAACTTTTTTTCTTCAGAGTTATTTTTGCACTTCCAAATAAATAATAATGTGCCAAATAATGAGGATATGATGCCATTGTTGTACTTTATAAGTAAATTAGTAAAGTCTCTCTCTTAAATATTAATATGCAGTTCTCACAAACAAAAGTTTTTAATTGTTTGACAAAATAATATTACTCAAAAGGTAAAGACATAAAATAATAAAGAATGATAATTTTTTTATGTTACCAATCATATTTCAATTAATCATTGGAGAGTATGAAATATAATTGTGGTAATATTCTTTACAAATATGCGTATTGTCGTGCAGGCATCCATTTTAGCGTCAGTGTTTAACTAGTTAAAGATTATTAGTCAACAGAAGTTTTATATTATTTTCACTTATGAATGAACATTTGTTTCCCACCTCCTTATCTAGTCATCTCATAATTTTAACTTCAAATTTAGGTGTAATTCAAATTTTAACATATTGACTGTTATTTATTTCCTATGCATGTGAACTTATCTTATTTATTGTTTCTCTTAAATCATTAAACATTTCTGAGGACTAATACTGTTAACACCCTTTTACTTGATTTTAACCAGACTGGCCTGCATCTCTATAGCATCTTTCATACATATTGAGCTACATTTCTGTTCTGTAACACACGTTTCAATCGTTTCCATGTCAACAACATACAATCGCTACAACTTAATGGAAACCAATTTCTTGGCATTTTCATATTGGACAAGGAATTAAGGTTTTAATACTTTGAAGTTATTTTTACTTACACTCCACAAATTTAAACCAGGTGGAAATAATCATTCCACATCATCTGCCAATTTTTATCAACATACATCATTTTTCTTAATAATAATAATGTTATGTCTACTAATTCAAATTGCATAGAAAATGTACATGTTTATGGTTTATTGAAGAGATAGGGGGAGGGATGAAAAGTGAACATGAAATCTATAATTTAATTTATATATATATATATATATATATATATATAATTTAAGTCCTTAATTTTGTTTCCCAAGGTTATTGATAATTGTGAATAATGAGGAAATGAAGTCAGTCATTTTGTTGGACTATTAAATACACAGTTAAAAAAACATTTGCAAATATATGTAAAAAAAATTGTTGTTAACAATGTCTATTTATTGTTCCAAACTGCGTGACAATTCTTAAATATGGAAGAGAGATTTCCTTGACATCACTATAGGTTTATGATTATGATGAATTGAAATTAAAATTTCATAACCATTATTTTGTTCCCAATTAAATGAATATCTATAATATCAATAACTAACAAAACATATCACTAGCATACACACACTATTCTCTTTATTCCCTTGTTAATAATTTCAAGTTTATATTATTCATTGGTTATTGTTTACTTGCACCTAATGTCTAATCATAATATTAAATACTCGTACAATACTTCAAAACTAAATAATAAGTTTAAAGCAGCAAATGATTTATGTTATAATCTAAATTACATTCAATTTTGGACTTAATGGGTCTTTGAAATTTATGTATTGTGTTATTCTGTACATTAGTAGTGTATGAATAAATATTTACCCTCCAAATAATGGCTTATATGTACAATGATCTCATAGTTTTTTAATATGTGAAGTTTCATAAAATTGCCAGTGTTGATCTCTCTGTGCATGAATGTATTGAGGCACTTAAAAATTTATCAGGACATAAAGTACTTGATACATTCTAGTTTTTTACTCAATTTGCACAAATATTTGTAATTGTTGTAACTGTAAATATTGACAAAAGTATATGTTAGAACATATTAAAAATGTTTTGTTTCATAGATATATATATATAACACAGTTGGATAGGAAAGTGAGACAGTGTAGTCGACTTACCTAAAATCAAAAGTTGGTCCAGTTGGGCTGAGCAGAAAAAATATATCAAATATTCGAAGGTCTGAGCCCCCTTTGCCAGGAAAGAAAGAAAGAATGGCCAGGCATGAATTATATATATTGTATATATGAATTGAATTCATGCCCGCCTGTTCAGACCTTTTCTGACTCAGGTCATAAAAAATTTGAGAACCTTGATTTATGCACAATTGTTGATGTCAGGTAAATTTAGTACACACTCTCACTTTCCTATCCAAATGTGTTTCTTAATTTATCTTGCCACATTTTCCTTTAAGTACTTTATATATATATGATATAAGTAATGATATAACATTGTCAAAAATAATTGTGATATTGGTATGGAAAGGAAAGAGAGATAGGTTGTGGCTTACCTGAAAGTGAAGTGCGGTGTAGCCATAGGGATATATATATATATATATATGTATATATATATATATATATAAGGGCTTAAGGAAAATGTGACATATATATAGTTAACTTTAACGATCTATTTTGATTTATCATAGTAAAAATATTTCTTGATAAATACCATCACATTTTTGTTATTAAAAAAACAACGTAACAAAAATGTATAATATATATGATGGTAGGGTCATAATATATGAATTGATAACTTTGTAAAATATGTAAGTAACTTTGATGAAGTGTTGTCCATATTTGGTGCTTTTAGTTATACTGTTGTAGATTTGCAACAGGAATATTTGAATGAGTACAAATAAATATATTGCAGAAAATGTCAATTTCTTTATTCAACATTTTTTATGCAGTATGTCTTCCACACGCATGATGAAATTTCATTATATACACCTTCAACTGGTTACTGAAATGGTTTAGGCATCTGTGTACTGAGCAGATCATGTAGAGTCAAGTCCTGCCTGGGTCAAATATTTTCAGTCTTTCCTCCTTCTTCCGTCCTACTCCCTGCTTTGAACTTATTATTTAGTTTTTTTTGTGCATGATTCTACGCCTGAGCATATGAATTCACATAAAGCATAACCTCCTATTTAATTATTTAAATTACAAAGTTTGTTTATCGGCATTAATCCCAAAGGACGGAGTGACAGCGGCTCTTATTGAAGTTAAATTAGGGAGACCATGAATTGTTTAAAATTACAAAGGTTTTGTTTAGCGGCATCATTCTCAAAGGATGGAGTGACAGCGGGTTTTGTTGACATTCAATTAGGGAGACCATGAATTGTGTGAAATTACAATGTTTTGTTTAGATGTACTGATATCAAAGAACGATAGTGGCTGTGGGCTCTTACTGATATTAAGTTAGAGAGACCATGAATTGTTTACTTATAATATGTGGAGTGACAGCGGCACTGGAGCTCAAAGGATGGAGCCAGAACGTGGGAACGGCGGGTGTGAGAACCAAGCGTGGGAACGCCAAGAGTTAGTGTTTTCTTGGTGAGAGATGAGAAGCGAATAGTTCAGTTGTGTGGTAGATTGCAAGGGAGAAGGACGTGGATGCGGAAGGAGTTGTGTGTCCAGTCTCAAGGGAGAAGGACGTGGATAGAAATTGTCAAAGAGAGAGAGAAAGCCTTGGAACGGTAGGAAGAGAAAAGTTATATATCATTGTAAAGTGCCTATTTGCATAGTCAGATTTAGAAAGAAACATTATTGGGCGACTCTATAGTTTGGAGAATCCTGCAGCAGATAAAATAACTCTGCTATTTTTGTTGGATGTACATCTTAGGTTTTGGCGGAAATGGTGGCTATGGGCGAAACAGCGATGGTCCGTATGAGGAGTCTGGAGTTCTGAGAGGATTAATGTGTTTGTGTTGGTGAAAGTGAATGTGCAATTTATGCACAGAATGGCCTTTTTAGTGAAGTGTGTTCCCAGGATTGGAAATCATTAAGTCAGGTTCCAAAAGGACAATTGTAAGTAATAAGGAAAATAAGAAATATTTGTAAACAGTAAACTAAAGGTAATAGAGTCAGATTTCGTTTATTTTATTCCATATTCAGTGAGTTTCAAATTGTTTATATTGTAAATTCTTTAATTGTAATCTTAATTTTGTTTCTTACTATCAAAACCAGTAAAGACCCTGAGAAAAAGAGTAATTAGATTTGTTTTGTAAAATATAAAATTTGTAACCTTGAAAAATAACTTTGTTTAAATAGTAATTAAAATTTTTTTAATTAAAGCCCATCTTGTAGATTGTTAAGTTATTGGTTCCACAATGTTGGCAAATTTAATTTTAAATTAAATATTCAGTTGTTCATTTATTTTTGACGACTACAACGTGTTGACAAGATTTTATTAATTTTTTAAAATATAATATATTTTTATTATTATAATATATATGTATGATGTTAGAAACTAATTTGGTGATGAAGTCACAATGGATGTTGGATATTGAGGAAGGATAGAAATATGGGAATACTCTTTATGTGAATATATATATATATATATATATATATATATATATATATATATATACACATAAAGCATATTCCCTCATTTCTCTTATTTATTTGTATCCTACCTCACTATATATATATATATATATATATATATATATATATCTCGGGGCGGTTTTTTGCCCACGATTTTGGGCGATAATATGTAACGATACTGCTTTAAATTCGCCGACTTGTCCAGCTCTATTCAAAGTTCCTCAATAATAGGGCGCCAGATAATTTTTTATTGTAAGAAACTATCAAAACTTAAAAAAAAAAAACTCCAATAACTTTAGTCTTCGAGACATGAGTTTACATATATGTCAGAGCGTGGTTTTCACCTATACGACATGTGACTTTATAGTACTATTTCTGTATTACATACTTTTTACGCTCTCCGTTCCTCGCACCGAGTGATCACGTGTTTCGAGATTTACGCGTCTCAGCGACCACACCTGATCGCTGAGGAACCGAAAAAGGACTGAATTTACAAACGCCATCAATACTCATTCGCGCACCAGCTCCGATTTTTTAAATTCTAGCTGCCAAAGGAGATCTTCGTAATATACAAAATACTTAACAGCATATCCAAGATATTCATCAACGGACACATCCGTTGATAAGTTACAATATATATACAACTTATTTGGATAGGAAAGACAGACAGCGATGCCGACTTACCTGAAATCAATTGTTGGTACAGTCCGGTATAGGTGGAAGTTCAAATTTTCGAGGGCATGTCAAGAAGGAAGATCTGAACTGCGTGTCGGCCGGGCACGAATTGACGAATTAAAAATTAACGTGCACCAGCCGTTAAACAGCAAGAATCGACACCCAACAAAGCCAACAACATTCTGTTTATCTCTCATGGAAAGGTCACAACAATGGAAAAATAACAGAAAGAAACATACACGTACACGTACATGCTTGTCAGTGAGAAGGCGGAACGCGTTAACTGCGCTATCAACCGCATTCTGCCCAACGTCGAGGGACCTCGACAAAGTAGGCGGAGGCTTTTGTCGAATGTAGTCACTTCTACGTTGCTTTACGCAGTCCCTATATGGTCGGAGGCGGTGCTAAATAAATCTTACAGACGTAAGATGAACGCAGTATACCATTGAAGTGCTCTGCGTGTAACACGGGCATTTTATACTGTATGGTGGTGGCCATTATGCCACCAATGGACGCACGAAGCAGGATATGCAATCGTGATCACAGAAATTTACAGCCCCGCTCAGTTGTAACAATACAAGAGAGAAGGTGGACGTATCGCCTCAACCCTGACCTCAACATTTGGCAAACAGAAAATTTGGAGAGGTGGATCATTATTAACTGCAATTGTTGACAGGACAAAGTTGTTTCAGATCCTACCAAGTCGATTTCGGATCGATGAGATGGAGAGCTATCCCGTCTGTGATCAAACCACCGAAGACGCAAAACAAGTTTTCTTCCAGTGTACGCGCTTCAAAAAGGAAAGAGAGGAGCTGTGTAGAAACATACACATTCAACAGCAGATATCACATGAGATATTGGTCACCCAAATGATTCAGTCGGAAGGAAACTAGAATGCAGTGGTGAGGTACGCCACATGTGTGATAAAAAAAACTCCGACAAGAAGAGCGAGAAAGGAAAAGGTGGCACTTGAGTCAAAATTAGTATAAGCCCAGACATGATGAAGGCGTGTCGCCAACCAACCCTGCAAAGGAATGCTTGACGGCGGTTCCGAAGGGTTGTTAAGGAGTACAACGGGTTTGGGTTTTTAGTGGGTATTAATCTGATTGAGTCCCACATAACCTCAAGTACTGAGGTATGCGTAAATGCATTTTCCCAAACCAATATAAAAAACATACACAAATACAAACAACCACATTAGAATTAAAGGAAAGAATAAGAAGTTAAAAAGTTAAAGAATGATAATAGGGAAAGGATAGAACAGATCCTAATTAAAATAATTATCATAATATTATGGTGAAACAAGATTTCAATTCAACCTAATGCTATTTTAAGACACCCGATGCTCGGGAAGGAAACTAGCAAAGTAAAGCGATACATGAAACAAATGGGCGTCTTATGTCGAATTTTCTGCCGAAACAACCTTTGGGATGGGTCGACGAACTGCCGATAGTATCCGACGCTCGTAATAAAAATTTTAGTACAGCCGCAGGAATCATCCCAACTGAGCTACAACAGGAAAATAAAGGAAAGAAACATCCCCACTAGAAAAGGCAATAAAATATCCCCAGAACCGAATGATTTCTATCTATGGACATTGGCGAAAACTGCGTTAGCGAGTATGAGAAAGAACGCTGAAAATAGACTTAAACATCAAAAGGTGCGTGATCATAAGTTTGAGGTTGGAGAATAGGTTGTACTACGCAGCATGAGTGTTTCAGACGGCGAACGAAAAAAAAATGATTAATGGTTACCAATCTACGAAGGGCCATGTGAAATATGCCAAAGTGTGGAAAATAAGATCCAACATGTCGAGAAAGGCGGCGTATACGTACGAGGGTGAATCAAATATAAACGAGACTTTTGGACCTGCGCGCGCAATAGTGATGGAAGAACGTTCCGCTGTTATTGGCTGTTAGGTTGGTTTGTCAGGAGTGGGGGAAGCACGTGACTCATCATCACAGACTCGCTCAGTGTCCATCGTTACGATGTCCGAGCAGGAGGTACCTCCCTCTATTGCGCAACGTATTGTTATCAAGTTTTTAGCTGCAGAAGGTGTAAAACCGGCCGAAATCTTGAGAAGATTGACTGCACAGTTCGGGGAAGAGACGCTGTCGCGAGCTAGAGTGTTTGCTTGGCATAAACAGTTCGTGGAGGGCCGTGAACGTGACCGCAGACCCCGCACCAGCATTACAGCGGGCAACATCGACAGTGTTCGTCAACTTGTTGAAGGTGATAGGCGTCTAACAACTTCGGATATTGCAATTGAGGTTGGAATAAGTTATGGGAGCACTTACTCTATACTCTCAGAGGAGCTAGGGTATCGCAAGTTGTGTGCAAGGTGGGCTCCTCGCCTTCTCACAGTTGACCAGAAACTGAATCGTTTTCAAGTGTGTGAGCGTCTTCTTGCACGATTTCGGGAAGAAGGAGACCCATTTCTTTCTCACATTGTCACCTGTGATGAAACGTGGGTGCATCACTACACCCCTGAGTCGAAACAAGCGAGTATGGAGTGGAGGAAGAAAGGAGAAACCGGACCAGTGAAAGCCAAGTCATGATTATCGGCTGACAAGGTTTTGGTTACCGTTTTTTTTGACCAGCGTGGCCTGCTGCACCTTGATTTTTTGCATGAGCGCAGAACAATTAATGCGGCATACTACTGCCAAATTTTGACTGAGGTCAGACTTGCATATCGCCGCAAAAGACGAGACCTTCCGATGAGAAAAGTGATTCTCCTCCATGACAATGCTCGCCCCCATACAGCAGCCCTGACCGTACAAAAATTGGAACAACTGGGTTGGGAGACACTGGAACACCCTCCATACAGTCCAGACCTGTCTCCCTGCGACTTCCATGTCTTTGGTCCTCTCAAGGAAGCTTTGGGAGGGCAAAAATTCCACAGCGATAATGAGGTTGAAGCATATGAGCGCAATTGGCTACAAACACGACCTGACTCTTTTTACGTGGAAGGAATTAAAATATACGCTGGGAAAAATGTGTTTATAAATCAGGAGATTATGTAGAAAAATAAACTATGATTGTTTGTGCGTTTAAAATCAAAATAAATATTTAAAAAAATAAGTCTTGTTTGTATTTGATTCACCCTCGTAATTAAGGTTTCTCGTACCATTCCACAAACTGCCGTTGACACTGCACTAATAAGAGTCTTAAACGCAGCACAGACAACACAAGTTAAACACAAAATGAAAGACATTGCCATGTGACGATGTGTTAAACAGTGGATGACATACTGCAACGCAGTGAAATGTGTAAACAAACAAAGTGAAGTGATGTGTATTTTAAGAGATAATCATTTGAATCAAAGACACACGCACGTGTGAAATAATAGGATAAACATTAAAAAAAATTAATAATTACTGACTTATACAACCTGTGATCCAATATTCCATCCAGCATTGTTTATTTTCTTCCATTTATTTTCATTAATGGAATTTTTTTGTAGTGAGAGATTTAATTTATCCTTGTATTCAGGCGGTAGATTTTCTTTCGGTGGTAGCGGCCCCACTTGATTTAGCGGAACGAAACTTAAAGTTTAAATTTGCAGCCCGTGTAATGGAATGAGTAATTGTACCCAGGTCAAGTCTTCTGGTATACGGAGAGAAACTCGGAAGGCCTCGTCGGACACGTCACATGAGGCGACATCAGAAAATCCGTGTGGTGGACCACGTGACCGGGTTACCGCGCGTATTCACTGAAAGACAAGGGAAGACCAATATTCTGGAATATGAAATCAAATTCTTTTACCCTTATTCCGATCATTTGCCACCCTATCGATTGGAGCCACCAAAATTACGACAACTGCGTGATTAGTGACCTGCAGTGCTCTGACCCAGTTGTGACACCTTGTTCCGATCCTGGCGTGTGTGCATGTTTCTATTTACGAATCTGACTGACAAAAAATTCCTTGTCGCACAATCAATCCTCTCTCTTGGGTCCGAGATCCTCTTTTAAGTAATTCAATAAAATTTATAGCCCTGAGCAGGTCAAACCCTTTGCATTGCCGAGGGCCTTGCCAAAATAAATTCAAGGTATATTTTGCTCCAAGAAGGTTTTTTTCTGCCATTGAAGAAAGTCATTAATTAATTAGTAAATTGCAACATGTTTCGGTCCTCATGTGGACATTCTTCATGCTGTTACTGTTAGGATCGAAACATCTTGCAACTTAATAATTAATTAAATAATTACTTTTTTCAATTGTATGTTATTTAACTACATAGGTATAAAATATTATATAATATAATCAATAATTTAAATGATTAATTATTGGCGGATACAAATTTTGCATAAAATAGAATTTTGTTTTACTGAAATCTATTGTAAGCTGAAAACGTAATTGCCCCACCAAAATATTATCTAGGCTTTTTAGCATGTTGCAGTGTTTTGAAAATCCATATGTAATTTTCCTCCAAAAACCAATCCACCCGCCTACCTAATAAAAAATTTAAATAATTCCAAACCAAGGACTATTATCATTCTGATAAACATAATAAAAAACCAAATAAGTCCTCTAAATTTCAGTTAAACGATTTATTTAACATACGTCAATATACAAAAAATTTCGAACTCTGTGAGAGCCACATTCTTCTGAAATACAAAATAATATACATAAGTAGACAAATACCTGAATAAATATATTAAACCATATATATGTTTAGATATGTAGAAAACTGTGTAAATACATACCTGAAGATACATCATGTAGATAACCAGCCGTTGAATAAGAAAGATAGCCAATTCAGACAAAAAGGGTAATATAAATACCACACTACGTTTCGGGATCCTTGTACCTTCAGTCAGGTGCTAAGAAGAGCCTAGATATTACCCTTTTTGTCTGAATTGGCTATCTGTCTTATTCATTATTTTCAATCAGACGTAATTTTTTTATTTCAACAAGCCGATTATATTGACGTAGGTTAAATATATATCATTTAAAGGAAATTGTTATTATGTCCAAATTCTATTTTACATATTAATCTAAAACATATTATCTGGACTAATTGTGATTGTAACAAAGGCACGTCGGGGAGGGGGGGGGGCTGCACAGGTAAATTACATCACTTCTTCACTAATAGATTGTAGAATTAAATATTTTTCGGGCTGACGTAAATAAATATCCGGGCAATGCTGAACACCCAACTATCTTCTACATAATAAAAAAAAAATGTATGTATGTTTGTATGTACGATAATCTGTATACAGATTTAAACGCGTGGACAAATTGCACAAAACATGGTACATATATTCTAAAAACACGAGAAATAGTACTGTGTGGTTGAGAAACCCCTAACATAAAGTGGAAAGAATTATAATTAAAAATGTGATAACTTTGTGTTAAATTACTGCGCGCGACCGTGACGTCACATAAAACGATTGCGCACGAAAGCGACGTTACTGCACAACAACAAAATAGTTTCATTGATCGGGCTGATTAAAATTAATGTAGCACTTGTTAGTATATATTTTACGTTTCTAAAGATGTTTCTTGTTCGGAAGAAATTCAGACTATGTGATGAAAATAAATTTCCAAACATTTTTAAGGGTCTAGTGTCTATGAGAAATCGAATTGAAAGACTATACCAAGTCCTTCTCTATAACAACGCCGCGAAAATTTCCTTTACCTCTTTGGAATGAAACAAAAACCGAAATTGAACGCATGCTCAAATTAGAACCAGTTGAGGAGGCTAAGGACTGGTGCCCTCCAATTGTAGTAGTTCCAAAAAAGAACAACCCACTGCGAATTTGCGTATATTACACAAGACTGAACGAGAACGTGAGAAGATCGTATTACCCCATTCCCCACATCGATTATACCATGGCGCAAATCAAGGGTGCATAATTTTTTCGAAGTTTGATGCCAATGGTGGCTTCTGGCAGATACCGATAAAAGAAAAATCTCAAATTTAACCATATTCCTAATACTTTTGGCAGATTTTTCTACAGCGTTATTGCAAACTACTCGCCGGTCATCACAACGTAAAAATTTAATTTAAATGTCACGATTGTTTGGTGCAAGAATCAGGCGGAACATAACCTGGTCTTAACTAAGCTACATAATGCTGGTATCACCCTGATTAGGGATAAATGTTATTCCTATGTCAAAAGTGTGACATTTTTGGGTCATGTTTTATCGTCAGATTGGATTTCTATAGACCCTTAGAAAGTAAAGGCTATTACCAACATGAATCAATCTTCAACGTTTTTTGGGAATAGTTAATTTCATAGGAAAATATATCACTAATCGTTCTCAGTTGTTGAAGCCTCTTCATGATTTACTTACTGAAAAGCACAGTCGGAATTGGGGAACACTTCAACAAGTCGCTTTTGATGGCATAAAGAAACTGCTAATTGAAGCACCACAATTAGCACTATACAGCACAGACAAACCGACAATGATATCGGCGGATTCTTCATCCTTCGGCGTTCTTCTACAGCTACAGGAAGATTCTAAGTGGCATACTATCTCCTATATATCGAGATCACTCGCATCCAGCGAGCAGAAATACTTAAACAATGAGCGAAAGGCTTGACCAGGTGTAGTGATAAATTAAAAGAATATATCATCGACAAGGACATCATCCTACATACTGATCACAAACCACTTGCATGCAAAACATTTGGACGTCTTGACTCCACGTCTTCAGCGCCTTCGTCTTAGAATGATACTTACAAAATAGTATACACACCAGGAAAATATCTCATACCTGCCGACTGTTTATCACGGAACCCTTTGAACAACACAGAATTATATGAACTGGAGGAGGAAATTTAAAGACATTCTACACTTCCAAACCACGAACAGAAACATAGAGCGAATTGCGGCAGCTCAGCAACAAGACCGGGTGTCCCGAGCGCTCGAAGCTTCCGGCAGAGTTGATTCCATACTACAGCGTAAAAGACGAAATCACAGTTGTTGGTAATATGCTGCTGAGGGTTAATAGACTTATAGTTCCAGCGGTGTTGCGTGAAGATTTTTTTAGATAGCGTGCATTTTGGTCACATGGGCGTGACAAAATATCGTCTCCGCGCTGCAAATAGCGTTGGGTGGCCGGGAATTTCACAGATCATTCAGAGGCTGGTGACCCTCTATCCCCATTGTACAAAGTACAGAAGTCAAAAACATGAACCCCTACTTCCAGACAAGATGCCCTTGCAGGCACGGGAACAGGCAAATTTGATCTCTTTAAAGAATATTGAAAATAGTTTATAACAATCACTATTATTTTTTAGATAGAAACGTTGAAAACATTGTCTGCTTCGGAAGTTATAACAAAATGTAAATCCACATTCTGTAACTTCGTCATTCCGCTGGTGGTCAGAACAGACAGAGACTCACAACTTAACCTAGTGGACAATTCTGAGATTCACAAATTCGCCACGGTATATAATTTCGTTTCGAGAACGAGCAGCGCACGCCATCATCAAAGCAACGGTTCCGCTGAGACTGCAGTCAAAATAGCGAAGCAAATTTTAAGAGAGAATGTAGACCCATATCTCTCTCTGCTGGCCTACAAAAACACGTCCTTTGAGAACGGCTACAGTCCGGCACAACTTATG
This sequence comes from Zhengitettix transpicula, assembly GCA_037074705.1. Lineage (NCBI taxonomy): Eukaryota > Metazoa > Arthropoda > Insecta > Orthoptera > Tetrigidae > Zhengitettix > Zhengitettix transpicula. The sequence goes on along the minus strand of CM073590.1, from coordinate 69,040,144 downwards.
ATGGGAAGAAGACTAAGAGACGTTTTACCCCAACTTCCAGAAACGTTAGACAACATTGCTCAAGTCCAGGAGAATGAAAAGAGATAGAGAAAAATACAAGTTGGACTACGACAGAAGACAAGGAACTATGAAACTTCAACTACTGAATACAGGCGATTCTGTCTGAGGGTCAAGACCTAAAGCTTCCGAATACCATTCAGAGAAAAACTGAAGAGCCATGGTCGTATTTTGTCACGACTGAGAAACAAGTGATTTGGCGAAACATGTAGTACCTTCTGCCATACTCGATACCTATAGTGGCAGAGCGGCGAGCCCTAGTTTATCTGCATTTACAGGTTTTCAGGCAATAAGAATCGCCACAGGAAAAACACCTTGAGTCCCTCCTCAGTCACTTGGGTCAGCGAGGAGGCCGTCTAGTCTTCAGCCACAGCTAGAGCGGACAGAGGCAACTGATAGTGCACCTCTTGTTGTGGCACCACCTCGACCTCAAGAACCTGACCTAACGAGGACAAGATCCGGACGTCAAGTTGGACTTCCACAGAGACTTAACATTTGAAGAGAGGATATTGTGATAGTGGTCCAGAGGAAATAAGACAGGAACGCCTTTGGTTTTTTATAAGATACGACACGGCTTAGTTTTTTGAAAAAAAAATCTTTGTACTGTTCTTGTCTGGAGTTTATTAATAACGGACTAGGAATATTACAATGATATAGATAGATAGATATATTTATTCACCATTAGCCCTCTAATGAGGAAATAGGATTCGTCACAAATGTACAGTAGATAAATTACATATAAACAGAATTAATATTAACAGGTTACACACACACACAAATTCATATCTGTTCACATTTGTCTAGTCACTACAATCATACACACTATCTTTAGGAAACACGCACACGACCCTAATCACTTCCTGGTAATCATCTCCTGTAGCTAGGTACAGAGGGATGTAGTTATGGATATTTACTAATACATAAAGCAGAGGCAGGAAAAACAGAACCAAAAGGGGAAAACTGGACAAACTATTTACATGTTTATAGCATATTCGGCAATTTTGTAGGCAAGGCAGTTCAGCGAATGTGAGACCGATTGAAAAATTCGTGTACGGAGTAATAAGTTCCATTTACAATAAAAGTTTTACACTCCTTCACGAATGAGTTGTAGTTTTTGATGTTCTTTACATGTTCAGAAAGGCTGTTAAATTGTGCGATACCGGAATAATGAACGCTAGACTCGTAAAGACTGAGGCTGAGAACTGAAAGGTTCTTCCATGATTGTCCCCGTTACTTGCAAAAAGGTTCATGTTGCGTTTAACAAATTTTAGTACTTCTAATATGTAAGCGCTAGGTAGAGTCAGAATATGAAGTCTTTTGAACAGCGGCCTGAAGCTTTCTCTAGCATCTGAACCTGATATAATTCTAATGGCTCGTTTTTTCAGTTTGAAAACATCCACACTACGAGAACAATTGCCCCAGTTGGCAATACCGTAACACATATGTGAATGAAAGTAGGCAAAATAGACTAGTGAAGCAGTTTTGGTATCAACTTGTTGCATCAATAGTCTCAATGAGTAACAAACAGAACTAAGTTTGCGCACAAGGCGATCAATGTGCAAGTTCCATTTTAATTTACTGTCGACCTGCAAACCGAGGAAAGTCGCATGATGTGAGAACTTATCCGTTACGATGTTGTTGGTTTCTGTTGTAAAACGAACTAACTTAGTTTTCTGTACATTGAGCGTTAATTTATTGGCGGCGAACCAAGTATTTAGGTTTCTAGATGCAGTCTCAATCTTCTCATTGAGATTATTTAAATCAATGTCCGTAATTAACAAATTAGTGTCATCTGCGTATAAGACAGATTTTATAGGTTCCATATATTCTGGAAGATCATTAACATACAAAAGAAAAAGCAGTGGACCTAATATTGAGCCCTGAGGCACGCCACAAGTAATGCCTGCCCATTCTTGCAAGTGCACCTCACCAGCTTTGTTTTTTAAGGCCACCTTCTGTTTCCGATTGTTGAGGTATGATTCAAAGAGTACCAAAGCGTTGCCTCTGATCCCATAATATTCTAATTTTTGGAGGAGTATGCTGTGATCTACAAGATCAAATGCCTATGAAAGATCAGCAAAAATTCCGGCTACTTTCAGTTTTTCTTCAAGGGAATTTTGTATACTTTGAATGAACTCGTACATAGCAGTGCTCGTGGATTTTTGTTTGAGGAAGCCATGTTGAGCGGGAGTTATTACTTTATACTTCGTCAAGAATTCAAGTAACTTTTTGTGTAGAATTCTTTCTAGTATTTTTGAAAATATCGGAAGTAGGGAAATTGGGCTGTAATTTGATGCGTCTCTGGGCGAACCCTTCTTGAAGATCGGAATAACTTTTGCAGCTTTAAGGGAGTCGGGAAAAATGCCGGTAGAAAGACACGCGTTGAATATAATTTGAAGGGGAGTAGCTACGACGTGGGCACAGTGATTCACAACTTTGCTTGAGATGTCATATATATCCGCAGATTGGGTACATTTTAACTTTCTTATTACGTTTATTTTTTAGATATTGGTAACAAGTTGAAGAAAAATGGAATTATGAACACTCGGCACGGCGTTTTGTAGCAGTTTATAAAAAGCACGACCTTCTGACGGCTTATTGTTAGAAAATTGATCCGACACATGAACAAAATATGAATTAAATATACCCGAAGCGTCTCTGTTGGTGAAAGTTTAATCGTTGTCGACAAGCTTTATATCTGTCGCGTTATAATTGTCTTTGCTGAGATATTTTTAATCACCTCCCAAGTTGCTTTCATTTTGTTATTTGAGTTTGCTATATACTCCGATGTACTTTTAGCAGCTACAAGCACTTTCCTGTAAATAGGTCTATAAGATACAACAGCTAGCAACAGCAGATACAAAATCAACCAAAGAGTATCTTGACTCATTTACGTTTTGTGGACTATTCGACCCCACAAAGGTACCGGTAGTATTTTTTATACATTTAAGTCCACCCCAGGTGGCGGGGGTCGAATTTATAAAACGTTCAGAAACGGCCGATATTTGCGTCGAATACATTTTTTCGTGGTTAATGAAATTGATAGTGTTTGGGGCAGAGAGATAGTAGTCGAATCAGGAGTTATGAACTTCATTGAGTTTAATAACTAGCCAGTTAAGTTGTACTTCAACTTCTAGGAACGGGGACGGAAGGGAAAAAGAAAGTTCCACGTGCAAACACATGGGGCAATTTCAAAACAAACACTGTGGATGAAAGACACGACCAAGGCCACAGGAAACGTGAGTGGAAATTTTAAAACATGCATAAATTGCCGAGTGTGTCGAATAAATACTTTTTGCAGTCAGTGATATAGACAGGATCGTCAAGATGTTATTTCTGACTCAATGCACCGGAAGTATTTTTGACGCTCTTAAAGTACAAATCATATTTTTTACTTTCGGCATCGAAAGTATTAATGCTAGTCTAAAGGTACCGGGAGGGGGATTAATGAAATTAGCTTTCCCTCTGCATATATGAGTTATCTCACTTCTTAACTAATAGATTAATGTAGAATTAAATACATTTTCGGCCTTGTATACGTAAGCTGGACGACGTCTACACCCGTTCAGAAAATTTGACGTAATTTCGTACACATGTTCCATTCGAAACTGAAAGAAACACCCCCAGGGGTGGTGGTTGAGGGTGGAAATTTTCAAACGGCCTATATTTGCGTGAGATAAATATTTTTCGATTGATAGTGTATCTATCAAAGTTTTTTGTATAGTTTCAACACCTTTCGGAATTGTAGGGGTGCGGGTAGTTGGGTGTTATATAAAAATTACGCTGAAACAGAAAACTTGGAAGCCGAATAGGAAATGTCGCTGAGTTTAATTATGACAATCAACTTCCCGTTTAACCCCCAGTGGCGGGGTTGAACGGGGGTCGAAATTTTTAAACTTGTTAAACGAACGTTATTTCCGTTGTATAAAGTTTTCGGAGTCAATGAGATTGATAATATATTTGATAGTATATATAAACGGCTCTTAGAAAATGCTACATTACTACTCCATTCCGTCGCTGGAGCTCCACTTTGCCGGATTATTCGAAAGCCATTATCTTGTAGGCGCTGAAAGACTTATCGAAGATGTTCCCTGTACTCCATCATGCGGATGCTACCAAAATGTCGTCCATGTATACAAAAAGGAACGGTATACCTTGCAACGCCGAATATATAAAACTACCTTTGAAATGTCTGCCCGGCGTTACGCAGTCCGAATATCATGATCGTATATTCGAATAGTCCTTCCTACGGACTGTCGCCTTAACGTGGCGGGGAGGTTAGCGGGCTCCGATGACCCGGAGAGCTATGCTGGCGGGAGTTTTACTCCTGGTAGGGCCATCCAAGCTAGACATGTCAAAGGATAGGAGACATACAAAGAACAGTCTACTGGTCCTCCAGGTTGGGGGATGATCATGGGGTTAACAAACCCATATCGGCAAAACTCTATTGTTACGAAACTCAAAGATAATAGCCGGATTGATGATACCGAGGAACGAACCATGCAAGGAAAAGTTAAAACGATGGGTGTTAGAAGATGTAGGAAACGAGCAGAGGACCGGAAATATTGGGCTATGATCGTTAGAGAGGTCAAGGTCCTACATGGACTGTAACGCCAAGGAGTAGTAGTAGTATATTCGAATAGTCCGAAAGGCGTGACAACTGCGGTCTTTGGTATGTATTTTGGTTCCATACATATCTAATGATACGCTTTAATGTAAATTGTGTGCAGATTTGTAAAAATTCGGTATTGGGTACTGGTCCGGAACGGTTACAGCATTCAATCGTTTGTATTCGTGCCATATGTAAGGGCCTCGACCACAGACTACGGGAAGGACAACAATTCCCGCTTTGCATATTTAAATTTGTCGGATGCTAACCGACGCACTCGCTAGAAGAGCAGAGGCCCAACTGTTAAAAGATGGTGATATATGGTACGTTGTTGTACTACACGCGGTTAAACAGACGTAGTCACAGCGGGAAACTGCTGTAGGACACTTGTATAACGAGCCTCATCCGAGAGTACAGTACTGATTGAGGGCCCAGACATTATCGTATAACTACTTTCATATGAGGTCATCCAGCAGGATGACGTAAGGGTCTGTGCCAATGATTGCTTATCCACGTCAGCTATGAGGAATCGCCATCTAAAACTGCTAAGTGGACCGAGATTTAATTCCAGGAATATTGCACCGTACGTGTTTGTGATCACACCGTTGGCTGCGTACAATTTTGTATCCGACTCGCCTTGGCAGTTGAGCCATAACACTGGAAATGTCTGCGCCCGCGCCAATGAGAAATGGAAGTGACAATTCAAAACATACCGCAAATGTATGTCACTGAGATGTGGTCACACTGAAGTCAGTCCTGCGCGGCCACATATTCCTGCCTATCAGACGACATTGCAATGTTATTCAGATCTTTAAATCTATAAAACTTAATCAAAGATCCTACATGAATTACTGACTTCCAAATCCCTTATTGATGATTTCTTCTTAAATACATATTTTTCTCTATACTATTATAAACACTCAAATTGTTTACCAGATAACTGCCTACTCTTTCAAAAGGTTCTTAACAGAAAAAAAATCAATACATCAACATACAAAAACATAATTCACAATTAAACATGGCTCAATGTTTACAGTAATTCATGTATCTCTCTCTCTCTCTCTCTCTCTCTCTCTCTCTATATATATATATATATATATATATATATATATATATATATTGTAATAATTAAAAGAAATCTTTGATAATAAACAAATATTTGGACTCGCGTGGTCAACGGCAGAAGGCACGCATGGTAGACATAAGGAGATAATGATAGCTTAATTCAGCGACAGATGGTAAATTAAAAGAGGGTGAGTTAAATGTGTTTACGCCCGGCTGTAGTGTCGTGAGCAGATTTGCACACGAACTCTTGAGTGCAACTGAACTCTGGAGGGAGAAGCTTAAGTGCACACGAACTCTCTCTTGGTACGTCTGAACTTTGTAGGGAAGTGTGAAAAGGCGGTACCGATGCGTAGTTTGGACTCGAATTAACGGCGGCAGAATGGACACGACTGGTAAATAATGACGAGGTAATGGAGGATAATTGAGAGACAGATGGCAAATTAGACGAGGGTGTGGGGAGAAATGCACACGTCTTCGTTGTAAAGTGCGCAGAAGGATGGAAATATTAGGCGTCGTAAGAGATCATCAGTCAGTCGTCAGGAGAGAGCGTTGATGGAGGTCCTCTGGACCGGATAGTGGGCCAAGTTAGGTGGCCGAAATACATAGGAGTTTCGTTCAGTCATCAGTTGGTTAGCAACGGTCGTCGGTTGTGGCCAAGTTAGGTGGCGGAGATAAATCAATCAGTCAACAGGAGAGATAATCGGTGGACATTAGGCAGAGTTAGGTGGCCGAAATAAATCAGTAAATTGTTTGGAGGAATTCTTCGTGAGAGTAAGGTCATCATGGAGAGGTGGCTGTGGAAGTGTAAAGTGTGAGCGCGACTTGGTGCTCTTAATGCTTGTATGAAGTGAGTGCGTGCAAGTATGCGAGTGATCCAAATTGCATGGAGTAAGAGAGAGATTGTAAATTCATTTTTTCAGTATTCATAGTTGTAAACTTTTAAGTAAAGGTATAATCGTCAGATTTCAGATTTGGTTATTGTATGTGTTTTTCTTTATTTCATTGTAAAAGTTGTGTAAGAAGTATTCGTTTTGTTAAAGACCCAGTAAACGACCCTGAGAAAGATTAAATTTCATTGTATAACATTAATTATTAACTGTTGTTAAACTTCATTAGATTATTTGTGTAATTGTAAATTGTGTCTTAATAAATAATAATTGTTTGTTTAAACTGGTAGTATTATTTGTGATTATTACAAGTTGGCGCCCAACATATAAGTATAAAAAGTAAATATTATAAATTGGTGTCCTCAACGTGGGGCCCATTTTACCCTGTTTTAAATAAAAAGGGTGTTTATTACAATATATATAAATGAATGTCTGCCCCCCCCCCCCAACCCCTATGGACTCCTACACCATTCATCGGATTGCGGTGAAACTTGGCGAGTTCGCACCTCCGCGAATGTTTCTGTCGGGTTTTCAAAGCGTTAGGAAACTCCCAAGGGGTGAAATTTAAAAACATGCTTAAACGGCCAATATTAGCGTCCATTACTTTTCAGGGTTTATGTGATTAATAGTTTCTATCCACATGTTTTTAGTGTATAATTTCATACCCTTAAAACAGTAGTAAGGGAGGGGGAGGAGAAGCACTTAATAAAAATAACTCGAAACAACAGAGATTGGTGTCAAATCAACCTTACAGATTTCAATGATTTTAATTCTGACATTCACTTTGTCAGTTACTTTATATTTCAGCCCCTAGATGTGGTAGTCGGTGAAAGGCCATTACAAAAAGTAATGAGTACACAATTTAGACTAGTATCTGAGGCTATGGAAGTCACTATTTAATTCTACCCGGACAATGCCAGCACTCAACTAGTCAAAAATGAACCCAATACATTTCTTGATATTGTTCCTTATTATTTAAATACCGATTTTTCTTCAAAATGAGTATGAATCCAGTCTACCAGCATTCCTCATGATAAAGGTCAGATAACAACAAGAATGCTAATGTCATGTCAAAGGAAGAAAGAACATATCATTAAATATATATATATATATATATATATATATATATATATATATATATATATAAAAAGCCCCAATGGCATAGTTACTTCAAAATACATAAAAAGCAATTAACAAAAGTAATATGTACATCAAAGAAACTCTACAAACTGATTATTCAAAACTCAATAAAATTAAAGCCATTAGGAAAATTGTGAAAAGGACAAGCACAAACCAATAACTACCCACTACCTAATACACAATGCAAATTAAATTACAGCCCTTAGGATATCAGTGATATAATCATTTCTCTGATAGTATTTATAAATTGTCTCACAAAATATCAACATCAACTGTGTCTTTCACAATTACACACAAAATTTCTGATAAATCACAATGTTTTACACCAGTGTTGCCAAAGGATCTATTAAAACATCAACAGTAAGTCAATCTCTACGACAGCTCATAATGAGTTCATACAAGATGTTGTTAGCAAACATATTGGATGTCATATTGTAGCACCTTTATATCTTCAATGACTGACTATCAACTGGTGAATTTTTATGCAATTTAAACTTTCCAAAGATCAGTGGTCACCTCTGCAAATGTGTTATGTGCAACAGCACATAAATTAATTTAGTAAGAATTAATATTTCTTAATTTCAAAAACTTTCATAATAATTGTGTTTTTAACAGTGAGAACATCTGCTTCAATATCGAAGACTTTACACTGCCTGCCTTGTGTCACATGCACTACCACTAAAGCAGCCAACTTACACATGAGTGCTACAAGATTCTGAGCAGAATTTCTGTCTGGAATGACAAATGCACAAGCACAGAATACCTTTTACACCCTGCACCACCTGTAAAGCTTTACAAACACACTCTTTTTTGAGCTACAAATTTGACAGCTCTTGGCCCCCAAACAGAGCCCCGACTTACTATGAAACAGAAAGGCATCCACATCTGTCAGCATAAGATAAAAATTAAATTAAATTTGACCTATTCAGTAATTATAAATCTTGAATAATAAAGTTAGCCAATTCAGACAAAAAAGTGATAATATAAATAACACAAGTTTCTGGTATCCTTGTCACATTCCTCAAAAGCTTTTTAATTTTGTCAACTGACAAGTGTAGTTGTGTTGCTATAGGCTCTTCTTCACACCAGAGAAAAGGGACAAGGAACCCAAAAACATTTTGCCATATTTATATTATCACTTTTTTGTTTGAATTGGCTAACTTTCTTATTTATTATTTTCAATCAGACAAATTTTTTCATTTTAATTATAAATATTATTTTAAATTAGTTTATATTTTCAAAATACAAATAATACTTGTTCTTTTTAGGTAATCCTAACAAAAATCTCAATCAAAGGTCATTTTTAAGGAAAACCACATATAAGAGTGCAGACATCTACTGCACAACCCTACATACAACACTGCTCAGAGGCCGATTCCTAAAAATTAACTTTGTTTAAAATATATACAGAGGAAAAATACTTTCATGTTAGAAATACATGTCAATTTGGTGTTAAATTATTCTGCTGTAAAAATTAAACACTATTGAAAATTATGTAGACAAAATCAGAAATATAGCAAATTACGTGTCTGGTCAGAGTATTGGTAGCACTATAACTGATATAGTATTAATATTTAAAATATTTATCCTTGTAAAAATGGTTGCTTGGGGTGATTTAGCACATAAAAAGCTCTCTGTCAATGATCACTATTCAAAATTAGACAATATAAAACTAGGAAATGTGCTGTTAAAACAACTAATCAATCACTAAATTCTTGGGTATTTGGAAAGTCTTTTCTATTAATAAAATTGTGATTGGTTCAGTCTATTCACATACACAAAATGCATAACAATATGCACTTAAAACTTTCAAATGCTTAAAACATGCTAAACTGGGATAATTTATATTAGAGGATCATTATGTATCAAACTACCAGTTGAAATAAAGGTACAGCTATTTAGATTCATTTAGACTGTAAAGAAATTATGCAAAAACTCTGTTTCTACTCCATACACAAGTATTTGAAGGGCAACCTCCATTAACTTTAATGGTGACTGTATGTCTTTACTTAACTGCATATTTAATTATGTTGTCCTTTTAGTTTACTTTAAAATTATTATAATTTTCATTTTTTTATATTCAATGTGCAATATGGCTATAAATTTATTACACTACTTGTTTAGTTCTATTCTTGTATCTGAAGATACAGTCACATTTTGTAGATTTGCATCACCATTCTAAGTTGTTACTTCATTAGGTCACCAATTCAGTGTTTGTCTTGGTTGCTCTTACGGCTTATGAAAAATATTTCATTGGTTGTAAATGAAGGACCAGTTTCCCACAGAGTAGAATTTAGTAGCTACACTGATTTCACAGAGACCTTTCAAATGAAAGTGTTGTATCACATCAATGACCAATTTATTCTATATATTCAAATTCACTGGGAGCAATCACTTTGTCTATCGACTACCAAACCGACACTACACAATGTATAGTCTTCAAACTTAAACTTTATAAGATTGGTACTTTAGGTCACTTGTGTGTTTAAAATACCAACCTTCCATCTATACATTAGGTTGGATACTTATGGGACTACCCTTTTAATTAAATGAAGCAGACAATTCTCAGACAATTTTAAGTGATAAAATAAATACAACTAATTATTTCTGCAATCATTTTTGCTTTCTTGTAGTGTGTCATTCTTGTGACTCATGTGATTTTGAATCACCTGACAAAAGGAACAATGATTGAAACAATATTTTGTGGTATTTATTTGATCACATAATGATTGGCTGCTTCATCTAATTAAAGTTATATAATAAATATTTTAACTTTTCTAAAGAAATTTTAAAATATATTCAATAACTATGAACATAAATATTTTTATTTTAGCAATCAAATAAAGGTTTGATGTATTTAAATAAACAACTACATAAACATGAATATATAATCCATGATTCTTTAATTATATATAAATGACCGAAATCATCACTTCTTTGTTTCAGTACTATCACTTGATTTTACATTTACTACTTCTGTTGAATCTCTAAAGTTTGGAAACTGTTCCCATGGTGCAGATAATTCAAAACGCCGGAATTCTTGAGCTAGTTCAAGAGGTTCAACTACAACTCTCTTTTTCTCATCATCATATCGAACCTGAAAATATTATTTATTCCAAATAATACAGCAACTTAAGCAGTTTTAATTGAACAACTAATTTAAGTAAAAAATAAAACCAAAATAACAAAAAACATAATAAAATTCTGAAAATATCACGGCTCCTTAATAGCAACAGATTTTACCAAAATGCTGCATATTAATTTAGAATTACAGGACATAATAATTTGCAACAACATAGAATAAATGATTCCATGATGAGATACACTGATCAAAATGATTATTACCTTTTGAAATACAGATATACCTAACATAAGAGACAGCAAAATGAAACCTGTAAATTATTTCCATATTTATTATGTCCAAAATAAAATGAATAATACATTACAATAATAAAAATATAATTGAAACTTACTTCTACATAGCCACTCAATGGAAAATCTTTGCGAAATGGATGGCCTTCAAATCCATAATCAGTGAGAATACGTCGTAAATCAGGATGATTGACAAAAAATACTCCAAACATATCCCAGACTTCACGTTCAAACCAGTTTGCAGCCTTGAATACATCATAAGCAGAATTCAATGGTGTCAATTCGTCAGTGTATGTCTTCACACGAATACGAGAATTATACCTCAAAGAAAGTAAGTTGTAAACAACCTGTGAAAGTTTATGTATTAGTTATGGATAAATGTATTAACTTCTACAGTTAAAATAATTACTAACGATATATATCTGACTACTTAAGAGTAAATTATAAATAAGATTCATAATTGAAAAAATAACTTTTTGTCACTATTTGTGACCTCTTCAGGTATATGAAGTTTTACATACAAAACAAACATAATACAATAATTAATCAATCATTTTATGATATACTTATTTGATAATATAATGATATAAATTTTAGTGGATTTACAATTTTTGATAGTCAGGAACTTATTTCCTTAACTTCTGTGGTCGAAAATCACAATGTTGACGTGAACAACCAGTAAAAACTCGGCTATATTGTTGAGTGTGGTTTACAATAGAACAATTTAAAATTATTCCAGTATATCAATTAAAGAATTATAAAAGCAAAGTGTCATAAATTTTATTCAAATTATTTGTGTCATTTTTTATACTAATTGTAGTTTTTTTTTATTTATTATTGATTTATTTAGACAATTTAGCTAATTATAAATGCTACAATACAGTTATATTTACCTAAAACTATTTTTTCTCTAACAATAAGTTTAAAATAATACATTTAAACTATTCATATTCTTAGCTGGTATTGGTACCTCATTATGTAATAATTACACTGCTAAACTTTTGACTTTTTAGTACTTCTTTAGATTTAAATGCTAAATTTAAAAAAAATCCCTACCCCTGGTCCGTATTATGATTGGGACTTGGTACTTATAAAATATTTTTAGACAAAAATAAGGAAAACGCCATCATTGTTGCTGCAGCTGACCTTAATATAGATATTTATGAATTTAAGATTATATGACTTTAGTAAAAGAATATTCTTGACTTTAATTAGATTATCTTTATGGTACTAGGAGATAATTTGATAGCTTTATCTACCAGACTAAAAACCGTTGCTTTCTTTATTTTAAAAAAAAGGATAGTAGGAAATGTAATTGAGAACTCTACCAGAATATGTTGATTTTTGGTTATTAGAGATTGAAGACTTTCACAGTGAACGGAATTAGAAAAGGTTTCTCGGGTTTCCACCCGGGTTATCTCCATAAACAGTGACATTTTGATGGATAGGTCTTCCATCTTCTTCCAGGTTGAAGAGTTTTGGCTCTGTCCAGGTGCCTGTATTTAAACCCCATAGGAGCCCAGCATCCAGAGTGTCTCAATTGGTTGGTCATCTGGCTGCTAGTGCCCTTGGTGGGGGAAAGCATGCAACACCATGTTGTGTCCAGCAGAAGCTAATGGAACGCAGCAGATGTCAGGTTGTATCCTACCCATGGGTAAGCATTTGGCAGGCAGACCTGTGGTCCTCTCCCACGAATTTGGTTAATGATGGCTGTCCAGGCCGCACTAAGTTAAAAGCTTGCATCCCTGTTTATCAGCCAAGATTGGGTCCTCCTAATAGTGATGGACTCTAGGACAAAAGTATCCCAGTACACCCCATTGTATTTGAGTATCCCGGTCTCATCAAACAGAATTTTTGAACCACTGCCTTCATGCATGGAGCCCATATTAATTTCGTGTCTAAAACTAGGCCCAAGTATTGTACTTCTGTTGCTGTGATATTTATATATATATATATATAATTGCAATATTGGTATGGAAAGGCCAGAGAGATAGGTTGTGGCTTACCTGAAAGTGAAGTGCGATGTCGCCATGAGGAACTGAAGGTTGTTCTTCAAATTTTCAGAGGTTCTCAGCCTCCGTCTTCAGGAAGGAGTGTTACACCATTCCGTGCACCGGCCAGCTGCGGACTGCGGAGTTTTGACCATAGCACGGCCAGTAGCCCATAAACAATCAACACCCCGACCAAGCCACTAACTTTCTCTCCCAAGGGAAGGTTGTGGTATAGGAAAGGTCAGGATACAGATCATTCATACAAAGCATCCCATGTATACATGTATGCTTGAACATACAAATACACATAAACATGTACAGACACACACACATGTATGCATACTTATACATACATGAGCATGCTCATAACATACTCAAATGTTCTCGTGAAAGTGGGGATGGTACGTAGGAAGGGCACTATTTACAGGATGTTGAGTCCAGGGCTTTGCCTGGACTGCAAGACATGTTGGAAAAATAGTTCCCATAGATGGAGTTCTGCCTCTGATGAATCGGGGGGGGGGGGGGGTAGAGCTTTAAGGATGGTGAGTGTGAAGCATTGGTCGAAATTGTTTATGTTGTGGTTTTGGGCATGAGCAGCTACTGGGAATGGGATTTTAGATAGTTTGACAGTGCTGCAGTGGTTGGCTATACGTTCAGGGAGGGGTCTTTTGGTTGGCCTATATAGAAGGCAGGGAAGAGTCTGCAGTTAATTTGGTAGATGGTGTGGGAGGAGAGGCAGGTGATATTTTCTTTGATTTTGAATGTTTTAGTGTGATTATGAAAGGTTGTGGTGGGCTGTACCTACCACAAAGTTTGCAACCCGGCAAGGGTGGGCGGGAGGGAGTGTGGGTTTTGCACGGGTGGACAAGTAAATTTCGGAGGTTGGGTGGGCGTCAGAAGGCAACCCTTGGGCAGGTGGGGAGTATAGTGGGGAGTATAGTGGGGAGTATAGTGGGGAGGATGTTTTCAATTCAGGGTTAGATTGCAGTCCAGTGTATGCTAGGCAGAGAATATAATTGATATTTTGTAGTCCAGGGAAGTCGGTGGTTGTGAGGGGTGGACTACTTTTTTGTTTTGGTCAAGAGTGGGTGTGGGTGATTGGAGGTTTGACAGGGCCCGGGTTATCTGTTTTTGGAGGAGGTCGCTGGGATAGTTTCTATTGATGAAGGCGTTAAGGAACCGGTTGGTATAAGAGGCGAGGCTGTTCCAGGTGGAGCAAATATGTGCTCCCCTGAGGGTTAGACTATATGGGAGGGAGCGTTTTGTGTGGTGTGGGTGGCAACTAGTGAAGTGCAAATATTGAAGTGTGTTTGTAGGTTTGATGTGGACAGATGTGTTGATCGTGCCCCAGCAAATGTGTACGTCAATGTCTAGGAAGGTGACTTTGGTTGGGAAGTGGTTCCAGGTAATTTTAACAGGGTGTTTGGTGTTCAGTGTGTGGAGAAATTCGGATAGGGAGTCTGAGTGTGTGTATATATATATATATATATATATATATATATATATAGTAGAGGGAATGAAGTATTAGGAGCTTCCATTAAGGAATAAATACAATATTAAGAGAATGCATTAAGGAATTTGGTGACAAAGTCACATTCAAACTTGGATAGAAATAAATAGGAGGATTGCGCTTTATGTGAATTCATATGCTCAGGCGAAGAATTATGCAAATAGCAGAGAGAAGGATGGAAGAAGAAGGAAAGACTGAAAATATTTGACCCAGGCGGGACTTGAACCCACGTATTCTGCTCAGTACACAGACGCCTTAAACATCTTGGCCACCGGGTCAAGTTCCTGACCAGGCAAATATTTATTCCTTAATGGAAGCTCCTAATACATCATTCCCTCTACTCTATCCATTCCTCCACTAAAACTACTAATTGTCCACAATAAGACTGTCTATATTTGCAAATCAATCAACACGGACGTTTACCTGAATGTGAGAAGCTTTCATCACCCTGCACATAAACTAATGTGCTGACCATTTTATTGCACTAAGTCCTTACGATAGTACACACAAAAAACTACCAGGTGAATTATCCCATCTTAAGACCACATTTCTCACCAATGGATATACCAATGCACAATTTAACCGTGCACTCATCCCAAAAAGTAGCAAACAGACTAAGGGATTATATTATAAGACCGCCTATCTACCCTTTATGGGAACCACTACTGGAAAAATTGGTCACATTTTGGGCAAATACTGAATTAAGACTATTTTTAGACCACTTGTGAAAAAAAGAGTGTGTTTGAGCTTGGCTAGGGACAAGCAAGGACTCCAAACACTGGAGTTTACCAGATTCCATGTGAATGTGGCCTCTGATATGTTGGATGGAAGGTCAAGATGGTTACTAACAGGATTATGGAGCACCACAGGTCGCTAAGCCTACACCAAATAGCCAAGTCTACAGTGGCCGAGCACTGCCTCGATATGGGTCACACTATTCTACTTGATGAAACCAGGATAATTAAACACGCTGGGGCATACAGGGATAGTGTTGCCCTAGAGTCCATCACTATTAGGACCGTGCATTGACTGAAGAACAGGGACGCAGTCTGGACGTCCATCATTAACAGACTTTGTGCGAGTGCCTGCCAAATGCTAACCCACAGCTAGGACACAACTAGATGACTGCTGCAGAACATTAGCTTCTTAGCTAAACAACAGGGAGTGGCATGCCTTTCCCCCACCATGCACGCTCACGGCTCATACGACCAACCAATCGAGACACTACAGCTCTGGATACTGGGTACCTATAAAAACGGGTGTAAACCCGAGAAGCCTTTCTCAATTGGTTATTAATTTAATATTACAGACAGTTATCAAAATATATAAATACACTAATGGATTTCTTCTGTTCTATTTCATAAGCAAACTTTAAATTATTACAACAATGATTAACGATATTAAGTAAATAATTCCGTTTAAATTTTGGGAATAATGCAAAATATTTCTTCGACGTAACTATAATAACATATTGGTTTGAAGTCTAATTTGGACATACAAAAAGTTTCCAAATCTCTCATTACCACGTTGACAAAGAAAGGAGATTAAGGATTTCCCACTGGAGAACCATTGATTTGATGAAAAAATAAGTTATTTGAATTGAAATACACTTAATAATGTAATTGAGTTTTTACTGCACATTAACATTTAAATTGTGCACGTTGACCTTATCAGTCAAGAAAGTAAGTCTCTGCCTATCAAAATTTTTTAAGTCCACCAAAATTTATATTATTATGTTATCAAAAACCTATCAAAATTTTGTGCTGATAATTGTATTATGTTGATTCTTTTGTAGTGCATAAAGCTTTAAAAGGCTATATTTTTTTATAAAATATTTACTATACCTCAAAGCGATTCTCTCTGGTTGGAACATCCACACCTGCTATATCAGTCAAACTTGCAAATTGTGCATTGTGGTGGTCTTTCAAGAATTGAAGCACTGGAACAACTCCTTCTGGGACAATGAGGATTTCAAGTTCATCACCTGATGTCAATTGAACACGATGTACGTATTTAGGCAAGCATTCTGCTATGTATTGACCATACTCTGTCAAGTTAGATCGTTGGGTGGCGTCAAACTTTCGAACTGTAGCTATTTAAAAAAGAAACAGAAATGTCAGTTTAAATAAAGATAGAACCATTCAAAGTTATATATTTTTATAACAGCAAGAACACAGCATTAAAAATATAATGAAGAAAATCATTCACAGAAACAAGAAAAATCAAATTATAAATATATACAAAAACAAGACTATACTGTATAAATTGATTGTGGTTCATGAAGTAAAGACATTTAAAGAAACAGGCAGAGTTTGGTAGCAACACCTATATGTTTTACGCCCACCAAACCCTGCACCTTATGTCATAATGACCCGAATAAATAAATATGTAAAATGAAGGAATGTATTCAATGCAGATGAAAATATGTATTTCTTGGTTTTTATTATTCATTTTCAAAAGTGCTGCTGAAAGGAAGGAAATGTAATTGATAACACTATAATTAGAAGTTTGGTGTGGGAGTGGGTATGGCATCAGAGCTGCTACTAAACTCATCCACAGTCTATTTAAATATCTAAAATAATAAGTATTTTACGAAAAAAATTGATTGAAATTTAATATTGTATTAGGGTACAAGGGTTACTATGAAGTCTTAACTACGAACCACTACTTTTTATTGCAGATTTATATTCTCGAGAAACAATTACATTAATGTGCTTACAATAAGTTAATTGGGACATTTTGAGGAAATTATTTTGGCCTACTGAAGGACTACTTTTAAACCAAACAAGTTTTGTTTTAATTCTCTCTGGAACTCTTACAGCCAAACAGCTTATTAAATTAGAATTTTACAAATCAAGTAACAAAATTAACATCTTTTTAAAGGCAACAGCATAAAAATATAAATACGAAAAATATACGTCTGTTTTGAAAATAAATAATAAGATAAAATAGCCAAATACAGACAAAATAAGTGCTGTTATAAATACTACACAAAGTTTCTGCAAGCCTTGTATCTTTCTTGGCGTGCTAATAATATATTGGATGTTATTAACATTCTATCAATCATTCTTTTTATGGTTTCATGTTGTAATACTAAATATGGTAAAATTGTACTACTGCAAATCTTAATATAACCCATAGTTATCTACCAAAAAAATAATAGTTCACAGTTCTAATAAATAAACATTGTGACATGATGAACTTACGTCTAGTTTCAGATGCTTCCCCGTGTTTTGATCTCAGTTGAGTGCAATATCCACCAGCGATACCTATAAAGAAAAATTTATTATTGACCTGCCATATATATATATAACACATATTAGCGGAAATATTAAATTATGTGGTAAATAATTAGGAATGTTTTTCTTTACAACCATACCCGACTTCTTGTTAGAAGCTTTTAAATTTCTAATAAGTCCTCGCAACACAGCAGAAGCCATATTCCAAAACTAAGTTCAAGTAGCTGTAACATACAAATTCTATAATATCTTTGTGAAAAAAGTACACTTTATCTATAATACACAAATATTTTCTCTGCAAGATACAAATATATATTCCAAGAATACTAACAATATGAAAATTCTAATAAAGTCATTAAAATATTTTAAGCATATTTAATTCACAAATACATGATTATGGCGTAATTTTATAATAATTTTTAGCATTTTAATATCAGTAATTTTATTCAGTATTGATAATATTCTTTCAAATGCCAATATTTCCGATTTGCAATATTTAAAGACGTAAAATAATTTGACACTTTATTTGCTCAAAATCTTAAAATCCGGATGGGGGATCGTCAGTACAGAAAAAAATACGTATATTTTTATAAATTAAAGTAATAACCTTCAATTACTAAAACGATTCATAGCAATTATAATTCCAAAAATTCTTTAAATTGTAATGAGAAGTCAATTTTGTTTTTTATTTTTAAAAAATACCTGTAGTTGTAGTTGTCATAACTGTTGCAACCTATTCAGTCTGTGTCCCAGTTTGCATATGAATACATTCAATCACATTCTTCTTCTTGTATAGTGTTCATATAATTGATCCCTTCTTGTATATTCTTTCGTTTTATTAATATTTAAGTAACATTAAATGTTGTGTTCTTTTGACTGTGATAAAGCTCGTGCTTTTGCAAGACACCTAACGAAAGTTTTCGCTCCATTTGACTCTCAAACTACCGCATTTGTATTCTTGACTTCACTTGTTTTAAAGTGTTTGATCGGTAGATAGACTTGAAATGGTGCTTCAAGGTCTTGATAAATTTCTTTCTCCACTTCTGCGGTAGTTTGAGAGTCAAATGGAGTAAAAACTATCGTTAGGTGTTTTGCAGAAGCACAAGCTTTATTAGTATTATTTGTTTACATTAATGGCCGAATCATTGGAACGAAAATGCAACATTTCGTTCATCAATCTGGAATAATATTCCCATTCTTCATCGACAAGTTTTACATAATACTAATCGAAATTGTGCTGCGTGAAATAATTATGCTTTGTAAGCCATGTACTTAATATAATATTTAGTCTGAGATAAAAGTCTATTTTTTAAACTTTATTTAGCAGGGTCTGCAAGTAAAATACAATTCACTGCTATGGTATAATAAGAAATCATATGGCTAAGAGTATTTGGAGAGAGGGTTATGTGAAATATATTTTCACACCTCTGGCTTATTACATTGGGTTCTGGTATTTACAGGTCGACAATTATTTGTGTAAGTCTTGTGGAAGCTTTCGTTTGAATCTTTAATGGGAGTTTTTTTTGGTCCTAGGATTAATTACTTTGCACTTTTAAACTTCACTATATTTTTGAAAAGTTACAGCTTAGGCTGTGGATGTAGTTTGCTTTAAATAGAACCTTTAATTCTTGGTGTATTCGCTGGTTCGTATGAGCAATACGTAGCAGTTTATTCTGTATGGTTTGAAGTTTCTTGAACGTAGTTGTAGGTGCGATGCTCCAAGCTGGGCAGGCGTATGTAAGAATGGGTCGGAGAATCGATTTATAAATTAGGAGCGAGGATTCAACTCGAAGATGAGATTTTCTGTTGATCAGGGGGTTGAGCAGAGAGTCTTGCGTAGCACTCATTTAGTTTTTTTATGAATGTGTTATCTCCAGTTGAGTTTTGCATATAGGTGGCCTCCTAGATACTTTATCGCTGAGTCCTTTGGATACCATGATATTTCATTATTGTGCAGTCGGAGTGTTGGTAGTTGAGTGTAACGCTTGAGTGTGAACATCTTTGCTTGGCATTTAGTAGAGTTGATTTTTATTTTCCATTTTTTATATTAATCACACGATACATTAATTGCATTCTGAAAGTGATGAGCTGTAGTTGTGAAATTCAGCTAGGGTGGTTTCTATTTCGGTAGCAAGTACAGGTTCGTCTTCGTCTGCTTTTGTTGTTAACACGTTTTTCAGGTGCGTGGCCAATATTTCTGTTTTTTTCTTTTTGTGTTGAATATATCGTGTTGTTGAGTATTAGTGGGTAGATGATGCTAGGTTGTCTCAGGAGCCTCTTGGTTGCCTTCCACATTGTTGAGTCGCCTGGATGTATTTCTTCTATGTAGTGAGGGAAAATAGCACATTTTAAAATAATAATAATAATATTAATTGCAAGATTGATATGGTACCAAGTACAATGGTTGAGGTCATAATTTAATAATAACAAAACAGTAATGACAATATTAATATTAAAATTGAACATGATAATATTATACTCAGTACATAACTTACAAAGCATAGTTATTTCACGCAGCATAATTTCGATTAGCATTATGTAAAACTTGTCGATGAAGAATGAGAATATTATTCTAGATTGATGAACGATATGTTGCATTTTGGTTCCAATGATTCGGTCATTAACGTAAACAAATGATACTAATAATTTAAATAGAATTTATTATTCCCTATTGTTCTAATCCATTTATTGTATTTAAAATGATTTTATTTCCATTTTTACTTTAAACTTAACAATGCTCTCAACAGCTGTAAACATAACAGAATTTTCGCCTGCAATGTGTGGGCAAATCGCATCTAAGAAATTTATGTCCACTATAATTCATTTAATTAATTGTAAGTAATGTTCAATAAATTTTTAATTAATTGTATTATAAATTATCATGTTTGTAAAATCTTGCTTTGTTGGAATTTTTGAAACACTTATTAGGAAATTAGATCATTTAATTGACTTTACAGTACTTGAAGAGGTCTTAATAAATTAGAGATGAAACTTTGGAATGCTTTTTTAATTTCAATGTTTAAAAATTGAAATTAATAATAAATTTTTAACTAAACAGGTTCATGTTTTTATTTATTTAAGGACGTCAGATAAATATAACCCTTAAAAGATTTGTATCTTAATTGATCATTTATAAAGCATATTTATTAAATGAATCACTACCAATTGGAACAGTTTCCAAATTATAGATAGAGATAGAAATGATAAATCCAGATAACTTTCAGAAATGTTATACATGAAACTTGTATTACATTCACTTAATGTTACAACCAAGACTGATTAATTCCGAAATAAAGTTGTCTTTACGGATCCATATACCTGAGCGTTGAGTGATCAGGATTTCGGAATGGCCCGCGGGTTGGTGGGGGGACGGAGGTTGACCGCTCACGCCACGTAAGGGATGGTCAGAAGGGATTTGAAATGGGGGTTGCGGAAAGCTAGAGGAAGGTAGCCATGCTGCAGTTCAATGATCCTACCCAGAAATTGGCTAAAAGTGATGCTGGAGAAACCCTAGAAAACCTGCATCAGGTAGGTCGGGCTGTAGGTACCTGTGTCCCGCCTTTCCGATGGCGGGAGAAGGTTTGCTGTACGTACGCAGCATTCCCTTCTCCGTGTCTCGTCCAGTTTCGACTATTCCAATGGGAATAGCGAACAACTCTTAACGTATGCCCAACGTCTTTGCCCCAAGGATCATACACCTTTCAAAACAAACTAAGGTGCCTTGCGTTGTAGTTCAAAATTAGAGAAAGAAGAAGGCACCCTCAAAAGTAGCCCCCTCCGTCTCTCCTAAAAGGTTCCGCCTGTGAGAGCTAACAACACTTCTCACACGCTTCAGATTGATAGAACTAAAAATATCAGTAAAATATATGGTATTCTGTACATCAATAACATGAAAATAAGGAATGGTAGACCTATATCGCAACGTAAACGTTGGCCTGAGCTTCGAGCTACTGGGCTACAAGCCTGTAGCGTGATGGTTTTATAATTAATATATGGTAATACTCAAAATCATAGAATTATAAAAATGTCACTACGTTACAACCAAATTGCATCTTTATTTTTTTAAAAAAATTCCACAGCTTCAATTATAATCATATCCTCAGAACAGCTTACTAGGCCTCTAATAATCATCAATAGAGTTACAAAAGAAATACAAATTAAATTTTACAATAACAATATTGTAGAAAAGAATCTAACAACAAAGAAGAGAAATTTGACAAATTTTGAGAAATCTGACGGTAAATTATAATTACATTAAAGTTTACAAAATATAATTTCTACATACCATTTTATTTATTGCCGGTTTGGTACCGAATTGTGCACTCCAGTTTTTTTTATTTTAAAGAAAATATTTAATTAACAGGCCATACCACTGACTACTATATCATTTCAAAATTCAGGCGCCTCTCTAAGAACTATTCACAAACTTTCTTCTTTTATTGGCACTATAACCCCAATGTGAGTTTTGGCCTTATTAACAATTTTCTTCCATTCCGCCCTCTTCTGTGTCAGTCTCCGCTATCCTCTTACTTTCATGGTTTATATATGCTTCTCGATGTCATTGTAAAGAGTTAAGGGGGAGACCCCGGCAAGATGGGTAGATGATGTAACGCGTGTATTTTGGTGTTAATTTGCTTTGTCTTCGAAAGTGTTGTCTGCTGTAGTTTGGAGAATTGGAAATCGTGCATTGGCGGACGTATGCCAGGAGTAATTTTTGTGTCCTGTCTCGATTGTTGGCCTTAACATGACTGGAATTGTTGGCCATTGTTGACTACAGAACTGCGGCTTCGTGTTATAACTCTTGTACCAATAGAAGAATCAGCGAAACAATGGCATTTTCGACCAAGTTTTATAATAATAATAAAAGTAAAAAGAATGGGAGGGTATAATGGAGGGAACTTGAATATGAAAACTAAATGAGTGGAAGTATATTCACGTTGTTGATGAGCAAGAGATAAGCTTCTGAAACTTGGGATACACATACGTCAGCGGGCCAAAGCAACAGATTTTTTGTCATTTACCCGCGGGTCTGGCCTTTTGTGCATGTTCTAAAGGCGACGGATACATGCCACGGTTTTCATGAAATTATCTGTAAAATGTGATATTATAATATATATAATTTCAATGAGTGCCGGTGGTAAAAAAATATTTTTTTATAACTATAAGTTCAACTCGTGAAGGTCACCTTTAGGTAACTAGACCTTAGGCTCTGCAATTTAGCAATTATAACAATCTGACTTTATAATTAAATTAAATAATAAAAATAGAAGCCTATTAGTCAGAATAATTAAATTATGAAATTTAACACATAAGAAATATGAAACACGACGTTTCGTTTCTGATTGGGACCTCTTCGTGTGTATAATTGTTACATTATGCTCTCTAAACAAATAAATTCAGAAACAAAAGTATTACATACATTATAATTTACAAATACAATTATATATAAATATAATTTTTAGTCTTACTTACAATTTGTTATAAAAATAATTTAAGTTGACAAAATTTCTAATGTGTGGTTTGCGGCACAGCTCCTACGAGTATTCTTCAAATTGGTGAAAAACAATCGAAATACAAATTTCATATAATACAACAGATATATTATAAAAATAAAGAATCAAAAATTTTATGTGTCATTTTTAACATTAATAGCCGAAATATTAGATCTAATATGTAACATTTCACTCATCAATATGGCATAATATTTTCATTCTACGATATGTGGATTTTTGATACCAATTGGTTATTTTAAACTATGACGAAAACATTCAAAAATTAAAGTTTATTAACTGCTTTTGTCTCCACTAACAATTCCTCTTCTACCCTGTTCTCTACCGAAGCCAGTCTCCCTCGAGGCGCCATACTTTCTCCAATCCTCTTCAACATCTACTTCCACGACATCCCAACCCTTCATCAGAGAAACTCCCTATTCATACAATATGCAGACGACAGCGCCACCACACTTTCCAATCAAGATTTCTAGTCCTACTACCAACAATTTAAAGTATATCTCCCATTTCTAGACGATTGGTTTTTACGGCGGAGAATAACCCCAAATCCTTCTAAAACCGAACTTATCTACTTTACTCATAGGCATGACAAGAAAAAACGGTTCTTCAACCGCCCCTCAATTACATTTTGGGACGTCCTAGTATCTCCCTCACAGGAAGTCAGATGTCTTGACGTCCCATTAAATACTTCACTCAGTCTATCCAACCTAGTGCTGGGGACGATGCAGGAACGTGGGTCTTCGGACGTCGGTCACTCCTGTAACTTATGAGGTAGCATATACCTTCCTGGTCAGCGTGATATGCTGTTAAACATCTGACGTATGCCAAAAGGATCCCGATACATCCCTTGCACCACGCACACACACATACAAAATGTGTCTAGCAAAATTCTTCTATCAGGAAATTTAGCGTGACAAGCTACCGGATAAGGTAACGCCTTATTTTTCAACAAATTACATGGAACTAATACAAATCATTTTCTGTTTCAGGTATTTAGAACGCAAAGCTTACTATGTTAAATTCAGTTGTATAAATTAATATATTTTATAGTTTTCAGATTTTAATGTTATCTCTTCTAATCCAACATTCCACATCAACCGTCCTACTCGATGCAGGTTTTCTAGGCGTTTCCTGCATCACAGGCAAATGCCGACTAGGCCAACAAAATCGAAGCTACGGGGCCCTAATAAGCCGAAGTCGCGTTCCTACGTCTGCAATCTACTCTTCTCTCTAAGTAACAAAATGGATTCGCGGGGCGTAGCGCTTCTCGGGGGGGGGGGGGGGCCGAAACTTACTTCCAGGGCACCCTGCCTACACAGCCTAAAAACCTCCTATCACCTGCCTCAGGTCTGGTTGCTTGGTACGGGTCGTAAAACTAAATACATTTTGCCGAAGAGGAATCACAGCCCTATAACGGCTCCGGGATATTTTTATCGTGGTAAAATATTTGTATTATATAATATATATATATTGTAACAATTAAAAAAGAAGGATTTTTAAATGAATGAAAGATTATAAACTTTAACAAACAATAGATTTATTTTTAATACTTTAAAACAATTACACAATTTAAAAATATATCTCAGGGTCTCTACTGGGTTTGATAATGGCAAATAATTTTATTTCTCAAACACAAATTCCAATTTAAAATAGAAAAGATGTACTCATCAATTAACTAGGACGAAATTTACTTGCCAGCGAAGTTAAGCTAAAAAGAAGGATTCTAATTAATAAATTTTAATCAAAAGAATAAAACGAAATCTGACAGCTATCTTTTAATCAGGTTTACATACTTAGTTGTTTGTAAATTGTACTCACGGCTGCCCAGCATTCCAGGATACCTTTAATTGTCGAAGCACTATGACGGGTTTTTGCACTTCTTCTTAAACGCACAGATTCTAAATTAATATTTTTAGATCAAAACTCGGGAACCAGGTTGATCCTCCTTTCGTCTCTCTCTCGGTTGACTTCTGCTAATTCTGACGGCTATGTTCACAAGACTGTTTGTGCTTAGCAGGTTTCGTAGTTCTACTCGAGTGAATATTTCGTCTTGAGCAAAGTGTTCAGGGGCCAGTTGATTGGTATTTCTTGATTTCTCTCTGCAACTTTACTTTAAATATTTGAAATTGTCTTGTCTATTTCAACACGACCAATTTCTGTCGTGTCTGACTGCCAACTCAAACTTCTCAATATCTTCCTGCGACATGCATCTGACCAAGCTTTCCTGCTAACTAACTTACCGTCTCGCCATTTTGAGCGCGCATACGTCTTCCGACAAAGGAACAGTGCTTGGCTTTTCTATTGTTGCTATGTTCTGTACCGCCGTAAGAATAGATTTCTCAAACAATTTACATTTTCAAATTCACAAATTTAATGTCTTAATTAATTGGCATTACAATATATATATATATATATATATATATATATATATATATATATATTGTAATGCCTTGAAGGAAAGGCATTGTTGCCGATTGATGGGCTGGGCCGTCGGAAGCAAGGCACATGCAGGGTGGCCTGTCGCAAGATAAATCTGTTAAGACGGGCATTGTTTCTGATTAATGGCCTGGACAGGTCACTTGTTGACTTGGGATCGAGGGGCAGTTTGGGCGGTCTGAAGAATTTAGAACCGCGCACGTATGAGTGCGGGGGTGAGAATACAAGTGCTAAGTAATTACGGGTCCTGTCTCGATGTGACATGACAGAGGAGCTAGCAATTTGCTAAGGGACTGCATCTGCATAACGTAAATCTCGGGAGGAAACTGTCAACGGGCAGTTGCGACGTAGTTTTGGAACAAAGGAAAAGAGAAGGGACGGTGATATATAAAGAGAAGATATGATTTTTGGAAGTTAGTTGAGTTTTGGAGCTATGAGGTGGAGTTAGTTGAGTCTTGGAGTCAAGAGGGGAGTGAGAGTTGTGGAGGCGTACGGCGAGCACCGAGTATGGAGAAATTTTGCAGCCTGCGAGAGAAATAGCAAAATTATTCAACGATAAACATTTTTGTATGCAGAAGTTCAATCTGTTGTAATATCAAAATTTGACCACCGTCTTCGATGGTAGGAGACCAGGACACTGCATCCAGCGTCGAGTAGTTTCACCACGAGCAAGTGAGATGTCCTTCACGAACGGAGAAGCAGCTTTCATCAAACTAGGGATGGGCTTAACAGTGATTTCCGGGTAACGTATTACTCGGTAGCAGTGATTCGGGAATAACGTGTTCCAGTAACCGGTGATTTCAGTAACCGTTGATTTCATTAACCGGTAATTTCAGTAACCGGTGATTTCAGTAACTGCTGTTGTAACCTTCTTAACTGCGACAGTTCTATTATAGTCGCGCTTGTTTTAAAATTTTTATTGTTTCAAGGAACATAGTTTGAACATTGTTTAATCATCACAATATGAAATCATATTTCAATTCTAAGGAGAAGTAAGGAAATAAGGCAATGTAAATAAAAATAATTAATTAGGTAAATAATTAGCTAGGTAACAGACAAAAATAAGTGTAAAATAAATACAACACAACGTTGTGTGGTATTTACTTAGCAATTAGTTTTGTCTGTTAACTAGCTAATTATCTAATTAGAATAGTTTTGTAATATATTTCTAATAAAAATTAATACAATATACAATAAACCATTAAAATTGTAAACTTTTGTGCAGTTGTGTTTCTCTAGGCTCTTATTAGCACCTGACGAAAGGGACAAGGATTCCAGAAACATTGTGTGGTGTTTATATTACCATTTTTTGTCTGTGTTGGCTATCTTTCTTATTCATGAAATAAAAACTGCCGAGAAATTTTAAAGTAAAAAACTATTACCATTGGTTTCTCTCATTTCGCACTGGAAGTTAGTAGAAGTCAGAATTTTTCGCTTTAATGAATTATATAAATTCAATTCATATTTGGTTAATTATGATGTAAGTAACCATGTTAAATTAATATTTCTAATTTCGAAGTCAGCCTTTGTGGTTTTCATTATATTCATTTATAGATATATAGGCTCTTCCATCAATACTCCTTATTTTCGTTGTCTGATTTTTTAATGCAAATTAAGAGAAAAGTTTAGATACAACTTCGTGATTAGTAAAATCCAATGATCGAGAAATTCAAATAAATTGAATGTACGATCATTCATTCACATACCTTGACAGATTTTTTTAAACGTACCATATATTAAAAATGAATCAAAATAAATCTCATTGTGTTACAAGTAGTTGAATATACAATAATATTAATCCAGTTTCATTCCAATTGTTTTATTCGTTATCAGGGTCCATTATTTTACTGTCAAGTGCGTTATGGCTGATGAAGATTAATTTACTTTTGTACTTTGTTACATGTCTGCGGACTTTTTCTAATTTAGAAACGTAAACAAGAAATAAAGCGGGAAACTGGATGTAGTTTTTTGGCAAAATGAGTGGTCCGCTGTTCTTGTTCTCACCATGTCTATTGTTTTTATGGTGCACTTGCTGTATTTACGAAAATATTTAATATAATGCTTAGTGTATATCTGTAATGTATCTAGTTTATTCCATACAGAAAAGGATAAAAGGTCTCTTGCAGAATGAAATAATAGCGCCTGTCACTTTCACCCCGTGCTTGCAAATTTGGCGAAAAATCTCACATTTCCTCAGTCAGTTGCTAAGTGCCGCGATATAAGACTTTCTGAAATAGACTTAATTCAGTAGATTTATTTTTCTAAGAAGAGCTTCTTATTCTCATTTTTTCCCTGGATTCCGAGCCCGGTTAAACGCTATCTTAAAATCACTTCATCACCGGCCAAATCACGTTCTCAGCGACGTTACCAGAAGTAGCAGCGCGATTTACTCCATCACAGGCCGCCAGGGGCGGGCAGCGCTTTCTCGGTGACGAGTCACGGAATGTTAAGAGTGATTCAATCAGGTTTAGTAAAACGTTACCGAAGCAGTTCAAAAGCGTGATTTACTCCAACACTGGCCGCTAGGGGCGGGCAGCACACCATAACCTCCCAACCGGCTGTTGCCTCCTCCACAACGATCGCGAGTCGAAAAATGTTAAAAGTGATTCAATCACGCATACTTTCAGTAACACGTTACTGCGGTAGAAATTACTTTCCAGTAACACGTTATTTTTAACAGTGAAGTGTTTTCGACCCCATCACTATCGGGAAGGCGCGTTACATCATTTAACGTCCCCATAGATGCTGCGCCCGGGTACAGATGTCCCGACTTGCCCCCCACCCATTCAACCACGCCACTGTAAGCCAACTACTTTTTACGGCAATATTACTCTAAATCCAGCAACATTTTCGGCAATAAATACATTTGGTCCAGCAATATTTCATAATTAGCGACCTAATTATCGGGCCAGAATGAGGTATTTTTAACCCTCCATCTCTTACGGTTTAGGAGTTACAGGCGTTTTTATGTTTTTTGGTCAAATGTAAAAATTTAAAAATTAGTTAACTTTTCCACAGGTAGAGAGGGACCTGTCTGAACCCGAATGGGCTATTTTTAACCCTCTATCTCTTACGGTTTAGGAGTTACAAACGCTTTTTGGTTTTTTCGGCTAATTTTAAAAATCGAAAAAAGAGGTCTGAACCCTTATGGGCTATTTTTAACCCTCTGTCTCTTACGGTAAAGGAGTTACAGGCGTTTTTATGTTTCTTCGTCAAATGTAAAAATTTAAAAATTAGTTAACTTTTCCCCAGGTAGGGAGGGACCTGTCTGAACCCGAATGGGCTATTTTTAACCCTCTATCTCTTACGGTTTAGGAGTTACAAACGCTTTTTGGTTTTTTCGGCTAATTTTTAAAATCGAAAATAGAGGTCTGAACCCTTATGGGTTATTTTTAACCCTCTATCTCTTACGGTAAAGGAGTTACAGGCGTTTTTATGTTTCTTCGTCAAATGTAAATAATTAAAAATTAGTTAACTTTTCCACAGGTAGGGAGGGACCTGTGTGAACCCGAATGGGCTATTTTTAACCCTCTATCTCTTTCGGTTTAGGAGTTATAGGCACTTTTTGGTTTTTTCGGTTAATTTTATAAATCGTAAAATGATGTCGGAACCTGAAGGGGCTAATTTTTACCCTCTATCTCTTACGGTTTAGGACTTACAGGGTGTTTTTTAATTTTTTTTCCGTTAATTTAAAATATTTAAAAATCAGTTAACTTTTCCTGTCTGAACCCAAATAGGATATTTTTAACCCTCTATTTTTTTTAGGAGTTTCAGGCGCTTTTTTGTTTATTCGGTTTATTTTAAAAATCAAAAAATTATTTAACTTTTCCACAGGTAGGGACCTGTCTGAACCCGAATGGGCTATTTTTAACCCACTATCTCTTACGGTTTAGGAGTTACAGGCGTTTTTATGTTTTTTCGTCAAATGTTAAAAATTTTAGTTAACTTTTCCACAGGTAGGGACCTGTCGGAACCCGAAGGTGCTATTTTAAAGCCTGTATCTCTTACGGTTTAGGAGTTACAGACTTTGTTATGTTATTTCATCATATGTTAAAAAAATTTTAAAATTAGTTAGATTTTCCTCAGGTAAGGACCTGTTTCAACCCGAATGGAGTATTTTTAACCCTCTATCTCTTACGGTTTAGGAGTTACAGGCATTTTTTATGATTTTTCCGTTAATTTAAAAAATTTAATAATTATTTCACTTTTCCAAAGGGACCTGTCTAACCCGAATGGGCTATTTTTATCCTCTATTTTTTTAGGAGTTACAGGCGCTTTTTTGTTTTTTCGGTTTACTTTCAAAATTCAAAAAGTTTTGTGATTTTTACACTGGTAGGCACCTGTCTTAACCCGAATGGGCTATTTTTAACCCTTTATCTCTTATGGGTTAGGAGTTACAGGAGTTTTTTATGATTTTTCCGTTAATTTAAAAATTAGTTAACTTTTCCACAGGTAGGGACCTGTCTCAACCCGAATGGGCCATTTTTAACCCTCTTTTATCTTTTAGGAGTTACAGGCGTTTTTGTGTTTTTTTCGGTTTATTTTAAAAATCATAAAAATGAGGTGACTTTTACACAGGTAGGGACCTGTCTCAACCCGAACGGGCTATTATTAACCCTGTGTCTCTTATGGTTTAGAAGTTACAGGCGTGTTTATGTTTTTTCGTCAAATATAAAAATTAGTTAACCTTTCCACAGGTAGACAATAAGCTGTGTTATGAATTAATATCACAATTTGTTCTCTGGGTATAATTATTCATATGCCACTTATGAATTGGTTAAATGAGATAAATACTGAATTTATCAATGAAGTTTGCTCAAATCCTTTATTATGGGACGTGAGGTCGATTGACTATAGATGGAGATCACCAGGTGAAGAAAGATGGTTGGCAAGCGATAACCAACAAATTTTGTGTCAGTTGTGACAGTTTTTTTTCTAAATTCATTTAACCGTTCCATTAAAACCTATGCATACTTCTCGAACGATATGCGAAATTGAACAATTGGATACTCTGATTAAATACTTAAAATATTTTTAAGTCTCGAAGAATCGAAGGGTAATCGGTATTGCTTTCCTCATCACCGTGTCGTTTTTCTCAACCAAGGGCCCAATTTTTTAAGCAAATATTGAAACTCGCCCTTCGATTTTCTGGTGAAGTTTTTAAAAAAGAAATTGTCATGAATTATTCCGTTGCTTAAATTGTGAAGTGTTTTTCGTTTGTTTAAATAAGGTCGTATCCAGGTTCTTCTCTTATTCAATTACTTGAAATTTTTTAACACAATTAAGGCTGAGCTAATAAGGACTTCGTTTTTGGCCATTATTATTCAATATTACGGGTACATGGGAAATGCTTGGGCTACACTAAGGCGAAAAGTTCTCGAGATTTACACCCAATTAATACTAAAAGAAATATAAACGGTTTTCTTATATTATTACATACATTGTTATTTTAACTTATTATATTGCGAGAATACTACGAGTTCTGCCTCTTCCTCGTCTGCAAGATTATTAACTAATTCTAATAATTTTACTTTAAAAGTTCTTTGCCGTCTTATTGAGTTTTTCAATGACCGGCAGCAGCCCTTTAAAAAAATGCATATTATTTTCTACTGCAGTTTTTTATTTATTTAGTTACGGTTTAGGAGTTACAGGCGTTTTTATGTTTTTTCGTCAAATGTTAAAAATTTTAGTTAACTTTTCCACAGGTAGGGACCTGTCGGAACCCGAAGGTGCTATTTTAAAGCCTGTATCTCTTACGGTTTAGGAGTTACAGGCAAATGTTAAAAATTAGTTAACTTTTCCACATGTAGGGACCTATCTCAACCCGAATAGGCTATTTTAAACCCTGTATCTCTTACGGTTTAGGAGTTACAGACTTTGTTATGATATTTCATCAAATGTTAAAAATTTTTAAAATTAGTTAAATTTTCCTCAGATAGGGACCTGTTTCAACCCGAATGGAAATTGTGTCAAATTGTTAAAATGAGGTTGCCAATATCTTACTTGGCCCAATATCCAGGTGAATCTGCATTATTAATTTTCCACATCTGTTATTTAATTAAATTATATATCAAAATAAATATAATTTTGATGCAAACTTCCTAGTATTTCCCAGTTCCTTGGGGTTAAACGGCAAGTTGAATGTCATAATTAATCTCAGCGACATCCATAACCCCTGATTTGAGTCAAATCTTGGGTTGTATTCACATTATTTTCTTTTAATGTCCCTCCATTCCCACCCCTAAGGGTGCTACCTTCCCATGCCAAAAGGGGTTGACTTGACATTACACACAGAAAACATTAATAGAAATACTTCCAGTCTCTTTAACCCTGACAAATATTTACCTGATGCAAATATAGACCGTTTTGAGTATGTTTGAAAATTTCCACCCCTAGCCTCCTCTGTCCCTGTAGGTGGTAGACGTGTAGAACACATGTACAAAATTTGGAAAATTTGCTCCACAGATGTAGATGTGTATGCATAATGTACAAACATTACATACAAACACTCTATTTTATTTATTAGAAGAAGATATAATTCAATTTATTCCTTAAAGTTATTTTAATTTTAGGTCACAAAATTGTTATAAAGATTATTACATCATTACCTTCAAAACTTTTAATATGATTAACTTCTTAGTTACCAACATCACAAATAAAAGAAATATGCTTATTACAATAAAGACTAGTGTGTTTCACCTGATTGCAAAACATAATTAATTTATGCTAAACACATTTTAGCCATTCCTCATAATCTATTAAGTTGCATATGTTAGTATCACAAAGTATTTAGACAAAATTTTAATTTTGACTGTTTCACTTAAATTGTCTGGAAGCATATACTTCCATCCCTTTCTCTACTACCTCAAGTGATATGCCATCCTCAACTAGGATTGAAACAACACCATGTTGTTCAAGATCTCTAATATTTCTATGCTCATCATCAAAAAACAACATTTCTTGAAATTCTAAATGAGACTTTTTCTTTATTCTGGAAAAGATTAGAATATAACTAATAAATTGAAATAATTTATAACATGAATATTTTCATAAATTATTAATTCCTTGAATGAGCAATGAACATTATTTCTTATGGATAATACTAAATACAACTTTCATACAGACAAACTGTAAATAGAGAAAAAATAACTAAGAAAATTTTAGCTTAAAAAAGGCAACACAAATTGGTGTCTTTTTCTAATGGTTAAATACTTAAGACTGGAAATTAAACAAAGAACTTAAAATAAATCATCATTCAACTTATTAAGATTTTGTGTGTCGTGCTTCAAGTATTAGAAATGAAAATATAATAAGTCTGTTTTGAAATATAATAATAAGATAAAATATCCAAATTGAAGTGATGATATAAAATACAACACAACGTTTCTGGAAAACTTTCTTCACGTGCTTATAAAACACAAGAGTCAAGAGCGACACAAACACTCGATACAAGTTGAAAACCTCAAACGCAAAGCAAAACATGGTGACAATGGAAAAGCAGAAGGGCTAGCATAACAATAAGGGATCATAGCAATTGTTGAGTTTCATAGTATCTGTTTGTATGTTAATTGCTGTGATGTTGAATTTAATAAGAAGCATTTATGATATAATTCTAGAATGGTGTCAAAGTCTAAAATCTTAGCATTTCCCAATCAAATGAATGTTTGGAATTGATGATATGTTTGGAAAAGGAAGGAATAAGAAGGAAAGACTGTATATATTGCACATATCTCCGTAATTAAGAGATATCTGTGCATATTCTTTTTAAATGGGTCTGAGATTTATGGATATTATTCATAAATGAAGGAAATTTATTAAAATGGCCATTTCTTCAAACTTTAGTCAATCCAATGTAAAGAATTTACAAAAACACTGATAGTGAACATGAATAAGTAAAAGGTATATGAAACAAAATAAGAGTAAATTCAGATAGTTTTAAAGATATATATTTTAAATAAAATTTAAAGTTAGTGATATTAACAGAAGGAACATTAAACAGTTTCAAGTACAACTTACTCATTAAAGTGAGAAATTTTGCATCCGGGATATATTTCCTTGAACTGTATAAATCTATTCCAACCAAATAATTCTAAGGCCTGGTTTGCACCTCTAACTTCTGCAGTTCTTGAAGCAACACCTAGAATATATCCCTCTTCAGTGAGTTTTTCAAGTACATGAGGTACTTCTGGATAATGCGGAACAAGGTTGCCCCTTGAATCCACAACTTTGCCGTCCCTAAAAACAAATTAATTATAGCAAATATCCTAAAACATGTATATTTAGATAAATAGTTTATTTATTTACAAGTAGCTTATGGCTAATTAATTTACTATTTCAACCAATAATATAACAGTTTCATTAATTCTAAAAAAAAAATCCTTCAAACCAATTTCCCAAATTTTTCTTAAATTGTCCTTCCAACTTTCTAATATCATATGGTAATTTATTGTACATTATTAAAAAAATACAATCTTTTGGTTTCTACAACTATGGACCTGGTTTACATGAAAGGAACTTGCTTGTCTGATCTTATAGTTATGTACATAACTGTTTATTACCATTAAACATACTAAATAATCTGGTCTGTTTTCCAACCTAAAAATAAATGTTAGAAGATCCCTTTGTTCCTCCTTATCAGTAGTTAAATATCCTAGTTCTTTCCACATATTGTTTATGTGCTCATTACATCTTTTATTCAATACTACATAAAGATGATTTATGAAAAATTGGAGAATTAAGAGGAAAGCAATATCTGAAATGATTAAAAATGAAGATAAAAACATATGCTGGGAAAGTAAAGAGTTCAAAAGTACTAATCAGACCAATTGAGATCCAAAAGAAAATATGTAAGAAGAAATTGAACCCACAAAGAAATGTATGTATGTATGTATGTATATATATATATATATATATATATAGGGATATAGAACATGGAGGAATTGTAAATAAATGCAACAATAAGCACATTTAAAAAGTGAATACCTATGTGGTGAGAATTTCAAATATCAAGAATCCACAAATAAGGATTTATGGAATTGAAGAGAAGGTTGATGAAGAACTGATTAATTGTATAAGAAATCAAAACCCTGAAATTATCCAACTAGATCCAAAAATTAAGGTGAAAATTAATAAAAAAAAGTGAAGAACACATTTAGTGATAATTGCAGTAGATGCACAGACATTTAGTAGTGATGAAAGTGAGAAGGATGAGGTTAATATGGTAACACTGTAAGATAAATGAACATTTGGGGATATCTAGATGCATCAAATGCTATTTGTATGGCCACACAGGTAAAATATGTGTAAATGGAATCATACATTTAAAGTGTGATGGGAATCATGTATTCTAATAACAGACAAGAATACATTGTAAAATAAATACCACAAAAGCTTTTGAAATTTTGCAGTGTGTTATTACAGCTCTTGGATCACCTGATGAAATCAAAAAATCTGTAGAAATATTGTGTGGTATTAATTTAACACTTATTTTTGTCTGATATTTGGTTATTTTCTTTAACTAAATAGTATACATTAAAAGGACGTTTTATAATTTACAATTTCAAAATGATATATCTCAATCATACTAACTTATTTTTCTTTAGAGGCAATGAGACGTGCGTGTCTACCCAAAATGGCCAAAGCGTGTAATCTAGAAAAGTTTTGTTATAAATGTCATTTAATTACAAAACATTAAGCACCCCAAGTTAAATTGTTTACCCAAATCGAACACAATCAGCTTTGGCTTTTCTGCAGAATTTGCCATAGCTTTTAAATACTATTTATATTTATAACATCTTAAATTGGTGGGCATTAAAATTTTACAGAGAACACATAGGCTATCTATTAACTTAAGGCTATTTGCTTGCTGGACTCCGACCACTAGTTTTGACATACAAAGATATTAAAAAAGATACATTTTTGTCAATTTTATTAGGATCTCAATTTTAGAATAATACAATTAGATATAGGGCATGCATTTGGCACAGAGAAGGTTATAAAAAAGAAGTATAAACGTAGAAAAAGTTTAGAAGATACAAACAGCAACCTTACGCTAAGTAGCTACAATTTTAGTTCAGAAACATTGCAAACTTTCGTTGTTTATTATCATGGAGGAAGGAGATGATATCGATAGGTATAATTATCTGACAATAGGTGAATTAACAAATATTCATTTATTAAATTTTAATATTGATGTGGTTTAGAAATCATGCCAATCATTTTTAAAATTGTTACGATTTTTATTTATTAACATTGGAAAAAACTAGAATTATTTATTGTACTTTTTTCGCGACAAGAAGAATGTGATTACATAAAATTTGCAAATTCTTTCTACAGCGATACATGTTTCAGCTTAGCCGTGGCTTCGCAACATATTAGTCAAGAAAGAAGTTTGAAAAACAAAAAGGATTTGAGCTTAAAACACCAAAGCCTATTATAGTAATGTTATCGTCAATACAGCTCACTGGTCTAACAAACAGCTTCACAATACAAATTGGATATGCCATGAATCATCTTGATACTATAAATCCAGTACAGAAATTCCCATTTACTTTCGCATTGAGCACTGTATATTTATGCTACTGTGATTAATTTTGATATTGAAATGCTCTGCTCGAAAACTTGCCTTCACATTCATCTATTCTACCCCGGTTATTTTAAATTCAAATTATTTTCTGCTGCAAATGCTGAAATGAACAAACTTGAATTGTATGATGTTAAATCTAATGGTTGAATTTTATTGGCATTTGTAATGTGGCAAAAGTTATTCGTGCTTGTATTCAGTGTGTGTGCTCAATTGAGTGATTCCTCACTGCTGCCTAATTACAATAGTGTGGAAAAGTTTGGTCTCAGTATGTCACTGATAATTTGAATGGCAGAGCTGACTCACATGTGTTACAATAGGTAATTACATTATACAGAAACAATTCCTTATTTATACTTTCGCGTCAGCCAAGTCTTCAATTGATTTCCTGAATATGTTTATTATGTAGGTCTGAAATCTGTAAAATATCAGTACAGCCATACATACCTCTTAGTAAGGGAAAAGGTATGTATTGCTGAACCCTGAAAATTGTAAAACGTGCAACAAAATTTATCACCCAATTGCTTATCCTATGGCAGCTCCTTCTTGTCTCTTTCCATGTATTCTTTCGTCCACGAATTGAGAAACCAGCTGAGAATACTCTAACACAATCAATATTAATCTGAAAAACATACTAGACTATTGGATTTTGAAATGTAAGAAAGCTATTTTACCATCGAAATTCATTTTCTTCCGCTTCTTCTACATAATCAGAATCAATTTAAAAGCTCAAGGGGAAGTCAGTAGATTTGAAAACGAATTTAACTATCTTATGAATTTCCATACGTGAGAGTAAATATAAATTTAGTATTGTAGTAATATTTAAACTTTTAAATCTGATTTTTAAGTTAATCATATATATTCAAAGTTTTGGTTACAATGTCTAAATGAATATTTCCTTGACTTCTTTAAATTCTCAGATTATATCGAGATTTAACAAATTATTCTTATTTTGGGCACGAATAATTGTTAACATATAACATAAACTACAGAATAATTTCTTCCTTGAATCAATTCTCTTGTGTTTGATATTTCTCGAGTTTCCGTTACTATCTTTGATGTCGATAGATAAAAGGAAATCTTTGTTTCCGGCTGTAAACGATGCTTTTCAATCCGCCATTTCTCTTTCTCCTGTGAATGCTTGGCGTCTTGCGTGGAGCGGTTCGTATTAATTTATACTTTCTTACGGCTTTAGCTCATCTACGATGTTATTAAAACTGCTATTATTGTATTTATGTTCCGTTGTTTATTGATTTTAATTTGCTAGTCTTATATCTTCGTCTAATGGAGATTTATCTTAATAATACGATTAGTATCAAATTGATATAAACTTATTTGTGTTATACAACAGATGGCGAATACGGCTAATGAAATGAATATCAAGAATGAAGAGGATCAAGAAGTGAAACATAATCCGAATCATTCTGGACAAAATAATCATTCCGGCGGTGGTGGTGGCCGGGGCGAAGGACGAGGTTTCGAAGGGCGCGGAGGTGGCTATGGCGGCGGCGGAGGTGGAAGAGGACGATTTGGAAATCGCTCACGAGATGATGCTAGAGGGATGATGATGATGAGGAACCCTGACGTAAGTTATTATTAGTATATTGTCAATTCTGTTAGGCTTGTGAATGTAATTGTTCTTCATTACTCATTTTTATGTTATTGTATAGTTTACAGGGTAGTTACATTTATTTATCTGCAACTTAGCTTCTGAGCGGTATTTTAACTGTGTTTTCCATTTTCTTTTCAAAATGAGTAATTTACTTACAGAAATTGTCCATTATTTTCCTTTGATATGGAATAAAATGTTGAATAAATTTTTGGCCCAAACTCTGTTATTTTAGCTAACTTTACATCCTTTCAAGACTAGACTTATGTGCAGTAGCCTTTGTGCATATACACAACACTGAGTTTTAAGTTCCTATAACAAAGGGTCTTATCTGGGAGTCCATTACAGTCTTGAATTCCTTCCATTTGCATATAGAAAATAAGTTATGTCCTTTTTAAAAATATATTATGAGCACATTACGCTTCAATGCTGAACTGTTAAGAATGATATAAGAACTCATTTATTCTTGTAAACCCCTTATTGTTAAATTGTGCATAGTCTGGAAGAGTTGTGAGAAATATGCATGTGATGAAAAAGTATCTGTTTTTATTTTAATATAAGTTAAATAAATGGCTTTGAGTTAGATTTATAATTTTTTTTTGTTGCAAAAAAGTGTTAAATTTATGATGTTTTGTTCTCATTGAGGACATTTCAATGACTTTGTATATCATCCGTGTGTAAAATTTAAGAGGCAAGATTGTACTGTTACAATTTGTTGAGACAGACAAGACCGCCCAACCTTGCCCCTAAATTTGTATACAAAATTATAGTGACATCAGGCCCCAACCCTTCTCAACCACCTTCATGTCCTGCCTTCAGGAAAGGATGGCATCACATTCATAGATACACAGAATAGGTACTTTTCTGGATGAAGGTTCCTTCATTAACATTTGAAACCTTGTAAAATCTTGTGGTTAAGACTTGATTTTTAAGTGTTTAACAATGGAAATTGAATCTGGAATAGTTCTTGATCTGTGTATCAATGTGAAATCATTGATTCCTGCTTGGCGGTCTTGAAGCCAACCTACTACTCCATAATAAATATTAGCTAGTCCGGACAAATTTTATGGGCGAAAGACATTAGTCATGCAGTTGCAACATCATGATGATGTCACGTCTGATAAATGAACTGAACTTGTAACTAGTTCAGATCAAGTGACACAGTAAACCAGAACCCATATAAAATAAATTTTCTTGAATAACGCTTATCTTTGGAACACATTTTCCTTGCCACATTTGAAAGTCTGTCAAAAGCAGGTGAAATCAACCAATAAAAAATAATTAGTTGCCAACATATTTTATTTTTACACATGAATTTTCTAGTTATGTATGTATCTGGGAGTACTAGACGTTTTCGGCATTTTCAGAGGTTAACGATAAGTTAAATAATTTATTTGTTTATTGAGATATCAACTTGAAGTAAATACCATATTATTCTTGGTAAAGTCATTTAAATCATGATCAACCCCCAAAAAATGTTAATTTGTATGAAAATAACCTAAAACTTTGCTAGAAAAATGTTTCAATTAGAAAAAATTAAGAATTTGGTATTTTTTCTAAAGAAGGGATAACAGCACACCTTTAATATTTCTTCCCTTAGAAATATGATAGAGGAAAAGACTTTTGGTCTAGCATGATCACTCCTGTCCCTTGATTTCTCTACATTTATACCAATACATTGCTTGACTTCTCCAAAATCTTTCATGCTAAATTTGTCTCAATTTATTTTTTATTTCTAATTTATTTTTATTAGTGAAAATTAAGATATCATCCACCAACACAGCTATGTAAAGCATTTCAGAATCATTCACTAAATACTAGATACAAGGATTAATCTTTGATCTGTTCAATCCAATTTCAAGAAAAAACTGATGCAGCTTGAGATTCCATTTCCGGCTACTCTTCAGTCCAAATATGGATTTATGTAATGGACAAACTCTTTCACCTTCTGAATAATTTTCAGGTTGTAACATGTAAATTTCTTTGTCTATATCTCCCTGAAGAAATGCACTCACAGCATCCATCTGATCTATATCCATGTTGTACTTCACAGCTAGTGCAATTAAATAACGAATTGAAGTGTATCTTACCACTGGAGCATATACTTCATCATAATCATTTCCTTTTATTTGTGCACAACCCTTGATAACTAATCTTGCTTTAAAACCTACTATCTTTCTCATTAGTTTTAAAAATCCACTTGCACGGTAAGACACTTATTTTGTGGTACTTCTACTAATGACCATGTTTCATTTTTAATTAATGGATTGTATTCTTCAGCCATGGCTGACTTCCACTGGTCTGCATAGCTAGATGACAAAGCTTCATCCACAGTTTGAGGATCATTCAAATTAGACATCTGACTGAAAAAGTACACAAACTTCAAGAAAAAAAGCCTTATGTAGAAAAAGTCAAAATAATTCGATTACTACCTGAATGATTTAGCAGTAACCTTTTCTTTCTTTAAATTTTTCTTTTGCATTATTGTTTTTTTTAAAAGAACTACATTATTTTAACAATAGTAACAAAATTCAAATATATTAATTACTGATTTAAAGACTAAGAAGAAACAGCTTCTAAAATAGGTAAGGGATTGGATATTCAAAAGATATCTTTTCAAATTGAGTAGTTTGAATATGATAAGACTTCCTAAAATTATTTAAGGTTCTCAATGTGGTCAAAAGTTTTGAGTATTGGATAGTGATGGGGTCACTCTGATGTGAGTTGTTTAAAATGAATGCCCCCCTGCTCTTTCTGAAGTAGGGAGTGAATGACTCCAAAGACTATTATAGGATAAAGTCTCTGCAGCACTCCAATCTTTGAGCGAAGTCCCCAAGATATATTCTGCCATCTTGCAAAGGATTGGAGTGTTTTGTCACTGCTCTTTGAATGGTCTCTCCACCAACTCTGTGTGCTAGCCCACTGCCTGCTCAGAAGCAGAAAGATCCTTTGAATGGAGTGAGATATTTAGAGATGGCTCCTTTATGGAGTGGCTATGACATCTAGTGGCTATAAATAAAGAAGAAACTGTTAAGAGACATTCACCAAAGATAAAACTATAAAATGATGTTGAGATATTTTGCAACGGGTGACTTGTTCAGAAGTTTGTATAGGCTGCACTGTTTCTGAATTCATTCCACCTGTTTTAAAAACAGTTCATTACAGGGTCAAAGATTGTAAAACTTTTTAATGTTCTGTTTAATCTATAATCCATGAATTAATGAAACCATTGATCTGATAATTTTTATTGTTTACAAGATGTGAGTGATAAGATAGTGCTTCATCTGCACACAAGACAATTAACTGCCGTTGTCTAAATTCACGTTTATTACCAAGTTGTACACTAACATTGTTGCATGTTAAGTTTGATACACTGACACCTTTCCTGTACGGGTAAATCTAGTAATTTTATAGAAAATCAGCAATTTTGATTTTCTGTTTCTCCAAAAATAGATTGACAATTTTAAAAAACTTATTTTTGATTCTTTTACTGTCTTCAAAATTTACTTGAATTGGAACTAAACTAAACACTGTCCAACACACACGTGTATATATATATATATATATATATATATATATATATATATTGTATATATATATTGTAATAGTAAGAATGTGACACTGTCAAAAATATTTGCAATATTGGTGTGGAAAGGATAGAGAGATAGGTTGTGGCTTACCTAGTCAGCAATCTTACTGAGACATTAACATCCTACACACATTACCAAGGGTTG
Organism: Zhengitettix transpicula; assembly: GCA_037074705.1. Lineage (NCBI taxonomy): Eukaryota > Metazoa > Arthropoda > Insecta > Orthoptera > Tetrigidae > Zhengitettix > Zhengitettix transpicula. The sequence goes on along the minus strand of CM073590.1, from coordinate 68,998,403 downwards.
CTTTCAGGAACCACAACATCCTTGCCCATTCTTATATGCCACACTGATACTTCCCCAGAAAAATCTGTTTGCCAGTACAAGTATCCTTCAAGCCTCCAGAACAGTGCTATTCAAACTGTAGTGCATGTGAAGTGGTACTCTTGTGGTCCTTTATTTTCCACAAATCTGTTGCTGGAATATCATTATGTTATATATATCAAGGGTGTGAAAATATGAATCTTTGTCAATTATGACTCCCATTAAAATTATAGTTTTGTGGAACTTCTATAACCTATCCTAACATTTACAAAATAATTGCAAAAAATTCCCAGTATTAGAGTATATGAAACTTGGTTTAGTTTCTTAGAGATGTACTAGAATATTTGAAAATACTTAATTTGCCATAGCAGGGAAAATAAAAGAAATACTGATTACTCACAAACTGCATTAATTGTTGAAGAAACTAAATTTTTGTTTATAATCTTGAGAAAATATTAAATAATTTTCCACGAGTAAAAGAAGTGACGAATATAAAGAAAAATTGATAGAATTACAAGTAAATTTCTAACAAAAGTTGATATGACAAGTTTAAAATATAAATTGGCGTATTATGTGAACTGATTTATTGTGACTACTGAAGATGGTTTCCAATTTCTGAAATAATGCTTAGTGAAAAAGCTTAGGAATTCTACTTTTAGAAAAGATGAACAGGTGTTGCAGATACTGCTCAAAGATTCTTCTATGATTGAATTTTGCAAAGATTTTCCTGAGTCAAAATATACAATCTTCAAGATTTGACATTATTTACGATTTTTGTTACAACATATTGCTGTGAATCTTTGTACTGCACAATTAAGTTTGTGAAGTCTAAACATAGTTCACAGTTAGCCAATCACCATCTTGCCTAAATTCTGTGGACAGATTTACCTAATTTTATGCCAAAATTTATCAATCTGACCACGTTGATGCTGATGTTCCAATTTTTAATAATTAATACATTTTGATTGTATTTGCTTTTTATCATATTTTTATTTTATTTCTAAAATTTTGAAACTTCTTTTTCTTAATTATATTTTTTGTTTGACTTCTGAAAATATTACAAAGAATAAAAATTTTTGAATTTGTGTATCTACATGTGGCGTGTAATAAAATATGGATTGTTTCCGACCCAACAATGATATTTTTTAAATTTTTTTTATTTTTTCAACATAGTCTCCTTGTAATTCTACACACTTTTCCCAGCGATGCTCCCATCTCTGTAACCCGTCTCAAAAAGTAGTCGGCGTTTTTCTCTGTCAAATAATTGTCTTAAACTTTTCAGACCACCCTTGTATTTGGTCTCGTGAGTGCCCACCCCCTGTTAATATTAAGTGTAACTTGAGAGCTGTAGCAAGACATGTAAACGTAAGATGCACAATGGTCCATGCATAGTGGGGGTATTCCAGGGCTTAGTTCATCACAAGCCTTTGTTATGGCAACTTGGTAGTGTAATAACCATTCTGAAAACATTGACACAAGGAGTATTGTGTTCAGTTCAGGATGTTTCGTACACAAAACCTCGTGCATAAAATTTCAGAGATTGTGTGTGCAGGGTATGATAAAGGCTTTGCTGCTGTATGTATATCCCGTATTGTAAGAATACAGTGGATGTTTTTAAGAATAATGGTATTGAAACTAACTTTAAATGAAATATCAGTTGAAATTTTTAGACTAAAGACTTTTTGTTTGTGCAAGTTTTAGTTTATTTGGTCTCCGTACAGAGATATTGCAACTCAAAATATGAAAATAATAGAAATTCCATTTTTAATAGTGTAATTTGTAAAGAGTAAGCTAGTTACAATTGAACCTTTGTTATGGAAACTTGTGAAAAGTCAGCTCTGAAAGTTTAGAGGTTATAAATACAGGTTGTGGGATATATACTTTGCTGAAGTCTGTATATACCTTCTTAAAAAATATAATAATTATTTTTAAGGATTGTGTTATGTGAGCTTGCTCCCTAGGTCCCCCTGATGATATATTCTCCCTTGTATTGCACACCTGACATACTGGCTATTTCTCAGGGCCTATACTTCCATTGGCTTCTATGCTCCTGAGTTCTTTTTATATTGTTGACATCTGAAAGTTTTTTAATTAAATAAGTGACAAATTTTTCTAAGTTTTGTTTTATTGAGAACTAAGTTTTCACTAGTGAGTGTGTATAAAAGTACTTCAAACCTCACCAAAATTTGCCTGCACTAAGAACCTATTCTATAATGGATATTAATCTTTTTATTCAGTTATTAACAATGTTCTTTTATATCTGATGTGTGCTGTGCATCACCATACAAAGAGGAAATGACTGCTCTCCAACTGTTGTTCAGCATTAGCTAGTTTATTTGTCTCACTATTCAAATTTTGTTACACAAAGTAATTTTATATTGCCAAAACTGTGTTATCCATTATAATATATATAAAAACTAAAAATTGTAATTGGAGACTGACTTATTCACTTCGATTTCTTCTTTATTTCAGGATCGTTTGAATGAAAGACTAGCTGCTCTTGCTGCTCCAACTCATGATCTTCCCCCTCAAGATGTTTCTGAGAAAAAGTTCTCAGGACGTTGCAGATTATATATTGGCAATTTAACTGGTGATGTAACTGAAGAAGAGATAACACAAATGTTTAGCCCATATGGTGAAGTAGCTGAACAATTTGTTAATAAAGAAAAGAATTTTGCATTTATTCGCATGGTGAGTGCATTTTATACAGTGTCCTTATTTTCTTGTTTGAAGAGGCTAATCAGTGTTTATTACAGGACTATCGTGCAAATGCTGAAAAAGCCAAACGAGAACTTGATGGAACTATGCGAAAAGGTCGCTCTCTCAAAGTGAGATTTGCTCCGCCTGGAGCTGCAATTAAAGTTAAAAATCTCACTCCATGGGTCACAAATGAATTGTTGGAAAAAGCATTTTCTGTATTTGGAGATGTAAGTTTTTATATAATTCTATATTACAATTGCATTAGATCAAGTAGTTTTGTAATTTCTCATTTATAGTGCAATGTTAGAGTTTTACATAATTATTTCCCTTGGCTAATTATAAGTATAGAAAATTTTTATTGTCCCTTATAAATTCTAGAGAATATTTTTCATTGCAGATTGAACGTGCAATTGTTGTTGTGGACGATAGAGGAAAATCAACAGAAGAAGGAATTATTGAGTATGCTCGCAAACCTGCTGCCCAAATGGCATTAAGGCGATGCACTGAGGGCTGTTTCTTTCTTACAGCGTAAGTGAAATAGTATTTGTTGTTAATAAAATTGTATATACTTAATATGACCACGTTTTAAATCAATCTTTTAGGTCTCTGCGACCTGTTGTTGTTGAGCCCTTTGAACAATTGGATGACATAGATGGGTATGCTGAAAAGAATTTACCTAAAAAGAACCCAGATTTTTACAAAGCTAGAGAGGTAAGGCATTACTTTAAGAAACTTTGCATTGTGTATGTAGAATATATGCTCTTTTATATTTACACACGATTTTAAAGTGAAATCTAAATTGTTGCAATTTTCTATAAATGCTAGTCTCACATCTGATGGTTTTTGCAATTCCATATATATTCTAAATAATTGTTGAAGTTACTAGCAGTGGGTTTATGTCTTTATATTACACTTGGCTACAAAAGTGACAGCTCAGACATTTTTACAAGAAATCCATTAATGTATGTTACAGTAACTGATCGTTATTTTGATCAATGGCTCTTAACAGGAAGAATAAAGCACATAGTATTAGTGGTTTAACCACTTCTAGCCTTATCCTTTCACATGTAGTCTTTAAGCTTAGCTAACAAAGTTGCTCGTTGCAATCACATTCCTACTTCAAACTTAACAGCCGAAATTACTTTTCTGTTCATTATTTCAAATTGTGCATATTAGTGAATTTTCTATATGATCGGCAGTTTTGAAGACCTTCATAAATTGAGTGAGTAGTTCTTCAGTACATGAATGGAAAATGTTTCTTACAAATAAAAACTGTGTCATAATGTTGCTAGTAGTTTCTGCTATGACACTTTAATAATCTCTGAATTTATTTGTAGTATTATAAGATTTCTTTTTTATGTTAACTTTTACTGCATTATTTCACAAGAGATTATCACTTTGTGTATGTTTTATTTAGTAATCTATAATACCTCTTTTTATTATTTTAGGTTGGCCCAAGGTTTGCTACACCTGGGAGTTTTGAATATGAGTATGGAACTCGTTGGAAGCAGTTATATGATCTACACAAGCAAAAAGAGGAAGCTTTGCGTAGAGAGATGAAAATGGAAGAAGAGAAATTAGAAGCACAGATGGAATATGCACGATATGAACATGAGACAGAAATGTTGAGAGAACGTAAGTGTTGCTTCTAAAACAGTACAGATTTTTTTAAAAAAATCTTATTTCTCCTGTGGTTTCACTATTAATTTTGTATTGCATAATTGAACTGAAGTTCTTAATTTGATATAAATTGTATTTGATAATATAATCTCTTAGTGGATTTTTAGTTGTAATGTGGAAAAATTGGCTTGGTATTACAATACACTATGTATAATTCTTGAAGTACAGTATACAAATTTTCAGTTGCCTTTAACAACCTATTACTTCTTGCATAGAACTTCGTCAAAGAGAATTGGACCGTGAACGTCAAAAGCAGGAGTGGGAGATGAAAGAAAGACAAGTAGAGGAACAAAGGTTGCAAATGGAGGAACGTATGCGTCGTCAACAAGAGGACTTGCATAATAGAATGCATCATCAAGAAGAGGAGCTGCGCAGGAGACAACAAGAGAACAATTTGTTTATGCAGGTTTGTTGAAACATTTTATCTTGTAGAAATAAGTTCTTAAATTTTGTATGATTTATTTGCTATGGGTTGCCTGGAAGATCCCCAAATTGGACTCAATTTTTCCTGTTCAATACCTTGTATGTCATCATTGTGATGTCTTGAGGCATTAATGCTGCCAACTTGTTCCCACATCATCATCTGATGTAGCAATGACATTGCAGATAGTCAAATTTTAATTGCAAATTTCTCCATAATTATAAGTATGCCATGAAAATTTCATATCTACAAGTCTTTGAATCATCGTGTGCTAATTGTTATAGTTTTTCGTCAATCCTCCAGCCAACCCTTGCTTTTATTTGTGCTTCTGATTATGATTAAGATTGTCATTTTATTTCAATTTTCAACTGCATATATTAATTTTAAAAACTTCTACAAAGATTCGAAGAAAATTTTTTGTTTGGTTTTGAATGGTTGATTTGTGTAAATCTGTCTCTTTGAGATGTTATTGAGAAATCAGTATATTTGAATTTGTAATTTATTAACAATGGTGCATTTAATATTTGGTTAGTGTTGGGCAGATATTCCATTGTCTGTTTTAAGCAAATATAGGTATTAAGAAACATGTGGAATGCTGCTTACTTCATTACTGCATCTTTTGTACCATTTTCTCCATTCACTAAATTTTTCTTCTTTTTACGGTATTTCCTTAAAATCACCTGATATTAATGCCTTCTCTCCACTTTGTATATTTAATTTTTCATTCACTCCTTTTGAACAATTGGTAATAAGCATGTATAAATTTCAGCTTGTTAATAATTCTTTTGTCATTTAGGCTCATCAGCTGAATAGTCTTCTGGAACAACAGGAACAAGCTTTAAGGGCTAACCCACCAGATTATGATGCACAAGCACCTGATCCGGTCATTCGTGATTATGATCCAGTTGGTAAGTTAAAAACAGATGTTTTTTGATATTTTAGCGGTTCTATTTACATTTCTGGATGACAGTATTGATATTTCCTTGTTTTCACAGATACTGGTGCTGGAACTTTGCCTCCGGTGAGTAATACCTAATAGTTTCTTAATAAATTCTACTTATCCTGCTGTCGAGAAATTTGGGAAACTTTCCAGTTTTTCGTGGGTCAGACGAAAAATGTCTGTTTTGAAATGATGTAATTGTATCAAATATTTTTCAGATAATTAATTTCTGATAATTGTGGATTCGATCTTGAACTTTAAATTTCTGAAACTCTGAAATTTAGATAATTTATCAACTTGGATATTTTTATTTTTCTTAACTGCATACAGGATTCCTTTTTATAATTTTCAGATTTGTCATTAAATTAACAAGCATAATGGTGAAACTTGTAATATTGTTGATATTTTGAACTCTTATTTCGATATTACATATATTAAAATACTGCTCAACGCATTTGAATTCTGTTAATTGGATTTTGTTGCTGGAACATGGTTACAATATAGACATTCACTCTTGAATGTTTTCATCTAGTCTTGTGCAGTTGGAGCTGTCCTTTCTACCTTTGGCCAGGAAATATCAAATGCTTTATGAAATGTTACATTTTGTGCTCATACCAACTTCAGGTCATCAGCAATTTATGTACTATGTAAGATTTTTATATAAAATATCGGAAGAAAGTAAATATATATTGAAACTAATCAATATAGTTCTTTATCTGCAACTTTTATGTAAATATTAGTACAGTTTTTAAATTAATATTTTTTACCATATTTAAAAATTTTCCTTTTACATTGTCAGTTTGAAACATAATTAGTTATACAATTTTTTATAAATAAACTTTCATAATTTCAATTTTCAATATATATTACTGTAGTATGTAGGACAATGTTATATAAAAAATATTATGATTTGAGTATATGTAAGTGAAGTTTTTTTATTATTTGAAATTTATATTACCTTAATTATGTGTTTCAAATGATATTTCAATATAATATAATCTTTAAATTCCATTGAAAGTCTTTCTAAAACTTTTATTTCCTGTCAAATATGGCGGATTACCATGGAATGTAACTTACATTTTTGTTTTTAGATACTGTAGGTTTATAATTTTTCAGTAAGTTTTTTTTTATGGTTATATTTTATCAAGCTCTGACTGTTACAGTAGAGTTCCATATGAACATAAGGTATATATTGTGGACATTCTGAAAACTATCTCTTAAAACAACTTTCTACTTCTATTTGCATTTACACATTTGTGTAAGTTAGTTTTTCTACAATAATTACTTCTGTCACACTGGTCTAGTGATCAGTTCTGAGTCAAATGGGACTGGTTATTGCATCTGTATGGCATTCACTCCACATATCACCTTGAAGGTCATATAAATGTATGTTATGTTAATATTATTTTTTTCTATTATATAATTATTTCACAAATTATCTGCATTTTTCTAAACAAATGTTGGTTGCACTAAATATATCTTGCACAAACTAATGTATGCTCCCATTTGAAATGTTTGTAGTATTTTTATTTAATTATGTACATACATAGATCCATACACAAGTAGTTGTGCTTTTTGCACGTTTGATATCCTTTGAGACATTGTTCAAATCTAAAGGACTCTTCGTTTAAACTTTGCCACCAACTTCTTAATATGGATTCTTATTGTTTTGATAGGTATGAAATCATTGCTAAATTTTATTAAGGGATACAGTCAACAATACTTCATGCTTCTCAATAAAGCTTACCATCACACATATATTGATAGGAATGGGAAATGTTGTATAGCTTTCTTGAGAATATACTGATTACCACGTTAGCCAGGTACATAGTTGGAAAAATTAGTGTTCTCCTTCAGGTGGTTCTTAAATGACTTCACTCGTAGGTGTGAGCCCATGCATGGCTGGTCAATAGGCTGAATTTAATCAGGTCATGAGGAGCTGGCAGTCTTCTGAAGGAAGGGGATAAGACAAACATTTCAACTATATATTTTTATTTCCCCTTTCAGGTAAGGTGTGAAAATCCATCTTAAACTTATGATGTAGGACAGGAAAATTTTCAGGTGTGCTAGCCTCCTTCAGGAAATAATTGAGCACCTCATGCCAGCTGATCTTAATATTTGAAAAGTTTTCTGTCTTCCTGTCTCTGGCTTCAATTTCACTTTTTTTGTCCATATAAATTCTTTAGGTGTCATATCTTGACATTGAAAAATTATCACAAATGTCCTGGGTTGAGACCAGAGTTGTTTAGACAAGTTCACTGGAAGAACCTTAGTTCTATAATAATTGATAGGAAAGAGATTAATAGCTTACCTGCAATGTGTCTCAATCTTGAACAGGAAACTTCTCAAATTTTTGGAGCTGTTATCCTCCTTAGCAATCTTCACAATTATAATGTATAAAATATTTTGAAAAGCATGACTATTTTATAAATTGCAATGATGTCCTTTTGTGGATATACTTAATTGTTCAGAAAAGCAACTTCCTAATATACAGTGTAAAGAACATAGTCTCACTTTATCTGCATTGTATGGTTTATTAAAGACCATTATGAGTATTTGTAGCTGGCAAGAGATTTAACCTTATGTTGCACATTTGTACGAAAGTTATTCACTTCCACACAAGGCTGAAGTTTTTCAGGACGATAAAGTCTTTTAAAAAAATATTGCGATATTTTGGGTTAGGTTGTAAGTAATACTTCCAACATAGTTGAAATATTCATAGCTTATTTTTGTTCTAAAATTTTCACTTTATTTATTAATAATGAATTGTTTCCTCGCAATTGTAGTGTCTGCATTATACAATTTCTGGTAATAGAATTTTATAAATTTTGGTAGTATTTTTGTTAAATGGAAAGTAAATGAATGGTTGATAACGTTTTTATTTTAGTGTTAATGTATCATATGCCCCAATTTCTTTGGTCATTCAATTTCCTAAAAAGCTGTTCGTATCAAATTTCTTATTACTTATTACTTGTGCATTATTATATCTGTTGCCAATTTAAACCTGCACTTTTCTTTAATCTTGAAATTTAAGACTGTTGTGCTAAAACCATTGTTTAGTGCTCTCATTATGACTACATGTGAGGGATACTTTAGCCTCAGTGTGGACCATATGCAGAACAGGTTCTTGTGTATCGCCAACACATGCATAGCAAATCTACATGTTCAATGGTTCATGTCTTTACAAAGGTCCCAGTTATTTAAAATGAGGCCTGAAAATGAAGTAAAGAGTTAGTACAGACTATTTGAGGTCAAAAACCATATTTAGTGAATATTTTTGTTAAAACAGGGAAATGGTAACATTTTCATTTCGGTCCACAATTCGCATAATTGTGTCCACACACAACTAATAACTTTAAGTTAGTATTATGAATTTGCTTTAAACTTCTGGAATAATTTATCAGGAAGAACGTATGCCTTTTGTTTTTCAGTTTACAAGTATTATGCCAAAGAGTTATATTATAATTGTGTTCATGGTATATATTATGATGATAAGCCGATGGTTCACTGATGCATTTATGTCGACATTAAATTATAATTGTCAATTTGCTTGCATGATTTATTTCCGTTGAGCTTAATTGTAAACAGATGATCGTGGGTATAATATAGTTACCTGAATGTTGTTATGTTTGCAAGGTGTGATATTTGTGTTTGGTATTTATCTGGCCTTAATGAATAAACACGTTGAATTCGCCTGTATTTATACATAAATAATGTTCTGCAGAATTTAAATTCTGGAGAAATCTAACAAATTATTTTTCTCATTTCTTTCTATGTGATAATGATGCTGCTGGATTCATCGTGATGTCAAAATATCAAATTTACACTTAGGATCCCAAGGCCTTTATGGATGCATACGACAGAGGTTCAGGTCGCTACGAGGGTGGCCGGGGTGATATGAGAGAGGATCTTGGGGGGCCCAATGCAGGCTCTCGCAGCCGTTGGGGACCAGGGGGTGGTGACCGCAGGGGAGGTGACTACCCCTCAAAAAGACGACGCTATTAGGCATAGCAAAACCCGGTTAACTGCCTGCATTGTATTTTGGCTAAATGTACATTCCTCAAGTGTAATAGTTTAATCACTTTCAAGTCCTGTATACTATCAATACTTCAGTACTTTTGAACTTATCTTAGGTTTCGAAATTCAAAATATTCGTTTTTTGAAATGTGTGTTAAATATTATGAATGTAGAAGTGTTATACAAGTTACAAATTATAAATGATGCAGCCAGAAGGGTTAAGTTATGCTAGCGATAAGTGAGGGTACGGGAAGATATTTTATGTTTAATGTTTGCAAGAATCATCTTTGTCATACTTATATCTATATGAACTTCATGTATTGTAGGGATGTAGTTCATGTGATTCTCAATTGACATAACACGTAGAACATTTGTTTTATTTCTTTGTGATATTCTTTTAAGTTGGATGTATTTTGCAGTACATAGCAATTGTAATGTCAGGAATAGTGCTGTAATGTAATGTTTATGACTTCTTTTATTAATAAATGTGACACTAAACACCAATATTGTCATTATGCTGTAGCTCCTTACCCCATCCAGTAGTAATTTTTGGTAGTAGTTTCAATCCTAAAAAAAGTGTCAAATTTTGAGTGGCCATGATCTAATTCAGTCATGGTTTATATGACATTCACTATATATTAATTTTTATCCGAATTTAATCCTTTCTTTTCTTTCACTATATGTTTTGAAATCTGTAGTTTTCTTATCATTTGAAATCCTTCCACATTGTAGTTATTATGGCTACATGGAAAAGTTTCTTTTTCAAAGTTTGCTGTTGCATGGCTGTATAGTTTTTTTTGGAATAGTTGCAATCACTTTCTTTGTTTTCATTGCAAACTATAAAAATACTTGACAATATTCCACATTTTTACCTGAATGGATCTAGTGAAGTTTTGTTTGTATGGAAGAAAATTTCAGAAATATAACTAACATTACATTAATCTATTCCACATTTGCTGCTTTTTGTCAAATTTGTGAGTAGCGTTCCTAAAATATTAGGTTACCACAATTTTCTAATTACAAGCAAAATTTGGCCAATTCAGTTTTTCAAACTTTTTTGGCTGATCCTATATTTATTAATATGTATATGTAAAAAAAGAAAATGGGTAGTAGGGCAACATTAATCTAAATACTACAAAACTTTGAACTTGAAGTTAAAATATGCATTAAATTTTACTAATGTGGACAATTCATTTTCTGTATTTAATAGTATCATATGAAAGCTTTTCATTAAGTTTCGATAGAAAATTACCTAAAAATCGATGGAAATCCTTATTGTCAAAAGTTAAAAATCTTCGCAGCTTTATCATCAGTTAATTTATAAATAAGACACCAAACTGCACTTTTAACTTGATTTCTTTAATTTATTCTTGCAGAAAGTTTTATCATTGAGAAAACTTCTGAAGTTTCCACTGTGTCATTATGTAGGCTGCAAAGTTTCATTATTCCTAATTATTTTCTGTGGAAAGCCCTTGTCAAAATGTTTACTTCCAAATGTGTAAGCTGTATTTTCTAAATTATTGGAAGATTTGCATGGTCCTATTTCAACTTGTTTGATAATGTACATTAGTCATTAGTCAATTCAAGCTTGTTTTCTTACTGTGTTAAGGTTTAATTAATTACTAATGGATTTATATTTTTGGTTTTTTGATCATTGATGTAATATTTCTGAATTTGACTTTGAACATTGTTGTAATTGCTTCAACAAATTGTTTTGTTAAATGAGTGTTATTCAGCTCATTTGTTATTACATCATTCATATATAATTTTTTTATTTCACAATTTTAATTTTAAAGTTGTCCGATATTATTGGTGGAAGAGAGAAAATTATCCACGAAACGGAATATAATGGTTTTGCTGTTTTTCCAAAATACTGTGGTTATTTACCAAATATTTTGTCAGCATTTATGATGGTATCAATTTTGTACTAAATGTGCACTGTTTGGGTATACATGTTCGTCTTTGCAACAAAGTAATTAATCACATTATTTTAAAAAGTTAATAAAATAAAGGGTCTTAAGGAATCATAAATTTATTACCAGTAAATTATGAAAATTATTAATAGTACTAATTAATTGTAATAAGATTCTGTAAATTATTGCTCAGAACATGCATTTAGATTACATTTATCACAACATTGTTTTATAAAATCTTTAATTTGTGATTTACATTTCCCAGCATTCACTGCATTAAATTTGTTCTTTTATTTTCTGAGCCCTAGTACCATTTTCATATAGTTCAAAAAGGAATATTGGATAGCCACAAATCCATTTTTTCCATAGTAGTGTTTCCATAATGTGTGTTCGTACAATATTGGATCCGAGTATTCTCTAAAGTCCATTTTGCTCTGTTTGTAGATACAAGTAGTGTCCTATGAATGTTTGAAACATTTATGTTCATTGGTTTCCATTTATTTTGTAATATTTTTTCATCCCTATCAATATATTAAATAACTGAATTACTTGGACTGTTTGTCATGTACTCTATTTTTGTCATTCTGCTCTATTGTTATTTCTGTAAAATTGCTTTCACTGGCAGAAACAGTATGTGGAACAAAATCTTCAGTATTAGTTTGAATAGAAACATACTTTTTATCGTCACTATCTGGTAAAGCAATTTAATTTCTTTTTAAAGCAAATCCTTAACCATTTCAGAAAACAAGGTTATAATGATAATACTAAAATACTTATGTACATACTACACATTATTGATGAGACATACATACTTTATAAACTGTAGCAAATATTATGGATTACTGTAAAAATATACAAAACCATTTACCTAACATCTACATGTGTGCAAATAATTATACATACTGAGAATATGAAATAGCTCTGTTTTGATGCTGTTTCAGTCATTGTTGAATTAATCAAAACAGTGTGCTTCTAAAACTTTAAATGGGAGGGGAATAGATAAAAAGCAGTTTTGTTATAAATATTAAAAATATACTAAATTTGTTAGGCAAATAAATTTGAACAATAGTGGTCTGTTCTCTGTTAATTATGGGTAATGATGAGTAGAATCATACTTCCATGTTAACCCATTTTGCTATCTAATGTCTTCTGGTTATTAATAAAGAATTCAGTAGTCGCCCATTAATTGGAATTGCTTTCATATTTGCACGGTAGTCGACACATTTTTAAATCACAGGATTTTTGTAATTTCCAATAATGAGTGGTGGCATTTTCTCACTTCCATAGCTCAGTGATGCTGTTTCTAATCTTGTCTATTGTTTCCACCATCACTTTTGTAACCATGAAAGTTTACTTTAAAAACCCTGTCTTGTTCACATTTAAAATGTTTGTTTTTAATCCCCAATTATACGATGCAATGTAGTTTCTTTAATCAATTTGACAATTTATTTTCAGTGTCAATTATCTTGTTTTTCTTTCTAATGTTAATTTTTAGTTGGGTGTGTGTTTTTTAATTCCTAATGTGGTGGGGTTTTGGTAATTTCCAGTATGAAGCATTTTTTTGTACTTGACAAATTTGCTACCATCAAAATTGAATGCTCTGTTTTTACTGAAAAATGGTTTATTGAGTGGAAATTCATTGAAAAATGTTTCTTAGATGTGGGAATTTAGTAATAATGCGATTCCTTAAAAATTACATTACAGATGGAAGTTCTACTGTCGGAATTTTTATGTTACAAATTTGATTGGTTCAAAAATAAACCTTAACACTGAGGTTTACTGTGTGTGTATGTGAATAAAGGTGTGAGATTGTCAAAATAATTGGTATGGAAAGAAAAAAGATTGTAACGGGTGGGCTTACAATTGTTAAAATAAAGGATCGATTCTAGGATTCATTAATTATGAATTCAAGATGGACAAGTATTTACACGAAGAAAATACAAATTCTACATGTTCAGCTAGTTGGCAAAACAATCCCTTAAATCTCAGGTTTAACCATTGACCATGGTAATCCTCTCTAGGCGCATCAAGATTCGAGACACTTGGCAGTTACCTTGTGTGTATCTCTAGCCGTCGTCATGTTGCACCCTCATACTCAAGAGTTCTCGGTATTTGCACATTTCAGACTTTACATCCGTCTCTAGGGACAGTTTGTCTAGAATCATTCTATGCTATCGTCACAGCCTCTTCCCTGCATGTAAAACATCTATATTCTTGACCATTTTACGTCGATCTTTCCTAAACCAACGAATGTGATTGGTCCAGGCCGTCATGAGTTTATTTAATTTTGGCATTTCTGGAGACACTGTTTCCCATGGTGCATGACTCCAGGTAACTTCCTAGGATCAATCACCTATGTGCCTACATCCAGGCTGAACGGATTATCTCTGCCATGGTGGTGTCTGATCAAATTCTAACTTGCCAAGCTCTCAGCCCTATCTTATATCTAATTAATTAAATATAAAATATACACTAATTATAAAACTCATGCTACAAGATAGTCAGTGGCCTACCTGAAATTGAAGCTTGGTGGCCACTCGTGACAAAAGGGTGTCCTTCAAAATTTTCGGAGGCTCTTAGCCCCACTTGTTCAGGAAAGTCCCATTTTGTGTACCGGCATACCTCTTTTTCACTTTATTTACCACTGACATAACTTTTTCTTGTATCTAGTAAATTTTATTTTGTCCAGGATATTCGGTTATTCCAGGTGTTCCCTTAATTTACCTATGTTGAATTTGTATTCCATCAGGTTGTAGGTGAAATCTTGTTTTTGGATCCTATCCTAGAGGTTCTATGTACATATGATCACTAAGGGTAAATTTCATCTAGCACGTTCTACCTCTGTTCTTGTCTGGCAATTTTATTTGATGATAGGATTAGGTCAATCACTGATACGGAGAGGCCTCTCTGGAACATTACAGTGCTACCTTTCTTTGTCATTGGATCCATGTGTAGCGATCTCCTGTTTTCTTTGTGTGCTTCCAACTGCTTGGACTTTGCATTAAATTTGCCTGATATTATAAGTTTTTCTCTTGAGGAGACTAGTCTGTCATCTTTGAAGTCAAATCAGATCCACAGTAGGTGAAAGTACCAGCTGTATCATCACTATCCCTTGATGTTGTGGAATATAAGTTTCCTGTAATTAACCAATATTGCTACTTTGCCACATGTCTTGGTACTGAACACATGACTGGTTTGAAGTAGGGCTCTTTGATTAATGTAATGTCCACTTTCTGTTCCTGAACTATTTCTAGTAGTAGACTGTGTGTGTCTGCTTGCCTTTGCCAAGATTAATTTGTATTGGTCTTATCTCCATTTTGAGCATTTGTTTTTACTTCTCATTGTAGTGACGCACATGGTTTGCTACCAAGGAAGTGATTGTATTCATTTTCTTTGTTTTCCTTGCATACTGTGCACTCTTGTTCATTTGAGTGTTGTGTATAAATGTATAAGGTATGTATATACCAGGAAAATGTTAAGTCCAAATTACCCATTTGGATACAAAATCAACAGCTGGTTGTAGCAGATCAACTCATTTGGATAGGAAAGAGAGACAGGGCAGTTGACTCACATTATATTGACAGCTGATGTAGTCAGTAGAAACGAATTAACATTTTGAGCACCTGAGCCCTCTTTGTGGATAGTTGGTCTGAACTTAATGCTGCCTGGGTTAGAATTTTACGTATATAACATATTGACAGGAAATTAGGATAGTGAGTGGTTGACTGGCACTGATAGCAATAATAATGGTTTAAAAATAAAGAATGCAGTCTTTCTGAGTGTAATGAATGAACAAAATATTTTCAGGTTTCTAACAGAGTGACAAGATATGTTTTGATGAGTGCTATAAGATGACGACCGTGAATGTCATCGGAACGTTGTGCCAACATCTTTTCACTCTGTTAGAAGTTGTAGAATATTTTGTTTAGTTAGTGGGTTATTTGCAATTCAGTTCCAGTCTCTATTAGCCGCTTTCCTGAGGAGCAAGACGGCCCATGAGCATGCGGAATGCACATATATGCACACACATGGGCTGTTGCTCTTGAAGGAGCGGGCTAACTCTGTAAATTTAAAGAACTTCCTCATGTCCTGAATAGTGATGCTAAACTTTAAGCCGCCATCTTTCTCTGTTTATATATATATAAATGTAAGTAAGGGTGTGATATTGTCAAAGTCATTAAAGCAAATTTGACCTCTATTTCTATCCCTATCCTTCTGTATGTCCTCTTGTGCAAGTTCATTGTATGATCCTATTGACCTTGGTTAAAATTTATTTTGGCACCTTACTGTATTGGATTGTCCATGTTATAGGATCCAATTAACTTACTGAAGAAATAAGGTAAGTAGAATGTCGGTATTGAATTGTTCAATTTACATTAAAATTAAGTTTAGTAATTGGCTTATTGTTTACATAGTACAAACTGGGTAATGCACTTTGCTAAATGACAAGGAAAAGGTTTAGAGCATGAATTGTTAATTGACCATATTGTTAACCAATCCATACTTGTGATAATTTTCATGCCAATTAAAATTGTAAAATTAAATTGTATGTTTTTGAGTGTTGTTTGGCACATGGTAGAAAGAGATTCTTAATTACAAACTTTTCTGATATTCATGATTGTTCAGGACAATTTTTTTATATGGAACAAGAAAGCACAAAAAATATGTCAAAAGATTATGCTGTGCTAAAAGAAGTTCAAATAATTTTTAAAATTTAATATTTTTGAATATTCATGTTCCATTAATAAATGTTACTATAACACGAATCATAACGGAACGGGGCACAGTCCGATTCAAAAATAGGCTTTTAGAGAATGCTATTTTCTTCTTTTCCACAAAGGACCTTATGGTAATAATTGATATGATAGTTGATTTGAAAATCATTTGATTGACTTTTGTATTAACAACCTGCTGACAATTTTCGTAATGTTCCCGTTTGCTTTCTGTTAGTGTAGGCTGTGAAGACTTGTTCTACTATCTTTACATTTTATTTACCTTTGTCTTTTCAGAGAATATTGGGTCAATAGTTTGTCTGTCTCTCTCTGTGTGTGTTTAAAGTGAGTAAAGATGATGTGACATTGTCAGATACCATGTGTGGGTTACAACTTCTAAAAAATGCTGACACCTGGAAATTTGAAGAATTTCATCCTGTACTAAATGGCTATCCCTAACCATTCACAGTGGGATGAAGTTCTTCAAATATTTGGCATGAAATTCAGACCTACCGCCCTGAAGAAGGTTCAGGACCTCTAAAATTTGACATTATTACTTCCTATCCTGACTATGCTAACTCATTTTAAGTTAACATGGAGTCAAAGTAACACATTTTGATAGGAAAAGAGAGAGAGAGGGAAGCTGACATACCTTAAATCCAGTAGAACTGAGGGGGTAAAAATATTTAGAATTTGTTCCTGGCTGGCACACAGTTCAGACCTTCATTCCTTATGAAGGGGGCTCAAATTTGTAATATTTTTACTCCTGAGCCCGACTGGTGATTTCATGGTAAGTTGACTTCCCTGTCCATCTTTCCTATACATATGTGTAATGTGTGTGTGTGTGTGTGTATGTATATATACATATATATATATATATATATATATATATAATATTATATATATATATATATATATATATATATATTATATATATATATATATATATATATATATTATATATATATATATATATATATATATATATATATATATATATATATATATATATATATAATAGGAGAATCCATTAAGGAATTGGAACTAATTTGGTGACAGTCACATTAAAACTTGGATAGTGAGGAAGGATAGAAATAAATAGGAGAAATATGAGGATTGCGCTTTATGTGAATTCATATGCTCGGGCGAAGAATTACGCACATAGAAAAGCCTATGTTCAAAGCAGAGAGAAGGATGGAAGAAGAAGGAAAGACTGAAAATATATGACCCAGGTGGGTCTGCTCAGTACACAGACGCCTTAACAATCTCGTCCACCGGGTCAAGTTCCTGACCAGGCAAATATAGACAGTCTTATTGTGGACAATTAGTAGTTTTAGTGGAGGAATGGATAGAGTAGAGTGAATGAAGTATTAGGAGCTTCCATTAAGGAATAAATACAATATTAGTAGAGACAATAGGAATAAGAAGGAAAGACTGAAAATATTAGACAGGGCGTCTGCTCTATCCATTCCACCCTCTACACCTAATGAGACTGTCTATATTCGTCACGTCAGTCTGGGGATAGGCACAGTAGCTCAAGGGTAGAGAATTACCGCACAAAGCAAAAGTGCCTAGGTTTGATTCCCGGCCCTGCCGAATATTTTCAGTCTTTCCTTCTTATTCCTATCCCCTCTACACCTTGAACATATGCTTTTCCAATCTTTGTCCTATATTTCTCATATCCACTTTTGTGTGTGTGTGTGTGTGTGTGTGTGTGTGTGTGTGTGTGTGTGTGTGTGTGTGTGTGTGTAATTATATATTAGTAATATTGTAAAATTTATGGCAAGTTTTTTTAATTTTACAATTCTGAAATAACTTGGTATTCCTCGAATTTTTTCCTTTAAAATTAGGCATTGTCTGCACATTTGAGATAAATATATTTTTCTTTTACTATACATTTTCCATATACTATTTTATGACAATTATCAGATTTTATTTGACTCCTTTTCCTTACAGTTTTCTACTTGACTGTTTCGACAATGTGTAGATCACAGCAAACTAATATTTGTAATCCCATATATTTCCCAGTTTTTCTGAAGTGAGGCACCCTTCAATGTTTTTGTATGTAGTCACTTCTGCTAATTTTTGTTGTCACTTCCTTGTAAACAATCCATGCAGCAAAATCAAAAATATTGAACAAGCCATCTTGATGCCATTTGGCCTGCCGTGACGACTTATTTTGTTACATTGTAGGATTGTTTTAATTGTTTTTTATTAGCTATAGTTACATCTCCTTTAGGAGTCCTCAAAACAAACATTTTTATTCAGTTTAGCTTGAAAGGGTCAGGATTATTTTTTAGTTTCAGATTCATAAGTATTTTATTTCCTCTTTTTTGCACATCACAGATATAAATGTGAATTACAAAATTAGTTATAGGAAAAATAATAAAGATATGGTCTTAAAACGTGAAAATTGACAACTTTACTGTTGCTAGGCAACTCTGAAGTGCTGTCAGTTACACAGAACTTGTATGATCCTCCGTCAGAAGTATTTAAATGAAATATTTTGTAGTTCTGAAAATATTACTTCAGTCACAATTTAACTTCTGTGACTAACAGACTTGATGACTCTTCCTGAGAGTTCTACATAAATTTGAAATATACTTCCAAATTTTTGAAGTAACATTGTTCATATCGTTGTATATTATTTAAATGACAAATTAAGTAAGTCAATTTGAAAGAAAAAATTGCCATATACCAAATGGTTACAACAGATTCTTTATTGATCTAAATGATTTTCAATATAAGTCAACTGTCCTGTCTATCCAATATGAGATAATCATTTCGTTCTTATAACTTCTTTTATATATATATATATATATATATATATATATATATATATATATATATAAGGATTTGACATTGTCAAAAGTAATTGTGATATTGGTAAGGAAAGGAAAAAGAGATAGTTTGTGGCTTACCTAAAAGTGAGGTTGGTGTAGCCATAGGGAACCGAAGGTTCTTCAAATTTTCAGAGGTTCTCAGCCTCCTCCTTCAGGAAGGAAACTTGTACCATTCCATGCACTGGCTGGCTGCGGACTATATATATATATATATATGAAACACTTAAAATTTAACAATGCATTAGGACAGGAAAGAGAGACCGCGATGCTGACTTACCTGAAATTTGTAGTGGGTCCAGTCTGGCATAAGTGGAATGTCAAATTTTATGTCAGACTGGACCAACTACTGATTTCAGGTAGGTTGGAATCACTGTCTCTTTCCTATTATTATTCCCAGCCTGATTATGCAAATTATTGGTTAAAGGTAAGTCAGCTGCACTGTCCTATCCAAATGTGTTAATTTGACAATGTCACATTATCCTCGCTTATAATTCATATGTAGTATCCTGATGGAGGCTCTGGTCCTCAAGTATTTATTTCGGCACAGCCCAAATGTATCAACAATTGATTTCATCCAAGTCAGCTACCTTCTCTCTTTCCACTCCATACACACACACACTAATATATAATAATAATAATATTAGTAAGAATAAATAATTGGGATCATTAGTATGTAAAGAAGAAAGATTATTGGTAGCTTTCCTGAAATTGGAGCTTGGGACAGAAGGATGTTCTCATATTATCAGAGGCTGTCAGCCTCCTTCAGGAGAGACTCTACAAATTTGAAGAACTTTCTTCAGCATGGAGTGGCTACTCCAAGCTTCAATTTTAGCTATGCCACCTTCTGTTTTCCATACCAACGATCCCATACGTACATACACACACACACACACACACACACACACATATATATATATATATATATTGTAATAAACTACCGGGGACTTTTTAATTTGCCCCACTTTGTGGTTGCCAAAATGTAATAATTAACTATGATGGGCTTTTAAATGAAAAATTGTAGACTTTAAAACAAACATTTATTTACCAGAATTTACAATGATACTATTTAATATTATAAAAAGGATCTCTTTCTCTCGTGGATCTTTACTGGGTTTGATAACGAACAGAACACTTAAATAATCAAAGAACCCACGTTTATCTTTAAATTAAACAGAAATATTTAATCGTCTAGACATCGACGAAACTTATTAACGAACTTATTCTACCAGATTGATTCTAAATTTAAAAGAGTTTATTTTATTAACACAAAAGAAAAGAACAATATCTGACTGTATCTTTTAATTCTGTTTACACATATTAATACCATGAAATTTCAACTTACGATTACTCAGGAACATTTGGCTCATTCATTACACACACACTTTATAGACGGGATGTTTAAACACCGACTCTAACACACATTATTGGTTCGACGATAGCTGATTCTCCGTTTGTGAAGGACATCTCACTTGCTCGTGGTGAAACTACTCGACGCTGGATGCAGTGTCCTGGTCTCCTACCATCGAAGACAGTGCTCAAATTTTGATATTACAACAGATTGAACTTCTGCATACAAAAATGTTTATCGTTGAATAATTTTGCTATTTCTCTCGCAGGCTGCAAAATTTCTCCATACTCGGTGCTCGCCGTACGCCTCCACAACTCTCACTCCCCTCTTGACTCCAAGACTCAACTCCACCTCCTAGCTCCAAAACTCAACTCCACCTCCTAGCTTCAAAACTCAACTCCACCTCCTAGCTCCAAAACTCAACTCCACCTCCTAGCTCCAAAACTCAACTCCACCTCCTAGCTCCAAAACTCAACTCCACCTCCTAGCTCCAAAACTCAACTCCACCTCCTAGCTCCAAAACTCAACTCCACCTCCTAGCTCCAAAACTCAACTCCCTCCCCAAAATCTTATCTTCCCTTTACATACCACAGTCCCTTCTCATTTCCTGTGTTCCAAAACTATGTCCCATCTGCTCGTTGACAGTTTCTCCATTATCCCGAGATTTACATTCTGCAGATGCTGTTCCTTAGCTAGCAAATATCTAGCCACTCTGTCTTGTCTCGATGCCGCCAATCGAGACATGTCTAATTTGTCTTTGCACTTGTCTTCTTACCCTCACTCACACGTGCGTGGTTCTAAATGACTCCTCCATACCGATCCTAAGTCAACAAGTGACCTGTCCAGGCCATTAATCAGAGACAATGCCTGCTTTAAACAGATTTATCTTGTGACAGGCCACCCGCACACATCTTGCTCTGACCCCTCCTTATCAATCCTAAGTACACATTACAACTTCCTCTGACGGCCAAGACCATTAATCTGAAACAATGCCTTTCCCCCAAGGCATTACAATATATATATATATATATATATATATATATATATATATAAGGAAAATTGACGATCAAATCAAATCACTTACGGAAAATGTGACTAGGTCAAATCAAATCACTTACGGAAAATGTGACTAGGTCAAATCAAATCACTTATGGAAAATGTGACTAGGTCAAATCAAATCACTTATGGAAAATGTGACTAGGTCAAATCAAATCACTTACGGAAAATGTGACTAGGTCAAATCAAATCACTTACGGAAAATGTGACTAGGTCAAATCAAATCACTTACGGAAAATGTGACTAGGTCAAATCAAATCACTTACGGAAAATGTGACTAGGTCAAATCAAATCACTTACTGAAAATGTGACTAGGTCAAATCAAATCACTTACTGAAAATGTGACTAGGTCAAATCAAATCACTTACTGAAAATGTGACTAGGTCAAATCAAATCACTTACGAAAAATGTGAGGAGGTCAAATCAAATCTAAATGACATGGCCAAGTTTTATATATATACACACACCTAAGGATGTGATATCAAAATTTAAAGCAATTTGTGAAAGAGAGGGGTGTTTGTTATCTGAATTTATAGCTTTGTGTTGCCACTCTGGACAGCATGAAATTTATCCTGAGTGTCAATACAGGGCTTTAAATTCAGGTAAGCCAACACTTCTCTCTTTCCATTCAATTTGTTTAAATTACGTACACATACACAAATGTACATATACTTGATTCTTCTAACTTTTTATTATTTTTATAAATGTTGCATGGGCTCAGTGATTTTTAATTACTTTATATTTAATTTTAGCTTTTACCATTTTTGCAATAAACACTGAGAAGTGATAATTGTGTAAAGAGTTTATTTGTTTGAATTACTTCAATTGATCTTAGTATTACTTACTTGGTGTAGTGAAATCTCTGGATACACCTGTAATAATTGACTGCCTTTATAAGTCTGAAATAATAACTAATTATCAAATTAAACAGATGTTATTACCATTACCAGTTTTCAGTATAAGTTTTTATTTTACATCTGTTTTTAAAGTAATAAATAAATTGACACTTGGTTAACTTGGTTTCTGTGAAGGAATATTTATGGAACATGTGTGGAATTTGTGAATCAAATAATTTGTTAAATGTTTGAGTCATATTTAATCCTTTCACTGGTTGTTGCAAATTGTTCAGTTTTTTAAAATGCATATCACCATTAGATTGACAGTTTTTGTTAATTTTTCTTATTTATAAATTTGTCCTCTATTATAATTGTACAAATGTTTTATGTTAACATCATTCCCATGCACTTAGTATAATTTATCCAATTTGAAAAGTAGTTTCATTACTAAATTTGTTAGACCAATGGCAAATTATCCTTGTTGAGCTGTTATGTGCTAAGTGTGTGGCCACATTTCTCAATTCTAATAATATGAAAAATTTAAAACCATTCAATTCCTGCAGCAGATATTTAAGTTAACTTCATATTAAATTTGGTTTATGTCGTGTACAAGAAGAGGAGCAGAGAATAATTTGCCAGCATGTGAAGAATTTGATTATAAAATGATTAACAGGGAAAAGTTGATTAAATATTGTATTTTACAAAAAACTGTTGACAATAATTATAAAATGTATTATATAGTTATACAAGTCTAGTTACTATAGAACCTCATGGTGCATTGTAAATAGTGTCTGAAATTTTACACCTATCAGTTGAACTGTGTTGTGCAGAGTGATTGAAATCCTATGCTTGTCATTAAATGATTTGGTGAAAAAATAAAACTACCCTGTATTATTAAAGTTGGGTTCCAAAATCTGCCTGTTCTCGCCCAAACATTTCAAGACATAGTTACATAAGATGATAAAACTTTATATTCAGCTACTCATACTTCGTCTTGTGATCTAATCAAATTTGCTGAGCCTTTTGTTCTGATTGTAGATAAACTGTACCTAATGCATTGAATACTACTTTTATCAATTTCCGAACAGCTGGCTAGGACCAGGTTAGGTGTGAGCTATATGAAAACCTATTTTGAAAATGAGTATTTGGAAATAACTTTTATCCTTATGCACTTCTATTTTATTTTTCTCTCTTTCTGCACTATTTTGGTATATAATCATTGTTATATTTATATATATTTATGGTATCAGTAGCCAAGCAAATTTAATGGGCAAATTGGGAGATAATGGAACAGCAATATCTGAATTGAGTTTGTAATCACTCATTATTTATTTGAATTTCTATCAAATTTTTGTTAAAATCTATTATAACTCTACGGTTTTATTTAATTTGTTACTGTATTTGCATGTATTAAATGTGAAGAATTCCTCATTATAATAGCAACTCTATGCCTTTTAATTGCTATTTTGAGGACCTTTTTTGTATGTATCTAATTAGCACCTGGTGAAAAAGTGCAATTAGCACAGAAAATATTTAACTTAATTGAAGTATTGGTTTCATTGTTCTGTTTCAATATTCATATCAGTTTGTGTAGTCATATCATTTGAAGAGTGAAGAAAAATGTAGGCTGGCTGCAATAAATTAAGCTGATTGTTTTATAGTGTGGAGTATGAACTTTCTGAGGTGCGAGGTAAGGATTACATTAATTTATATTTATTTTGTAAATTCAACTAGTGATTTAAATTGTTTAAAATTGTATATAATTCACTTTGTGAAATAATTGGGTATATTAAACAATTTTCTCAGTCTTCCGAGTTATACATTAGTAATGTGCCAATATTTTAATTCTACTTCAATAAATGATATGGTTGATTGGTCCAAACTTATTAGGGGACTGAGAGTAATCTGTAAGGTGAAAGAATTGGAGCATCAGTTTAAACTTGCATAATTTTTTTAACATCAATTGTAAGTACTGATTGAATTAAATATTTTAATGTATTACTTGAGATTACCTACTGTAAATTCTGATTTTTCCCATATATGAGTGAAATTCATGTAAGATTAACTGCACAATGCATTTGAGTTATTATAAAATGTTAAAATATCTGCGCAAGTATTCCATGAATTGGAATTTAAACTCAGATATACTGTATTTTGGGGATCATGCATAAAATCTAGTGAGTATGAAAGCGATAATATTATTTATATTCAAATTTACAATTTACTTTGAAAACTGTTTTTGATAATGTTTATTTTTTGGATGATACTGAATCAGGGCTTATAAATGTTTTCTTATGTTATTTGTAATGGTTGCACTGGTAAAGGAAATGTCTGCTCATATGAGAAGTTATTTAAATTATTTCAGTTTATAAATATTTAGGTAATGGGAACGATGCAAGCAAATAAAAGACGTTGAGTAACATCAATATTGTGGGAGCTAAGAGCATTTCAAATGTAGATTTTAGTAATTAAGTTAAAAATTGTTTGCAAACTGATTTCCTTTGAGAAATCGTACTAAACCTATTTTTTTGTAACATTGTTTCTGTATCTTCTCCATACACAACTCCTTTTATATATTTGTTCTAATGAAAAGAACTTTTTTATTCTTGCAGGAAGGGAAATTTGTTTTTGTATTGGTGTGGACAAAATGTTACAAGAAATCTTTGAATGTATCAATTCCAGTTAGTATAATGTCCCCACCAGAATTATAAAACGTGTCATTGTTTATAAAAATTTGATTAATTCATTAATACTTTACCGTGGAAGTAATGTATATGGATTAAACAACTAAACCTATATCTTGTTGTTCAGCTATATTTTGTAGACTAATATACTTTCCTGGGATTCTAAAAACATCTTGCAATGCCAATAAATTTATTTGTTAAAGTACCCTTGTAAGTTAGTCTAACCTGCTATTGTTTTACGAATCTCTATTTGGCAGTTTCTGTCCAAAAATGATCATTACATGAAGAGCTTAAATTACTAAACTTTCATTTTAATGAATTTTTCTTCTAATTTTTATAGTTAAATGTAAACTTAATCTAATTAGTGCATGAATGATTTATCAATCAGTAGATACTAAAATTAGTATTGCATATATACTTTGATTGTATTTTAACTATAAAACTTTAGCTGTAGAATTTTGCAATGAACTTGTACATGTGATCATTTGTTTATTAAAATTTCACTTTGTTTCACTTCATAGTGTTCACAAGAAGCAAATTGACATACTTCAACTGAATGTGTGAATTTGTGAACTTGAATATTGAAATGAAAGATAGGATCTTAGATTTAACTCAGCAAATACAGTTTCATCAAGTTTTTTAGGATTTTTGAAATATTGCAGTAAATTTAAAACTTTACTTAGAGGAATTTAACTTTCAAAACGTCTAAGTAGTAGCTTCTTGTTAATCTCCACAAGTTTCTGACTTATGATTCTCTTAAAACATATGTAACACTCATTCATATTAAGTTGGAAATTATTCTGAGAAATTAAATTGTAATTGTACAAACTGCAAATTAAAGCCTGATAGTGCAACAAATGGAACAGTTTTTTTTCACACAATAGCACGTGCTAATGGGATGTGGGATTTTAACCACATTTCAGGGTCTATAAAAAATATTATTAGAAGAAAAAGAAAGATTTGCAACATTTTTGCTCATGTTTTAGGAAATACCCAATTAGTTGTTAAGGGATGTGGGTTATAAAGATACATCCCTGTTAATGAACAGGATTGTATACTGGGAGAAGTGCAAGTATGGAGAGAATCCATAATTACTTACATAATACATCTTCTTGAAATTTTGACATGTCAGATATTTCAGACAATTGGAGAAATGCTTATGAGGTGCCCATTTACAAATTGGGTTCTGGGGCAGAAAGTTCAACTACAGAATGATTAGTCTGATCTTGGTAATGTGTAAAAAATTACAACATTTCATAGTTAAATATATATGACCTGTTATAATTGAATATTTGTGGGGACACTGGAACAAAAATTGGTTATTACAGGTTTGAATTGTTGCTTTAGGCGAACTTCTTTTGTAGATCCAATAGATGTTGGGATCTTGCAGATGTTGGGATCTTGCAGATGTTGGGATCTTGCAGATGTTGGGATCTTGCAGATGTTGGGATCTTGCAGATGTTGGGATCTTGCAGATGTTGGGATCTTGCAGATGTTGGGATCTTGCAGATGTTGGGATCTTGCAGATGTTGGGATCTTGCAGATGTTGGGATCTTGCAGATGTTGGGATCTTGCAGATGTTGGGATCTTGCAGATGTTGGGATCTTGCAGATGTTGGGATCTTGCAGATGTTGGGATCTTGCAGATGTTGGGATCTTGCAGATGTTGGGATCTTGCAGATGTTGGGATCTTGCAGATGTTGGGATCTTGCAGATGTTGGGATCTTGCAGATGTTGGGATCTTGCAGATGTTGGGATCTTGCAGATGTTGGGATCTTGCAGATGTTGGGATCTTGCAGATGTTGGGATCTTGCAGATGTTGGGATCTTGCAGATGTTGGGATCTTGCAGATGTTGGGATCTTGCAGATGTTGGGATCTTGCAGATGTTGGGATCTTGCAGATGTTGGGATCTTGCAGATGTTGGGATCTTGCAGATGTTGGGATCTTGCAGATGTTGGGATCTTGCAGATGTTGGGATCTTGCAGATGTTGGGATCTTGCAGATGTTGGGATCTTGCAGATGTTGGGATCTTGCAGATGTTGGGATCTTGCAGATGTTGGGATCTTGCAGATGTTGGCAATGGAGGAAGAATTAGTGATAGATTTCTTTTGATGTGTTACTAAATCGTTTATTAATTATACTTCAAGAATTGTGGAATTTTTGAAACCATGCAAGCTTTGTATAAAAAGTTATAGGTTCTCACTCGGGAGCCAACAGCGATGAAACCACGACATTTTGACAATGGCAATCGGGTGTAATAGTGGTTTAATAGGGTATATATAACACGAAATGTGATGTCCGGGCACTTCGCCTAGAAGATAATGAAACAACAGGGCTTGCGGTCGTCGAAACGTGGCAGTTTAATCGCTGTTGGCACCAGAGTGAGAACAGAAAACAAATACACCCAGAAATTCTTCGATCTTTGATCATGCAAACTTATTTTGTGTAACATATTCAGTAGAAATAACACATTGTTTGATTCAAGGAAAAGTAATTGGAAATTTAATGTTCGTATCCAACACTTGTTCTTTATCATCCAGGAATAAACTTGGGAGAAAGACACAACTAGCGCACCGGGGGGGGGGGGGGGCATTTTAAAAACATACTAAGACTGACAATATTCGTGGCAAAATATTTTCAGGATTGTTGAGATTGATAGTCAAATTAGTCAGATATTGAAAACCAAATTATACTTTATTTATAAATAATACTCCAGTTCCATTATACACTTGATGAAGTCCTACAAAACATCCTGTTCATTCATGTTATTAAATTATATGACAAATTTTGAACTCGAGTAAATATTATTAATTATTTTTAATGAAAAGAAATAAGTCAACTTATGGTAGGGGCTTTTATTGATAGTTGTGTATATTTTGGCAAAACATGAGAACTTAAGATGATGGAAGAGAGTGGAAGCTACACTTTTATGGAATATTGGGAAGTCAGTTGATGTTTCACTAATTTGTTAACTCATCAAAAGTTTGTGTAGGTTTAGATTAACATACTGAAGCCAGTTTTTATTTAATGATTAAATTAAATGAAATATCAAATAGTTTTTCGTCGATAAGTATTTATAAGTTATAAAGTATTTTTTCTTTGAAAGGGCTTATTCAGGCCAAAATTTTATGTATGCATATGTTGTGGGGTACATTTTTATTTCTTTGTTATTTTTCATTAAATATATCTTACAGATAATTGTATCTGACTGCTTGTACTTTTAAAATTATTAAATAATTTATACAATCAATTTTATAATCGGTTTTTGCTTTTAAATTTTACGAGTTTTTTTTGTACTTGCTGTTGGGTTGAACTGGGAAAGATTTGAACTATTTCTGCAAATAAGTGCATATTTGTTTCTCTTTTACTCTTTTAGAGTAAATTTACTTTTTTTTTTAAAAAAAGAAGAAGAGCAACATGTTAAATGAATTGGGCCCATTGTAATGTATAATTAGTTACTAATTTCCAGACCATATTTTACTATTTGTATCTTTACAAATAAGTATTATATAGATCAGTTTAATTCAAAAAAATAGTAAAATATACTTTTCTGCTGGACTATGAGATTTACAATGACATTGGGGAATTTAAATTACTATCAGGGAATTAGTTTATGAACTTGAAACAAATATAATCGTAAGAAATTTGAGATCCTCCAGTACCAATGTAAGGTGCAATGGAGTTTAACCACAACATAGGTCATTTTTGAAATTATTCTATATGGTAGGTATATTGGCATTGTTTAAATATCTTGAATAAATGATTGTCTTAGAAACATTTAATGCAATATTACTTGTGCTGATTGCAATCTATGGATGATTATTAGCTACCTAGAAGACTGTCATCTTACATAACACATTCTGGATATGGAGGGGCTCATGGTTTTGTGCCTATTATCCTTGATCTTGTTCTTGGTTTTCCTTGGCCGTTTAAGGTAAAATAGGTTATTGATGTTAATATTGTATGAACCTTGAATAATACTGATCAATTTGTTTCTAAAGTTTCTTTATTTGTATTTATCATACATAAAGAGTATTGCTGTAACTGGAATTATTTTAAAAGTTAACTTATGCATACATATGAAGTTTTTTATAATAGATTTTAAGACCTATTAGTGGAATATTCAATTTAATATTACATTAAATTTTTGGGAGTTTTAATTTAATTTTGTGAATTATGGAAGTGACTTTAGCATAATCTCATTGGTTAGACACAATTATATTTAGCATTAGTCATAAGAGAAATTGTAAGAATGCAATAATGTTTCACAGTAATTTGTGAGGAATTATTAAATTGGGAAAAATGGTTTCAAGTAACTGTTGCTTATGGATAAAAGTTGTGTTTGAGAATATCAGTGCCAATATTTTAGATTCTACTTCAGAGAAATTTGGTAATGGTTAATTTTGCACTAGAAATTACTACACTAGATACAAACTATTTATTTTTGTAGCGGTTGTATGATTAATATTTTTGTTAAGTTCTACTATAGTAAATTATTGGTCACTCATTTTGGTGATATCATTGGCTAATTAATAACTTCCAGCTTTCCATTTAATCAGTCTGATATTTTAGTCATCTACTAACAATGAAATTCGAAAGAAACTAATTTTATTTTGGCTTATCCATTTGAATGGTCTCCATAAGATATTATCTGGAATATGAAGTTACCTAAAAGATGCCTTTATGGCTCAAAAACACAAAAAACTAATAAAAGTATATTGTATATTTTTGAGGGCTGATTGAACTCATTTGCAGACAGTAGAACCAAGGAACCTTATTAGATTTACACTCGAAGCCCTGTGAAGAAAAAGTTTGCCCTAAAATCAAATTGTCTGCTCTGAAAGTAGCGTGTAGTGGCTTAATTTGTTGTTTGTGTTGAAAACCCATATATAGAATTCAGCTTTTGGTGTGTTTTAACTGATCTAAAGAGGTTAGTTTTTCTATTGCTTTACAGTATATTAAAGAGAGAAGTATCGGAAGTGATGAAAAACATATAATACACCTTTTAAGTTTCAGGCTGGAGGAATAAATCTATGATAAAGCATTAAAATTCAGACATATATAAATATTGAATAGATTGAACTATTTGACTCTATCCTTGGAAACTTCTGAAATAATTATTTGTCATAGGGAATTTTGTATATATTGCGATTTAATTCTGTGTAATTTAGTTGGGAAAGTGAAATGTACTTAATTGGTTATTTGTGGAAGCATATCAAACCTAGATTTGGGAATTAGAATATGTCCTATGAAAGACTCATTAAGATCAATTCCTGGTTATATGACGATGTAAATTATTCTTAGGCTTAAGTCCATCAATTTTAATTTTTTTCTACTAGTTGAAGAAACGCATCTAGAAGCTACAATGTTTGGAACCATGAAAATAGTTTATTTAATTGCTAAAGACACTTTCATTAGGTATTGTGAATCTATTTATCCTGTGACAATTTAATCAAAAATGTATTTTTTTAGTAGGTACCTGTTTTTTCTCTTAGTATTAGAATTTACATATTTTTGTTTACAGTATATACCCATTTTGTTGCGCCAATTGTAATCCTGTAAATGTTTGAATTTTTTTTTTCACATTCTAGGTGTTCTATTTTACTTAACTTTGGTTTACTCACAACAATTCCAAATTTATATAATTGATACATTTTATATTAATATGTATGAAGGTCATATAATCTCATCATAAACACAAAATGAACAATTTTCATCTTAAAATTCTACGCTTGTAAAGGCATTTTAGTGTGTCTAGCAGAAAGAATTTAAATCTTGTGAGAGATTTCTTTTCAAACTGCAAATCAAGTGAGATATTGGTAGTTCAAAAGTTTTATGAGTGCATCAATGAGCTACGTATGACTAATTTTCATAGCAAAATCATTTTCTTTTAATAAGAACTTACCATTTTTACAAGGTGAGGTTTAAAACAATACTTTTGTTATAATAAATCCCTCCCCAGCAACAAGACATTTGCCTTTAACTTGAAGTAAGTTATTGCACTCCAGTCACCATAATTTTGTGGACTTCAAGCATGACTGCCCCTAAAGTAATGAAGAGAGAGAGATGCGCAAAACATTACAACTGGAACTCGGTAATTAGTGCCAAGTTAATGTAAGTGACATCTTGCACAGTCAACTTGTCTTTGACAACTCATCAGCAAGATCTAATGACAATGACAGATAGTTAAAGAATGTGTAAAATTTTAGTCATTGGCTTGAGCACGTGCCATTGAAAACCATGTTTAAGAAACATTTGTGAAGATTATTCCTCCATTTTAAAACATGACTGCAGTTTGTAGAATGCAAAGGGTATAGTGGTATCTCCATCGTTCTTGTAGATTTCTGAAATCATTTTGATGCAAGATAGTTTACTCTGTCCTGCCTTATAAATTGGAGAATAATTGTGAATATATTCTTTCAAATAGTTTAACTATTAGTTAATGGACATTTGTCAATTATGAGTGTTCCAGCTGTACCCATTTTACCATCTGAATCCCTCAGGAAAGTAATAATTATTTTATTAGTCTCCTATAATTAAGTTTTATATTTGCATAATAGTATTTTAATTTTTTTTAAATGCCTAGAATTTTTGTACTTTCCAATAATTAGTGGTAGCATCTTCTCACTTTCATTCACCTATATTCCTCAGTTTCCTTGAAAACTGTCTCTCAAAATAAAAATGTCTTTTAGTTTATAATTTTCAAATAGAGGGGCAATTCAATTTACTTTAACCACATATTTTGCAATATAAGAGGTCGTGTCTGTTCTTAAAAAGGCCAAACCATCTGATGAAACCTTCCACTCCAGTTTTTTGTGCAATTTCCTTTACTTTTCCTCTTATTAAATTTCCCTTAATTGGCACAGTATCATTAATGTGCCTTTCAAGCCTATTCAGTAAAATTGGTTTCATTTATTTATATGGCAGGATTGATTTTTTAATATTCCAAGTAATGAAAATGAAGCCAAACTATATGAAAATTGTGGATTTATTATCACATTGTCAATTGTATTTGATTTTTTGTTCTAATTTTAATTTCAGCTTGGGTGTGTACATGTAACTTTGGGAAATAAAATTTGGTCACTTCCAGCAGTAGACATTTGTTACAATCTAAATCTAATGTTCGGTTATTTCTTAAACAGATGTTAATGCATGGAAATTAATTGAAAACGGTTCCTTTAAGGTGGGAATATCATTATTCCAGGTCTCTTTAAATAGGGAAGAAATTAAACTGCACATGGAAGTTTGACCATGAATTTAGAAATTTTTTTTTTACAAGCAGGAATTCATTAAAAATAAAAGCCTTATAATGGGGGTTTAGTATATATATATAGAGGAAGTAAGTAAAGCTATTATTAATTGAATTAATCCATTTGGATAGTGGCTATCCTACTTTCAATTGAAAGTTTGTGTCCTAAGGCCGGAAAGAAATAATTGCCTAATTTCCTCAGGACAGTAGGACTGCCTACGAGGACGACATCCAGTCCTATTCTTCTTACAAAGGCTTAGGTCGTTTAAAATTTGATGTATTATTACTTCCCAGCTTGGTGCCTCCAACTTTAGCCTAGTCATCTGCTCTTTATCCCAGTTTTCTATTAAAATAAATGAGTGTTTATGTAGATAAGGATGTCACATTAAAATAATTAGATTTGAAGGGAAACTAAAGAGAATGAACATGGCTGACCTGAAATTGAAGCAAGATGTTGCCCCTCAGGACAGTAGGAATTCCTTCCACCACAACCAGTTGACATGTGGGACGTAACTTCTCTCTTGAAGAAGGAGGCTAACGCCTCTAAAATTCTAAAGAAATTCCTCATGTCCTGAGTAACACGCCTTGCTTTCATTTCAGTTGAACTGCCACCGTTCTCTCTCTCTCCCGCTCCTTTCAATTCAAATTGTTTTAATTGTGTGTGTTTATATATATATATATATATATATATGACACGGAAAATGTGATGAGGTCAAAATTAAATAACACATTAGGATAGGAAAGAGAGAAAGCAATGTTGAGTTACCTTAAATCAGTAGTTGGTCCAGTCCGGCATTGGTGGAAGTTCAAAAATTTCGAGGGCTTGAGCCACCTTCGTCATTAAGGGAAATCTGAACTGTGTTCACTGAACTGGTGCACTTGAATTTGAATTAATAAATTTATGCCAGGTTGGGACGTAGTTCAGTTCTTCCTTCCTGATGAAGGGAACTCGGGCACCTAAAAATTTGAAGTTCCACCCATGCCAGACTGGACCAACTACTGATTTCAGGTAATATGGCATCACTGTCTCTTTCCTATCCTAAAGTGTTTATATATATATATATATATATATATATATATATATATATATATATATATAATGATATGGGCAAAAGAGGGTTACAAACCATTAAATTAAGAGCAAATGTTGCCATTTAGGAAGAACCATACCATATTTTCAGAGGCTGGAGCAGTTTCCACAGGCAAGTGTACTGTGCCTTGTGTTGGGAGGTTTAGACCTCTGAAAATTTCAAATTTCTCATTTTGGTCCACTGTGGTGCTGTAGGCTCACAAATCTCTGCCTAAATTGAGATCTGGTGTAACCATTTTGGACAGAGAAAGTTCTTAAATTTCTTTCCCCCTTTGAAGATATGCTCACTGTGAAGTCAGCCAGCACATTGTGAGCTGCTCTCCTGACAATGGAAGGTGACACTGGCTTTCAATTTAAGGTAAGCCAACTAATCTCTCTCTCTCTCTCTCTCTCTTGCTATCAGTTGGCATTGAAAATAATTTGTTAAAGCAGTATGTGAACTAGTGATTATGGGAGGTATGTCCAAGTCGCAGGTACAAGGACACCTGCGTGGCCCAGAGAAGTAGGAAATACCCTATTCAAGCTTCATTACTCACAAAGTGCACTTTTGTCAATCTATCCCAAATTTATTTTCTTTTCAATTTCAACTTGGAATGTGACAATGTCAAATTAAATATCACAATTAGATATGAAGGAGGCACAGCAACGTCGAGGTACAAAAAATCAAGTGGGTTCGAGTTACAAAAAAACCAAGTGGGTTCGAGTTACCAAAAAAACCAAGTGGGTTCGAGTTACCAAAAAAACCAAGTGGGTTCGAGTTACCAAAAAAACCAAGTGGGTTCGAGTTACCAAAAAAACCAAGTGGGTTCGAGTTACCAAAAAAACCAAGTGGGTTCGAGTTACCAAAAAAACCAAGTGGGTTCGAGTTACCAAAAAAACCAAGTGGGTTCGAGTTACCAAAAAAACCAAGTGGGTTCGAGTTACCAAAAAAATCAAGTGGGATCGAGGGTCCAGTTACTTAAATTCAATTGTGAGTTGAGTCTGTGTCAGGTGCCCTATTGGTCTATTAATATTTCAGGTAGGTTGACTTTGCTGTCTCTCTTTCCTGTCTATATATATATATATATATATATAATTGTAATATTGGTATGGAAAGGAAAGAGAGAGGTTGTAGCTTACCTGGAAGTGAAGTGCGGTGTAGCTATAAGGAATTGTTTTTCAAATTTTTGGAGGCTCTCGGTCTCTTCAGTAAGGAATATATATATATATATATTGTTAGTTGGGGAGTAGAGAAACATATTGGAAAGTACAGGGTGTTTCAGAATTCCTACTACAGACTTGTTAGGGGGTCGCAGTGGGAACACGGCAGATAATGTTTTGATAAAGATCCCAGGTCCGGAAGTGTACCATTTGGATGCAAACTAAGTTTCAAGATGGATTCGATTTCAAATCTCCCGCTTCACAGAACGCAATATATATAATCTCGAACCTGAGTCTCCTGATTAGTTCATGGGTGCTGCAACTTTTGTACCAAAATAGTCTACTCCAGGCCGGGCATGAGATTTCTAAATTTATTATTCTATATGCAGAGTTGGCTTCACCTGCAATTCACCATATTACAATCCTCGTGGCCTAACATTTGGACTCTGTGAAGGATGGATATGTTACTGTGAATTGATAAATAGTGCATGAAAATTTTTCAATCATGATTCTTTAATTAAAATATTTCATGGCTTATACAGCTTAGCTTTGAATGTTAACTTATTCTGTTTCTGCTATAATTTACTTTAGTAATATAACCAACAATAGAAATTTATTGAAATGTAGAGTACACGTGTTTACAAGTTTTTAAAAGTAACATATCAAAAAACTTGCATTAAATGTTTAATATATATATATATATATATATATATATATATATATTCTATTCACAGAATGAAAGAAAACATGAAAAGTCGATTAAAACCAAAGTATTTTTTGTCTGTCTGTTTTTCATCTGAAATAAAGTAAGAAGCTCTCTAATGATCTGCTGTTACTGTAGTTGTAGCCAGGAATAACATGTCTTCATTGCCTGGTTTCATTTTGTGTGTTCCACTCCATATCAATTTTTTTTAAGTTAATAGGATTATATTTATGATAGGGTGGCAGGAAGGTACTTTTAAATCCAAACTTCTAAGCCTTTTAGCCAGTGACTTCGGTGAGAACTTGAAGCTTATGCAGAAGAAGTAGCCAGTACAGTTTATGTCTATATCGTTTGAGAAGGGAAGTCCTGACTTTTATAACTCATGTCAACTTTATTGCTCAATGAAGAAGTTGGTGGCTTTTCTTTTATCTTGTAGTGGTGCCTTCTGTATCCATATTGTATCACCGTGAGGAATAACTGGATTTAATGTGATGAAGAAGCATTTTTCAAATATTTGTAGACAAATCATTGCATCAAAAAAGATTGATTTGCTGGCGTCCAATTCAGTAAATTATAGATAGTTTGGTGATATTTTCCTGGTAATAAGGGAAGAATTATATATTTTACATATCTTTTAGTAAAATGTCAAAATAAATTGAATTTGATCTGCAGCAGTAGGTAAGTAATGAGATATAAAGAGGGTCTTTCCTAATCATCTGAACCTAACACACAGGCTGCTCTTCTATCTGTTATTAGGACATCCCATCTACAATTGATGGTTGATAGTACTATAATTCTGTCATTTATTTTGAATCACAAACTAGTGGATTCTTTAGTTTTCAGTTTTTACACCATATATACCTATATACTACATTGGAAGTTTACTTTTTTAACTTCATCAAATGGCTTGTTCCTAAACCTTCCAGTAAAGTCTTCTACTCATTGTTTTTTGTAGGTTTCTTCAGATCTTTAACTATTTCAAATTTTTCTGTGTTGATGTTATATTTTCATAACTCTGTTAAATGATATTAGCACTCATCAAATTAACTTATTTTTTGTCACGCTTGTATTTGTTTTGTTTCAGTTATTTAAATATAACCATTTTACTGGACAATAAATTAATATGTGGGATTTTAGCAGTTAATGAGATTTGTCATCAATTCCAGATACTACATAGAATATAGTTGCATTAAATTTTGCTAAGCATTCAAGAAAATTGTCTCTCAAAACCTGAAAGTTTAAGAACACTTCTAATGAACAAGAACTAAGCCAAGCATGAAGTTTTAGATTGCTGTTTATATGTGGCTGACCTTTGAGCTGACTGTTCACAATCAAACATAAATGTGCTTGAATATTATCTTTGAAGAATGAAGAGAGAACAGCTAATATAATGATGGTTTTCCAGAGTAATTTAGAATAAACAGTTGTTGGGATCCAATTGGCATTTTGAGAATATTACAAAATTATCTGCACCTTAGTTACCAGGTATGCGTCAGCTGTCACAATTCTGAAATTGTTTTTTCAATCATTTTATTTGAATTGGTGTGGCTTTGATATGTTTAAGAACAATGCATGATGAAGATACCTGCACATTCTTCCCAATCAAAATGAACTTGTGTTCCCATCCCTCTCCTTGATACACCCAAAGTCAATTCCATGTGAAATTTATTCAATTTATAACATAAACATCTAATGGAAGATATTTTGATTTAATCGAATACTGGATAAATTCCAGCACTGCTTCCAAAAGTGTAATCTCCTGAATTGCATATCAGGACGACTACTTAGAATGTCATGAAGGAATTTTTATCAAGGACACTGGTATGGAAATCTTAAATCCCTGGAAATAAGCTATCAACCTGAAACTTTGTCTGCAGTTAAATAGAGCTTTAATAAAACACCGTATAAAGTTTTATCTCTTCAATTTTTAAAATTAATATATTTTGAAATTTATGATTAGGTTATTTTTAAAATGCTCCTTAACATTAATGATTATATCTAACTATTATTAGATAAAGAAGTAACCAATAACAAACAAAATTAAGTGGTACAGTAAATACCACACAACATTTCTGGAATAGTTTTACCAATCATTTTATAATTTCTGCAAACCTTATTCCATTCTTTCCAGAAATATTTGGTATTTATATCATCACTTCTTTTGTATGTATTTTTCTATTTTATCTGGTTATTAATTTTCAGTTAGATGTTTTATATTTTCATTTTATAACTTCTATCTTAGACTATTGTTAAGAATTGTATTTGTTTTGATATTGTGTAGTTATGTGCTGAGGAAATGTGTTAATTTTGTCTGTTATTTGGCTATTTATTTATCTAATTAGTATACTTACTACATTTTCTTAATGTGTATGTTCGTTGTTTAAAAATCATTTTTAGTTACTCTATTGCAACAGTTATAAAGTAATACTTATAATTAAATATATTATCTTGTAAAATATGTATAAAAATTTGAAGACAATAGATTTTGTATATTTGAGAACATGATTATGAAAAACGGTATATTATTTTATAACATGATTATGAGAAACGGTATATTATTTTATAACATGATTATGAGAAACGGTATATTATTTTATAACATGATTGTTAAAATTTTCCTGCAGGATGTTACTCCTTCCTTTCTTCACTGAATTTTCCATTCAGTGTTGATTTTTTCATTTCAGTTTATAAGAATACCTTTAATTTTTTGCAATGGTTATGATGTTTTTGATTAACTTTATTTTTATGTGAGTTAACTCCTGTAAAAAATACTGGAGAATTTTAACAAAAGTTTAGGAGTACTTCATAATCTAGAACTAAACCAGTAAAGCATATTTGTTATAAATTTAATTCAAACCGTAATTGTCCTCTGTGCCTCCATTATTTTTTATTAATGCATAACATTTTCTTTGAATATTTTTGTCTTGTGTAGATGATTAGGAGGCCATACCAAACATTCCAGCAGTAACATAAAATTTCTTCAAGTCTGTTGCCTACTCCAATATTTTAACAAAGCAGCAATTTTTTTTTAAAAGATGCTTTCTTGATTTTTCAGCTGTTACTAGAGGGCTCGATATGTTGCAGTTAGACAAAATCCACTATTTAACCATTCAACACATTTTGTGTGATAAAACATGTATTTTGTAATTTTAATTTTTGTATTACTAAAATTTACAATTCAATTTGATGTAATTATAAAAGTTGATTTAAAGATTTAATCAATTTACATATGAATACTAATGGCATGAGCAGTTATAAACTGAGGGTTTGGTGTACCATTAAGAATGTTTCCGCTATGTCCCCCTGATACACTGTTTATTACATTTTGTGATACGACTTCACTTCTTGGCAACATAACTGCTTGGAAAACTCTGGGCGACTGTTCCCTTTTTGGACAAAATAAGATATAATGTAAAATATTAATTATTTTATATCAAATATATATTACTTTTATAGACTGTAGAAATAGTATAAACTTTGAGCAGCACATGGTATCCAGATGTCAAGGTCTATATAAAATACAGGTTTGGATAATACTTCTTATGGTCTGCTGTACATGTCATGTGGG
This sequence comes from Zhengitettix transpicula, assembly GCA_037074705.1. Taxonomy (NCBI): domain Eukaryota; kingdom Metazoa; phylum Arthropoda; class Insecta; order Orthoptera; family Tetrigidae; genus Zhengitettix; species Zhengitettix transpicula. The sequence goes on along the minus strand of CM073590.1, from coordinate 68,959,485 downwards.
TGTATGAAAGTAACATTACAATGTTCTTATGTAATACAGGCTTATTATAGTTTATAAGATCTTCCCTATTAGAAACAACCAAAAAACTACAACAAAATCTCAAACATCATTCAAAACAAATGTCTTTGAAGCACTTCAGTTACCAAAGTGGAAAATAAATTTATGCAGCCAACCAATACCTTTTGATGATCAAGTTTATTAGGATTTGAAATTTTCTGGCCGTGTATTGTAAATGAAAATTGCAACTTGTTATAGAAATAATTATTTTCTACTACAAATATGTCCTCAATACAGTAATTCACATACCATTACCAAGATTTTAAAATTAATTTATGAAATGAATTGCTGTATTAAAGATTGTAGATTTGTTGGAACAAAGTTTTTTGTTTAATAGGAAGCTTCTCAACGTTCTTTTTCAAAATGATTTATTTTAGAGGCATTCTTTTCTAATCATATAAGTCAAAATCACAGGATAACTGAACTGAGATACTTGATCGTACATAAATTTTGTATTTCCTTCTGAATATTAATCTTAAATTTATTAATATATGAATCATGTTATTATTTAAATTTAATGGAATAATTCTGTAGGATCAACAAATGTAATACATCTGAGAATTTTAATTCACTTCAAGGGAATACAGTGTTTTATGAATAATAAATTCCATGATTTTTAAAGGTGGTGAGCAAACAAATCCTGAAAAAAAGATTTGGTTAATCATCCAGTTTGCTGCACTTGAGGGAAAAGTTTCCACCACCTAATACACACCACACATAGATGGAATATACAATATAACAGCAATATGGCTAGTGCCACATAGAATTGTGTGAGTGTGACCGGTATTTTGTAGAACATGAAGGTCTTTTCAGATTCAAAATGGATCAGAAATATTCAAACAACTGCATGAAAATAAGTTGGTAGAAAAGGTGTGCTTGGATGATGCAGTAGCCATTTAAAACTTTCCAAGCTTTTAAAAATGACTCATTGTGATTTTAAGCACTTCTATATGATCCATAGGGTTTATAGCCATATTAAAATGAAATAATTAAAAGAAAACTACTTGTTTTAGAATGTTTGTCAGAATTTGTCAGTCCTTGATTGATTGATTGAAAGTGTTGATAGTGCCTTATACTTCAATATCCTATCGGTTAAATTTGATGACTTCAATATAGCACATGTCTTTGGCATGTGAATACTATGTTTTGTGGTTCTTAACACATTGCAAGAAGGTTACTCATGTTTCAATTAGTGGCTAGTAAACTAAATTTGGCTATTTTGTTTTTAATGCATCTAACAAAAAAAATTTTTAAAAAATTTCTTCACAATAATTTATATAAAATTTTTGAAGACGTTTCCTTCTGTCAAGTTTGTTTGGCAAATTCATGTCTTATTTTAAACTTCAGTTCCTTTCATGGCTTCAGTAAATGTGTATCCTGTAATAAATATTTTATACTATCAGAAAGTAATTATATGAAGCAAAGATATAGTCTTGTTTCTATATAGCATTTAAGTAATTATGTCTGTAACGTGCCAGTTCATACTTTCTGTGTGTGTGTGTGTGTGTGTGTGTGTGTGTGTGTGTGTGTGTGTGTGTGTGTGTGTGTGTGTGTGTATATATATATATATATATATATATATATATATATATATATATATATAGAGAGAGAGAGAGAGAGAGAGAGAGAGAGAGAGATTGAGATTGATTGATTGAAGAGGTATCGTATGAGAGTTTGTGAAGTTTGAAACTTTCTGCAACATTGAGTGGAATATCAACGAGGTACAACCATATCTGAAGAGATTCTGATTCTCAGAAATATGGCATGTCATGTATTACATATGATAAGATGTACTTATGAAAAGTTTATAAATTTGTTTTCCAGGATGCACTTAATCCAGCTGCAGTGAAAATTTGTAAATGAAAATCGTGTGAGGTTTATTCTTAAAACCCCAATTCTAATATTTGAAAGTTTTATAAGTGATTTACTGGTTCATATGCATTCTGGGTTTTACGTGTCGTTCAAAGAAATTTCAGAATAGTAAACAATTTATTTCCTATGCTAGAGCTTTATGGATTTCTTGATTCTTTTTTGCTGAAATATGTAAGTTTATATTATATTGAGTTAAACATATTGAGTATTGTACAGTCAAATTTAAATGATTTTTATTCAAACATTGATATGTGCTATATAATAGTGGTTGGATTTTGCTATCTGCACTTAGCTTTGAGAATACTTGATCATCTACTCGAATGAATGTTCCTGCCCGAAGCCTTCAGATTTTGTATATTTACAGAACTGTTACACGAAGTTCGTCATAATTTTAGTATTTGGTGAAATAGGACTCCTTAAAAAAAACTGAATAGATTTGTATGCTTTGTCTTCAGACATTTGCACAATTATTTTGGGACAGAACAAGCTTTATAATTTAATAAGAGAAGTTATTACTAGAAATTTGCGCTGTCAGATTATGTATTAAGTTTTGTGAACAAAGAAGGTATGAGTAATATTCCAATATATAAACAACTTATTGTTGTACTAGAGCTTAAATCTAACTTGAAGTGAATTAAGTTGATCTTTCCCAACTACAGAAATGAGTGTGTTGAAGTGAAGATCCATGTAGTGAATATAATTAAATACATTCTCAACAGAAGGAACATGTTCAAAGACAAAATTTCAAGGTGAGTTAATATTCATTTATGTAATACTAGATATGAATTTATTTCTTCATATTTTTCTGTGTGGTGCGAAACTTTATTTTCTTACATGAAAATAATGCATACCATAAGCAGGAGGGACATACAGTTTTAGTATTTCGAGATAAATTCTTAACCAACACTTTCGCTTTCGATATTTGAAACTAAGGAATTTGGGTCAAACATAAATGTGAGGCTCATAGTTTTTACTTGTTTCATTACAATTACTTGTTAGTCTTGGCAAATGACTAGTCTATATTATTATTACGAAAACTTTATATAACTGAATTTATTTGAAATTTTACACTTGAAGAGGTTACAATTAGGGATGAACTGTGTTTGTCAAATATAGCTCTTTTAAATTTGATTAATTACTTCTAACTTACACTGATGTTTTTCACATGTATTTAAAAATAAGATTATAATTGCTGTATTATTGAAAACCCATAGCAGCAAGACAAAATTTTCATATATTCATAAGTTGAATGTTTCTGGTGATTGTTATATCCCAACATAAAGTTTGATACTAACGGATAATATTTTATTAATGATATTATTCGCTTATTTGATACAAGAAGGAACAAACAATAGATATAATTTCTAGAATTCATATTGTGAAATGTCAATCAACACAGATTCATCGGTTCCTTCTTAACTACTGATGCAATTAAAAAGTGATTAACTTTGTTTCCAAAATTTAGTGTGTTAAGAAACTTTCTGGAGAGACTGACTTGTGATCAAGACTGACATAAATTTTTGTTGGTAGTAACTGATTCATATTGAACAGTTTATAAATTTCAAAATGAGTGTTTGAAAATGGCTGAAGGTCTAACGGTCCAAGACAGCAAAGTTATCACATAAATTATGGAAAAATTAGAATTATTCTTGAATTGATTTTTCCATAACAGAAACTTAAATTTCTATTTTGAGGCTTTAACATATTTTGCTCTTTAACATTGTTACCTTAATATTAATTATTTTCCATTAGTATATTGAATTATTTCAAAGGTTTCAGAATACAAGATTTAATACACACATTGTAAGTCATAAAAATGATAGTATCACATGTGCAGTAAAGGAAGAGAGAAGGTGGAGGAGAGCATTACGGTCCAGAGGGACACCCCCCCCCCCTCTCAGGGCAATTCCACTTCCATTCATAAAAATGTTCATTATATTACGAACAGGCTAAACAGCAGGAAAGTTTTTTTTTTATCACACCCTGCAGTCATAATCTATTAACTTTTGTGGACGAATTTTTTGGTGCACAATATATCTTGAACTTATCACAATATTTTATTGTGTCAATGTTTTCTGAATGGTTTTTACACTACCAAGTTGCTTAAACTGAGCTCTGGAGTACCCCCACTATACATGGAACACTGCACAACTTATGTTGACACATCAAACCTTGCAAGTCATACATTCTTCTTTTCACATATTCTGAGATTGTTTAAACCTGTTCCCATAAACTCTTGACTTCATAGTTTATAATTTTGAATCGAATCTAAATTAGAACTACAATAAATTGTGTTTGCAGTGGATTAAGAAATTTGAATTATTGTATGTATATTTTGCAAATGAGGAATTCCAACATTTCACAATATGAGTTCTATACTAGTTTCAAACATAACTCTTTCCAACTTCTGATTTTAATTGCATAAATTATAGCAACAAAGTTGCCTAATTGGATACTGGAGTGTAATTATTAAATTTATAAAACATTACAGGGAAGCAATGTGCAGTAATTTTTTTATTCGTACCAAAGTTGATAAGAAATACAGACGTGTTTCATGACTTCATATATTTCATGACTTTCATATATTTAGATCCTGTCACAAGATTCTACTAATGAAAAAACCCTACATTCATCACACGAGGCACAGTTATTGTGATAGTTGTAAATTGATGTCCACTGGATATGTTAGATAAGTAATTAAATTTTAGAAATATTTGGAATTATGAATTCTGTCATGGGCCAGAGAATTTAAATGCTTATGATGTATGTTGTATTTGCTCTAATAATTTTCAAGTACAATTTTTTTAAAATGGCGCAGTATTACATATTAAGGTTAAATGTCCTGTTGTAAGACTTTGAAGTTTATTAACAGTAACAAATTCCATAGTTGCCATTTTTAAATCGGAATTATTTATGGACATTAAATGACTAACATTTCTGTATTATAATTGTTTGATGCTACTAAATTGAAGAAAAAATTTCATTGCTATCGTTAACATACACTTAAAATGTGGTTTTTGTCGTTACTTTATAAATTTCAAATATTTGCCCCCATTGTTTAAACTTTTAAGTACTTCAACTGAATAAATATTTCAGCGTCCTGGGATGAAGTGAAATGATGATCACTCGTTATATTCTCGGGCACTTTTAATCTTAAGTTTCTTCTATTTGATTTTTAGTGCTAATACAGGCTTTTTAGATTTATCTTTGGTCATTTATTATGGTTTCTGAAAATATGCATAAATCAAGTTTAAAAGAATTTGTTGTAAGAAAATAAATAAAAAAAATTGTTATTAAAATCTGTTTTGTTGTAAACAGATCAAGAAACTAGTACTGTACTTCTCCATATGTAAGTCCCATTAATATTTGGGCCCAAAAATGTATTACATGAAGTTGTTGAACTCCTGCAACTTATTGTCAAAGCTCCCATCATTTGCTCATCTGTGTTTGATGACTGATTACAGTTTTCTTATGTTACCTTGTTCTCAATTCTGTATTGAATTTGAGACATTTCTTGAATAGCCTGCTCAAAGCTTTCTGGCACTTTTTGAATAAGTCTGGTGCATGTATACAGTTCATGAATCTGTGACACCATATGTGTCCTTTGAATTTGGTAACTTCTTTTTCATCCACAATTCTTGCTGTTACATGCTGGACATTGTGTGGATACTGGAATTCAAATCATGCTTTTCTCTTTAAGCCATATCTTTTCTAATTTGGGCCATTTTTATGGTCAAAACAATTAACACAAAGATAATTGTAAAAACTCTGAAAGTTCAAATAAAACACTATTCAACCACTGTTGAATTTTGATAAATGACCCAACTTATACGCAAAGAAATATGTTAATATTGTATTTGTAGTTTTAGGATGTTTGTGTATATTTGCTATTGACATTTCTCTGATACATAAGGAAATTGTCAGTAGTAAATTAAAATTAGATAAAAGTATTAACTACTTTTTAATCTACGAATTGTAGATTTGTTTTGTTCAGATTGGCTTCATGGTATTAAAGGAATAAAAACTATAAAAATGTTGGCTGAAAAATTAATAAAAACCTGGCTATCTTTCTTATTATGAAAAATTAATAAATTCAATAACTTGGGTACAGCAAATATGTGTTTAATGAAATGTAATTAGAGTTTTTTTTACGAGTATATGTTCTAAAAATTCTAGCTGATAACCTTATTAATGAAATATTTATATATTTCAGTTGCTGTTGGTAGCCTGTTCGATCTGAAGTGAATCTGTTCAAGGTTAGTAGCTTTTTATTCAAATAGTGTTTTTGAATAGAGGTGACATTTAATATCCATATTTTAAATATTTTCCTATACTAATTTCAAATATTCTATTTTTTAAAATAAGCAAGATTAGACATGTCAGATTTTGTGACATGTGGAAGTTATTGTATATTTGAGTAAGATTGTGTTTAGTTCAGAACAAAAATGAATTCATAAACAAACAAATCCATCAATATAGCAGAAAAATTGAACAAATACAGTTGAGCCAGCTACAACAGTCACATAACAGCTTTAAATTCATATGATATTTTGGTTTAGTTAGTTAATATATTTTTTTTCTGACCTATTGGCTGAAGTGTTTATTTATCAAATGATGATTGTCAGATTATAATAAATAATGAATTGAATTAAATTGAATTGAGAGAACTGTAGGATGTTTTATCTCAGATGTAATAGATTGTGTAAACATTATGAGTCTAATTCCAGTTACGTATTTACAAAGTTAATTGTGGGAAATAAAGATGTGAAGGAAACTTTGTTGTGAGAGGGTGATGACTTTTCTGGAGTAAATTATGAATAAAACATTCTTAGGTTTCCAACTGGGTTAAATATTTATTGCAGAAAGTTTCCACTGGTAATAGACAGATGAATAGTGGTTAATTGTGTTGCAACTATTATCGGTTACAGATTTCAATTAAATCAGTAAGGAGCAGTATATAGACACTTGTTGACTAGACTTTTTTAGTGCAGATCTGAACTGAATATTCAATGAAAAGACTAGCCACATATGAATTCATCAGTGTATATATTGAGGCATCAAAGTCAAATCTGTAACTGCAAATATTTAACTAAAACATATATCTATTCAGCTGACACACCATGGAAAAATTGTATAATAAAAATTTCCCCGGGTTTGAAACCTGAGAATGATTTATTACCTATGTTGTGGTTTATTAAAAAGTAAAAAATGGGAGATCATATGATTGTTGGGCCAAAAACCAACAATACAAGATATGTAATGTTGTCATTCATGAACAATTGTTAAGTAGCAATCTCATCAACAATTTGTAATTGGTCTGATTTGTTAGGTTTTGAAGGGTTTGTCAAGTTTAGTGTCGAACGGGAAAGGAACAGAAGAAGTGAAATTGTATGTAGAGTATTATTTAATGTAATACAAACATAAAATTTTAATGAAAATGTATTTCAGTTACAAACTAAAATTGTTGCATCATTTCTTGAAAAAGCTTATCAGAAATGTGTTGAATGTTTAGGAGGCTATAATTACCTGAAACATTTAACAGTGATAACCAGTCTTTCAGAATCCATAGAAATTGGGAATAAATATAAATATTTTTGTGTGATGTATGACATGTTAGTTTTACTTTGTTCTTAGTCGCATGCACATTTACTCTTAGTCTTAACCACATTTATCAGTCCACCATGATCAATAAAGGCTGATAAAGACTTATAACTTAAGCCTTTAAATTATTTTTGTTTATTACTTTCCTTTCTAAATTATTTTCGAAATTTGATTTGTCAGTTTTTTACTATTGGATTTTAGGATAAAATGTGATTATGAATTGTGATTCCATGGATGGATTATGGTCCTCAATTTTAGTGATTAAAGTACTAACACATTAATTTTTCTGCAGGTTCCCATAAATCAATATTAAATGGTGGCCCTGTCTCTCGGTAAGTATATTTTATTATAAATGTTTAATCATAAAACAATAAGTAATCAAAATTTGGTCGAATATAACAGCACAATCTGACCTTTCAGGTCCCATCTGCTGCAAATAAACTTTAATAGTTTTTCATGCACCAGATGAGATCTTCAATGTCAGAAGAAACTTTATAATGTTTTTAGCCTAATTTTCATTACTTAAAGTTATGAACCTTTGGAATTACAGTTTGTGAAACTAGATTTGCTGTTTTTATGATTAATTATTATTCTATATGAAAGTAATCTTTAACTAGTAATGGGTAAATTTTATATTGCAGGTTCCCACAAAGTGTAAATGAAGTAGCCTTCTATCTTTGCGAGTGTTAATTTTATTACTATTTACTTGTGGTCTTAATATGATGAAATTTTGGAATTACCGTTTGATAATATGTGAAACTAGATTTAGGCTGCTTTTCTGATTACTCTGTAATTATTATTCTGTGTTAAAGTTAATATAAATTATTAATGGGAAAATTTTATATTGCAGGTTCTCACAAGGAGTAAATGAAGGATTCTTCTACCTTTGTGAGTATTAATTTATTACTATGCATTTTCGGTCTTAAAATGATGAAATTTTGGAATTACCGTTTGATAATTTGTGAAACTAGATTTAGGCTGTTTTTCTGATTACATCACAATTATTATTCTGTGTTAAAGTTATTATAAATTATTAATGGGAAAATTTTATATTGCAGGTTCCCACAAGGAGTAAATGAAGGGTTCTTCTACCTTTGTGAGTATTAATTTATTACTATGCATTTTCGGTCTTAAAATGATGAAATTTAGGAATTACCGTTTGATAATTTGTGAAACTAGATTTAGGCTGCTTTTCTGATTACATCACAATTATTATTCTGTGTTAAAGTTATTATAAATTATTAATGGGAAAATTTAATATTGCAGATTCCCACGAGGAGTAAATGAAGGATTCTTCTACCTTTGTGAGTATTAATTTATTACTATGCATTTTTGGTCTTAAAATGATGAAATTTTGGAATTACCGTTTGATAATTTGTGAAACTAGATTTAGGCTGCTTTTCTGATTACATCACAATTATTATTCTGTGTTAAAGTTATTATAAATTATTAATGGGAAAATTTTATATTGCAGGTTCCCACAAGGAGTAAATGAAGGATTCTTCTACCTTTGTGAGTATTAATTTATTACTATGCATTTTCGGGCCTAAAATGATGAAATTTTGGAATTACCGTTTGATTATTTGTGAAACTAGATTTAGGCTGCTTTTCTGATTACATCACAATTATTATTCTGTGTTAAAGTTATTATAAATTATTAATGGGAAAATTTTATATTGCAGGTTCCCATAAGGAGTAAATGAAGGATTCTTCTACCTTTGTGAGTATTAATTTATTACCAAGCATTTTTGGTCTTAAAATGATGAAATTTTGGAATTGCCGTTTGATAATTTGTGAAGCTAGATTTTGAGAAATTGAGAGCATATAAAAATTTGCCTTGACATTTATAATATGCCAAGTTTTAAGCCTGAGGAAGCAGTACATGAAACTGCTGCATGTACCTTTTAAATTGTTGCTACATACCATATATTTTTTGAGTGACAAAGTGACAATTCCTCTTTAATTGAATAGGAAGGTATTTGAAGGGGGGAATGAGGAAGGGAAGCCGAGGGTCAACTAATATTGAAGGATCCTACCTGGTATTCACCTGAAAGTGATGCAGTACAAACCCTAGGAAACCTGCACTAGGCAGGTCAGGCTCTTATTACTTGTCCCACGCCCTTCCATTGACTGGACAACGATGTACCACTATTTAAATGCTTTTTAAATCTTGCTTACTGTGAGATACAGCTACTATTTAAATGTCGGTAAATTAAATCAGCACATAATTGAATCGTGGAAATATATACACTATGCTGACTAGTGATAATATGAAATAAACAATGAAATTTCCTACTTTGATTTTTTGTATTTATAACTGCTTACTCTAGTATTTAGTTTTTTGCATAAATAATTTGTCACAACTATTCTGTACTATCACAACTGTTAAACTAATATAATGATATTAATCAGTATGTATCTGCAAATTTGCTACAGTTATCTTTAGTTTGGCTCCATGGTTTTGTGCTTCAACAGCCGCTATTTACCTGTGGTAGGTTTACAGTTTTTGACATCAGTTCACTTTGTGCTGTTGCAACTAAAAAAATTATCACACCACACTGCACCAAAGAATAACTACTTTCCATAATCATTTTTTGTGATTTGAAGGTCTACCAGGAGTGGCAATTGAGCATAGACGACTTCCAGGACAATATGGGTATAATGTTTTGCCACAGCATAGTGTTTACAGTATTAATTACGGTGACCATGTCATGAGACTGGTGAAAAAAAATGCAGGTGTGCATCATGTTCTGGACTGGTGTGAAAGGCAGAGAGATATGTTATCTTTGCAAAAGTGTACATTAATAAAATTTATATGCAAAAGAAACACCACTCACTACCCCATTAAAATATATGGCAAAAACCTACCACGGTCTACAGAAGTCAAATACTTGGGCCTAGTACTAAACACGAAATTAAAATGGGCTCCACACATGGTTCATGAATTAAGATTCCAATTAAAACAATTATAATTCATTTTAGCAGGTACTTCAAGTCTCCTGATAAAATTAAAAAGATTTGTTTATGTGACAATAATGCATGAAGTTCACAATCATTTTTCTTGATCTACTTGAAAGTCTCACCACCTACATACACTAACAGGATCCTCAATCTTATAAATAAAATTGACTGTGTGTGGGTGTGTGTGTTCGTATGTATGTGTGTTCGTATGTATGTATGTATGTTCGACATACAAATCTACATCAATGGAGTCAATTTAGTTTGTGCTCCTTTTAAATTGGAAACAATGCTACCTTGCTCAAACAGCTAACATTTGTCAGATAAATATTTTTCGGGGCCAATGAGATTGATAGTTTTTCCCAATGTATTTTATGCATAATTTCAATCCCTTTTCTGTGGTAGTGGTGGTGGGGGTGGCATTGCATAAAAATACAGCAAAAACAACTGAGATTGGAGCCGAATGCACACTATGGATATCGCTGAGCTTAATTATTACAACTTTGGGCACCCAGCTTGTGCTTTCATAAACTGAAAATACCTTGGTGAAATGTTCACGTTAACTACAACATACTTTTCTAGACTACAAAAACTAGATTCCATTCTCCACCCACCTGGCCGTCACTGGACTGCAGTCCAACCCAGATCTTAAAAGCATCCTTGCCACAATATTCCCCACATGCCCAAGGGTTGCCTTCAGGTGCAATCCCAATCTTCACAATAGCCTCGTCCATCCTCTCTGGCACCACCTTTAAACTTCCCTACTTATGCTGGGTTGCCAACTTGCAGTAGGAACAGGCTCTCTCATTAAATTGTAATTATTATTCTGTGTGAATGTTGTTATAAATTAACAATGAGAAAATCTTGTATTGCAGGTTCTCACAAGGAGTAAAGTAAATCTACATCTGTTTTGATTTTTGTGTTTGTATTAAAACTATGAAAATTTTTAATTTTTATTTCACAACTAGTAAAGTTTATTTAGGCTTTTTTTCTCACTCAAATGTCATAATTAACTATTATTAATTGCTCATGATATGTGTTTTGTAGGTTAAAGTAGACAACATTTGAAGAATTATGTCATTACCACTGGGTACAAATTGCTATGGTTTGATTTATTGTTCAACAATATGTAATACCTGAAATTCAGTGGTTAGTGAAAAGTTCAATACATTTTTTCTGATGGTGTCTACTGACTTCAAGGAATAGGTATGTATTTACAGTTTCTGTTAACATTATTGAACTTTGGAATTAGTATTACATGATTTATAAATGTTTTCATACTACATTAAAGACTTTCACGTAACTATTCTGTGGAAATATAACAGTTAATTTGGTTTTATAGAATAGTTCTTGATTATATTATATTATAATTAGCTTGTGTGTTAATTTTCCTTTAATTGTTAATTCATTTTTTCAGATTTATGAAAGGAGAAAATATTTGGATATGCAGAAGACAATCTTCAGAAGTAACATTATTCAGAGTTGTTTTACAACACTGGCAGTGCTAATAATTTGTATTTCTGTCTAATAAATTTAAATATAAAAATTCTATTGAAACATGTAATGAGTTCTAGTATTATTTTATGAAATTTTAATATAGTATGGAAATTACATTGGTAATATTTTAATAAATTTATCAAGATTATTTTAGCAATTTTAAGCTAAGTGATAATCTAACCGTTGATTAACTGCGATGGTGGACCAGGATAGTCAATAGGGCTCAACATACAATTTTGACAAATTGGAAACTGTTAACTTGGGGGTTTGACTAATCTTGGAGAGTACACAAATGAGTTCTTTCCGACCATGTCTTTAAAAGGATCCTTTCTGAGCTCCCTCACCCTCAGCACTATGATCTGTGCAAAAATCATCTGACAGAAACATGCAACACTCTGGGAAGTTGAATTTTTTTTTTGTTTCTAATTTTGTAACTTGAAGAAATGGATTATATAATAATTCAGGAAAATGGTGTATAACTTTGAAATTAGATTGGCATTTCCCTTCCAAGAAAAAAACTTGAAGCCTATAGTTTTTATGAAGGTGACTTGCTGAAATTTGCAAGGTAATCTATTTGTTTAAGCATAGATGTGGGTAAAATTCAAAATTTTATCATAACCAGATGTAATTTTCTTCTGATTTATTTGTATTATCATTGAATTACAAGTTAAAACATTTTTGACATGTGGAACTATAAGTAATAAATCATTGTATCTATATTTACTCCTGTTTTGGTACACTGTTCTGTTGTAAATCTTTTGTTTTTTATGGACCAAAGCACAACCACTATGCATATGCGGGCCTTTTGTATTGTGAGATCAACTACACATTTCAAATAACACATTTGATGCGATGCACAATGTTTGCCAAATTAGCATGGTGTTATAAAAGGGCTGCTGTGTGAGTGTTTTTAACAGATGTTGAAAAACTGCAATGTGAACGAGAACTTGAGTAACAATTTCCAAGTTTGTTTGTTTTTATTGAACTTTCTCTACTTTTCTGTATACTGCAAAAATTATATAGTAATGGATTTAAGGAAATAATATATTAATATGCTCCACATTTGATGCACCATCAATTGTAATTATTAATTCACTTTGGGTAATGTAAATGGATTAAAACAGATCACTTTTATTAACAAGTAAAAGAAAATCATAAGTTTTATACTTGAAATAGTTTCTTACCACAATTATTCCTTTGAAAATTTTCATGCAAATAAAGTTTGTTAAAAGTTTACCCAAAAAACACATTCATTAACGAACTTTGTTCTATTAATAGAAAATTGACTTTCAAAGCAAGGCACAAGTGAATTACAATGAAATGAAAAATTGTTAAGCCCAAATTTAGTGGGAGTGGAGGTAAATATACCTTGAAATTGAAACTAGTAGCTTTCGTGGTAAAACCTTTAGATACAGCTTCTCACAGCATATAATAAATGGCACTCTTACATTTTACTGCTATCTTCTTGTGTTGTCATAACCGTATCTGGCGGTATTTTATGCTAGGTGCGTTACATAGGCAGATGCCTCAGGCAACTGGACTGTGATGAGACTGAGATTGAAGGTCTCAGTGTTGAGAAGTAATCAGCGTGTAGTGCTTGACCATTGTAGTGATATGTAGGCAGGACCATCACAAGGTATCAGTTGACTACGGGCTCTTTTGTATTTGTGTGTAGTCATGGAACTGTGGTGCTGCCAGAATAGCTTGTTTGGCATTGTTAATGGTACGGCATCACAATCCTGTGGTGATGCCCGGAGAAGTTCCTTTGAAGTCTGGCTGGTCTCAGCTAGTGTCGATGGTACGTCATCCTGCAATGATGCTGTAGCCCTCCTCTTGGCTGTATGGTCACACTTAGACATTTCTGTCATAATGTGATCTTTCTAAGTCCTGAGAAGCATAAAAAATCTAACAGACAAAAATTTTCTAAATCATAATTTTCAAAGATCAGGGATGGTGGATACGGGAATTTTTCAGCCTCTGGCAGATTGCCATATAGTCTCAAAATAAAAGTTCTAGTAGTTTTCAGCATGTGTAACAATCGGAATCCTTGATCAAGTCCATTATTAGCTGTAAAGTCTCTTGCTTTTTAATGTTGAGAAAGTCTTACTTTTTACTCATTATTGCATCAATAGACACGCTTCTAAGTTTCTGAAATGCTTTCAATGAAGTTAATGAATTGAACATAATTATACTTATGATTTTTAACACACAATTTAATGATTTTACATCACAAACAATGATGTAATAGTAAGGGTTTACAAATTATTAAGATAGCTTCAAAATTAACTTACTTTATGTATTGAATCTAAATAAAACGTTATATACTAAAAAGTTAAAATTTAAATTCACTTCATAACAGTCCACAATGTTATAATTATTAAATATTAATTGCCCTTAAATTATTACTATATCTATCTAATAAATAAAGCAGAGTGTTTGTTTCAACAAAAATTGGTATATATATTCTGCCAAAATCGGGAACCGTTACTGTGGGGGTGAGAAACCCCTAGAATAAACGTGGAAATAATTATAGTTGAAATAAGTTACGAATTAGTGTTAAATTACTGCGCGAGACGATGACGTCATAATTTCGCAAGACATATACGCATCATAAAAATATAGTTCTGTATTTCGTAATGAAATAAAGCAGAAATATTTTGATTGACTAATTTTTTTCAGTAATAGTCCATCAAATAGTAATAAAAACAATACGAAATACTTTACCATCCTTGCGCAAAGTTAATTCGGAAATATTCTCCATCTTTAATAACGCCAATATGGCGCCTTATAATACATTCAAATGTGGGTCGGTCGAGATTTATAAAATTTTAAATATAACCTATTATTGTATCCTGTATAATATATCAGAAGATAATAAGATTTGTCTAAGGTACGACTGCTGAATTATATGTTTGTAACTATAAAAGTATTCAAAATGACGTACAGAACTCCGAAAGTTTTTATGGTCGTTATTCAATTAATGCACGCTCAGTCAAAGGTATTTACTGAAATATGAACATTTATATTGAATTAAAGGTACAATTACTTGTACTTTACGCAACGTATTTCTATAAATTTGTATAAATGTAAACAAATTATTGCGTGCAATTTGTGTCGTGAAACAAAAATTTTAGGTTAGGATAGCAGTATTCGTTTTCCATTTTTGGGAACGACGTTATAGATGTTCAATTTCTGAGAAATGAAGCTGAGCAAAAATATTTTGATTGAATAATAAGTATAATTAAATCTACCAGTACCAGTGATAAATATAATTTATTATGAAAGGTTATACAATCCATTGCATGAATTTTCTTTTAAATAACTTGACTTTTGACGTATTTAACGGGACCAATATGTTGCCCAATTATATCTTGCAATACGCACTGGAAGATACATAAAATTATGATAAAAACGATACTTAAATGTTCAAAATTGATATTTTTCTATTGAGGACAGCGTATTTCGTAGTGTTTTGTATTAATTTTAAACAATGCTACCAACTGCAGACTGCTAAAACCACCAAATAGTTAATTTTCATTATATCTTGCAATACGCACGGGAAGATACATTGAATTCTGATAAAAACAATACCTAAATGTTAAAACTAATATTTTTCTATTAAAGAAAGCGTATTTCGTAATGTTTTGCACTAATTTTATACAATGCTGCCAACTGCAGATTGCTAAAATCACCAAATAGTTTATTTTCAGATGGAAAAATTATATATCTACAAATTTAGTAATTGTTTTAAATAGTGTATATATATATATACACACTATTTAAAACTAGCTAAAAAGAAGCTATATATAGCTTCTATTATATAAAATTGTCTTATGTGGGTATGTATATGGGTATGTTCCGCTTACAAATCTACACCCTCGAAGCATTTTCACCAAATTTCGTACACGTGTTCTTTGCGACAGGGAAACAAATATTGTGCGGGTGTAACACGCCTACAACCCCCAGGAGCATGATTGGACGGTGGTGGGTGCTCACATTACGGGTGAGGGTCAACGGGCGTTAAAAATAAATAACGCGAATAAAACCGAGATTTGAGTCACAGGGTTATGAATGTCACTGAATTTAATTATGACATTTAACTCCCGAGGAGTGGTGTTTGACGGGATTGGAAATATTGAAACATGAAATCACGACCGATATTAGAGGTGAATAATATTTTCAGGGTTAATTAAATCAAGTAATTCTACCCAAGTTGTGTGTGTAAAAATTGAACCCCTCTTTCGGCATGAGGGCGATGCATGGGGGTAGAGGGGACTGTCAAGAAAAAAACGAGTCAAATCGAAGGATGTCGCTGAATTTATTTATGACATTCTGGACAACGCGCGAGGGGTGGGATAAGGTGGGAGGAGTTGGGCAGGTGTTAGAATTTTTAAAAAACATGTTGGCCGGTTGTTATGAAATATATTTCTGGATCAATTTGATTAATAAAATTTCTCTACATTTTCTCCGCGTATAATTTCAACCCCATTTGGGATTGGAAATGGAGCTCCCCTTAAGGGTGGGGGTGGAGTGTAATTACAATATAATGATGCAAAAACAATCGAAATTGGAGTCGAACTCACGGTCTTGAATGTCAATGAGTTTAATTATTACACTCAACTAATCGTTTAACTCTCCCCAAGGAAGGGTTGGCGGGGGTGTTAATTTTAAAACATGTCCATTTTTGAAAGGAATGAATATTTATCGAGGTCAATGTACTGATATTTCTACCGATTCTGTTTTTAATTTAAACCTCTTAAGGATGTGAAATATCACACTTAGGGGTGGGGGTTTGAGGGGCGTTACAAGAAAATAAATCCCAGATTGGAGTCAAATTCAAGTTATGGATGTCATTGAGTTTATTTATGACAACCATTGGGAAAGCGGCTGGGGGTGGTAAGTTCTGGGCGGGGGTATAAATTTTCAGAAATGTATAATGGCCGATATTTGCGTGAAATAAATATTTTACGCTGTCAATGTCATTGATAGTATTTCTACCGATTTTGTTTGAGTATAATTTCAACACCTTACGGCATGGTAGGGAAGTACGCGTAGAGATGGAGGAGTTGGGCGGGGGAGGAAATTTTCAAACATTTTAAACGGTCGATATTTGCGTTAAATAATTATTTCCCGGGGTTAATGACTTTGATAGTATTTTTACCGATGTTATTTGTGTACAATTTCAACCCCTGTGAGGGGAGCAAGGTTAGCGGTTGGGGTGGATTTACGTTAAATAAAAATAACGCTAAAACAACCGAGATTCGAATCAATTCAGTAACTATGAATGTCGCCGAGTCTAATTTGGACGGGTTTGGGAGGTGGTGGGCGGGGGTACAAATTTCCAGACAATGTAATCGGTCGATTTTTGCGTGGAATAAATACTGTTTGATTATCGCACATTTGTGGGTGTGGTCATCTTCTAACATGTATAAACGGCCGATATATTATGTCAATGATTTCAACCTCCTTCGGCATCGGAGGGTGCACATTTAAGGATAGGGTTCGAGGAACGTTACATAAAAATAGCGCAAAAGCAACCAAAATTGGAGACATATTGGGGATTATAGATAAATGACATCTCGGGCAACGCCGGGCACCCAGCTAGTAGTTGAATAATTTTGCTGACTGATGCTGACTAACGCTGACCAACTCTGACTCAAACTCAACTCACGATGCACACAGCACGCTGGCTCCACTCTGACTCACTGTCCTCACAATAGGTTATTTCACCCTTATATATACTACTAGCATCCTTGTCTTCCGCTCTGTCCCATGACCACGTCGGATTTTACTGACAGCTTCTCCATTACTCAGATTTACATCCTTGCAGCTGCAGTCCTTTCGCCAGCTGCTCTGTCTTGTCCGAAAACCGACAATCGAGACAGGTCCTGCAATTACTTTGCACCCGCAATTACTCTGGACTTGACATCTCATCCTTCCGTCCTTCCCTACAAATCCCAAGTAAATATGCCACTTGACAGGTCATTCATCAGAGACAATAGCCTGCCCTAACATAACCACTTTGGGACCAGCTGCTCGCCCACGTTCTGCGTTGCGGATTCTCCACACAGATCCCAAATCAACAAGTGACCGGACCCGCACTCTCTAGAACAAAATGCCGCTTCCTGTTCTGTTCCCAGATTCGTCATCCAACAAAGGTCTCGTTGCTCTGTCACACCGTGACAGGACCCGTCCTTACAAATCACGACTTCTTCTGACGGCCAAGTGCCCTAATCAGAGATAAATGTCTTGCCGCTCCGTCTTGTTACACTGTGACAGGACCCGCAATCACTTTTCACTCGCATTCTCTTTACGAAATGTGCGCTGTTTTGAACCAATGCATTACATTACAATGCATTCCTTTAATGCATTACAATATATATATATATATATATATATATATATATATATATATATATATATATATATATATTGATTGCAAAGAATTATTTTTGTGGGCTGGGTTTTTACGTTAAATCAGAAAAAGTATTGACCATTAAAATATTTTATATAAGTTTATTACAGTTAAGCATGAAAAACTCTTATCTCAGGCACCTGTGGTTTTTACATAGAACAGATCTGCTGCCCGTACCAAATGCGTACTGCTATTCTGTGTTGTGTTGCCTGCTGTAGCTCTCGTTCCTTCGTCTCCGTATCTCACAGCCGGCAGAACGGGTTAACTGCAGTGATGACTTTAGTCAGGACCATTGCAGGCGTCGACTCAGGGGTTGACCACTGGCTAAGACGTCGGCCTCCGGGATTGATTGCTGGCAAGCCGTCGTACTAAATTGTGTGGCTTCGATGAACTCTTCACTAACAAATTGTGGCCCTTTTCTCACGGCGATTCTGCCTCGGACTATATCAGAGAAAACAACTTGGAAAAGTTTACAGCAGAACTCATGAGATTTGTAGATCGGTGACACTTAAAACGTATACACGTAACGCAATACGGAGCCTCTCATGATCACATCCACCAGCTGCGGTGAGACCAGAACAACTCGCCAGTTTCAAAAGCTTATCTCCGTTCCCTCCATTATAGCCTCCCATTCTTTTATTTTTTTTTCATTATTAGAAAACTTCGTCGAAATATCAGTTTACTGATTCTCCCATTGTCACAAGAGTTATAGCACGCAGCTGCAGTTCCGTAGTCAACAATTACCAACTATTCTGTCATGTTGAGGCCAACAATCGAGACAGGACACGAAAATTACTGGGATGGGAATATTTATCTCCTCCATCCCCACGCACGTGCACGATTTCGAATTCTCCAAACCACAGCAAACAACACTTCCAAGACAAAGCAAAACTAAACCAAAATACACGCGTTACAATATATTGTATTAATCAACAGGTTGGGTTTAATTGAATGAAATAATAATAAAAAGGATAAGCTTAGTAAAAGAATTAATAAAATTTAATACATAAAATTATTTATTTCACTTTGTGGCTTCTAACTCAAAAACAATTACAATTTAAAATATTAATTTCTCAGGGCCTTTACTTGGTTTGATGATTATGACACGATAAAGATATAATTTGACCATTTAACAATTCAGGATCTTATTTGTCTACAATTAACAATAGTTGAATCAATGAAAGAAAAGTAACTAGAAGAAAGCAAACGAACGAAATCTGACTTTATCCCTTAATTAGCGTTTACAATTAAACATTATTTTTGGTTTTGTTACTTACACACTGTCCAGCTGGTACCAGCATTCTTTTTGGCTTCGGAAATACACTATTGCAAACTTTTACATTGATTCTAAATATCGACTCACAGATTTTACACTATTGAAATCAAAATTGATAGGCTTCCAGGAACTCGGACGATCCTCCTGATTGTCAGCTATCTGATGTCTGCTTGCCTTACAGGAATCCTATGATTCGTAGATTTATTAGTTTTACTGATTTGGACATAAACTGCAACCTTACAATGTTTTAACTGTTTATTCTTTCAGAGCGAACTAACTTTTCTTTAGTTCCTTGCCTCAGACGTAAACTGCTCTTACTTTTCACTATTTACGCTGCAATACTTGTGGCGTGAATGATTTCTTCGTATTAATTTACAACTTTAACTAGTTATATGTTGACGATGTCTAGTCTCTGATCAAATTATATTACTTGTTCTGCTTCTCATAATGACTTTCCGCCAACTGCTCCTAACAACCTTTCTCCGCCAACTAACAGTTATATTACTTGTTCTGCTACTCACGATGTTTTTCCGCTAACTCCTCAAGTTTTGTTAATTGTTCCGTACTTAACGATGTTTCTCCGCCAACTAACTCCTAGTGCTCTCGAGTTTGAGGGCGCATACGCCATCTTTGACTTTTCGTTATAGCAAGCGAGCTCGCTTATCCATTGTTGCTTTGTTCGATCAGACCGCTATAATGGATTTATCAAACAAATTTCAAACTTTATGTCCAAACAATTAATGGCCTAATGAATTGGCATTACAATATATATTGTAATTATCATAAAGTTATGCGATTATTTCATTTAAAAGAATTTGCTCCACGTTGTGGTAGCCATTTATGTAATAATAAAAATGAAAAGGTTAATTAAATTAAAAGATTATAAAAAATTAACAAACAACATAATTTATTATTTTCACTTGTGGCTTCCAAAAGTTAAAACAATTACAATCAAATTAAGATCTCTTCTCTCAGGGTCTGGGTTTGATAATTAACAGAAAAGTGATTTAATAAACTGATTAACAATTCAGTTTAAAATTTACCTAAAAACAATATGTCGATAAATGAAAGAAAGCTAAATGTAAAGAAATTAAACTTGAACTAAATGAAAAGTGAACGAAATCTGACTCTACCATTTTAGTTATCGTTTACAAATATTATTATCAAAGTTTTGGTTACTCACATAATGTCCGACTGATACCAGCATTCTTTTGTAGCTTCAACACTACACTTTAAATGCAAAATTTTACACTGATTTTAATTTCCTCACAA
The DNA here is from genome assembly GCA_037074705.1 of Zhengitettix transpicula. NCBI lineage: Eukaryota > Metazoa > Arthropoda > Insecta > Orthoptera > Tetrigidae > Zhengitettix > Zhengitettix transpicula. Next base: position 68,938,537 of record CM073590.1, on the reverse strand, counting down.
ATTTTTACACATACGCTGACGAAATGCACGTACTCAGTCATCAGGAACCTCGGATGATCCTCTCCTTGGTCAGCTATCGGATGTCGGTTTCCCTCAATGCAAAATTGTTCAATTTTGTATAATGATGCAACCTTTGCTTCACCGTTGGCTAGTTGTTAGAAAATCTCTCTGTCCAACTATCTGCTTGCTTACTGGAACTCACGATTTGCAGATTTTAGACTTTTACTGTTTTATTTATCTACTAGCTGGGTGCCCGGCGTTGCCCGAGATGTCATTTATCTATCATAAGACTCCATTTTTGGTTACTTTTGCGCTATTTTTATGTAAACCTCCTCGATCCCTATCCTTAAATGTGCTCACCTCCCATGCCGAAGGGGGATGAAGTCATTGACTAAATATATCGGCCGTTTTTACATGTTAGAAGATGACCACCCCCACAAATATGCGATAATAAAAAAGAATGTATTCCACGCAAAAATCGGCCGATTACATTGTCTGAAAATTTATTCCCCCGCCCAACACCTCCCAAACCCGTCGCGTTACCCCCCCAGGGTTGTCACAATTAGATTCAGCGACATTCATAGTCTCGGAATTGATTCGATTCTCGGTTGTTTTTGCGGGATTTTATTTAACGTACATCCACCCCACCCCTAAGCTTGCTCCCCTCACAGGGGTTAAATTGTACACAAACAACATCGGTATAAATACTATCAAAGTAATTAACCCCAGGAATTATCGCAAATATCGACCGTTTAACATGTTTGAAATTTTTCACCCCCGACAACTCCCGCTTCGGGAACTTAAACGGTCAAGTTGATTGTCCTAATTAAACTCAGTGACAATCCCGATAGTTTCTGGCTTCTTTTTATGTAATGCTACTTCACGCCCACCCTTAAGGGTGCACCCTTATGAGTCCGAAAGGGAATGAAATTATACACAGAGAACATGTAGGGAAATTTTATTAATCTAATTCATCCCGAAATATATTTAATTGACGCAAAAAACAGCCGGTCAACTCATCCCAACCCAGCCGATACCCGCGCGTTGTCCAGATTGTCATAAATATATTCAGCAACATCCATTACCTTCGATTTGACTCGAATCTCGGTTGTTTTTCCGTTATTTTCAAGGAAATTAATTAAACTCAGTGACAATCCCGATAGTTTCTGGCTTCTTTTTATGTAATGCTACTTCACGCCCACCCTTAAGGGTGCACCCTTATGAGTCCGAAAGGGGTTGAAATTATACACAGAGAATATGTAGGGAAATTTTATTAATCTAATTCATCCCGAAATATATTTCATTGACGCAAAAAACAGCCGGTCAACTCATCCCAACCCAGCCGATACCCGCGCGTTGTCCAGATTGTCATAAATATATTCAGCAACATCCATTACCTTCGATTTGACTCGAATCTCGGTTGTTTTTCCGTTATTTTCAAGGAAATTAATTAAACTCAGTGACAATCCCGATAGTTTCTGATTTCCTTTTATGTAATGCTACTTCACGCCCACCCTTAAGGGTGCACCCTTATGAGTCCGAAAGGGGTTGAAATTATAAACAGAGAATATGTAGGGAAATTTTATTAATCTAATTCATCCCGAAATATATTTAATTGACGCAAAAAACAGCCGGTCAACTCATCCCAACCCAGCCGATACCCGCGCGTTGTCCAGATTGTCATAAATAAATTCAGCAACATCCATTACCTTCGATTTGACTCGAAATTCGGTTGTTTTTCCGTTATTTTCAAGGAAATTAATTAAACTCAGTGACAATCCCGATAGTTTCTGGTTTCCTTTTATGTAATGCTACTTCACGCCCACCCTTAAGGGTGCACCCTTATGAGTCCGAAAGGGGTTGAAATTATACACAGAGAATATGTAGGGAAATTTTATTAATCTAATTCATCCCGAAATATATTTAATTGAAGCAAAAAACAGTCGGTCAACTCATCCCAACCCAGCCGATACCCGCGCGATGTCCAGATTGTCATAAATAAATTCAGCAACATCCATTACCTTCGATTTGACTCGAATCTCGGTTGTTTTTCCGTTATTTTCAAGGAAATTAATTAAACTCAGTGACAATCCCGATAGTTTCTGGCTTCTATTTATGTAATGCTACTTCACGCCCACCCTTAAGGGTGCACCCTTATGAGTCCGAAAGGGAATGAAATTATACACAGAGAACATGTAGGGAAATTTTATTAATCTAATTCATCCCGAAATATATTTAATTGACGCAAAAAACAGCCGGTCAACTCATCCCAACCCAGCCGATACCCGCGCGTTGTCCAGATTGTCATAAATAAATTCAGCAACATCCATTACCTTCGATTTGACTCGAACCTCGGTTGTTTTTCCGTTATTTTCAAGGAAATTAATTAAACTCAGTGACAATCCCGATAGTTTCTGGCTTCTTTTTATGTAATGCTACTTCACGCCCACCCTTAAGGGTGCACCCTTATGAGTCCGGAAGGGAATGAAATTATACACAGAGAACATGTAGGGAAATTTTATTAATCTAATTCATCCCGAAATATATTTAATTGACGCAAAAAACAGCCGGTCAGCTCATCCCAACCCAGCCGATACCCGCGCGTTGTCCAGATTGTCATAAATAAATTCAGCAACATCCATTACCTTCGATTTGACTCGAATCTCGGTTGTTTTTCCGTTATTTTCAAGGAAATTAATTAAACTCAGTGACAATCCCGATAGTTTCTGGTTTCCTTTTATGTAATGCTACTTCACGCCCACCCTTAAGGGTGCACCCTTATGAGTCCGAAAGGGGTTGAAATTATACACAGAGAATATGTAGGGAAATTTTATTAATCTAATTCATCCCGAAATATATTTAATTGAAGCAAAAAACAGTCGGTCAACTCATCCCAACCCAGCCGATACCCGCGCGTTGTCCAGCTTGTCATAAATAAATTCAGCAACATCCATTACCTTCGATTTGACTCGAATCTCGGTTGTTTTTCCGTTATTTTCAAGGAAATTAATTAAACTCAGTGACAATCCCGATAGCTTCTGGCTTCTTTTTATGTAATGCTACTTCACGCCCACCCTTAAGGGTGCACCCTTATGAGTCCGAAAGGGAATGAAATTATACACAGAGAACATGTAGGGAAATTTTATTAATCTAATTCATCCCGAAATATATTTAATTGACGCAAAAAACAGCCGGTCAACTCATCCCAACCCAGCCGATACCCGCGCGTTGTCCAGATTGTCATAAATATATTTAGCAACATCCATTACCTTCGATTTGACTCGAATCTCGGTTGTTTTTCCGTTATTTTCAAGGAAATTAATTAAACTCAGTGACAATCCCGATAGTTTCTGGCTTCTTTTTATGTAATGCTACTTCACGCCCACCCTTAAGGGTGCACCCTTATGAGTCCGAAAGGGAATGAAATTATACACAGAGAACATGTAGGGAAATTTTATTAATCTAATTCATCCCGAAATATATTTAATTGACGCAAAAACAGCCGGTCAACTCATCCCAACCCAGCCGATACCCGCGCGTTGTCCAGATTGTCATAAATATATTCAGCAACATCCATTACCTTCGATTTGACTCGAATCTCGGTTGTTTTTCCGTTATTTTCAAGGAAATTAATTAAACTCAGTGACAATCCCGATAGTTTCTGGTTTCCTTTTATGTAATGCTACTTCACGCCCACCCTTAAGGGTGCACCCTTATGAGTCCGAAAGGGGTTGAAATTATACACAGAGAATATGTAGGGAAATTTTATTAATCTAATTCATCCCGAAATATATTTAATTGACGCAAAAAACAGCCGGTCAACTCATCCCAACCCAGCCGATACCCGCGCGTTGTCCAGATTGTCATAAATAAATTCAGGGACATCCATGACCTTCGATTTGACTCGAATCTCCGTTGTTTTCCCGTTATTTTCAAGGAAATCCCCTCCAGCCCCACCCCTATCATGCCTACAATTAACATCGGTAGAAATACTATCAACGTCAATGGTCCAGGCATTTATTTATTCCACGCTAATATCGATGATTTAACATGTTAGAAAATTTCCATCCCATCCACTCCCGCCTCTTGGGGCTAAATGGCCAATTTGATTCTATAATTGAACTGGATGACATCCATAACCTTGGATTTGACTCCAATCTCGGTTGTATTCGCGTTATTTTATTGCAGCGTTCCTTTACCCAACACCTAAAAGTGCTCTACTGATAATCCCGACCCGCTTCTGGGGGTGGTAGACGCGTCTCACCCCAACAGTCGGTAGAAACACTATTAATATCTGTGACCCCTAAAAATTTTTGTCCGACTGAAATATAGACTGTTTTAGCATGTTTAAATATTTCCACCCCCGTCCACCCCCGCTTCTGGGGTTGGTAGAAGCGTCTCACCCCGACAGTGTTGTTTTCCTGGTCGCAAAGAACCCGTGTACGAAATTTGGTGAAATTTGCTCCAGCGGTGTAGATTTGTACTCTCCACCCCAAACGCTAGGGGTGCTCTTTCCCCAGGGTGTAGAGGTTGAAAATTATATTCAGATATCATCAGTGGAAAGACTATAAATGTCTTTGACCCCTAAAAATATTTATCCGACTAAAATATCGACTGTTCTAGCATGTTTAAATATTTCCACCCCCGTCCACCCCCGCTTCAGGGGGTGGTAGGCGCGTCTCACCCCGACAGTGTTTGTTTCCAGGTCGTAAAGTACACGTGTATGAAATTTGGTGAAATTTGCTCTACCGGTGTAGATTTGTATAACGAAAATACAAACATACATACACTCTTTTTTATTTATAAGAAGATTAAGTGTAATAATTATTTATATTAAGCCCTTTCGTTCTGGTAGAAAAGGGATTATTAGTGGATTGATTTATATGGTTTGAGATTTTGAGATCAATTGTTCTAATAGTGTAGATTACGTGGATAATATTTTCATTGATGTTGTAGTAAACTAAATTATAAACTACGTTAGCATGTAGAATTTTTTTTACATGTATTTGTCCGTGATTATTTGATGCTTTATTTCTTCTCAATAATACAACTTCAATTACGGAATAACTGTAAAATTATGTTTATAACAATTTATAATATAAAATTTTTTAAAAGAATATAAAAAGCAATGGTTCTGAAACACTTTTACTTTTGATTAAACGTCGTTATTAATGGAAAAAACATCGGTTAAAATAGTATCAACAACACTACCCCTAAATCTGCTACTTTCCCGTGGTGGAAAGGGTTCAATTTTTACTCATATCACATCGGTAGAAAAATATTTATCTGACTGAAATATCGACTGTTTTAGCATGTTCAAATATTTCCACCCCCGTCCACCCCGCTTCTGGGGGTGGTAGGCGCGTCTCACCCCGACAGTGTTTGTTTCCAGGTCGTAAAGTACACGTGTATGAAATTTGGTGAAATTTGCTCTACCGGTGTAGATTTGTATAACGAACATACAAACATACATACACTCTTTTTTATTTATAAGAAGATTAAGTGTAATAATTATTTATATTAAGCCCTTTCGTTCTGGTAGAAAAGGGATTATTAATGGATTGATTTATATGGTTTGAGATTTTGAGATCAATTGTTCTAATAGTGTAGATTACGTGGATAATATTTTCATTGAAGTTGTAGTAAACTAAATTATAAACTACGTTAGCATGTAGAATTTTTTTTACATGTATTTGTCCGTGATTATTTGATGCTTTATTTCTTCTCAATAATACAACTTCAATTACGGAATAACTGTAAAATTATGTTTATAACAATTTATAATATAAAATTTTTTAAAAGAATATAAAAAGCAATGGTTCTGAAACACTTTTACTTTTGATTAAACGTCGTTATTAATGGAAAAAACATCGGTTAAAATAGTATCAACAACACTACCCCTAAATCTGCCACTTTCCCGTGGTGGAAAGGGTTCAATTTTTACTCATATCACATCGGTAGAAACACTATCAATCTAGTTTACCAATAAACACATAACATTTTGGCAGTTTTAGAATAATAGACAATTCTCACCCCCAGCCCTAAGCAAGCTCACCACTAATGTCTAAAGGGATTTATATTTTCAAAAACATGCGTTGAAATAGTATTCACGTAATTCTTCTCCATGAACGCGCAAGAACTGGCTATTTATCTCCCCTTCCAACCCCCACCCTTTCGGGTTAAATGGGCAATTAAAAATATTTATCCGAAATAATCTCACTGAAACCATAACCTTCGATTTGACTCCAAACTCGGTTGTATTCGCGTTATTTTTCTGTAAAGCAACCCCACCCCAAACCCTAAGGGTGCCCTTTTCCCAGGGCGTAGGAGATGAATATTATATTCAGATAACATCGGTAGAAACACAATCAATATATTTGACCCCGAAAATATTTATCCAAATCTAATACCTGCTGTTTTAGCATGTTTAAGTATTTCAACCCCCGTCCATCCCCGCTTCTGGGGTTGGTAGACGCGTCTCACCCCGACAGCGTCGTTTTCCTGGTCGCAAAGAACCCGTGTACGAAATTTGGTGAAATTTGCTCCAGCGGTGTAGATTTGTATTCTCCACCCCAAACGCTAGGGGTGCTCTTTCCCCAGGGTGTAGAGGTTGAAAATTATATTCAGATATCATCAGTGGAAAGACTATAAATATCTTTGACCCCTAAAAATATTTATCCGACTGAAATATCGACTGTTTTAGCATGTTCAAATATTTCCACCCCCGTCCACCCCCGCTTCTGGGGGTGGTAGGCGCGTCTCACCCCGACAGTGTTGTTTTGCTGGTCGCAAAGAACACGTGTACGAAATTTGGTGAAATTTGATCCACCGGTATAGATTTGTATTCTCCACCACAAACCCTAAGGGTGCCCTTTTCCCAGGGTGTAGGGGATGAAAATTTTATTCAGAAAACATTGGTAGAAACACCATCAATATCTTGGACCCCTAAAAATTATTATCCGACTAAAATATCGGCTGTTTTAGCATGTTTAAATATTTCAACCCCCGTGCACCCCCGCTTCTGGGGGTGGTAGACATGTCTCACCCCGACAGTGTTTGTTTCCTGGTCGTAAAGAACACGTGTACGAAATTTGGTGAAATTTGCTCTACCGGTGTAGATTTGTATAACGAACATACAAATATACAAATATACAAACATACAAACATACAAACATACAAACATACAAACAAACATACAAACAAACATACATACACTCTTTTTTATTTATAAGATTTGGATCGAACTTGTTATGTATCTCGGTGAAGATTTGTTTTAATGTCTCTCCTCTCGCGGCTGACCGTAGACTGAAGACTAACTACTTTTGCGCGCACAATCGCCATTTCGGCTCTCCAACAAAGCAACAGAGCTCAGCGTTATTGTCGCTTTGGTCGCTCAATACCGCTATAATTCAAATTATTCACTACAATTCAAATTATAACCAATTAATGGCCTAATTAACTATTGCTACAATATATATATATATTTGTATGTTTCTTATACAAATCATCACCGGTGGAGCAAAATTCTCCATATTTCGTGCACGTGTTCTTTACGACCATGAAACAAACATTCGGGGTGAGACGCGTCTACGAGCCCCAGAAGCGAGGGTGGAAATATTTAAACATGCTAAAATAGGTGGGCGTAGGGTAGAAATTTTAAAATAAGTTAAGCGGCATAATTAGGTGTCGAATAAATATATTTCGGGAACAACGATATTCATAAAATTTGTCTACATGTTTTCCGTGTTTAATTTCAACTCCTATCGAGATTCGAGTCGAATCCATGGTTATGGATGTCAATGAGTTTAATTATGACATTAGACTTCCCGTTTAACTTCCCCAACGAGGGGTTGGCGGGAGTATAAATTTTCAAGCATGTTACACGGTTGATGTTTGCATGGAATAAATAATTATCGGAGTCAATGACGTTGATAATATATCTAATGAAGTTGTTTGTAAAGTTTTAACCCCTTCGGCATGAGAGGGAAACACCCTTAGTATAGAAAATAACGCAAATACAACCGAGATTGTAGTCAATTCCAGACTTATGGATTTCGCTGAGTTTAATTATGACATCAATTGGTCATTTAACATACCAAGGGGGCGGAGGTGGACAGGAGTGGAATTTTTCAAACATGTTAAATTATCGGTATTTGCCTGGAATCAATAATTGTCTGGGTCAATGACGTTGGTATTATTTCGACCGCTGTTGTTTGTAAAATTTCAACCCCTTTCGGCATGAGAGGGGAGCACGCTTAGGGATGGGGTGAAAATATTCAAATATGCTAAACCGCTGATATTTTTGGTATATATTAGAGGCCATTAATGATTTTGATAATTGGATATTTATGGTGGATTGTTAGCGGCATCAATTTAAAGGCAACAATACAGGCGGGCTTTTGTCGTGCTGATCCGCGGGGTTTTGGACAGTCGGGTGTTGGAAGACGGAGTATATAGTTTTGAACAGTAATATCCATCGTAAAGTTACAAGCAGTAACCTAATAAATCACGCCACAATAAACATCTATAAGTACAGTAACCGTCACCAATTCCACCGAGAGGAAATTGTAACAATCCGTCCAACCATTAATCCGGAAGAAGCAGCAGTTTCCAGAGGAGAGACCCGAAAGTTACGACCGTTATTTTGTTTAATCAAATGTAAATTCAGTGATTTCATGGCCTTTTTAATGTGAATTGTGACAGAAACTTTTTCTTTTAAATCTTCCTGCGCCATTTACCAACCTAGCCTAAATCTCCCATAAGTTTTAAATCATTGGACCATTCACAAATGTACCTCTAACTCCACACAACAAAGAACATCTTTTGATCACCTGGATGTCATTCAGGATCCCACTTCCATTTTATAAGTTTATAGGAAACCCAGATTCTTCTTGAGTCAGGTGAAACGGCCTCGACAGCTTCGCGTATCTCTGGAACGGAAGGAATTTAGTAGGTTTATTCCTTTAAGGCTATTCAATTTATGGCTCCATCCTTAAACCCAATTATTTGATCTGAGGTTTCTACAATAGCATTAATGAATTTTATAACCACTGTTCTGTAAAGAATTCGGTGAGTTTTTCTTCTTCTGCGGTGTAGTAAACTACATATATTATGCACTTAATTTTAAGTGTTTTTTTTGTGTCTAGTTTAAGTTTTATTCATATTGTCAAGTTTTCATTGTAGTACGGAAGCCGCAGGTTTCAGGTCTGCAGCGGCATCGCCTTTTAAGCATTTAAATTATTTTAGTTTCCCTTAATAAATAACTTTAATATACAACCACTCTTGCCATTAACAAAAGCAACTAAAAAGTAAACAAAGATAAAACCAACCTAAAGATATAAATTCCCCTTATTATTATCAATTTGAATGTAGTAAATTTATTCCAATACCCAGCCATCATCTACATCTTCAGGCTTTAGAAAAGCTAGTGCGATACACATTCGGACATTCTTAATACAATTTTGTTATTCCAACGTCAGGCACTTTTCTTCAAACGCATTGCGTGAAATGAAAAAAACATCGACGCAAAGGAAAGACCTCATTTAATGTAGAGATAGTGGATAGTTAACACTCTCAGGACTCCATTCCCACAGTAGCACTTGAAACAAACGTAAATTGCCGTATTCTTATCTAGAATAAAGGCAAACAACCTTTACAACGTTGATTTAACATTTTGCGCATAGTGGCAGTTTTTAAAAGTCTGGTCCAAAAAAGACATTTTTGTTTCTTAACACATTTCCTTTCATACGAGCGAAAATTAATATAATATTTGGAATTCATCATTAAGGGTGAAACAACTGCTCCCGTAAGACTGATAAACACATCCCTCTTTGACTCATGAACTTTGTCTCTATGCAGGGGCGTTATACTGATAAATGCTAGTGCGATAAAATAAAATATCAAATAAAAAAAATCGATGTTTAATTTACAGATGTAAATAATGAGGCGTTAATACTTCCTTTCCTTAAGCCAGGGAGACTCTCCCTACGTAATATTTTGACTTCAAATGGGACTGATTTTGAGACGAGAATGACCGCATATGGGACCCAACCACAAGGAGTTCTTCATATAAGTCTAACAACCTTTTATCTTATAAATAAAAAAGAGTGTATGTATGTTTGTATGTTTGTTTGTATGTTTGTTTGTATGTTTGTATGTTTGTATGTTTGTATGTTCGTTATACAAATCTACACCGGTAGAGCAAATTTCACCAAATTTCGTACACGTGTTCTTTACGACCAGGAAACAAACACTGTCGGGGTGAGACATGTCTACCACCCCCAGAAGCGGGGTTGCACGGGGGTTGAAATATTTAAACATGTTAAACAGCCGATATTTTAGTCGGATAATAAATTTTAAGGGTCCAAGATATTTATGGTGTTTCTACCGATGTTTTCTGAATATAATTTTCATCCCCTACACCCTGGGAAAAGGGCACCCTTAGAGTTTGGGGTGGAGAATACAAATCTATACCGGTGGATAAAATATCACCAAATTTCGTACACGTGTTCTTTGCGACCAGGAAAACAACACTGTCGGGGTTAGACGCGCCTACCACCCCCTGAAGCGGGGGTGGACGGGGGTGGAAATATTTGAACATGCTAAAACAGTCGATATTTCAGTCGGAAAAATATTTTTAGGGGTCAAAGATATTTATAGTCTTTCCACTGATGATATCTGAATATAATTTTCAACCTCTACACCCTGGGGAAAGAGCACCCTTAGCGTTTGGGGTGGAGAATACAAATCTACACCGCTGGAGCAAATGTCACCAAATTTCGTACACGGGTTCTTTGCTATCAGGAAAACAACACTGTCGGGGTGAGACGCGTCTACCAACCCCAGAAGCGGGGGTGGACGGGGGTTGAAATACTTAAACATGCTAAAACAGCAGGTATTAGATTTGGATAAATATTTTCGGGGTCAAAGATATTGATTGTGTTTCTACCGATGTTATCTGAATATAATATTCATCTCCTACGCCCTGGGAAAAGGGCACCCTTAGGGGTTGTGGTGGAGTTGCTTTACAGAAAAATAACGCGAATACAACCGAGTTTGGAGTCAAATCGAAAGTTATGGATGTCAGTGAGTTTACTTCGGATAAATATTTTTAATTGCCCATTTAACCCGAAAGGGTGGGTGTTGGAAGGGAAGATAAATAGTCAGTTCTTGCGCGTTCTTGGAGGAGAATTACGTGAATACTATTTCAACGGATGTTGTTGAAAATATAAATCACTTTAGACATTAGTGGTGAGCTTGCTTAGGGCTGGGGGTGAGAATTGTCTATTATTCTAAAACTGCCAAAATGTTATGTGTTTATGGGTAAACTAGATTGATAGTGTTTCTACCGATGTGATATGAGTAAAAATTCAACCCTTTCCACCACGGGAAAGTAGCAGATTTAGGGGTGGTGTTGTTCATACTATTTTAACCTATGTTGTTTCCATTAATAACGACGTTTAATCAAAAGTAAAAGTGTTTCAGAACCATTGCTTTTTATATTCTTTTAAAAAGTTTTTATATTATAAATTGTTATAAACATAATTTTACATTTATTCCGTAATTTAAGTTGTATTATTGAGAAGAAATAAAGCAACAAATAATCACGGACAAATAAATGTAACAAAAACTCTACATGCTAACGTAGTTTATAATTTAGTTTACTACAACTTCAATGAAAATATTATCCACGTAAATTACGTTATTAGAACAATTGTTCTCAAAATCCTAAACCATATAAATCAATCCATTAATAATCACTTTTCTACCAGAACGAAAGGTCTTAATATAAATAATTATTACACTTAATCTTATAAATAAAAATGAGTGTATGTATGTATGTTTGTATGTTTGAATATTTGTATGTTTGTATATTTGTATGTTCGTTATACAAATCTACACCGCTGGAGAAAATTTCACCAAATTTCGTACACGTGTTCCTTGCGACCAGGAAACAAACACTGTCGGGGTGAGACGCGTCTACCACCCCCAGAAGCGGGGGTGGACGGGGGTGGAAATATTTAAACATACTAAAACAGTCGGATAAATATTTTTACGGGTCAAAGATATTTATAGTGTTTCCACTGATGATATCTGAATATAATTTTCAACCTCTACACCCTGGAGAAAGAGCACCCCTAGCGTTTGGGGTGGAGAATACAAATCTATACCGGTGGATCAAATTTCACCAAATTTCGTACACGTGTTCTTTGCGACCAGGAAACAAACACTGTCGTGGTGAGACGCGTCTACCACCCCCAGAAGCGGGTCGGGATTATCAGTAGAACACTTTTAGGTGTTGGGTGGAGGAACGCTGCAATAAAATAACGCGAATACAACCGAGATTGGAGTCAAATCCAAGGTTATGGATGTCATCCAGTTCAATTATAAATTGGCCATTAGCCCCAAGGGGCGGGAGTGGATGGGATGGAAATTTTCTAACATGTTAAATCATCGATATTAGCGAGGAATAAATAAATGCCGGGACCATTGACGTTGATAGTATTTCTACCGATGTTGTTTGTAGGTATGATAGGGGTGGGGCTGGAGGGGATTTCTTTGTAAATAACGGGAAAACAACCTAGATTCGAGTCAAATCGAAGGTCATGGATGTTGCTGAATTTATTTATGACAATTTGGACATCGCGCGGGTATCGGCTGGGTTGGGATGAGTTGACCGACTGTTTTTTGCGTCAATTAAATATATTTCGGGATGAATTAGATTAATAAAATTTCCCTACATGTTCTCTGTGTATAATTTCAACCCCTTTCGGACTCATAAGGGTGTACCCTTAAGGGTGGGCGTGAAGTAGCATTACATAAAAAGAAACCAGAAACTATCGGGATTGTCACTGAGTTTAATTAATTTCCTTGAAAATAACGGGAAAACAACCGAGATTCGAGTCGAATCGAAGGTCATGGATGTCCCTGAATTTATTTATGACAATCTGGACAACGCGCGGGTATCGTCTAGGTTGGGATGAGTTACCGGCTGTTTTTTGCGTCGATTAAATATATTTCGGGATGAATTAGATTAATAAAATTTCCCTACATGTTCTCTGTGAATAATTTCAATCCCTTTCGGACTCATAAGGGTGCACATTTAAGGGTGGGCGTGAAGTAGCATTACATAAAAAGAAACCAGAAACTATCGGGATTGTCACTGAGTTTAATTAATTTACTTGAAAATAACAGGAAAACAACCGAGATTCGAGTCAAATCGAAGGTCATGGATGTTGCTGAATTTATTTATGACATTCTGGACATCGCGCGGGTATCGGCTGGGTTGGGATGAGTTGACCGGCTGTTTTTTGCGTCAATTAAATATATTTCGGGATGAATTAGATTAATAAAATTTCCCTACATGTTCTCTGTGTATAATTTCAACCCCTTTCGGACTCATAAGGGTTTACCCTTAAGGGTGGGCGTGAAGTAGCATTACATAAAAAGAAACCAGAAACTATCGGGATTGTCACTGAGTTTAATTAATTTCCTTGAAAATAACGGGAAAACAACCGAGATTCGAGTCAAATCGAAGGTAATGGATGTTGCTGAATTTATTTATGACAATCTGGACAACGCGCGGGTATCGGCTGGGTTGGGATGAGTTGACCGGCTGCTTTTTGCGTCAATTAAATATATTTCGGGATGAATTAGATTAATAAAATTTCCCTACATGTTCTCTGTGTATAATTTCAACCCCTTTCGGACTCGGAAGGGTGCACCCTTAGGAGTTGGCGTGGAAGTAGCATTAGATAAAAATAAACCAGAAATTATCAGGATTGTCACTGAGTTTAATTATGACATTCAACTTGACCGTTTAAGTCCCCGAAGCGGGAGTGGTCGGGGGTGAAAAATTTCAAACATGTTAAACGGTCGATATTTGCGATAATTATTTCCTTGTGTTAATTACTTTGAAAGTATTTATACCGAGGTGCTTTGTGTATAATTTAACCCCTGTGAGGGGAGCAAGCTTAGGGGTGGCGTGGAAGTACGTTAAATAATATCCCGCAAAAACAACCGAGATTCGAATCAATTCCGAGACTATGAATGTCGCTGAATCTAATTGTGACAACCTGGGTAACGCGACGGGTTTGGGAGGTGTTGGGCGGGGGAATAAATTTTCAGACAATGTAATCGGCCGATTTTTGCGTGGAATACATTCTTTTTAATTATCGCATATTTGTGGGGGTGGTCGTCTTCTAACATGTAAAAACGGCCGATATATTTAGTCAATGACTTCATCCACCTTCGGCATGGGAGGTGAGCACATTTAGGGATAGAGTTCGAGGAGCTTTACATAAAAATAGCGCAAAAGTAACCAAAATTGGAGTCTTATGGATGGTTATAGATAAATGACATCTCGGGCAACGCCGGGCACCCAGCTAGTGAAGAATAAAGATTTTGACCTTCCCTGAAGAGTTATCACAAAAATTGAATCCCTATGACAATATACACCTAATAAATAAAACAGTGTGTTTGTATTGTAACGCGTGTATTTAGGTTTAAGTTTTTCTTTGTCTCGGAAGTGTTGGTTGTTTGCTATGGTCTTGAGAATTCGAAACCGTGCACGTGTGTGGGGGTGGAGGACATAAATATTTCCATCCAAGTAATTTCGTGTCCTGCCTCGATTGTTGGCCTCAACATGACAGAATAGTTAGCCATTGTTGACTACGGAACTGCAGCTGCGTGCTATAAATCTTGTGACAATGGAAGAATCAGTAAAACTGACGAAGTTTTCTAACAATGAAAAAAGTAAAAGAATGGGAGGCTATAAAGGAGCGGACGGAGATAAGCTTTTGGTAACTGGACAGTTGTTCTACGCTCACCGAAGCTAGTGGATGTGATTAAGAGAGGCTCCGTATAGTTGTTGTCTCTGATATAGTTCGAGGCAGAATCGTCGTGAGAAAGGGGCCACAATATGTTAGTGAAGAGTTCACAGAATAGCACCACACAATTTAGTACGACGGCTTGCCAGCATTCAATCCCGGAGGCCGACGCCTTAGCCAGTGATCAACCCCTGAGTCGACGCCAGTACGTCGGTACGAGAGCTACAGCAAGCAACACAACACAGAATAGCAGTACGCATTTGGTACGGGCAGCAGATCTCTTCTATGTAAAAACCACAGGTGCCTGAGATAAGAGTTTTCATGTTTAACTTTAATAAACTTATATAAAATTTCTTTATTGGTCAAATATTTATTTTGATTTAACGTAAAAACCCAGCCCACAAAAATAATTCTTTATAGTATTGTAATGCCAATTAATTAGGCCATTAATTGGTTTTAATAAAATTTAATTGTAGCGGCAGGAGCTTCCAAAGTGACAATGGAGCCGTGCTCGGAAAGTCAAAAATGGCGTATGCGCGCTAAAGCTGGAGAGCACTAAGTTGGTGGCGGGACATTTCAGAGGACGGAACGAATAATACTAGAGCAGAGACTAGCCATCGTTAATGTATTATTAAACAAAGTTGTGAATTTAAGACAAAGTAAAAACGTTCACGTAAGTATTACCCCGTAAATATCGATAAGTTAGCAGTTTTTACGTATATCAGCAGCCAGGAAAGGAGTGACGTTTTACATCCGTAGCCAGCCAGAAAAGGAAGCCAGTTTAAGTCCAAAGCGGTAAAAGACTAACAAATCTACGAATCATAGAATTCGTACCAGCTGGGCAGATGTAAGTAACAAAACCAAAACTAATGATTAATTGTAAACGTAATTAAAGGATAGTCAGATTTCGTTCTCTTTTAATTGTCAATCAAAGTTAATTTCTTTTCTTCTTAATTTATTTCTATCGACGTATTGTTTAGGTAAATGTGAATTGTTTGTTAATAAGATTTTAAAATCAATTTGTTGTGTCTATTATCAAAACCAGTAGAGGCCCTGAGAGAATGAGATCTCAAATTTTGTGTTTGTAATCAACTTTTGTTGCCACAAAATAAATAAATAATTTTGTTTTAAATTATTGTTGATTATTACAGTATATATGTATGAATATATATTTGTGTGTATGTTCCTTATAAAAATCTACACCGGTGGAGCATTTCAACAAATTTCGTACACGTGTTCTTTGTGACCAGGAAACTGTCGGGGTGAGACACGTCTACCAACCCCTGGAGCGGGGGTGGAGGGCGGTGGAAATATTCAAATATGTTAAACGGTCGATATAAGCGCGGAATAAATAATTGCTAGGGTCAATGATGTTGAAATATGTCTACTAATGTTTATAAAATTTCAACCCCTTTCGGCATGAGAGGTTAGCACACTTAGAGTTGGGAATGGAAACATTAAAACATCCTAAAACAGCCGATATTACAGGCGGCAAAATATTTTAGGGGTCAAAGAGATTGTTAGTGGTTGTACCGATGTTATCTGAGCATAATTTTAACCCCCTACAAAACGGGAAAGGAGCACCATTAGGGGTAGGGGTGAAGGGGAGTTACTAGAAAATAACGCTAAAACAACCGATATTCGAGTCAACCTGAAGGTAATGAATGTCGCTGAATTTATTTATGACAATCTGGGCTCGGGCTCGGGCGGAACCTGTTGGGTGGGGGTGGAAATTGTAAAACATGTTATTAGGCCGTTTATAGCGTCGAATAAATATTTTTCGGGATCAATGAAATTATTAACATTTATCTATATGGTCTCCGTTTATAATTTCAACTCCTTTCGGGATTGGGAGGGAGCTTCCCTTAGGGGTGGGGCTGCAGTGGCATTACATAAAAATAACGCAAAAAAATCTATATTGGAGTCGAATCCAGGATTATGGGTGGCGCCTGAGTTTAATTATGACATTCAATTGGCCATTTAACGCCCAGGAACGGGGTGGTCGGGGATGGAAATTTTAAACATGCAATAGGGGTCCATACTTGATTTTAGTAATTATTTTTAGCAGTAATTAGAGTGATAGTATTTCTACAACTATTTTTGTGTATAATTTCAAACCTTTCGGTATGGGAGGGGAGCTTGGGTATGTGTGGAGGTGAGTTACAAGAAAATAACGCGAAAACAACCGAGATTCTAGACAAATCGTGGTTATGGATGTTGCTGAATTCATTTATGTCAACCTGAGTAACGCGTAGGACGTGATCGAGGCTGCGTGGGGCTGGGCGGACATGGGACGGGGTAGAAATGTTCAAAAATGTTAACCTATCCATATTTGCGTCAAATAAATATTTAGCGGGGTTAATGACACTAATAATATTTTTAATATAATGTGCGTATAATTACAGCCTCTATCGACTTGAGAGGAGAGAACCATGAAGGGTAGGGTGGAGTTGCATTACATAAAAATAACGCAAAAACCCGGTATAGGAATCGAATCCGGGGTAATGGATGCCTCTGAGATTAATTATAACATTCAACTTGCAGTTTAACCCCTACGGGTGGGGCTGAACAGAGGTAGAAATTTTCAAACATGTTAATCGAGCCAGACTTGCGTCCAATAAATATTTTTCGGTGTCATTGAAATTCATAATATTTCATAGATTACTCTGTGAATAATTTCAATACCTATCGCCATGGAAGGGGAGTACGTTTAGGGGTGTGGTTTAGTGTTGCGTTACATGAAAATAACGCGAATAGAAAAAAATTTGAATAAATTCTGGGTTTATGGATGTCGATGAGTTTCATTGTGACAAACTGGATAACGCGCGGAGGTGACAGGGGGGTGGGTCTGAACGGAAGTAGTATTTTCAAACGATGTAACCGGCTGATTTTTGCGTGTATTTTTTTAACCCACTGTATCGCGGATGGACATTTTTAAACATGGTGAAACAGCGATGTATACATTGAATGAAACTATTTCAGGGTCAATGTTTTCAACCCCCTTCGGAATGGGAGGTGAAAACATTTAGGTCGAGTTGTGTTACACACACACAAAAAAAGAAAAGCTACCTAGATTGGAGTCAAATCGGGGGTTATGGATAAACGACATCTCGGGCAACGCCGGGCACCGAGCTAGTCGTCAAATAAACGCTGCTATAATTTTCATCACATATTTTATTTTGAAAACACCACAGTGTTGGAATAGGAAGCTCATTAAAAATAAAATAATTGTTTCAGAAATGTTATTTATTACAAACTATTCCATTCACTTGACACCGAAAGTCTCAACAAATTGTATATCTTAAAGTAAGTGTTTTGTTCTATCTTTATTTAACCTCGGTTAATAGATCTTTGCTTTACTTGTAATTCCGTATTTAATCCTGTCAGAGAATGACGCAAAGTAGCGTCGAAAATTTTATTTCTATTTCTTTGTTTCTAAAATCAAAGTTAATTTTAAGTAAATTTTAAGGACGTATAAGTATACATACTTATTAATATTACATATACTACGTATTAATAATAACACATATAATATTTGAATTTCCTAACTCTTCCCAAAATTTTGAATAATAATAGTTTTTGATAATTTACTGAAGGTTTTCTTCTTAATATCCATCGGCTCACTCAACAGATTCAAATCTTTTTGAAATCAATGTATATAAATGAATAATGAAGGCGCAAAACAATAATCGTTAACGTATGCTGTGTTAAGAATAAGTACTTGCCGACAGTATAATCACAGAACTTGTAGAAGCTAGAATTCGCGATATTTAGTTTACTCACCAGTACGTAAACATACATTTGCAATAAAGGAATAATAAGCAGCTGTGTTGTCATGGTTCCACAAGCAGTCTACAGGCCAGGCCTCATGTCCATCAAACACGATAACGATGAATAAAAAACTGTTGGGGTTCAATCCGGGAAGGAGTGTGAAATCGTTGTTTGATGGTTAATGGTTAGCTAATACCAGAAAACTAATGTTTTCAATGTACTGCACAGGCTTAATTGTTTAATCTAAGAAGTCACCAGGAAAACTATCATTATAACTGAGTTCACATATTTTAGTAATTGTTTAGTCATTAATGAATGAAGAAAGTCATTTAGAATGATTCTCCACAGCAGTCTTAAAACAATTTGAAAAGTTCGTTCTTGAATTAAATCTTGTTCAGCAGGAGCGTTTACAGGCATTGCGATATTTGAACGGCATTTATTCTTTAATTTGAAGCAGAATTTGTTGCAAGTTCTTTGTTTCCTGAAATGTGCTGTCAATAAATAGCTAAAACAAGGAAAGTTTTCGCTTATTAATTTAACGTTTGCTGAGACTTCCGCGTAGACAGCGTCGAACGTTTGTGCTACTAGTTCGTGTAGGGAAAGGGACATGCTCTTTCAAATTCTCGGAAAGTGTGTATAGCACATCTTTAGCAATTGTACAGGGTGTTTTCAGAATTCATATTATTGTATTGGGGTCTTAGTAGATAACGTTTTAATAAGGACCCCATGTCCGGAAATGTAGCATTTGGAAGCAAAATTGCTTTGAAGATTGAACACGATATCAGTAGTCGCTCACAGCCTGGTTTGTTTGCGTACCGTGAAGCGGGAGATTTGAAGTTGATTCAAACGTATTTTGCATACAAATGGTACATTTCCGGACATGGGTTTGTCATTCACTTTATCTCAGTCCTCTCTACAATCCGTAGACGTCTGTAATAGGAATTCTGAAACACTCTGTAGTATTATTATCAGCTAGGACAGCGCTGTCCAACCTTTTGACTACTAGGGAAGCACCTGAACGGTAAGAATGCGCTGGCGAATACCTCATACTACTTTTACTACTACTATTACTAACAACAATAAAAAATCGGTACCGTGCAAATAGAGGAAGGTCATTCCTTCATGGATATACCGAAAAAATCAACATATAATGGCTAAAACTTTTAAATAGTAAAAATTAACAAATTACAATTATAAATATATGGAGGGCGCAAAGAAACGAGACGACGGGTTCCGCGTTGGACGGGCCTGAGCTAGGTCTGTCGTCGACCCAGGTATCCTACGTCCGCATTGCCCAGAGGATCAAGAAAAGCCTCGTTACTCACCTTGTGGTTTCTGTCAATCAAACTTTGACTTCATTTGTCATTTTATTCTATTATATTTAATATATAAATTATACGCAGCAATATAAGAAAAATGTTATCAAACAATCTATAAGTTACTGAACTGGAGCACGACATTTCAAATACGTTAAGGTGCACTTACCTTTTTCGATATATTGCTCGTGAAATTTTCTAATACTATTATTCTAATTTTTACCAAACTTCTATGGTTCTATTATTAACATAAATGTTGGATTGAATTTTAGTTACATAATATTACGACTACAGTATCTGAATTTTAAGTTTTTACTCAAACATTTTATATTTCATTAAGTTATAGATTGTTTAGTATCATTTTTCTTGAAACGGTGCGTAAAATTCATATACATTAAATACTTTAAAATAAAATAAATACAATTTTGCTTGATAGAAATCCACTAGGTAATTACTGAGACGTGATTACGGCCTTCCCCGATTCTCTGATCAAGCCTGGCCTGCTACTGCCCAGCCGCAGTCACTGGCTGATAATACTACGGGAGAAACCTCATACCGTAGCATGTTAGATGAAGATGAAGCGATTATATCTGCTAATTGGTGAAAGCATGGAAATTTTTTTGCTCTAGTAACAGGCTTTTATTTTGGTATAGTGTGGCGAGGTTCACATCACCACATGAATACCACTAAAACAGTAAGAGAACTACAGAGTTTAGTGGATTACGTGACTTGTATCAAAATATCTCCCGGACGACCACATCGTGTTTGAATAATATTTATGAATACTATGATGTTGCAGAGCAAAATATTCCTCAAATCTTGATTATTCACAATTAAAGTTTGCTTGAGTATGAAAATGGGTTGGTAAAAATCAATGACATGCGATCACATCCCTTGCTGGCGTTTGATCATCACTGTTCTGTTCGGTGGTGATTAAATCACAAGATCAGATGCCAGTGTTATTCTTCTTTGGCATTGAACCGCAATTTATTTATGATTGTATGTTATTTTATGTATCCCGTTCTTATGTTTTGTACACATTTTGAGACGTGGGATAACATTTTTTTTCAATTATTCGATGATAAAGTGATCAATTTTGAATGAATAATTTGATGTCATATACTGAATTCATTAATGAAATGATTCTGCTACTCGTGAAGTCGGCGGCGTGGTGGTCGCGGAGGTCCCAACTTGAAGGGCGCGGGTCTTGCCTGCTGGAAGAACGTCGCCGACAGCGCCGACGCTTGCCTGCTCATCTGCCGGCGCCCAGGAGCCTCATACGCTACACTGAAATCGTACAATAAAATCATTCCACAACAATAGGCATATTTGCTAAAAATACTCAACTTTCCCATTTCCATTTACGAGGGTTGTTCGTTAAGTCGTAAATTATATGTATTGGATGAAGTTCACGCAAACTCTGCACCAGCATTGAAGATCATTTACTTCTCGGTTAATGAGTTTAAACGAGGTCGCAGATACAGAGAAGATGAAACTCGCTCAATTGAGGTCGCCAGTCAGGAAAACATCGAAAAAGTTCGTAAATCGTAATGGAACATCGTACACTAAAGGTGCGAGCGGTAACTGATGCAGTAGGCTTCTCAACTGAACGAATGAATTTCATCCTCCATGAAAAACTGGCCAGGGGTCATACCATGCCAAGTGACCAAATTTACAAATAAAATTTTTAGTCACCATCTCCATTCTTGATGAAATTTTGTGTAGGGACAGATATGTGTCTGAGACAATGCTGTGTAAAATGTCACCTTCATAAGTAGTATAGCTGGGGTCCTGGGGTCTGCAGCATAAAAGTCACTCATGCACCACTGATGCAGGTCTAACAAATTGGCAACTTTCAAGTACTACTGTTGTGGAACTGTAGCTTCCTGAAAAATGGCAACTACAGACAACTTTTAATGCACTACAGGAAGGTTGCAGTTCCAAGGTTTAAAAAGTTTTAGTTTTATTGCTGTTATATCACAAAGTTGCTAAAAAAACCGTCACTTCAATTTGAGGCAGATTTCTCGTTTTTGGAATAAGACGTTCTACAAACTTATGCTTTGGTAAGCTAACTAAAGCCATTACTGATTTTAAGCTGCCAAAGTATCAGCTTTCAAGTTCACTTTGTTGTCAAGATATGTGTTAGTTAATATGAGTTTCAAATTTTACGCGTCAAATTTTGTGCATTTTCATACACATATAGCAAAAAACATTTTGCTACAATCAAGTTCTTTTTGTTACCATTGGAAATAGCAGACTTTTTTCTGTTAAAGTTATCTTATTTCACGTTTGAGACTCATCACTTAAGGCCAGAAAAATTACTTTGAAAATTGCACTCATTTAAATAACATATACTGCACGAATGTGATGAAAGCAAATCGTTTGTACTGGTTCATTCAAACTATTGGTGTTTATGATGCTTAATGCCAACCAAGTGATTCTTATTCTGGTTTTATCATATAAATGATAATGTAAATACCACACAACGTTTCTGGGATCCTTGGCCCATTCGTCAGGCGCTAAGAAGAGCCTAGAGAAACACAATTGCACTGGTCAGTTGACAACACTCAAAAAGCGACGATGGGAGAGCCGAAGGGTTAGCGTACCAATAAGGGAGCAACGAAAATGGGAAAGCAGAAGGTTTAGCGTAATAATGAGGGATCATAGCAATTATTGAGTTTCATATTATCTGTTTGTACATTTATAGCTGTGATGTTTGATTTAATGTGAAACATTGATGATATGTTTGGAGACTACAGATTGTTTATCAACGGGAAGTTTGATATTAGATATATGTTCTTTGATACGTGTATTAAGGGAACGTTTTGTTTGCCCTATGTAGAAGGAATTACAATTACAGCCAGAGATTTTGTAAACAACACAATGTTTACTGTAGGTGTCAAGTGGGTCCTTGTGGTTTTTAATCAAGTGGAAAACGTATTAGTGGATCTGTAAATGATGGATATTTGATATTCTTTGAATATTTAGATAAATTTGTGACGTAGAAATTTGTAATAAGGGAGTACAAGAAAAATTTGGCTTAACTTTACTAAGGGTATAATATAATATTTACAGTTCTAATAAAAATATTCAATATGTACTAGTAAATAATTAATGATTCGATAATTAACTATTATAAAATATAAGATTTACACATCACACAAAAATGAACACAAAACTTGATTCATGCCCGCTAGGAGGAAACACAAACGAGGGACACGTCACTTCACGAAACAGAGCGACGAGGAATCTTCAAACTCCAGGCCGTACAGGCAACAAACATTTTGAATTATTTTTGTCAGATTTGTTTACGAACTCAGACTGTGGATCCTTGAGTGGCGCGTACATATAAAAGATAATGATAAAATTTTGGGTAAGTGACATTTAGAGAAGGGGAGGTCTAATAATTGGGGAATTTTGCGGCTCTTAGGACTAAATGGTTGTGACCGACGGAACCCTGAAAGGCATCATAACAGATGGACGACGCAATTAGATTAAAAGGAAACATTTAATTTAATTGATTGAGTGGCTCTCGGAGCA
This sequence comes from Zhengitettix transpicula, assembly GCA_037074705.1. NCBI lineage: Eukaryota > Metazoa > Arthropoda > Insecta > Orthoptera > Tetrigidae > Zhengitettix > Zhengitettix transpicula. Next base: position 68,915,082 of record CM073590.1, on the reverse strand, counting down.
GGAGAACGGCAACAGATGGTGTTTTGTTTGGCGAAAGTGGAAATGCAAAAAACTGTGAAAACAAGGGAAGATTCTGGAGCCCGGATATAAATAAGAGGGCAGTTGGACAGTTGAGAAGCTTCATTATTATTTTTGGTTGGAGAGGAGACGGACGTGTCAGCGGCGAGAGCGATGGTGCAGGTCCGCAGGGACGGACGTAGGGCCAAGGTAAAGTGGCCGAAACAATGTTATGAACAGCAAGGAGATTTTTAGCATTCAGTAGAGAGAGGAGACCGACGTGTCAGCGGGGAGGGTCATTATCATTTCGTGTTGGAGAGGGGACGGACGTGTCAGCGGGGAGAGATCGCTGGTGCAGGTCCGCAGGGCGGACGCAGGGCCGAGAGTAATCAGCTGGACATCAGTCGTCAACAGTTGGGAGTTTCATCGTGGAGGTCTGTCTGAAAGCAGAGTTGTTTAAATTCGTCATGAGGGTGACGTCGTCAAGAGGAGGTGGCTGTGATAGCAGAGTGTGAGTGCAGCCTGGTGCCTTTTAAGCCTGTATGAAGTGAGTGTGTGGACCAAAGAGCGTGTAAGTTTATTTTCTGAATTATTAATTGTAAATTGCTAATAAAGGGTAAAAAGTGTCACATTTCGTTACTTTCGTTTCAAAGATTTCGTTTCAATCATTTCAATTATTTCGTTTCAATCATTTCGTTTTTCATTTATTGTAACTGTATTTGTTTAATTGTAACATTTTGTTCCGTTTCCTTATCAAACCAGTAAAGTCCTTGAGGGTACCGAGTCCAATTATTTAAAATGTATTCTAGTTAATTGGTTTGATTTATAAAATTTCATCAGATTTGTGTAATTGCGAAAATTGTGCTTAATAAATGAAAATTGTTTGTTAAAATTGGTAGTTTAATTTTATTTATGTATGTATTACATAAAATGGCTACAACAACGTGGGGCAAATTTCATTAATCTAAAATTTATTAGTATTTATTACAATATATATATATATATATATATATATATTGTAATAAATACTAATAAATTTTAGATTAATGAAACGTCGACAAAGTATTGAAAAGTAAAGTTATTAAATAGAAGCAGAGTGCAGCTTTCACCCGGATATTGCTGCGCAAAGATTTCGGAGTGTTCCAGTTTATGCCAGATAATTGTGAAAAGTCGTCGTGGAGGAATTATTTGAATTACCGCAAATTGGCATAATTGCGGAATAATTCGTCTTCGAGATATAGCCATCATTTGCTAATCCAACAGTGAAGTGTAGAGTCAGTGAAAAGAATGGCCTGTTTTTAGTAAAAATTGAGTGTCTGTAAGTGTTGCTGAAAGAGATAAAATTGCCCTGGTACCAGAGAAACTGTAAGTCATAAATTCATTCAATTATTATAAACCTTTAATTAAAGATAAAATCGTCATATTTCAGATTATTTAAATATTGTAAATATTGTGTATTGGCATACCTTCACAGAATTTTTTTTTGTTTGTTTTTTAGGGCAACAGGCTACATGAGGGTAATCCACGTTGGGCAACTCCCCTTTAATAGCATAGGAAGGGATTTGAAAGTGGGGATGCGGAAGGGTAGAGGAAGGTAGCCAAGGGTTAACTAGGGCCCCCGGGCTATATTTGAAGGATCCTACCTGGCATTCGCCTAAAGAAATGCAGGGAAAACCCTAGAAAAACCTGCATCAGGTAGGGCGGGCATTGGGTACTTGTCCCACGCCCTTCCGATAGCGGGAGAGGAGTTTGCTGTGGGGACGCAGCATTCCCTTCTCCGTGCCTCGGACAGTTTAGGAGGCAGCTGGCCGACTATTCCAATAGGAATAGCGGACAACTCTTGCCGTATGCCCAAGGTCTGCGACCCCGGAACATACACCTCTCAAAACAGGCCGAGGTGCCTCGGCTTGTGGGAACCTTAGTTCAAAAACGGAGAGGAAAAGGCATACCCAAAGGTAGCCCCTTCGTATCTCTCCTAAAAGGTTCTGCCTGCGAGAGAAAATCCCTCGCAGGTTACCTGCGAGAGAATCCTCAAATAACTTTTCTTTATTTAAAGGCCCAGTTAAAGACACCGAGAGAGAGAGAGTAATATTTTTTGATTGCGCAGGATGGAGAATTTTACAGGGTTGGCAATTAGCAGGACAAAGTAAAACATTCATAAAAGTATAACGTCGAAACCTGCTAAGAAAAAGCAGTTTTTGAGTCCATAGCCGGCCAGAAATAGCAAAATTTTGGTTTAAGTCCGGAACAATAAAGACTACCTAATCGACGAATCGTAGAATTCACCTAAGGCGAGCGGTCAACCGATAGATGGCGAAAGGAGGATCATCCGAGTTCCTTACGACATATAAAATTTTGTCTTAAAAATTTGGTGTAGAATCTGTGAGTTTAGAAGCAGTGTAAAACCCGCAATAGTGTTTTCGAAAATTAATGGTGTACCGGAATGCTGGGCAGACGTGAGTAACAATTTACAAAACAATTAATTATGTAAACGTAATTTAAAGATATACGTCAGATTTCGTTCTCTTTTTTTATATTAAAATTGTTAATCAGAGTCAATCTTTTTACTTTTAATTTCGTTCACAATTAAATTTCGTTCTAGTTTAATTGACGAGTAATTTTCTTTTTCTTTTAATTGTAATTTGTTGTTGATAAGATTATAAAAATTATTGATTCGTCCATTATCAAACCCAGTGAAGACCCTGAGAAATTCAATATTATAAATTTGTAATTGTTTGAGTTATTGCCACAATAAAAATATTGTTTGTAAATTTTTATTAATCTTTCATTTAAAAAGCCCATCATTAGTGTATATTACAAAATGGCTACCACTACGTGGGGCAAATTAAAGGCATCTCATTAGTGATTATTACAATATATATATATATATATATATATATATATATATATATGTACATATATATGTGTGTGTGTGTGTGTGTGCGCGTGTTAATGGTTATTATTGTAGGTACAGGCATGGTTTTCCATGAAAATGTGTTACTGACCTTGTGTTTGATGGCTGAGTCTTGAGTGCGGGGCGGCGGGGAACTTCGTCCAGGGGCGGCGGTTCACGGCGCAGCAAGTCCTTCGCGTAGATCACTCCTGCCCTCGCGTCGTCATCATACTCCAGCTGTCGAGGCTGGCTACCTACAGTCGGCGATTGCACGAAATACGGTTCCGGGACATTTCTGCAATTATTTTGTAATCAGTGATTGTTCAATAATATTATGAAATAATTGTCAAATCAACAGGTAAAGTAACAGGACGAAGTACGCAAAAATGTTGATATGAGAGCATATTTTCTCTCACCTACGGTTCTAGAACTAAGAAATTATGATGAGGAAATAGGATTTTTGCTCACAAGTAACATACGTAAGACGGCCGCGTCTTATCATCTATGTTGATTAACCGTTTTGAGATACAGACTTTGAGACGTGTTCTGTAACTGGTGATCGCTATTGAAGTCAAGGGTTTTTGGTGTAAAAGTTTTCTTTGTAAACGATGATGCTAGACTTTTCTTGAATTATGGGAATGTTAGTATATTCTACGTATGGATATCCCAGACTTGAATCCAATATAACGTGTGTGGAACGGTAGGAAAACGAGGAGATGCATTATAAAATGCACAGAAACTCATTAGATCGAAACAACCAGAACGAAAGTATGGAAAGAGGATAGTAGAATCCCATATTTGGCTGCTTTAAGTGATTATGTCATACTAAAAATTTTGGGAACAATCGACGCATGATGGAACTGTTACATGTGCTAACTGGCCCACAACACCGGAAGGAGGCAGTTTGTTAAACTTTACGAGAATTGCAGGTGGGTGAAACGGAATAATGCGAATGCGTATTTCTCATTTAAAAGAAAGATCCTGTGTTGAATAGGATTGAGCGCAGAGATAGGCAGCTGGCTGCATTAGCATAAGCGAGTATGCCGCAAGGTGAGAAGTTAAAAGTTCCGAAATCTAAACAGAAATTTCCACTGTTATAAAAATTATTATAAATGTTCTTAAAATTAAGAAAAAATAATTTTACCTAAATTTATTTATAAGCTGTAGCACATGAGCACATATGCACGAGCCGCCACTGAAAACAACGATTACGTTGATTGGAGACTCCGAAAAGAAAGCTTCGTTTAAGTGTGGAAATGTCTGGTTGTAAACTTGAAGAAGTAATCATGTATTGAATTGAGATTCTGTATGGAGAGTTACAAACTTGAGGATCGTCGACGAGGAGATAGGCCGTGGGGTGCAAAGAATAGTTCATAAAAACCCAATTTTCCCGGAGCAGGAGTTCGAATTACAATGTATGTAATGGGGCTGGACATTAATCTTCAATGAGGAGATCCGTGTCGCCTACGATCAAAGCTGGTTATTACGTGCAGAGTAAATAATTTATGCACTGATCAGTAATAACCAATAAATTTTGTAACTAACAAAAATAAAGTTTGCAATTAAACTTATAATTTATTGTAGTAAATACATATCCATTTTTAATTTAAGATCAATTAAACGTCAAATAAACATTACAGTTTGTACCATTTCATATCTTAGGGATCATATGTTCAGATTTAGTGAAAATAAAGCATATCCTGAAGCGTTCAAAATCGGATATCTGCAAGAGGAAATAACAAATGTATCACTCCTAAATCCAGAATGTGTCATGTAAGACGTTAGTCTGCTGGAAGTTGATTCGGTAGGCCAAAGCTCTTTATGGGCTGTCTAGCAAAGGAGTAGTAGTAGTAATACATATATTCAAATTAATGGGGTTTACGAAAACATACATTTAGCCGCATGATAGAAGTTGTCAGGTGAAAGTAATGAGAACTGGGGCACTGAAATTACGGAATGTAGAGAAACACGGAGCAATGGGAAGTTAATTAAAACAAAATATCGTCATCATGTTAATTTGGGATAAAGCATTAATATAAGTAGATGGAGAGGGAACCAGAGAAATAGGAACATTCTCCGCCGTATTTCTTGTCCGCCGTGAATAATCTATATTGAGAATACGTATTTACCGGAATTTTGGATCACTATCTCAGGGATGGTAGAATGATTCTGCTTCATTTGCTGACATTTCAAAATCGATCTCACATGCGATCAAAATTGCAGGTAGGTAGTGTCTGCCTGGACTGCATGATTAAGAAAACTTCGATTTATTTTATTTTAAAATATTTAGCATAAATCTATTCTACGCAGTATTGCAAGAAATATAATACAAAATAATTTATAATTTACTGAATTTGAGCCCGACATATCAACTGTATATGGTGCAGAGATAACTTTGAACAGTGACGTCATACCCACACAAAACGCCGTCCCTGATACTCCAAAGGGACCCAGCTAGTGAAGCCATACGCTGTTCCTAGCACAACGTATAACCAATTCAAAGTGGGCACCACCACAAAAATTATAAACGTGAAATTTACCTTCATGTGCGGAGAAATTGTGAGGCCGCAAAGCATGAAAGGAACAAATATAATATGGAATATAGTTAGTAGTTAGTCACATATTTTGTTTCAGCCTTCGTCGTTGTCATTAATTAAATACATCTATAGTTAGCTAGTATATTTGTTCTGTACTCGCAAATTATGTTCCTGGTCCACGATATCGTTGAAAACTTTCATGAAATCAACGAAATAAGACATTTCGCTGAACAATTTAAAATGTATTCATAATCAGCTTCATTTGCTCTCAGAAAATTAAATTATTAAATTCGATTGATGAAATAATTATAGATTAACTACAGTAATTTCGGCATTATGGATTTTTCTTATTTATTTTTAAAAATACGTCTGAAAAAATACAAATATGTGAATAATTAAATTTGAAAAATGATGAGATATATTCAGTATAGAAATTGATATGTATTAAATGGGGTTCCTTCTTTATTTTGAATAGTCAGAGTGAAATGAAAGAGAGTACTTTGGTTCATTACAAATATTTGACTAATGAAATTTGAGAACTGAAGGAATATTATAGATGTAGAAATTTATATGTATTAAATAGTTTTTCTTATTTCTTTTGTAAGTGCTGCATAAATAAAGGAATAATAATTGAAAACGATATTAGTATTTATGGACTATTCGCGGCCGGTATCAGTACATATATGTCACCATTAGATTTGGGCAAGTACTTTGTGAGGGAGGTACAGTGACGTCATCGGAGATCTAAACTCGTCTTTAGCCAAAATCTTATATTAACAAGTGGTGAACATTCTAAATATCGTGATTGCAAACATAACCTTCAAAATGAACACCGAACAGTTTACCCAGTTTTAACAACTTCAAAAACAAAATGTTTATTGTCACAAGTCCCATAAATAACTTCTGCAAGACTTTTGCGCTATGCAACCTGGATGACCAATGCAACATAAAATTCCGAAGAAAATGTCCACGCCGATCAATGAAAATGTGTCTCAAATTGAACACTTTATGGAAGAAGTGTCTTTAATTTCAAATGAAGTAATTTATCACATCTACAATGACTGACTGAAAGATAAAACACTCACAGAAGAAACCTAACGCGATGTTCGTCTGGGAAAACTAAAATTAGAATTAAAAAATAAACCAGACTATCAACTGCAAAATAAAATAATTTTTAAATGTCAAAGAGTAGTGGTTCCAACTTCAATGCAACAACTCTCTTCGCGGAACTTCAACACAACCATTTCGGCACAGTTAAAATGGAACTTTAGTCAGTGACGGTAACCTCCTTGATGATTATATCTGTACTAAATTTCATATGATTCACTTTTGTGTAATGCTGATAATTCTCAACAGTTCTCACTTTAATTATTCCTTTAATCTTTGCAAATTAAATATATGAAATCCTAATGGTATACACACAACCAGAGTTACTGACGATTCTCACTCGAAATAATTCGACAGTTTTTGCACATTTAAAATCAAAGCTATTTAACTATAATGATTAATAATATTTGGTATTCATATTATCATAGTTCTGTCTCCTCCAGAGATATAATTGGGCAAAAGCCGATAGTTTCGTTAAATATGCAATATCCGCATCGTTTCGAATTAAAATGAAAAAAATTACGTCTGATTGAAAATAATGAATAAGAAAGTTATCTAATTCAGACAAAAAAGTGATAATATAATGTGATGCCTGTTAAGTGAGGCATTGTTTCTGATTAATAGTCTGGACTGTTGGAGGGGCATTTTGTAACGTGTTTAGTTAGGTCTTTTTTCGTTCTTGGAGGGCCGCAGTTTGTGTGGTCTTGAGCATTCGAAACCGTGCTCGTGCGTGTGGCCTTTCTCAAACTAAATTTGGGGCATAATGTAATGCCTGTTAAGTGAGGCATTGTTTGTGATGGATAGTCTGGACTGTTGGAGGGGCATTATGGAACGTGTTTATTTAGGACTAAGTATTTCTTCGTCGTGGGGGTGCTGGGTGTGGTTTTGAATTCGAAATCGTGCACGTGCGTGTGGGGGTGCAAAAGACAAATGAGTCCTACCCAAAGTAATTACGGGTCCTGTCTCGATTGTCGGCTTTTGACATGACAGAGTAGTTAGCCATTTTCTGACTACGGAACTGCAGCTGCATAATATAAATCTCGGGATAATGGAAGAATCTGTCAACTGGCATTTGCGACGAAGTTTTCGAACAATGGACAAAGGAAAAGGCTGGGAGTATATAAGGGAGAGATAAGCTTTTGAGAGTTAGTCGTACTGCGATCACCGAGACTAGCGGATATGATAGTGAGTCGTACTGCGATCATCGAGACTGGAGGATATGATAGAGAGTCGTACTGCGATCACCGAGAGTGGAGGATACTGCGATCACCGAGACTAGCGGATATGATAGTGAGTCGTACTGCGATCATCGAGACTGGAGGATATGATAGAGAGTCGTACTGCGATCACCGAGACTGGAGGATGTGATAGGGAGTTGTTCTGCGATCACAGAGGCTGGAGGATGAGATTAAGAGAGACATCGTTTAAGGGAGGAGAATGTGTTATAAGTTGCAGTCTGCGAGAGAAATAGCCAAATATTCATCGATAAACATTTTGTATGCTGAAGTCTAATCTATTCTATCCTCAAATTAGACCACTGTCTTCGATTGTAGGAGGCCAGGACACTGCATCCAGCGTCTAATAATCTTCAGAACGAGCAAATAATATTTCCTTAACGAACGGAGAACCAACTTTTGTCAAACCAACAGTGTTTATTAGAATCAGTGTTTAAAACGGCCAGTATATAAAGTGTGTGTACGAACGAGCCAAATTTTCCTGAGTAATCGTAAGTTAAAATTTCATGGTATTCATATATGTAAACCGAATTAAAAGATAAAGTCAGATATCGTTCTTTTCTTTTGTGTTGATAAATTTAAAATCAATCTTGTAGAATAAGTTCGTCGATAATTAATTTCGTCTATGTCTAGACGAATAAATATTTCTTTTTAATTTAAAGCTAAAGTTTATGTTCTTTGATTATGTTTAAATGTTCTGCCGTTATCAAACCCAGTTAAGACCTTTGAGAGAATGAGATCCTTTTTATATTTGTTTAATTGTATAAGTGTTCAAAATTTAAAATAAATTTTATTTGATTGTTAAAATTTTAATCTTTTTATTTAGACACCCGTTTGTATATTACAATAAATACCACACTACGTGTCTGGGATCCTTGTCCCTTTCGTCAGATGCGAAGAAAAGCCGAGAGCGACACAACTGCACTTGTCAGTTGACAAAACTCAATACGCAACAACAATAGGAGAGCTGAAGGGTTAGCGTAACAATAAGGGAGCGACGAGAATGGAAAAACAGGAGGTTTAGCGTAATAATAAGGGATCATAGCATTTATTGAGTTTCATTGTGTCTGTTTGTACATTAATAGATGTGATGTTTGATTTAATGTGAAGCATCTCTGAAATCAGTCTGAAAATTGTATCTGGTGTCAATTTCTAAATTTTAGCATTTTGCCAATAAAAGGTATGTTTAAAATTGATTATATGTTAGGATACTACAGTTAATTGCTATGATCCATTACTCTGTCAAGAAAACGAAAACTAGTTCCGCGGATCGTATAACCTATTTTATTGTTTTTTATTATTATTTGATGTAATCCAGATATAATTATACTTTTTATTCAATCAAAATATTACATGTTTATATCATTAACTATTTTTTAAATTGAGGAGTAGCATCTCTCGTGCGCGTTAACTTGTGCTTCGACGTCACGGTCGAATTAAGTTAACATCGAATTATCAATTTTTTTATTAGATTTCTATCCACCTTTTTGCTAGAGGTTTCTCTCACGCATAGTACATTTTCTTGTGCTATTAAGAAAATTACTTTCAGTTCCTTAAAAGAGTTGAAAACACTCCCGGGAAGTTAACGGAATCGAAAATACTCACAGTACTTTAATAAGGACAAAAATACTTCCATTACGTTACAGAAGTCAACAAGAGTCCCCGTACGCTAGTAAAGTAAAAGTAGGCCTACTACCGGTATTTTAAGGGAGTCAGAAATACTCCCAATACCTTTAGAGAGTGAAGAATAATCCCGGTACCTTAAGTTACACAAAAATAATCTCGCTACTCTAAACCTGTCAAAAATACTCCAGGTACCATAACGATACAGAAAAAATATCCGGATTCTTATGCGAGTCAAAAATATAGTCATTAGATGAAGTGAATAAGAAACATTCCCTTAAGCCTGTAAAGGACAGAATTACTCCCGTTACCTTGAGCGTGTCAAAAGTACTCTCAATACCATAAGAACCTGATAAATATTCCCGAGACCCTGAAAATGTCTAAAATACACATGTTAGCTTACACGGCAAATATTTGCGTAGAAGAATTTTTTTTGAGGGTTACTTAGTTTGATAGTATTACTACGATGTTTTTGTGTATAATTACAACCCTTTTCGGAAGGGAACACATAGGGGTTGGGGTGGAGGGACGTTCCCAGAAAATAACGCGAATACAGCCGCGATTGGAGTCGAGTGGATGGTTGTCACTGAGATTTATTACGACTTGCAGATCACCAAAGCGGGATGGAAATTTTCAAACATGTTAAACGTTCGATACTCGCATGGAATAAATACTTGTCAGGTTCAAAGATATTGATAGTATTTCTACCGATGTTGTTTGTCTATAATTTCATCCCTTTTAGGCATGGGCTTAAGGGTGGAGATGGAGAGTCGTCACATAAAAATAACGCAAAAGCAACCGAAATTCGAGTCAAATCGGGGGTTATGAATGTCACTGAAGTTTTATGGCAACCTGGGCAACACACGGGGGTGTTTGGTGGAAGTGGGTGCGGGTAGAAATTGTCAAACATGTTAAACAACATTTATTTGCGTCGGATAAATATTTTTGGTATCAATGAGATTCATAAAATTTCTCTAAATGATATCTGTGTATAATATTGATGATTGGGGTAGGAGCACCATTAACGGTGGGTGTGGAGTGGTATTACATAAAAATGATGCATAAACAATGGAGATTTGAGTGGAATCCGGGGTTAATTACGATATTAAACTTAGCATTTAACCCCCAGATGCAGGGGTACAAATTATTAAACATGCAAACACTGCAGGTATTTGCATTGCATATTTTTTTTAGGGTTACTTAGATGGATAGCATTCATACTGGTGTTGTGTGTGTATAATTTCAACCCTTTTCAGAGGGGAGCACGCTTAGGGGTGGGGTGGAGGGGTGTTACTAAAATAACGTAGAAACAACCGATATTTGACTCAAATCGGGGTTATGAATATCGCTGAGTTTGAACAACTTGAACGACGCGCGTTATAAGTTTATGCCCTATAAGTTTATGCGTTGAATACGCTTTAAATTAAACATCGCTGATTGACGATACAGTTTGAGTTACGTGCAAGTGGTATTTGAAATAAAATTGTCAAATAGTTACAATTAACTTAATCTATGTTAGATCATAATTTAGCAATATTACTATGTAATTTTTTAGAATTTATAATAATGGTACTATGATTTGAACTTATAAAAAGTATGTAAGTTAACTTCGCCAACTTTGCACAAACATGTGTTTCGAAATAAGATGTCCCTTTTCACAACATTTCACTAATTAAAAAACTGACGTACATACTATTCAAATTGGGATAGCATCCAAAGATTGATATGATAACATATAAGAAGGCTATGTTGCATAGTTATGGTATGATTTGATGATATTTGTGACTGAAAGTAAAACAGTTTAGTATTCTTAAAAAGATCAGTATTTTATTTTCATATTTTGAATAGTCTAATATATATTTTAAATAATATATTGTGTCTTACTCACCTTTCTAAGATCTCTGGATTGTAAACTGATGCTGGATTTGAGTGTAATTTGTGTGGTTCATGCGGTGTCTGCAAAACAGTAACACTTATGAAAATAACCCGGAATATCAATTACATACATAAATATATAAATTAATTCATAACCTAATATTTCTTGTAGTTAATTGTATATTTGCATAGTTATTTGTTACGAGCGCGTACATACTGAAATTTTGCATCATAGCAACCTGTAACGCGTGTATTTAGGTTTAAGTTTTTCTTTGTCTCGGAAGTGTTGTTTGCTGTGGTCTTGAGAATTCGAAACCGTGCACGTGCGTGGGGGTGGAGGAGATAAATATTTCCATCCAAGTAATTTCGTGTCCTGTATCGATTGTTGGCCTCAACATGACAGAATAGTTAGCCATTGTTGACTACGGAACTGCAGCTGCGTGCTATAAATCTTGTGACAATGGAAGAATCAGTAAAACTGACGAAGTTTTCTAACAATGAAAAAAGTAAAAGAATGGGAGGATATAATGGAGGGGACGGAGATAAGCTTTTGGAAACTGGACAGTTGTTCTGCGCTCACCGCTGCTGGTGGATGTGATTAAGAGAGGCTCCGTAAAGTTGTTGTCTCTAATATAGTTCGAGGCAGAATCGTCGTGAGAAAGGGGCCACAATTTGTTAGTGAAGAGTTCACAGAATAGCACCACATAATTTAGTACGACGGCTTGCCAGCATTCAATCCCGGAGGTTGACGCCTTAGCCAGCAATCAACCCCTGAGTCAACACTGAACTTAACCCGTTCTGCCGGCTGTGAGATACGGAGACGTCGGTACGAGAGCTACAGCAGGCAACACAACACAGAATAGCAGTACGCATTTGGTACGGGCAGCAGATCTGTTCTATGTAAAAACCACAGGTGCCTGAGATAAGAGTTTTCATGTTTAACTTTAATAAACTTATATAAAATTTCTTTATTGGTCAAATATTTATTTTGATTTAACGTAAAAACCCAGCCCACAAAAGAATTCATTACAAACCAAAATACGAGAAACGGATTTCACCGGATCCTTTGACCATATTTCCGAAGAACAACTCTGCTCCTTCACCCCCATTAAAATTATGTTAATAAATATTAACATTTGATGTAAGTAATATAATTCCTGGCTTTATGTACGGGCTGCAACTAAATTAATCAAACTGCAAAATGTCCTGGATGTTCCTTTGTACATGTTTTTTTTTAATTATTTCCACTGGAAATTTCTGAAGAGTAATTTGTTTTAGTGAAGTTCGAAAGTAAGCTGGTTTAATCTCAACATTATCATTTTATGTTTGTGTTTGTTTCTGATGAATTGAAACAGTATACCAGTTGTACATGGGTGATGTAGATTTTACATTTTCGAATTATTTTTATTCTAACTCTAAAGCTACAAGATTTTATGCGGTATTATTATTGAATCGATAATTTTTTAAAATATTTTCTAACCATAAACGAAAGATGTGAAATGGACCACTACCAGAATGTATTCTACGAAGAGACTTGCAGAACGTTCGATATGTACACATGTTTTTGTTATTATTGAATTATTTACAGTCGCATCAACAGCTGTGGTTATTAGCGACTCAATATGGGAACTCATTTTTCTTTGTCGGGGGACTGATTTGACTAGAGTATCTCTCACGCACACAAACATCCATGCCCTCGCCGGGATTCGAACCCGGGACCTCTGTGATTTGACTGCCACGCTGACCCCCTACACCATAGGAGGTTGGCACTTTTTGTTACGAGGGTGGTCTGAAAAGTTTCCGACCAAACAAAGATACAATAAATTTTTTCTTCAAATTTATTTTTATTTATCTATATAGTATCCTTGTAAACCCTCACACTTCTCCCGTTCTTCCCATCTTTTTAACTCGGCCGAATAGTACTCGGCGTCTTTCTCTGCTAAATAATTGATTACGGAGGTGATGGCCTTCTCATTTACTCAAAATGTCTGTTGTCCTAGCTCAACTTTTAAAAGTCAATTGGGGCTAGATCTGGTTAGTAACGAGGGTTGTCAAGCAGTTCAAACCGTAATTGGCAACCGCTGAGCAGTGAGACGGCGCATTGTTTTGGTGAAACAATTTTTTTCTGAAATGTGTCCGTTTCTCCGCAATTTGTGGCTTCAGCTTCTCAAATAATGTTGCATAGTATGCTCGTGTAATGGTTTATCATTTTTGAAGGTAATCGTTAGAAAACCTCATGACTATCCCAAAAAAAATGTCGTCATTCTTAGCTGAAGAAACAGTTGATGCTTCTTTGAAGCCAATTCTGCACTTCGCAGTCTACTTTTTTTACTATTTTTATCTGTGTTATAATGGTGTATACAAGTTGTATCTACAATATTTAAACTCTGATTTATTACGCTTAAACTGCACCAACAGAGTGTTGGAAATGTTCATTGGAACACGTTTTTGGTCAAACGTGAGAAAAAACGAACGGACATTCTTTTATATTCAAACAAACGTGTTTCATCTTTTCTTAAATCCTTAAACAGATGATGGAACTCTCCGTAATGCCTTCTACTCCTATTTATGGGGGAAACGCCATACTTCCTCTTGCCTTTCTGTAAAACGTTTTCCATAAAGAGTTCATTTTTCCACTCAACAGGAGAAGCTTAGCTAATAATAAGAAAGATAGTTTATTCAGACAAAATAAGTGATAATATAAATACCACACAAAGTTTCTGGGAGCGTTATTCTAGCTACCTCACGTGACGACATCATGACGGCGACTGTAGTAAGTTCATGCTCAGCAGATCTATATCCTACCCAGCCTTGCCTCTCTGACTCTGCGTCTCTAACAACCTTTTTCAATATTCGACAAAAACGTTCTTTGGGCATATTAATAGCCTATGCTATGTCTCTCACATTAATTCGACGGTTGTCTAGAACCATTTGCTGAACTTGGAGCGATGTTATCGTGGTCAGCGTCACTGCCTCGCATCACGTTCCGTGTTCGAATCCCGGCGAGGGCATGTATCAGTTTCCAATACGATAAACTCGTAGAAAATTAGTGATCCGACAGTAAAAAAACACAAAAAAAGGCGTTATCGACGAAGTACTTGATGCGACTGTAAATAGAATTTTAAAAAAGGTATTAAACCTGAAGAGGTTCTGAAAAGGGACGAAACTTCGTCGTGTATTCAATATTTTGTAATAAAATAATTTTCAGTCTTAAGGCCATATAATTATTTAATTACATTATTATAAATGTCATAAATGGTGTTAAATTAATACAAATCATGTTCTAGATCGATTAACTAATTTCATCTACCATCTCCTGGGCGCTATTGCGGCTGCAGTGTTTTCATCCATTCTCGTGACGACACTTTCTGAGCATGTACAACGCCACCTTTATTTTGAATGACGAGCGCCTCAGAAAGAGTGTACAGCGGGCTTTATAAATACACTATATTTCCTCTTCACGGTACGTGATTCCGTGCTGCTGAAGTGACATACGAGGGTTGTTTTACATGTCTGGTAAAACTGGAATAAAAATATTTTTTTTAGAAAAATTACTTTATTTGTCAACATATTTTCCTTCCTTGACTTGGCCCAGCGAGTTTCCAATTTTTTCAGCCCATCACAAGAATAGGTTTTGTCAAACTCTACAAAATACTCCGTCACGGCCAAGATCATTTCTTCATTTGATGAAAATTTCTTCCACTAAGCCAATATTTCAAGTTCAGGAGCAAGAAGAAATCACTTGGTGCTAGGTCTGGTGAATAAGATGGATGAGAAACCAATTCAAACACTTTCGCCATTGAAATTGTTGCTGTGTGCGTTGGCGCATTGTCCTGGTGAAACAGCACTTCCTTGCGCGCATAATCTAGGTCGTTTCTCTATCAGCACCCGTTTCAAACGATCTAACAGAGCAGCATAATAGAGCCCAGTTATGATTGTGGACTTTTACAATATAACTATGAATATTAGACTCTGAGAATCCTGAAAGACAGTGGCCATCACTTTTGCTGCACTTTCACGAGATTTTGTCAATTGTTTTGATTGTTTTTGGTCTCTGGAGTGTAGTGATGACTCCAAGTTTCATCGACGGTTACGAATCTGAGAAAACTGTACTGAGGACTGCGCTTAAATATTGCCAGATTCTGCGTTGAAATGCTTTTCCGAATCGGTTTTTGGACCAATGTCAACAGTTGCGGCGCTCATCGTGAACAACTATTTTTCATGGCCAGTTTTTTAGGAATGATGAAATGCAGTCGTTTAGTTGAGAAGTCTACAGCATCAGCTACCTCACGCACTTTTAGTCTGAGATCTTCCACTACGAAATTGTGAACTTTTACGATGTTTTCCTGAGTGTTCCTCAAATGGGCGGCCGGTGCGAGTTTCCTCTTCTGTTCTTTTGCGGCCTCGTTTAAACTCATTATCTAGAAAGTAAATGGTCTCCAATGAACTTAATCCAATCCGAATTTGAAATGTGTAGCTGTCCAATCCTTCAAATGGAAGTGTTTCTCTAACAATACAGACGGCTTTCAACAATAAACTGCGACTAGTATACGTTTAAAAATTTTACGAATACTTTTGTAACGGTCATGTTTACCAACAATGGCACGAAAGTGATAAATTTCTTGTTCTTTCATATGAATTTACCAGACGTAATAAACAACCCTCGTTCAATCCCCTATGTTTTGTTTGTACTTATTGTGAATAACTTTTCATGATTTATAATTTTAAATCACACAAAGCAAAAAGCCAAATTACCTGTCAAAAGCTACTTTATGTTCAACTATTTCTTTGTTTTTGTTTTTACTTTGATTTAACTACGGTCATAAAACTATGGCTATGTAAGTTTTAGTTTCCTTTTCATAATTGTTCTATCGCTTGATTTTGAGATTTTGCTTAGACCGAAAAGAAACTCAGAAATCTTCTATTCCGCTTATGCGACAAATGATCTGCCTTTGGTAACTCGTATACTTATCTTAAACGATAAATGTGTAATGCAGTTAACGTCGTAGTGTATATACGTATAGACTTGTTACCTGATGCGGTCTGGCGAAGTGGACAGCCAAGTAAATTGCGGCGGCCACGTTGAGGACCCACAATACGTAGCCTCTGGCGGCGATAGACATGAGCGTGGCTGCTACAGAGGATCCTCCAGAGTTACTATAATCCACGGCAAATGTTATGACCACTCCCAGGTCAAACAGCGACGTTGCCGTCGTCAAGCCTATCCACACCGACTCGCAAATATGAAGCATCCGGTCATTCTTGTTCCTCCCTAAAGCTGTAAATTCGTGTCTCATGCAAAGTACTCTAAATTAATTCTAGATTATTTTATTACTTATTCGTATGGTACTTACTGTGAAGCCATATGGCAGAAGACAAAAGCCACATTATGCTCAGAAACAAATAAATACTTGATATCACCACCACTGTTGACGGAGATGTTAATCCTGGTACTCCGCGACTTGCATGACAACCTGAAACAGTAATAATTTGTAAAGAGAAATAATTATATGCGTAAGGTTATTTCTTTCATATGTAAATTTCTCAACTACGCAGACGTTAAACTAATTTAAAACTATACGTATTAATTACGAAAATTAATTATTTTTATTTGACATTGTTTTAATTATGCGTTCTTATTACATTAGATTTGGGTGTCAACCATGCATGTAGTCCACATAAATAATTTCTTCCTGGGATAATGTGTAGTAAATATTTTATTATTTTATAAAGAAAATATTAGAATTCATTTAGTGTTGGCAAATATTTAATTTATTATAGTTAATTGCAAAGTTATAACACAAAAACTAATTTGTTATGTTTGCATGACACGGGAAAACATCGCGTAAATTTGTCACACATCCATGAAGACTCTCTAGAATGCGGTCAAACACAGCAGAGCCGAAAAATTGTGGAAGACAGTGAACTCAGCGACATTTGGGTCGACTTGGCTACACAATAGAAACCAATAATATGGAAGCACTCCCGGGTACAGTAATCCTTCATCCACTGTTTCCGACCACACTGAGACAACCGCAGACGTTGGCCTATATATTATTAGTCTGATGAAATCTCGTTCTTCACAGATGACATAAACAAAAAGTCACCAGGAACTGACGGAATTCCAGGGGGGCGAGAAAATTGTCACGAGGATGTGTCCCGACGTATGCTTGATATATTCAACGACTGTGAGCATGAGAGTTTCTACACCCACTGGAAGGTAGCACATCAACACAGGGAAAGCTAACGGAAGCCCTGATGCACACGGCGGGGAAGGTTTTCGAGAAGCTCCTTCAGTCATAGTCGATAATCCTTCCTTTGTCACATAAAATTGTGATTCAATATATAATTTTTATTCATCCCATGAACAACACAAATCTGCAACGCCCATATACTGTTTATACACACAGAGAATGAATACACAATGAGTTTAAATATACAACACACTTCACTTCTATCATTTTATAATAGAAAACTATGACATATATAGCCTTTATACTGGCTCAACAGTGAGTACACTTCTTACTTCTGACTGAACTAGAATTCCAGATTTAGGAGACCTACTTGAAATTTCGTTTGAATCGTGGTAAAAATTTAATTAAACCAGCAAAAAAAGCGCCAGTTTTTGAAACATTTTCCCATATAGATTCCCCTCCCCGGTCTAACCCCTCGGCATCTAACTTCAAATTAACTTGGATGATGACTGACGATATTCGGAAATTCTCCAATTTTTTTCCTTCAGTATTACAGTGTTCTTACCAGGAATGCCATTCATGCCATTAACATTTCGACTTTAAAAAGAACATTTATCAATGTGCGAGTATCTAGATAAACATTGAATGACATTTGTGGTTATTAAACCTTTATCCGTGGTTTCGTCAAAAGAAAAGAAAAAACATAAATTTCCATAGTACCATCTAACCACTTACGAGATTTTATCACCAGATAAATATTGTTTAATGGATTTTTTACAAATTAACTGACGAGAAATAGCTACCTCTTCCTTAATAAACGACAACCGAGTGCGTATCTTTCTACCAAACATTAACTAACATTGTGTCTTCGCTGTTTTTGCATTAGGAGTTGTACGATAACTCAACAACCATTATTATATCCTATAATCTAAATTATATTTATCAAATTTATGATTGCTGCAGTGCAGATACGTCTAATGTTATTATTTTTACTAAACAATTTAAATTATTCAGTTGTCCATTGTTGACCATTATCAGTTATAAAATTTTCTGATTCACCAAATGTTGCAAAAATTCTACGTAAACGTTTAATGGTAGTACTAAAAGTAGTACAGTATAACCCGGTAAACCGAACTAAAGGGGGTGAAGCCGTTAACAGTTTTTTCGGTTAGGCCAAGAACATCTAATGCTACAGTATTTTGTAATTCAGTACGTATTTTTAAACGTTATGAAGGCCAAATGAATTAATAAATCTATTTGCTACGCACATGTTCTTTATTAAAGTTAAAATTACATTCTTAGGATTACATTTGTAGCATTTGAATTACTCATTCAAAAAACTCAGTAATTTTCGTTGCTGTACAGTATTATTTTATTTGAATTGCTATTTTCTGAGGCGTGTCAGTTGAACCAGAGTTCGGTTAACCAGCGTGGTATTGTACTATTAATTTTTTAGAATCTCCCCCTGGAACTAGAGGATTAGGAACTGTCGTACTCACGCCTCATTATTTACCTAGTGGATTTATTTTATTTGACATTTTATTATGAAATAATTAGTATATTTCAATTCTACGCAGCATTTCAGGAAACGTTATACCAAATCATCTATAATTCACTGAATTTGAGCGTAACATATCAAGTATGTTTGGTGCTTACACAATACATGATTTTTGATTAACTTTTACTTCTACATTGGCTATTTCATTAATTACTAGATTGTTATATTATCATTTTTCTTTTAATGGTATTCTCTCTATAGTGTATAATACATTACATTCTTTAATACATCAATAGATCATATCGTCATCATCTTAGGTTGTAATTATCAAATTTACTAACATAATTAATTTGAGAGAAAAGACAAATGTAGGCGCAAATGTTATGTAAATAAAATGAAATATATGATACTATGCGCTCTACGTAAATAACGATAAGCGAGATTTGATTCCTTCGGATAATAAATAAGTAATTATGTGTGAAATATATATATATATATATAATAAAATATCTAGTGACATTTTTATTATTAAATAAGAATTTCCATCTATGGAGCGTATTTCTGTTTATTTATTTCGACTACTGTCACTATATAAAACATGTTTTATTTAATACAATTGAAGTACATACGGCATTGTCCTTAATAAAAAATTACGTCGTCACAGACTTCGTCATACGTTGCAGTAATTCTAGAAATTTTCCTGTCCAACTCAGTGTATTTCTTCTTTCTTCTCACTGCTAAATTTAATTCAATTGTTAACATCTTTTGGGAAGATTTCTCCACTTCACATTTCAAAATATTAATGAGGTCGATCATCCTCGGGCTTAGTCTTCCAACTTGGCAATTCAATATATGATTTCTATCCTTCAACGGCGTTATTAGTTTTGAGGCGTCTTCTGTAGCACTTCTGTGGCACTAATGGATTGTCTAACCACTGATCTACGAAGTAATAAAAATTCCCCGAGTTTTTCTTCTTCTGGGGCTTGTGTACCCAGCCTTCTATTACATCTTCAGGCCTTAGAAAAGCTAGAGCTATACACATTCGGACGTTCAGTCAAACCTCGTCATAGTCTTTATATAATTTCGTTGTTCCAACGTTTTGCATAATTTCTATTTGATAATGGTAAATTCTGCGTTTTAATTACTGTAATAAAAACGCGATAATCGGAAGCGACAATCAAGGGAATTGAGCGTAAATTATAATTGTGGATTACTAGGTACAGAATAACGCTATCCCACGAAAGTTCCTGATCAGTTGTGGAGATCTGCCTGCTTGCCAGAACAGAGAACAGTAAAAGTAAGAGTTTTCCCATTTATTTTATATGCTGTGTGTGGTAAAATCACGAGGTTTTTATTGCGGTAGAGTTCAGTCTTCAATTTATGGAAATATTTACAGCATCCCCACTTAACTCCCTGATGAAAATGTGTAATTTTTAAATTGTATTATGCCTGACTCGAATTTCTACTTCATTTATTTCTCCAGCGTTTGTGTGCATAGACAGGCTATTTATAGGGTAATACATGGATTGGCCATTCTCCTCTTATAGCATTGGAAATGGACTGAAATGGGATGCGGAAAGATGCCAATGGTTAACTATGGTCTCTGTATTGTAGGTTAAGGATTCTCCCGACATTTACTTAAATAGATGCTGGGTAAACCCTAGAAAAACCTGCATCAGGTAGTTCGGGTTCTAGTTACTTGTACTACTCCATTGGAATGACCGGAGAGGGGTTAGCTGTGAGGACGCAGCATTCCATTCTCTTCTCCGTGGTTAGGAGACAGCTTACCGGGAAGAAAAAGAAGGTGTAGACAGGGTATGTATAGGGTAATCCACATAGTGGCAGCTCCCCTCTGATAGCATAGGAAAATGAGTGAAAGGGGGATGCGGAAAGGTACAGAAAGGTAGCCAATGGTTAACTAGGGCCCCCGGGCTATGGTTTAAGGATCCTACCCGGCAATTCACCAAAAAGTGATGCAGGGAAAACCTGCATCAGGTAGGTCGGGCATTTGGTACTTGTCCCACGCCCTGCCGATGGCGGGGGCGGGGGGGGGGGTTGCTGTGGGGTCGCAGCTTACCCCTCACCGTGCCTCGAGCAGGTTAGGAAGCAGCTGGCCGATTATTGCCAACAGGAATAGCGGACAACTCTTACTGTATGCATACACCTCTCGAAACAGGCCGAGGTGCCTCGGCATGTGGGAACCTTACTTCAAAAAACCAGAGAGTAGTGAAGGCATCCCCATAAGTAGCCTCCTCCAGATCTCTCTGGAAAGGTTCACCTGCGAGAGAATGCTCCCACAGGTTTCCTTGCGACAGCTTACCGACTCACTCTTATTATTTTGTATTTTAAGATTCCACATTTTGTCAGAGGGCATGAGTTTTGTCGAAGCGAGTTTGATAGTATTGTGTTTTTCGCAAATCACTTAGCCTTGAAACGTTTATAAATCGCATTTATTTAAGAATATCATTTATTTTCATCGTAAGTTATTTATACAACAATAATTTTGTTTAATTTTATATGGCGTAGAAGATTTGTGAGGCAAAGTTGTTTGTTATATATAGAAGTAAGGTTTATGACTGAGTACTTGTGAGATGTGCAGTGATGTTCCTTACCTTGAAAGTAAGTGGTCGCTATTACAGAACCGAAGTCGTTCGATAGTTCGGTCTTTATGGAGCAAGAGTAGGACAAGACTGCCAATAGCGAGAGGATCGTCCACGCAATGGATTGAACCTGCAAGTCAAAGAATAAACATTATTATTTTATTAGTCATAACTTATGACATAGTTATGAAATCTCATTCAGAAAAAATTTCGTCTCAACATAATAATTGGTAAAATAAGGTATTCATTTACCTTTTTATCCGTCATACTGGTGACTTATGCTTGACGCTTGTGAGTTATCTACTACAATAGGATTCCCGTTGTTTGTACAATAGAAACTTAACCGATGCACGTTTACCCGACAACAATTTCCCGATTGACGTTTGTCCGATAGGTGATTATCACGATTGTCTGACAGGTTAATATCCCAATGGCTCATTATTACGAAATATTCCATTATATTAATAGAACACTTAATATGTTAGTTATCTTATTATACATGATCATTATTGTAAATTAAGTTATTGATTAATGTGACCCCTATGGGTGGGGGTGAAATGGGGTGGCATTATTGATATATTTGATATATTCGATAATTGGCCTACTTTGGAACCGAATTAATTGTTTGCGGGGTTTACGGGCCCAGATTCATAATATCACTATATTTATATTACATTATCATATTATGATATGTTTTTAGTGTATAATTTTAACCCCTAAGGGCGTTAGGACAGCTCTAGGGTGGGGAGGAAGGAGGTGACAAAAATAATGCGATAACGAGGAAGATATGAAACTCGTTGACTTCAGTTATGGCATTGTAACATCAGACGTTGGATAGAGTGAAAATTACTTTATTCCGTTATCTGAAATCCTTAACTTAATCAATTTAATTTTTAATTCCACAAATTTTTCATACAACAATTTATATTATCATACAATTAGTGGTCCTTCTTGGGAAATCTTTTTTCTTCTTTTATGCTCAAACAGTACTGTGTGATTTTGTAGCCGTATGTATTTTATTATTAGATTTTAAACCATTTATTTATTTTAGATATGTAGATGATATATTTTGCATTATTCTAAAAATTAAGTTTACAATTTACTCAATACTTTCAATAATTACCATCATAATTTAACTTCAGTTTTGATATTCCGAAGGACCTCTTATCTTTTGGATGTTTTGGTCATAGTCATAGTTTCAGATAATAAGATATTTACCAATGGGTATAAAAATCCACATTTTAGGAAATTCTTAAGTATGTGTCAAGTCACCCCTTTTTGCACACAAAAAACCATAGTTGGTAATATGATTGATAAGACTGCCAAATTATCTCATTATTGGTATCGTAAATATAAACTTGAGAAATTGTTAATATCCTTCTTCTTAATTCTTACCGGTTTACAATTTATTTAAAAATATATCAAAATTAGATTGATTAAAATTAAGTACGATAAAAACAAATTACCAATATAAGAATAATATTTTTTTTATCGTACTACCCTTTTTGGAAAAAATGAAATATACACTTATTGACTTATTTAATAAATACAACATTCGGATTATTTTTAAAGCTTCTAATAATTTAAATTTAGTAAAAATATTAGAGGCAAATTTAACACTTTAGATAAAAAATCTGATATTTACAAAATAAAATGTTTACATTGTAATTCTTCTGATACGAGCCAAACGAAATGATGTCTAAAAATTAGAATCATTGGTCATAAAATAATTTGAAATTTAATGTCCAAAATTATTCAGCTGTGGCAAAACATTTTTCTCGAAAAAACATAATTTCGATTGACACAATGTAAAGATGTTAGATGTTATTCCAGATTGATGAGCGAAATGTTTCATATTTGATCAAATGTTTCGGCCATTAATGTTAAAAATGAGACCATTAATTTAAATAAAACTTAGGATTCCTCATTATTGTATCTCATAAAAATTTTTTTATTTCCATTGTAGGCCTAATCTTCAAATTAAATAATGTGCCAATAGCAATTGCGACGGTTGCAACGCATCTGCAAACCGCACGCTAGAAATTTCTTAATATATTTTTCCCAATAAAAATGTAATACTATAAATTATATTCATACATAAATATGTTAAAAATTATTATGTATATAAGATTTTGTTTCCTTTAAATTTCTGAGATATCAGAATTTAATTACAATTGAACACGGGAAGACTTCCCAAATAGGAATGAAACGTAGAGTTATTTTTTAAATATTATGTATGATTTATTTTAAACAAAACTATATTTTCAGATATTTTTATAATTTATATACTACCAAATCTTGAACGATAACCCAATCATAATTTAAACATCGGCCACCTGTTTACAGAAAACTACAGAAAATAGATTTGATTAAATTTTGTACATTCCAAGTTGTCGATGAAATGATATCTTTCGGGATCACAACAATGCATTAAGAATTGTTAGAATAACATGGCCGGGAGCTAAGAACGAACCGAACTACAGGGAGATATACAGAAGATATCGTCTGAGCAGGAGTCTTTTACATCAAATGAAAATTGGGATCTGAGTAATATGCTGGACATATTTTGAATATTATCGTTAATTTCATTCGCAAGTATGTGTGTGTTTTGTGTACGCGATCTCTCTATATAGTCCTCCCGTTACCTTGCTTTAAAAGTAGAACAGCTTTCCTGGGGCACATTGGATGAACACAAGTCAATTTGGGACACACAACACTAACGGTAACCAAAGGAAAATATTCGCGAGTTGATATTGTTTTTTCATAAGAATTAAAATAAGGCTTTTCTTCAAGATTTTTATATTTAATATGACTGCTTTTATTTATTCAAGTTTTTTATTCTATGCATCAGTCATCATTGTTATAAAAAACTAATTAGTAATTTTCTAAAATATTTAATTTTGAAAATCTGGAGCTTTCGGCAATATTGCCATAATCATTTGACCAGAACTTTTATATGATTTTTTAAAACATTTTCAATTCATACATAAAAATATTTGTCCGCATGTAACATCAACAGCGAAAGTAATGTAATGAACAGCTATCGCTAATTTGAATAATAGACCAATTTATTTTAAATTATTTGCACTTTAAATTCCGTTATTGTAATTTTTTAAACGTTTTGAAGATTGTTGGTTATTGTTTAGCGACAATTAGAGGCAGCTTATCCCATAAGTTGCACTTGACCTAGCCAGATATTAATTTTCGCCGTTGGACAGGCATAATGTTCTCACATAATATAATGCGGAAATGATTAGTAGACGAACTCATCCATTACACTATGTACACTGGCAATTATAATTATCTTTCTAGGACTGGGTAGAATCTAGTAGACACACACCTGTAACTAAAGACATATTGCTGACGGCCTGAATTTCCCAACAATGAAATAGAATTCTGTTTGAATATTCGTGTTTATTTATTTTTATTTTCTCTTTTCTTTCCTTATGTCTCCCCTAAACAGTTTCGTCATCGCTCAGAGCACAAACATCCCCGGGACCTATGTGATACGAAGAAATGACGCTGACCACTACACGAAAGCAGGCAGAAGTGCGGAAGACTAAATACATTTATGTCTACTGCCCATAAGCTGAGGAACATTAAGTTCGCGATTGATGAAGAATGGCTTGGAACCCTTATGTTTACCTGAATGCTATAAACCAATAATTATGAGTACTGAAAACTCAGAGATGAAGTTCAGTGCAGACATGATAAAAACAACGCTCCTGCTTGAAGTTCAAAACTCTGACAGTGTTCTTTACAAGAAGTAAGACTGTTCGTGAAAAAGGAAACTGAAACAAGGGATCCGATGTTTTAATTGCAACAAGTATGGACATGTTGCTAAAAACTTCTGTGCCAGGAAGACTACTGAGGAAATTGCAAAATGTTCAGCTTCCTCTCAGTTCATGAATCTGGATAAGTAGGGTGGAGTCTGGTGCTTCGATGCACATAGCTTATACAGATAATTGGATGTATGATTGGAAGTCCACCGATACCTACAGTTACGGTTGTCAGTAGGACGCCACTAACTATGAGTAGTATGGAAAAGTCAATTTATTCATAAATGATAAAGAAGACAGTAAAATCAAGGTTAAAGAACTTTTATATTTAACAGAGGTTGCTGCTAATCTTTTATCTGTTAGTGCTATAGTTAAAAATGGTTGTAATGTAATTTTCAGAAAAGATAGTTGTGATATAAGGACGGGAAACTTATGTTCTGCATCACTTGTAAACGATCTGTATTTATTGAGTATACATAGAGATGTACTGTAATCGATCAATTCCGTAAAGGCAAGATTCTTATAATGGACGAATGCCAACCCGGGCGCCACTGCATGTGCAGAAAGTTTTATTTTAAATTATATAAACGACAATCGTCTCATTAATTAACATTCGCGATCCGCGCGATCCACACCAGGGAGCCAATAAACGATTTGCCAGGACTCGTGAGTACTTGAGTCGAGCATGAGACTCTCAATAACTGTATCTCAGGGGTCCTGGCTTTGATCAATTAAGTAAGGAAGGATTCACTGAATGAAAACAAAATGTAAACATAAAATTCAGTTTAATGGACAAATTGGGGTTAATACAAATACCCGGCACGACTCCTCAATCGATAAATGTTGTCACTCTTATTGATAAACTTACATCTAACAAGTCTCCGTAAATTTACTATTTTGGCCAAATTTAATATGTCCTTTAAGTACACAGCCGGTCATTGGACCCACAACTCTCAATTCGTAGTAATTTCACACGATTCAGGGAAAGGGAGGGAAGTTTGCTTACTGTGCTGCGACGCGTTGTCTTCTGATGATGTCCAGATTCAGGTTCAGGTGCCTGGCCGGTCGGCTGACCAAATCCTCGTACGCAGAGAAGCGGCTAAAACACACAGGCGCGACGGCCTACACTTGCTCCGCAATTCACGGTTCTCTCCTCCAAGAACCTCCGCACCAAAATCTCCGACGTGTTCGTCCCTTATAGTTCACCCGGAACCAACGACGCCCGTTCTCCTGCCATCCAGGACGCTACTCCGGTCAAAGACCCCGGCTCTGCCTGCCGACAAGCCGAATATTGGGAAACAACTGTCCCGTCTCCTGGCCCACAGCTTCTCCTTCGCCGTCCAGGACCCGACTCCCTTAAACCGCCACAGCTGTGACCAGCCACGGTCACCTTTGTCTTAGCACGTTCACCACTACGGTCAGAAAATGACCTGACAAGGCGTCCCTCGCAAACCCACTTCCTGTTGACGTAAACTTGGTCCCAAAGATCGGCCGTGTGAAAAATGTTACCTCCAACATTCCCACGACAAGACAAATAGTATAAATGTTTAAAATCACTTATTACAGTACGATCTACCTTGACATGTGCTAATGACTCGATTGATGACATAGGCTCATAAGGCACTTGAATTTTCCAGATGTTTAATAAACTGCCCAGCTGTGTTGTGGGAGTAAATCTGTCTTCTGTTCAAAATCATGCGCCAATCTCACCCACCTCCTGTCTTTAACGGAAGCAAAGATACCTTTTTAATACTACTGGCATAATGTCTGTTGCAACTTATCCACACTGACATAAACTATATTAGAGACAATATTACTCAATCCAACATCAACAACAGCACAATTAGCGTACACTTGTATGCTTTCTCCCCTTTATTAACGTTAATAAATAATAACTTCTGCACCAGTGTGACAAATAGTTAGAAACAAACTGTAAGTAAAAGTGAATATAAAGAGAAAAAAATATATAATCAGCAATAGATACCAAAAAAGATCTGAACACTTCCAAAACCCTCTCTAGATGACACCAGGCGGTGTTACCTCGCGTCAGAATGTCTCACACCAATTTAGCCCATAGCTTCCTCTTTTGCAGGATCCCTTCACCTTCTTGTCTTAACTGAACATAACCCTAACAATACACCACAAGTGACACTGACCAACACGTTTGTTTACGAGAGTGATCTGAAAAGTTTCCGATCTCATCATGAACATGCCAGCAGTCGTCATCAAAAGCTACGGAATGTGTTTGCGTATTTCTTGAAAGGTACTCAACAAAATTGCAGCCATTTAACGCGAAGTTGTTGTTTGATAATCGTTTGAGTGAGTCGATGTGCGACTTTTATAAAAATGGGAAAAAATAGAGTATCGAGCTGTCATTAAATATTGATTTTCGAAAGCCTACGCAAATAAAAGACTAGTTGGACGCTGTGTACGGGGACTCTGCACATTGATTTACCACCATGAAACTTTTGGCAGCTGAATTTAAACGTGAGCGTACCAGATTGACAGACGATGAACATTCCGGACGTCTAAAAACTGCAACCACTGTCGATAACATCGCTCAAGTTCACCACCACCTTATTGAAGTCAGAGAGATAGTAAAGAAGATTTAGGCATGACAAAGCTGTCCGCGTATTTGGTGCCGCGTTTGCTCATATTACCCCAAGAACACGAGTGAATGAACTCTTTCAACGCCTTGTTGGCGTAGTTTAGGTGCAATAAATCGGAGTTTTTGCGCTCATTAATTATTGTAGGTGAAACTTTGATACAGCATTATACCCCAGAAACAAAAATGCAGTCAAAACATTGGAATGCGTAGTAGAAACTGGCTCCAAGAGAAGAAAAAATTGTTTTTTTCCGCTGGGAAACTGATGGCGACTGTTTTTTGGATAGTCATGGAGTTACCTTAATCGAATATCTTCAAAAAGGAAAACATAAATTACAGGAGCATACTTGGCAAGCTGTAGGCAAAAGTTGGGGGAAAAACGGCTACATTTTAAGATAAAAATTATTTCACCTGGACAATGCGCCGCCTCACACCTCAGCGGTTGCCATGGCGAAAATAAATTCATTATATGGCTTGAAATGCTTGACCACTTTCCTTACCAGATCTAGCTCCAAGCGACTGCTCTTATCCCTAAGCTAAAAGCTGCACTTGGAGGGTAGAGATTTGCGTCAAATGAGGAAGCCATCACCTTCTTAAACACTTATTTTGCAGAGACAGACGCTGAGTACTATTTGCACGAGTTAAAGAGATGGGAGCATCGCTGGGGGGAGGGGGGGGGAGAAGTTTGTGGACTTATATAATACACCGGCACACGAGCTTGTCTCGAAGTGAGAAATGAACTTCCAACGCATCAACATTATAAGGAATTTCGACCTATTCTTTTGGTTGGTCAGATTGTGAAAGATTAACAGCCTTATCATAATGACGATGGTATGAGTAATATTCGATTGTAATCTGTGAGACTCTCTCCATGCACACGTAGGTGTGCTCAAAAGTAAAGAAAACCTGATAACTTTATCGCTCTACAAATATACCTATATGATAACGTGTATAATATTCATTGGAAGCTATAGTGTAAATTATAATTTCCAAAAGAATCAGATCCAATTTCGAAGTTCCAATATGAAGAAATGATCAGTGCAAGTTTTAATCAATTCAACGCACATCTCGAAAGATGAATTTTTGTGATAAATACGTTCATCCGCTTTTTGAAAGTGGATGAGTCTGGTTTCGCACCAGTTAGTGGTTCACAAGTATGGAGATAGTTGCGTTTTCATGCAGGATTTCTGAATAACTATATAAGGATTCCTTTACCTGTATTGTTAATGCTTAATTTGTGATACGACAACTCTTAAATTGTATTCGTGGTTTCAATCTAATTATTATATAAACTTGTGAATATTATATAGTTGATTCTGAATATATTTAATGTTTGACTTGAATCTTAAGTCATTGATTAAAAATCAAGAAAAGGATTTTCTAAAACTAAGAAGTTGATATATATAATAATACGTTAATTAGAGCGTTGAAATTCAGTCGTCATCCATTTTAAGATCTGTCCTCACTGGGGGGGTTATGGTCAACTATACGGTGAAACTTATCAGTTATACTCACTCATTAATCATCAACACATTTTATTAGATTGTTACTAAATCACTGCTGCAGTCAGATTTTATTCACTATATGATGTTAAAATATAAAGTTAATATTGACAATTACGTACATATTAACAGAGCCTATCGAAAACTTTAACAACTTAAAATAATTTTAAAAAATATAACTATATGAGTCGATATTTTTCTAATTTATAATACCGTGTGTAATTAATTTTATTGTTACAATATACTTGAAATAACTTTGTAATTACTGCGAAATAATGCTGACAGTGCACAGATAAGCTCATGAACCTTGGGGTAATCGCTAATAACGCATTTCCGCGAAATTATGCGTCATAATAATGACAGTGACTGTGTTGCACAATAAGTGTCTTAAATTCGTTGAAAATAGCTTTCTTCATTCTCGCGGAGTCTTCACTTTCTTTTTTGCTACGTCAGTTGGCAGAGTTTTTGTATTGTTTGCCGTCACGATTGAATTTCAATCAATAGAACTGTTCTAGAAGCCATAAAAATTGCTATACCGCTTTCGATCACCGCTGGTAAAAGTAGAATGATTAAATTCAACTTAAAGAGGAAATCCAAACTCTGAGATATTATAAGTTCAATTTCCTGATTGATTTGATTTATTTTATTCCATTAGTCCTCGTATGAGGAAATTGGACATGTCAATACATAAAATTACAATATAAGAATTAAATTCTACAATTATAAATAATTAGAAGTTTACATAAAAATACTAAAA
Organism: Zhengitettix transpicula; assembly: GCA_037074705.1. Taxonomy (NCBI): domain Eukaryota; kingdom Metazoa; phylum Arthropoda; class Insecta; order Orthoptera; family Tetrigidae; genus Zhengitettix; species Zhengitettix transpicula. Next base: position 68,884,880 of record CM073590.1, on the reverse strand, counting down.
TTCGGGAACACAAATTTCCCTGTCTAACATAAGTAAAATAATATGAATAATAACAATAATAATAATGATTTAACTATACTAAGGGTATAATATAATATTTACAATTCTAATAAAAATATTAAATATGTACTAGTAAATAATTCATGATTCGAGAATGAACTCTTATAAAATATAGAATTTACAGGTCACACAAAAATAAACACAAAACTTGACACACGCACACATTTTCTAAAATATGAGCGTGATTAACGCTGCAATAGCTCTATGAATACACGAAGTATAGTTACGAACGAAATGTACTTTTAAATGCTTTAGTAAATGATTTTCCGGCCAACAAAAAATAATTATTTTTAAAGTAGCAGGCTACATGAGGGTAATCTTCGTGGTGGCAACTTCCCTTTAATGGCATAGGAAGGGGGAAATGCGGAAGGGTAGACGAAGGTAGCCAAGGGTTAACTAAGGCTCTCGGGCTATGTTTAAAGATCCTACCCGGCATTCCCCTAAAAGTGATGCAGGAACAAACCCTAGAAAACCTGTATCAGGTAGATCGGGCATTGGGTACTTATCCCACGCCCTTCCGATGGAGGGAGAGGGGCTTAGTTGTTTTTTGTTGGGTCGCAGCATTCCCTTCTCCGCGCGACGACCAGTTTAGGAAGCAGCTGGCCGACTGTTCCAATGGGATCAGCGAACAACTCTTACCATATGCCCAAGGTCTGCGACCCCGCAACATACACCTCTCAAAACAGACCGAGGTGTCTCGGCTTGTGGGAATCTGAGTTCAAAAACGGAGAGAGGAAAAGGTATCACAAAAAGGTAGCCCTCTTTGCGTCTCCAGTATAGTTCATCTTCGATAGAAGAACGCAGGCTTCTTGTCTTTTCCAAAAAACAAAATAAATTAAAAACATTTTCTAATTAAATTTTCTCAGACATAACTACACAAGAACTGCGTATAATTCCAGGGGCAAGTAAAATGTGCAAGTGAATGTTGAATAAATACTGGATATTTAACCACCAGACCATATGAAAGTAAACTACTTGACTAGAAGAAAGTTATCCATTTCAGGCAAAAAACTGATAATATAAATACCACAGAACGTTTCTGGGATCCTTGTTCCTTTCGTCAGGTGTTAAGAAGAGCCTAGAGCGACACAACTGCACTTGTCTGTTGAGAAAACTCAAAAACGACGAAAACGCAACAACAATAGGAGAGCCGAAGGGTTAGCGTAACAATTAGGGAGCAACTACAATTGGAAAACAGAAGGTTTAGCGTAATAATAAGGGATTATAATAATTATTGAGTTTAATAGTATCTGTTTGTACATTAATAGCTGTGATGTTTGATTTAAAGTGGAGCACCGCTGCTCACTTGTTGCTCCTGTATTTTTACGCTAACCCTTCTGTTTTCCCATTATTTTTTGTCTTGCTCGCATTACTGCCAATAGGAATCGTGAAATTTCAAGGAACTACATGGAGCAGTTAGTTACAGGCAGTCGATTATATCCGTTTCAGTACTTGTATTGCTAGAAATGAAAAAAATGGTGTATGGTGCAGTGATAAAATATGATGTTGGCTCCTCCAGTTCACGGCAGGATTACATAGGGGATTCTTTTGATCGGAGTGGTGGTGTAGAAACTAGTCCTTCTAGACAAGACGTTGCCAACAATTTGTGCTCCCGGGACAGATTTGAAAAAAATTATGGTCAGACGAAATACTAAAATTAAAGAATGTTATATACAAAAATGAATCGTTAAAAAACAAATTATGTAATTTGTTTATGACTACTTGTAAGTAATTTAGTACAACAAATTCCATTCATGATTAAATATATGGAATTCCAGATCACTTTTTCGTTTTCCGGAAGACATCACTACGTTGGAAACAATTTACAATATTATTTTAATAAAAATATCATTACATACCGTATAAATAACCTAACTGAAGAACAAACAATCGAAACGACATTTAATTAATAGGATGAGACTGAATGGGTTATATCGCAAGTAAAACAATTATTTTCTTTCACAAACAACTTGAACACGTCTTTCAGTTATCATCTGTGTCTATTGTCTATGCTACAATGCTTCTTAAATATCTGTATTTCCAATATGAAATAAGCTTCTATTATTTGAATATGGTAACAGGAACTTTAAATCAGGTTCGCTTTCCTGGTCCAAGCAATTCTCAATTACGTCCTCCTCAAAACACAGCCTTTCGCCTTCAGGGTCCAAGCAACTCTCAATCTCAAGTTCTGACAAACGCACTCATCAGCCTCCCAAAACACTGACTTTCCGCGCGTCTAGCCATGCCTTCTCGACAATGCAAGCAAGGCTCCATATTCTTGTACACAATCCTTATATTTACGCCGCCGACAATGAAAATCGTAAAATTTTGTTTATTAAATAATTACATGTTTTTTTAATTATCACAATATATATATATATATATATATATATATATATATATATCATCATTTAAGATAATTCTAAAATATACGACGCAAAGTTATTAATTATTCATATATTTTGTTAAAAGTTTGCATATTTCATACAAAATATATTGTACTTATTTTCTAATTAATAAAACTGCAAGTACTTTTTCGATTTTTCCCAATGAACACTACTTTATTTTTTAAATAGTTTAAATTTTTGTAGCAAATACATTTCATTTAAAGTGAATAACATTTTTAAAATTCATAAAATGTGAAATAAAATCAGAAATTGTTTCAGTGAATGTATATATGAGTTGATGCTCAATAAACTGAATACGATCCAACAACATCATCGGCTGTTCGATTGATTTTATCTCCGTTATCGTTGTACACCTGACGCAAACAACGATGGCAAAACCTATGGAGGGATGTTCTGGATTACGTGAAAGTTGACAGCAATTTAGGTGATATTAGTGATTGACCTATAAATAAACACACAATATGCTATATGTATCCATGTAAAAACACACTCTATTCGTAATCAAATGTCAAGACGCAGATATCTTGAAAAGTCAGAAAGGTGGCAGCATTGACGATACGTTTGCACACACACCAAATCGGTATTTTACGAGAAAAATTCGACTGATCCGTATTAGTGAAAGAAAATTCGGCTAGTGATCAAATATTACTTTAAGAAGTGAATCTTCACGAGAATTTTACACAATAGACTCAATTTTATTATTCAGAAATAGCGTTGCTAAATGTGAATAGCTTTTATAATATAATAGCATTTGAAAACGATCTGCAAGGATTTTTTTAACAATCGTCATAGAATGACATTGACAGCAGTGTGTCAAATATTCACGTATTTCCCGTAAATTGGCATTAAGCGTCTTCCTTTCAAACTGAGTACGAGAGGTTTTAATAGCAGCGATTTAACGTTTAGGGACCACTTAGTCACTCTTTTAGGTATTATGTATTCAAGTATCGTGTATTTAGCAGTATAAGATTCGTAGTTCTTAAAAGAGTATTTTGAAAGGAGATTAATGTACTATGTTAATAAAAGGGATAAACTATGGTCTAAAGTAAATGTCATTGTCAATTTGTGTAGGAATACTTACAAGAGTGCTGAAACTGGACACAATGCTCACGAAGCGTGGCACGTCCATCTTCATTGGCAACCCTGACTAAACTGGCTTATCTCAAATCTACTCTGACGTCTCGAAAAGAACTGTTTAATTCACTTATCGTATATTTGATGCACTTGAATAACAAAGAATAAGTTGATAGATAATGTTAATCATTCGCTCCAAGTTAAATTAGTAAATAATTGCTATAAGGAACCTACTTATTCAGGTAGATTCTTGGAGGAGAGATACGAAGGGGCTACATTCGGGTATGTGTTTTTCATCTCCGTTTTTGAACTAAGGTTCCCACAAACCGAGGACCTTCGGCTTGTTTTGAGAGGTGTATGTTCTGGGGTCACAGATCTTGAGCATACGGTAAGAGTTGTCCGCTATTCCCATTGGAACAGTCGGCCATCTGCCTCTCAACTGGTCGAGGCACTGAGAAGGGAATGCTGCGTCCCCACAGCAAACTCCTCTCCCGCTATCGGAAGGGCGTGGGACAAGTACCCAATGCCCGACCTACCCGATGCAGGTTTTCTAGCGTTTGTTCTGCATTACTTTTAGGCGAATGCCGGGTAGGAACTTTAAACATAGCCCGAGAGCCTTAGTTAACCCTTGACTACCTTCCTCTACTCTTCCGTTTCAAATCCCTTCCTATGCTAATAAAGGGGAGTCGCCACCATGTGGATTACCCTCATGTAGCCTGTTACCTTAAAAAAGATAGAATCTTCAATTTTAATTTGAACCACCCACATCATCATAGCTTAGTTGTTATCGCAAATTCCATGATGACTACTGAATAAAATACTCGCCATCCTTCCTTTAAAGACAATTTTATTTACAAATATATAAAAAAGAGATTATATTCAATTTTTTATCAAAATAATACACCCATAACGAAAATGAATAATTTTCATTGTTTTACCTTATTCGTATAGACTTTTTAGGAAAATATGGCATTAGGATAGTATTTATATCTTTCAATAACTTAGGTTTGCCTAAAATTACAACGATAATAATAGATTTTGTGACAAACATATTGTAATCCATATAAAAAATTAATGAATATTTCACTAATGTAAAACAATCTGAAACAAGAGTCTCTGTCTTGACCAAAAATAATTAACTAAATAACCATAGGTTCTCTTGGTAGAATATTATAATTCCGGATGAAGAGATTGATTATTACTCCAGATTAATGAATGGAATGCTCCACATTAATCCAATGTGACGTGCATTTTGTTTTATTAAATTTGTTTTACAATAACGCGTAAATATTTATTCAATTATTTCTTTGGAATTTTGAGGCCGGAGGAATCCATTATCTGTGTGGTGGGATTTCGCTAAATTTTAGATTTAAAGGATAAATTTTAATATTATAACATTTGTTGGGCGCCACCTGCAAATAAATTATTCTCTCGCAGGAAAGGATTAAATAAAATATTTACTTATATAAAAAAAGCAAGAATTTATTCTAAACAAAACTTACATACTCGCACACACATTATCAACAAAGTAAGATTTCCAGCCTAGCCAGGGATGCATATACCCCCCTTTCTCAAGATAAATCGTGGTTATTATTTGCAGCAAACCGGCGCGCTACCTGGATACATGGAATGCGGTTCACCAGATCTGCAGCTTCGACAGGGTCGACTCTCGTTGGCGAATGTAGCTGCAGCAGCAGATGGCCGGGACCCTAAGTGCACACCCAAATTGCACATCACCGACTGTCCCCGCTGATGGTCCTAGAATGTCTCTGCTGATGGTCAGAGACTCGTCTCACTGATGTTCACAGACCGATCTGCTGATGTTCACCGACCGCTCTACTTGATGGTTTCAGACCGCTATGTCTCGAGAGATGTCCCTCTCGGTCCCCAAAAATCTCTATCTCCTCATTGGCCCTGATCTACACGAAACCCCTACTTCATTCTATTTTAGGACCATACCTTCCCGGTCGTCTACCCTTTTCTTGGCCGACCATGGCCTTGTTTGCGGGACCTGCGGATTTTCCTAATCCGTCCCGCTATTGTCTTCTGTCGGCTGCACGGCACCGGCAAGCCACGTTTCCATGCTTCCAGGCAGAAATTTAGACAAATCTTAACAAAAAACACTTGATGTACAAGTTGAATACGAAAAGCGCACCATGTAATATGCCCCCTTTGAAATTGGATGGATGGAGAATCCATTCGGACGATTTAAAAATTGAACTTCGTGCAACATCTGGCAAATGACAATCCTGGGATACAATTTTAAAAAAAAATTCTATTAAGTTCATAATTAACAGATATATCTATAGTCCAATTTCTCACAATTCTAAATAGTTTCTATGACGGTATGTAATTATAAACAATACAGCATTATATTAACAAACAAACGAATTAAATATTATATCCAGATCTGAAACAAAATTACAACTATTTCAAAAACGAAATGATGAATCATATACAAATCTAAGAGTAACTTACAGCTAACTTAAAAACGAAAGGGATAATTATTTACAAATGTAACACTAACTTATAACTAACTAAAACCGAAGAGAATAATTATATAAAAATCTAAAACTAACTTACAGCTAACCATAGCAAAATGATATGCATTTACTTATCAATCCTGAAGTGATAAATATTTTCTCATAATCTGATATTAGATCTTTCATATTTTACATCTACTACTTTACATATACTACTTTTAATTGTATGGGTACAGGTCCGCAATGCCTACCCCTTAATTTTAATAATTGAGTGAATCTTAAACATAACTGAAATTAACCTCTATAATCGTCCTCTGATTGCTATGAATTTCATTTTTCAATAGTTCATCCACTTTTCAAAATTAAACGTGAAAATCACTCCTGTGCGCATCTTTTGTTAATTATGAACACGACACATCACCTTTTTTATTGCGTCTTTTCTAATTATAAATATGTCACTTTACTTATCCTTTTTTTTATTAGATATATTGTGTCTATGGTCATCGGACACTTGCATTATATGTATAAACACCTCACATTAGTTTTTGTACCACTTCGCGCCGTTGCAACAGCATCGCGTATTCGTGGTTGTCCGCCCGTTCCACTTGTGCGCAGACATGTTGTTGATCCGCCACGTCTTCCACTTACATGAAGGTGCGAAAATAAGAGGAAAGTAGAGAATAGATGAAAGACACCCTCAGTCCTCGAAACCTAATAACCATTGTTGGGGTCGAAAGGCAGCCGTGGCATAGAAGAATTAGGAGCCGCAAGTGTTCAAGCACAGTTATTTTCCGAACGCCGTTCAGGACCTAGTAAGGACCTGGCTACTGCTAGCCAAGCCGGACCGGATTGGCTATCACCGTAGGCCGAGGTCCTTCCTTGCCTTCCGGACTCCAGTCGCAGCCTCCTGATCCCACTTTCGTGCACGTGTCGCTGCTTGGAAGTTAACATCTGGTAGTCACTTGGACATCGACGCCGGACTCCAAGTTGTTTGCTGAGACCTGCCAAGAGAGGAACTGATCTGTGTCAGATAGCTGCCTGGGCTGCAGGTAACTAATCAGCTTACAAAGTTCCAATTTTACTTGATGATATCTTTCAGAATGAATATACTTTTTCTCAGAGAGTTCCTGTCGCCAATTTGTCTTACGTGAATTACTTTAATCAGCAGAACTCTGTGAATGAACTTTAACTGTGTCTTTACTTAACATCTGAATCGATCCTAAAGCAGCCAGCCGGAAAGTCAGTGCTATCTATTTAAGAGCATTCCTGAACATGTAAAGAAATCAACAACTACAACACATTCGTCAAGGAGTGTAAAACTTTTCTTGTAAATGGAACTTATTAATCCGTACATGAATTTTTGAATCGGTCTCACATTTGCTGAACTGCCTTGCCCACAAAATTGCCGAATAAGCTATAAATATGTAAATAGTGTGTCCAGTTCTCCCCTTTTGGTTCTGTTTTCCTGCCTCTGTTTTCTGTTTTAGTAAATATCTATGACGACATCCCTCCGTACCTAGCGACAGGAGATGATTACCAGGAAGTGATAAGTGTTGTGTGCGTGTTTCTGAAAGATAGTGTGTATGAATGTGGTGACTGGTCAAATGTGAACAGATAAGAATTTTTTTAGTGTGTAACTTATTAATTATTGCTATTAATATTAATTCTGATTATATGTAATTTATCTACTGTTCATTTGTGACGAATCCTATTTCCTCTTAAGAGGGCTAATGGTGAATAAATCTATCTATCCCAGAGACAATACAGGACCTCGCGCTTTATTGACAACTGCGCCACACTCACTCATTTTCGTGCTACAAATCAGAGAGCACTACAGAGCCGTGTCGCGCAATGACATACAGGTGCATAAACAACTAAATCGAAATATATTTTAACTATTCAATAATTATAAATCTTATTTTATAATAGAGTATTCATAAATTTTTTGAAAAATCAAAAAAGTCACAGCGTAAAGTCATTTTTTAAAGAAAACAACACTTAAGAGGCCTATTAGTGCGAAAATCTATTGCACGTCCCTACATACAACACTGCTGACTGGCTTGTTCCGAAAATTTACTTTATTTTAAATATTATTTACTTTATTTAAAATACTTTCAAGTTATAAATGCTAAATTATTCCGCAATTAAAACTTTGCACTCTCGGAAAATTTGTAGACAGAATTAGGAATTCTGCATATTACTTGTGGGATCATATTAATGGTACCACTATTACTGATGTAGATTTATTATTTTGCATAATTTTAAATAATGTTAATGAACCAAAACAAATATAAACATAACTTTTTTGAGTGAGATTATTCCAATTGTTAATGTTTCCTTACACGTTGAGATTCGAAATTCATACTTATTGTTTGGATAAGCTGTTATAATCATATTACGTTGTTTCGAAAGAGATATATGGACGTAATCAACTACACTTGTTCCAGAGACAATATATTTTACTTTAACTGATAAAATGCACTTGCGATTACGATGGGTTTAAGTTCGATAAGAGTAGTTATCGTTTCAAGATAAGGTTCTGGCTGCCATGACAGATTCTGTCTTGACAGAACAATTATTTGACGAAATTTTTAAATGACAAATCCTTAAATTGTTTCAGTGTAAGTACGTTACCTAAGGATTCAGGTACTAATTGTTTTCCAGGAGGGGCTCGTAGTGTTAGGGAAACCTACTAAATAAAACGCAAGACTTCAAATTATTAGAATACATTTACATAGAGTACAAAATAAACCATAGGTTTGTTATCACAAAAAAATATCAGATCGAGTATTTCCCTCTCCACCATCGTACGTGAAGCCTGATCTAGACCATTGCAGTGTAACGTCGTTATGCCGAAAGTCAAACTCTCCCAATTCAGCATCTGAAAATTCTCATCCCCGTCAAATTTGATTAATAGTTGCAGTACTTATCACAAAATACTATTTCAATTCTTGTTTTTATTAACAATAGGGTATTTGACTCCCCTGCAATGGTGTTCCCACATTATCGTGGTGCAGGGGTTTGCGTGTGTTGTCGATCCCGAGAGCTATGCCGACGGTAGCTTAGCTACTGGCAGGGTCACCCAAGCCGGACAGGTCGGAGGGGAGACACCAGGTCGAGAGGAACATCCTGGCCCTCCAAGTTGGGGTTGTGCGTGGGGCTGACAACCCCATTACGGAAAAAAGGCAATTGTTGTGAATAAATTAGCAATTGAAGCCGGACTGCCCACAGGAAGACAAACACTGCATAGAAATAAGGACATGAATATGGTTAAATTCGGAACGTGGAATATACACACCATGCAACAGGCTGGTGTAATGAATTGATTAGCTAATGAAATTATGTATTATGGGATGGATGTAGTAGCTCTACAAGAAATCAGATGGAAAGGCAAGGGTGAAATTAAAAAACCAAATTTTACTCTGTATTTCTCAGGGAACGAGGATACACAAGGACACAAAGGAGTTTGATTTATTATATATAAACAATTCACTAAATCAGTAATAGGCTTTACACCTGTATCTGATAGGTTATGTATGCTTAAAGTGAAAGGTAAATTCCACAATATAACTTTCATTAACGTCTATGCTCCAATAGAAGATGCAGAAGATGTTGATGCATTTTATGTAGAACTCCAAATGTTATGTGATAATCCCGCTAAACATGATCTTGTAATAACATTAGGAGATTTCAATGCCAAACTCGGAAAAGAGTATGAATATAGTAATACCATTGGAAGAAACAGCCTACATGAAAATACTAATAACAATGGACATAGGCTAGTTCAATTTGCAATTGAAAACAATTTTAAGGTAGTCAGTACCTGGTTCCCTAGGAAAATAATTCATAAGGGGACATGGAAAATACCGGGAACGAATGACACTTATCAAATTGACCATATATTAGCATCTAAGAGATGGGCTACTGATATAGAGAATGTGAGAACTTTCCGAGGTGCGTGCTCCGATTCAGACCATTATTTGGTAGGAGGACGACTGAAACAAAAAATCTCCCTGGTGGCAAAAAAGAGGAATAAACCCACCACAAGAGGAGATGTTGGAAAATTAGACGAAGAATATATAAACCTGGCGTACCAAAGGATACTCAGTATGAAATTTCATGAGCAAGAATCCACTGAGAATATTGAGACCAATTGGCTTAACATTAAAAATGCAGTTATGGAAACAGCAGATAGTATTTTAGGCCAATCTGAAAAGCAAAGAAATGAGGATTGGTGTCATAAGGCTGTTGAATTGAAAAAGAAAGCTAGGCTGAAATATTTTCAGAGGAATACTAGAGCTAATGAGGAAGAATATAACTGTAGAAGAAATAAAGCTGCTTAAATATGCAGACAAAAGAAAAGAACAATGGTAAAAAGGAAGGTGGAGGAAATTATAGAAAGTCAAAGTAAAAAAGACACTAGGAAACTATATAGGAAAATAAAAGAAAATTCCCAAGAATATAGACCAAAATTAAGTGCATGCAAGAATGATCAGGGGAGACTACTAACTGAACATCAAGAAATAATTAATAGATGGATGGAATATTTTAAAAATGTTTTAAATAATGATGATGCAAATGAGATAGACTTTTATTACTATCATACAGCCGAACCTGAAATTGAAAAACCCAAGATGGAAGAAATAATGTATGTGATTAACAACCTTAAAAACAACAAGGCCCCAGGTTCTGACCGAATTACAGCGGAAATGTTAAAGAGTGGTGGAAACGTACTATGGGAGAAAATTTATAAATTAATTTTATTAATATGGAATGAAGAAAGGATCCCGGAAGAATGGACTGTTGGTATTATACAGCCTATATTTAAGATGGGGGACAAACTATTATGCTCTAACTATAGACCAATAACCCTGCTAAATGTCACTTATAAAATTCTGTCAGGGGTAATTTTCAATCGGTTGGTGGAATATACCGAAGAAATTATAGGTGACTATCAAAGTGCTTTTAGACCTAATCGGTCTACAACTGACCACATTTCTACTCTACGACAAATTAATGAAAAGACTTGTGAATATAATATTGATATACATAATTTATTTATTGATCTACAACAAGCCTTTGATAGATAAAAAATGTTTAAAGATATGTTGCTCCTGGGGATATTATCCAAATTAGTTAGAATGGTCAGAGCTACCCTGGAAGGATCCAGAGCAATGGTGAGAGTGGACAGTGAACTAACCAAACCGTTTGAAGTAGTAAACGGAGTAAGGCAAGGAGATGCCTTGTCCACCTTGCTTTTTAATCTGTCTCTTGAAATGGCTCTACAAAGGCTTAATATCTCCGGACTCATAGGAACAAAATTGGTCCTGATATCTGCATATGCAGATGATATTGATATCATCTCTAGAAATATAGATGAATTAAGACAAACGATGGCCACAATAGATCACTGTCTTAAGGAAAGAGGGCTTATAATTAATGAAAAGAAAACTAAATATATGATGGTTACAAAGAAAGAATCTAGTACAAATAATATAAAATTAAATGATTACACCTTTGAAGGAGTACAGGATTTCACATATTTAGGCTCAAAACTTAGCAGTGAAAATAATGTGGGAAGTGAAATAAAACAACGTATCATCAATGGTAACAGAACTTACTACATGTATGGAAAGTTAATGAAATCCAAGATGTTAAATAGGGAATTGAAGTTAAAAATTTACAAAACACTTATAAGACCTGTAGTGATATACGGCTGTGAAACGTGGACCCTTAATAATAATGATAAGCACTTACTCAGAAGACGCCTAGAAGATGACGACAGAGCTTTTAGTCGTCGAAACGTTGCGTTCTATAATTATGCAAAACCCGGTTGAACTCTGAGAACAATGTATTGAACAACTGCACCGGGAAAGGCTTCAATCTTTGAACTTACTCATAATATTTGAACGCAAGATACTGAGAAGGATATACGGACCTGTATGTCCGAATGGAGAATTAGAACAAACAGAGAACTAGAGAAGCTCATAAATAACGAGGACATTGTTAGGTTTATCAAGAGCAGAAGGTTGGTCTGTATGGACACGTACTTCGGATGGATGAAAGCAGAACACCTAGACGGATTATGGAAGCCAATTGGGAGGAGGAAAAGGGGGAGACCCCGGACAAGATGACATCGAGAAGGATATACAAACCATGAAAGTAAGAGGATGGCGGAGACTGACACAGGAGAGGGCGGAATGGAAGAAAATTGTTTATAAGGTCAAATCTCACATTGGATTATAGAGCCAATAAAAGAAAAAGAAGAAGAAGGTTTTTTGACTAATTTTAGATTGTTTGTTATGTTATTTTATGTAGACTATATTTTTTTACGTTTTACTGCTATAAGTACGACGAAATTTTTCGACAAAGTTTAAATGAAAAAAAAACTCTAAAAAGGTGCCTTGACTTAGACGCAGACAGAGTGATATCCCATGTTTGTAAAATAGACAATTGAGCTTCGTCCGTCTATCAGTAAAATGAAAAATTTACGTCTGTTATTGAAAATTAATAAGAAAAAAAATAGCCAAAAAGAAGTTTCTGGATACCTTGTTACTTTATTTAGGTGCTAAGAAGCCTAAGAAACACAAGAGCCTAGAGCGACACAACTGCACAATTCACTGGACGAAACTCAAAAACTTGTGTCTTTTAGGTTTCTTAGCACCTGAAGAGAGGAACATCTTCCCAGAAACGTTTTTGGTATTTATATCAACACTTCCAGTAAGTTCGACTCGTTTTAGAAGAACGTCTTATAAATGGAGTGCTGCACCTCTACCTTCAAATACATAAAAAAGAAACTCAAAATAAGTTTTTGTTTCTGTTCCAAAAAACGCCAAAATGCGAACGAAGTGGATTCCACTCTTTGATGGTCAATTTTACAAATTATTCGATAATTTAAGATACTATGAATATAATTTTTTTAATTATTCCATGTCATTCATAAATTTGGGGGACGATGCATTTGCTGCATTAGAATATGTATTGCGGCCATATTCCGATTGACAAGTCAGTGAAGCAACGCATCTTTAATTATTGACTGTCGAGGGCCCGTAGAATGGTTGAATGCACATTTGGAATTTTAGACAACAAATGGCGGATACTTCATACAACAATTTATACTTCACTTGATTTTAGTGAATCCATTATTAAGGCTTGCGGAATTTCGCAGAACTACGTTATAAAAAAAGTTTAAAGATACATTTTATGAATGTATACTGGAAACCATTCCTTCTGTTGGAGTAAGGACCAACACTACAGGAATTACAATAAGAGATTATTTTTCTGATTATTTCATTTCAGCTTCTGGTACTGTTCCTTGACAGTACCATAAAATTTAGTTCAATATTTTGTGAAATGCATGTTTATGTAATTATATTCCATTTTACCCACATAGCTTAATTTTATTTACTTAATATTTAATTTTTGTAAGTTTAACTTTTTTCTATAAGCATAAAAATATTTTTAAAAAGTATTAAAACCTTCCCTTTTTTTCATGTTTATTAATGGCCTCCAATTCTTTGCAATTTTCAATAAACGTTTGTCACAATTCAGTCCACAATTTCATTTTTTAAATTTTTATTTGAATTTTTTTATGTTCTACAAAGCAGGAAGTTTTGATACTTTCTCCATAAACTATTGAGTATTGAAAGGCGTGTTGCTCACTCTGATAAAAGAAGACTAGACTAGTGAGGAAAAAATGAGACTGTCCTGCTGCAACCAGCAACTATTCTCACGTCTGTTCCTGTATGACCCATTTTAACAGCCGGGTATTGACTCACCCACAAATATAGCATGTTGGATATTTTTACTTGCCTCCCACCCAGAGAGGTCTGGCGGAGGCTACCTTTGGGGATGCCTTCACGTTTCGCTGGTTTTTTGAACTAAGGTTCCCACATGCCGAGGCACCTCGGCCTGTTTCGAGAGGTGTATGTTTTGGGGTCGCAGACCTTGGGCATACGGTAAGAGTTGTCCGCTATTCCTATTGGAATAGTCGGCCAGCTGCTTCCTAAACGGGTCAAGAACGGCGAGGGGAATACTGCGACCACATAGCAAAACCCTCTCCCGCTATCGGAATGGCGTGGGACAAGTACCAAATGCCCAACCTACCTGATGCAGGTTTTTCTAGGGTTTTCCCTGCATCACGTTTAGGCGAATTGCCAGGTAGGATCCTTAAACCATAGCCCGGGGGTCCTAGTTAACTCTTGGTTACTTTGCTCTACCTTTCCGCATCCCTCCTTTCACTCCTTTTCCTATGCTATAAGACGGGAGTTACCACTATGTGGATTACCCTATACATATACACCTTCTACTTTAACTTTACTTGCTCCCAATATTTTATGTGGATTACGCTATACATAGCCTGTCTACAGCTTCATCTTCTTTACTTGCCTCCCTCAGTCATTTTTGAGAGGTGTATGTTCCGGGCTCTCAGATCTTGGGCATACAGTAAGAGTTGGTCTCTGTTAGCATTGGAACAGTCAACCAGGTGGCTTCTAAACTAGTCGAGGAATGGGGAAGAAAAATCTGCGACCCTCACAGAAAACACATCTCCCGCCATCGGAAGGGCGTGGGATAATTACCAAGCGCCAGACCTACCTGATGCAAGTTTTCTAAGGTTTGTTCTGCATCATTTTCAGTCGAATTCTAGGTACGAACCTTGATCTATAGCCCTAGTTAACCATCAGCCACCTTCCTCTACCCTTCCGCATCCGCCCTTTCAAATCCCTTCGTATGCTATTAAAGGGGAGTTGCCACCTCGTGGATTAGCCTCATGTAGCCTGTTATTCTAAAAAAAAATTAGTTGCCTCAATTTGTTTGCCACTGTGTAGTCCGTCATAAGTGATGTTTTAAATTATAGTAATTAAAAAGTTGCTTGAGAAACGTTGCGAGTGGGTGAGGGGGCCCTAAAATAACGGTAGTATTTTTGACAACCTTTAGGTACCGCTACTATTATTTTTCACTCCCTTAATCTCCGTCCTTTTTGGAATCAAGATTAATTGCTTATTTAATGTGTCTGGAGGATACTCGACTCACTTAAATTACCGTTAGTCATCACCCGGGCTGATATAAAGTTAATTCCCTGTCGGCTTAGGTGAGGGCATCAGTAGTTAATGATAAAAAGTGATCGTCTCTATACCAGTTAAGGCAGTCACTGTCAAATTAATTCCAAAATATTGCCGGTACACCCAGCTAGTATAAAAAAAATTCTATGCATATAATAGAAACTATAATTTTTTAAAAATTACAATTGTAAAGTTTTATTTGTAGTAATTAATATATAAACAAAACGAAAAGAGTATAATATTACTGCATACGTTTCTCATTCTCACAAAGGCAGAATTATACACCAAATATGATATCAGCGTAATTTTTATTTAAAAGTGTCACAAATACTCAGGAAATCAATTACAAAAATTCTTAATCATTACATTTAGACCTATGGAATTTAGCATTTACATATTGAATTAAAATTAATGCTAACCGAATCTTCCTAAACTTTATTCATGAATTGTACAGATTATCAAGACTTAAAACTATTGTGATATATATATATATATATACATGTGTGCAATAAATCGTCCTTTTATAAAATAAACACGTTGGTGTTCCGTAAAAGTTTTCATATAAAAATATATAATCGATTTATTACTGTGATCCTTCATATGGATCTGGCTGACGTTGGACTAATAATATTATAGGGATTGCAGGAATACAATCTATACCCAAATCTTCAGTCTTATGATCGGCTGAATTAATACTCTCAGTAATTTGTTTAATCGGATGTTTTCTAATGACTAATTAAGATTAAATACCTGATACTGTCACCACAAGTTTTGGTGTAGACTTTTAATAATTTTGATTTCTGAACACTAAGCAATATTAATTGAAATATAATGAGCGATAATCATATCCCAACAGATACTGTTATTATTGCACATAGACCCAGTACCTTGAAGTTAGTTGTTAGTTCGTAATTACACCCATCTAAAATGAATACCCATATTCAGTATTGTGAAAGAAATTAAGTTTATCATTGGATTGCCAATAAAAAACACGAGTCTCATTTAACATGTTATCACTTTAAACGTACGCTATTACTCTCAAACTTTCGATTAATCTGTGGTACGACTTAAAATGTATCACACGCCTCAAAATCATTTGAATAATATTTGCTTTCCTAACATTTCCTTTGAAACCTGAGATGATTTAGCTATACGTAAATTAATAATAATTATTTTTGTATGAAAATGATGCGGCAAACATAAGGCCCTGTATAAACTTTCATATATTACATAAATTAATTATTAATCTTAAGTAGTTTAACGAGGTTGAGCTGCCTTGGTGTGTGAAATTGCGGCTGCTTTCAACGGTTGCGCTGGATTCAGTTGCTGCTCGTCGCACTGCCGGCTGTCAACAGATAATCATATTAACTATTCAGGACTATGAATATAGCACTTGTTAACAAACAGTTACTGTCTACTGAACTGCATTCAAATCTACAGACTTATTAACGCGAAGGTGATCGGAACCTAGAAAAAAAAACTTAATTACAGACGTATAGGAAATGTCAATTTGGAATATTTTTAAAAATATGTCTAGAAAGGAACGAGCAATTATGGAAAATTTCCCTAGTAGATCAGAAGGAAACGTTTTTAGTTAGTTAGAAATTGGCAATTTTAACTCGTATTTTGTAAACCTTGCTAACCTTGTTAAAGAAGCCTCGACGAATATATATGATGATTTCTACATTATTTTTGCATACTCGGTTCCAGTACATTTCTTCAACTAATATGTGTAGATAAAGTAATGTATGTAATAAGAATCTTGTAATGTTCCAACACAGCAGATATACGAGGGTTGTTTGATAAGTCTGGTAGAAAAAAAATTTTTTTTAGAATACTTTATTCCTCAAAAGAGTCTCCTTCCTCGGCTATACACTTGGCCCAGCGAGTTTCAAATTTTTTCAGTCCATCACAAAAATAGGTTTTGTCAAACTCTACAAAATACTCCGTCACGGCCTCGATCATTTCTTCATTTGATGAAAATTTCTTCCACTAAGCCAATATTTCAATTTCAGGAACAAGAATAAGTCACTTGGTGCTTATTCTGGTGAATAAGATGGATGAGAAACCAATTCGAATCCCAATTCGAACACTTTCGCCATTGACATTGTTGCTGTGTGCGCTGGCGCATTGTCCTGGTGAAACAGCACTTCCTTGCGCGCACAATCTTGGTCGTTTCTCAACCAGCACCCGTGCAGCTGTCCAACCTATCAAGTGAAGGTGTTTAAAGACAGCGGGAAATTCGTTTTTCCTTCCATTGCCTCCGGCTGACTTAAATCCACGGGGTTTGTTCCTGATCATAAAGTGATTCATGATCCAAATTTGGTTGAAATTGATCCATGATTTAATGAGTAACTTAATTTACAGTAATACTCGGGTATAATAAGATAATTGGTCTACAATATTATTATTATGCTTAAAAACGCACCTTTTGGGAAAATGACCGATCGGTAAACTGACCTGTCGAGAAAACGTCAATCAGGATAATGTACTTTCGCGAAAACGTTAATTGGGTTATTATTGTCGGGAAAACGTGCTTCGGGCACGTGTGTGTCGCTATTTTGTACTAGACCCGAAAACACAATACAGTTTTCACAAAATACACGCCGGTGAGTAGGCAATATAATAAAAGAAACTGGACTGAACATATGACAAGTGCCGAACAGTGTTCATGATCCGCAAAAGAGCACAGAATTACTACACAACATAATAAAAGTATGTGCTGCAAAAAGAACTAGAAGAACAGAGCCATATATTTATAATAAAATAAACGCCACTGGGTAAACGACATAGTAACAGTCATTAGTGTGGAAAAACATTGAAAACTATTGACGCACAAACACACATTTACTTTTCTTCATTTCTATCATTACCTTTCACCAATAAATATGAATAATACAAATGATTAACATTAATACACACAATTGCATGTTCCTGTTAGTTATTTCTAAATTCTTTTATTTATAGACAAAATCATCCTGTAGCTTTATAGTATGATACTTGATTAAATTGTACATGTTCCGGGGTCGCCGACCTTGGGCATACGGTAAGAGTTGTTCACTATTCCCATTGGAATAGTCGGCCAGCTGCCTCCTAAAATGGGTCGAGGCACGGAGAAGGGAATGCTGCGTCCCCACAGCAAACTCCTCTCCAGCTATCGGAAGGGCGTGGGACAAGTACCCAATGCCCGACCTACCTGATGCAGGTTTTTGTAGGGTTTTCCCTGCATTTCTTTAGGCGAATGCCAGGTAGGATCCTTAAAATATAGCCCGGGGGCCCTTGTTAACCCTTGGCTACCTTCCTCTACCTTTCTACATCTACCCTTTCAAATCCCTTCCTATTCTATTAAAGAGGAGTTGCCCAAAGTGGATTACCCTCATGTAGCCTGTTACCCCCCAAAAAAACAAAAAAACCCACAATTTTGGCTAACTATTGTATTAATTATCGACTCGTTTTCTATTATTAAGACATATTTGTGCGCACTTTAAACATTTTTTATATAAGAAACACTGAAACGTAAGCAGGTGTAATGAAATATGTATCTAAAAGAAGGAAAATTTAATTCAAAATTTTATTTACGTTCACTTTAAGAACCCAGGTTTTTATCTGAATTTAAACTTGTGAGCAAATGACTGATATATTCGGGTGTGGTTGTGTCGATTAAAGGCCAGTGTGTTTTTCCGTGTAACGGAATGACGTAAATTTATAGATTAGAAGGCAAAGAAACTGATATGACGAATCCATATTAATAACATATGCTTAGGGAAATAGCAATATTTTTCTAAACGGCTCAGTCAAGTATTTTTAATTGCATTTTTGTTAGATGGCTTCAAAATAATTTCGTTTGAGGAAGAGATTTTTGTTCGAGTGTCAAAGTCGATGTGAATGAACGGAAAGGACGAAAACTACAACGTCAAAAATTTGTGAAAATTAAATTTTGAGTTATATCAAGAGTCTTAACACTCACTGTCGCAGACTTTGCTGTCTGGACTGTTCGTAATTCATTTTGAGTATTTTTAGCATTTTTCACGTTGTTTCTACAAGTGTTATAGTTATAACTGTATGACGCGCAAAAATGGAGCTTGAATTCTACGTATTCAATTAGTAAGAATTTCTTTCGCAGTTTTATGGTGCAAGGTTCGGTTAGAATATATTATTTTTTCTATCCTGAAAGCAAACTTTCCAACATTTATAATGTAACGGAAATCATGTTTTTCATTCATAATTACATTTGTTGCAAAATTCTTCAAGGCTATTTGAAACAATCATGTTCAGCCTAAGTTGCTTTTTGTAGCATTCCTGGAGGGATAACATTACTATTTTTGTCATTATTTAGAATCAGAAAAGACATTTGATTTTGAAAGCTCAAATTTAATTTAATTTCATCTTGAGGACAGATTTTGTTATGACATTGAATAGAAGCTTCGGAAATTATTCACCCGGTTGGTCAAAAAATTATACACTTTATCACAGCAAACTGCTAGAAACCTCTGGAATTAAAATATTGTTCGCAAAGCCTCTGGCCTCCAAATATATATTCATTGGGGGATTAATTGTTCGCCTGGCAATATATCTACATGACTCATTTTTCTTTAACTGTGTAATTTAAGGGGGATTATTCATTATATTATAAATAATTACTATTTGAATATTATTTACAACACAATGAGCGCTATTTATGTAATGAGATGATTTCTTGTGTGTATCTTATTTATTAAAAATTATGGAGCTAATAATATTTAGGTATTTTACCTCATTACTTGATGAAGTCTCTGATTAGTGGACGAAACGTTTTATTGAAATTATTTTTTTATATTAATTATTAAATTTTTCCAACGTATCGGCTGTATTATTTGTTTATTTATTAAATTATAATGTATTATATTTTCTATTATTTAATTTTCACGTTACCTGCTGACGAGGTAGTCGAGATGTTGGAGGTAATGCGTTCTCGCTTCTTATGGCCGAAGTGGAGGGTGTAGTCAGGTACGGGAACGGGGGGCATTTCGATGTCTGGGTCCCTTGCTCCCCTTCGCGGAGAAGGTACCTGGTCCTCTGGAGACGCCAGGTAATTCCAAGGCAGCAGGTTGCGGAGCTGCTTCGGAGGCAGGCGGCTCGAAGATCGAGGCGAATCCGTGCTGAAACACGTGGATACGTTTCATATTAGGACGCGAAAAAGCGATTCACATCGCATATGTCTCGTCATATATAGATGTCCTGGTCCTGCTCTACATTGACGACGCATCAACTAAAATTATCGAGTCCTTTGTGACATTTCTTAGAAACCGATGGCGATAAATAAATAATAACTGAACTGTTATTCATAAATTAAAATTATGCTATATAGAAATTCACGATAAAATTTTGAATCTGCAATTTGTCAACTTCTCTACACCAAATATCAAGGAAAATGACATCGACAAAACCTCACAGCAAATATTTCTTCGTTTTTGAAATTGTATGGGAAATTTTAGATGGTATTATTTAATTTTTTAGCATCAAACACAATTCATAATTATATACATTAGGAGTTTTAGCTATACAAACTTACACAAATTGAAATTATTTACCTTTTTAGTTAAAAAATAGTACTGTGCATTTTCAGGAATTTGCACTCATCATTTTTACATAGTTAAATTGAAAGACGTCAGGCTTATACCAAATAGAGTATCACAGTCATAACATATGAAGTTATCTCCATTACGAAATCATAAACGTACACTTTGTTTCAGAAATTATTCTACATTACTGAGTAAGACTTATAACCACCTGCATATAAGAAACGTAAATTACATCGTGAAATATAAAACATATTAAATGGAACTTACTACAGTTTTTATCAAATCAGGTTATTAGGCTACAATTTTCTAATTATGTGCGATAGCAAAATGATATTTTCTTAGTTGTAAGGATAATTTTGGAAATGTTATGGCGCGTCCCACGGGGGACTCGGTGCAAGTCCTGGTTCGTGGAGGAATACCAAGCCGTTCGTATATTCAATAAACTTGTTACCAATTTTGTGGAGGCCCGATAACCCTCAACCCTTCTCCAACTTTGCTACAAAAAGTTGCATTTCCCAAAGCCACCGGAAGATGTGGAGATACGATTTTCGTGCACAGATATAATTTATATATGTATTTTCTCAGGATTCAGTCTCGAACACTTCAAGACTCCTGAGGCCTAATACCAGCCTTTGGATTGTATACCTTAAACACTAAACACTCAATTCAAAGGTAAAGCACTGCCCTACAGAGGCGTACAAGCAGTATCCTTGCCTAAGCACACAATTGCTTAGTATCCCACGCATTTCCCATAAGATTCAAACAAGCGACCGAAACCAGCGACATAATTAGACAAAGCGTACAACTAGCGCTTTGTGCATAGCTCGAAACACAACACAGAACTCAGCTGATGCAACCAATACAATGATGCGAAGTAAACCAGCAAAATAACGTCTACTGTAGCATGCAGACACTACGAGTGTGGCCTGAAAAGTTTCCAACCTAACAAAAATAAAAGACATTTTTTTCTTCAAATTTACTTTTATTTTTCTACATAGTCTCCTTGCAAATCTACACACTTCTCCCAGTGATGATCCCAGCACTTTAACCCGTCCAAATAGTACTCGGCGTTTGTCACTAAAAAATAATTGTTTAAGAAGGTGATGGCCTCCTCATTTGACGAAAATAACTATCATCAGAGCACAACTTTTAGCGTAGAGAACAAAAAAGTCACTTGGGGCTATCACTATCTAGGTTTAAAAAAATTCTGCATAAGTGGCTGTTTTTCCGTAATTTCTTCCTTCCGCTTGTCAAGTAATGATGCATAGTAATGGTTTTTCCTTTTTGAAGATAATCGATTAAGATAATTCTATGATTATCACCAAAACAGCCGAAAAAACAGTTTTTGCCCTTCTTTGGGTCGATTCCCACTTCGCAGTCCACCATTTTGACTGTATTTTTGTTTCTGATGTATCCAAGTGTCACCTACATTAATTTATCGGACCCAAATCGCTAATTTATTGCGGCTAAACAGAGTGTTGGAAATGCTCGTTCGAACAAGTTTTTGGTCTAACTCGAGCAAACGCGGCACCCAACGCGCGGACTGCTTTCTCATGCCTAAATATTGATTGAATATGTGTCAAACACGTTCTTAGGATATATTCATCTGCTATCTCTCACTGTAATTCGACAGTTGTGTAGCACCATTTGGTGAACTTGAGCGATGTTATCGTCAGTGTTTGCGGTTTTTGGACGTCCAGAACGTTCATCGTCACCCAAGGTGGTACGACCACATTTAAACTCGGCTTCCAAAAATTTTAAGGTGGTAAATGCACAGCGTCCAACTCGTCTTTTATTTGCGTAGGCGTATTGACTTTCAAAAACAAATATTTAATGACAGCTCGATACTCTATTTTTTTCTATTTTTACAAAAGTCTCACATCGACTCACTCAAACGATTATCAATCAACAACTGCGCGTCCTAAATGGCTGCAATTTTGTTGAGTACCTTTCAAACCTTGCACAAACACATTCCCTAACTTTTGTTGACGAGTGCTGTCATCTTCGTGTTGAGATCGGAATATTTTCAGAAAACCCAAATAGCAGATCAGCAAAGCGAAACTGAAGACAAAAAACAGACTGAACTGTGCGTTGGCAGTTAATTTTAGGTTCTGGTGTCGACGCGGTTCATGCGAGTCAATTGCCTTACCTCACGTAAAACCACCGAAGTCAAAACTAAGTTCGGTGTGATACCTAATACTTAAAACTTCCTGTTTTCTGATTCATGTATAACGCAAGCATGGAGACGAAAATAATCTAACAGCCTCACCTAGCGTATCGCTACTAAAAATATTTCATATTACAAACGTTTCTATTTGTAACAATGAAGAAAACGGTAAATATTTTAATAAATGTAAGTGTTAATGAAGTTAATAAAATATTGGCGATTATTCCCGCTGTTCCTTTGTGCGATTATCTAATTGGAAGTGTTTTTTTTTATATTATACATACATATTTTATAGTAGTCTGCGGAAGTCACATAAGAGTGGAGAACAGTTTTAGTTGTGAGTAATTGTGAAAGAACATTTAGTAATGTTAAAAATAGCGAAAGTTGAAATATGTAAGTATGGTAGAATATATGTCAGTTAAAAGTCACCGCAAATTCATACGACTTCTCCATTCCAGTTCTGCAACTAATGCAGCTGTTTATGTTCTTACATAACCAAATAATATCAAAAATTATTTTCTTTAATAATTTCTGTTAAGCACAAACACACCCGTCTTTTACAGATAATAATGAATTAACTTCAACATATTCCACTTGCTAAAAAATAATTACTTTCGTGTACGAGGGAGACTCAATACCTTCTATTTTTTTTCTCTTTTATGAGTTCAGACAAATGCAATTAACACAACACAATCCCACAACAATAATGATTAAATTTTCACTTTTCAAGATAGTCTTCGTCATTTTCCCCAATTTTGTGCACCTTTTAACAAGGGGTTGTATTTCGCTGCGGTGGACTCACTGCAGTAACCGGCCTTCCACTTGGTTTTTCTTCAGCCAACGGTGTTTGCCCTTTAGCTTAATTACAGTGACGAATCCATCGCCAAACAGAGCTGACATCCACTGTTCCATCACCATAATTTATTTATTTATTTTTTTAGGGTAACAGGCTACATGGTGGCAACTCCCCTTTAATAGCATAGGAATGGATTTGAAAGGGGGGATGCGGAAGGGTAGAGGAAGGTAGCCATGGGTTAACTAGGGCTCCCAGGCTATGGTTTAAGTATCCTACCCGGCAATTTGCCTAAAAGTGATGCAGGGAAAACTGTAGAAAAACCTGCATCAGAAATATTTTTCAGCCTTTTATGTGAACGAATGGGCGCTTTACCTTCGACATTTAATCACAGAACTCTGTCTAATACATAAGTCAGTGCCAGCCATTTTTCAAGAGGATGCAGTGCTGCCAGCAGTTGACTTAGGAAGTTGTTACTGCAGTGGATTGGAGAATAATGTTTGAGGAATCGCGCCAAATTAAAAATTTTCACATAACTAATTTAGTGTAGGAGACATTACTTATTAAAACACCCTCGTAATTGAACTTGCAAACATGTGGTTATCGCTTGGTTGTCTTAAATAACGAGCTTAGTTGATTGTTAAATTGTTAGCACTTCATAAATTGTTCAATTATAAATAATTTTTTCTCTGGTATAGACTGAAAAAATTTGATAGTTGAGAAATTCTGGGTGACCAATGAAGGTACGACATGGAAAATAAATAGAACCTTTCTTTCGCAGGATTTTAAAGACATCACCCACCACGTTTTCATTCAGGTTTTAGTTCACACCTCTCCGTTAGTTATTCCAGATCCTTCTCTAATTGTATCAGAAATTGTGGAAGATACAAAAAAGTCTTTCTAATTTTGATTCTCTATTTTATTCTGCAAATATAATCGTAATTGTAGGAAGAAATTTACATAATATAGCAATTCAACTTTGATTTGACACCTTGTCATCCAGTCCGCAAGCTAGTACCTGTAACGCAACTGTAACGTCGAGATCTTTGAATCGTAGAGCCATCTTGACGTAACTCAACGTCCACCTAAGTTAAAAAGTGGTAAAGGCTTTTTCGAAGAGATAGGGAATAATCTTCTTTAGTTCCAGATGATCTGTCTTAATACACGAATAATTTCTTTCGGCTTTCGTGACCATCTTGGAAGCATATTTTAGTACTATTTCATTCCCTTCTAGTCCGAGCGCAGGGTTGGACGTAAGAATCAATCATAGCAGCTATATTGCTTCACAAATCCTTACTGAAACCTCTATATAGTCTGAGCAGAGTTATAGGAAACTCGTGACGTCGTATAGTAATAAATTTGTTATAGTTTGCACTTTTTCTGGATCTTGCCGTACGACCTCGAAACGGAATGAACAATTCAGCACCAGCGTAAGTGTTCGTTCAAAGATTCCAGAATACTATGACGTCAAAATAAGAAAGACGAATTGATTTTAAATATATTCAAAACTTCCGACGCTATGAAGTATATCTTCCCTCGGCCGATCTCCAAAATACCAACACATCTTTACACATAATTTTTTGCATTAATCATTTATATATTAATTTTAACCAGGACTTTTACTTTGATGTCAATTTCCGACCGGTGATGGTACGACGATTTCGATATCAAGTAGTATAGGAGTAGGATGAGAACTACTAACCCCTCGTGGTCGTCCCTGGCGAAATACAGAGACGATGACACTGGCCTGGGCCCCGCTAGTTGTCGCGACAGTCGTTCCTTAAAGTCTTCCTGCGGCGGCGGCGGCGTGGTTGACGCGGGGGCGTGCTCAGGCGAGGGCGACGGTGACGGCGACGGCGATGCTTCCTGACGGTTCTCCGACGCAGCTTCAGAGGTGGCGCTGCCGTCTTCCGATGCTGCTTCCGGAATAGTGTACGGATCGAATCCTGTCTTCAGAGGCAAGATGCTGTAGCCTGTGATCTCTCCTGCCATAGCCAGTCGCGGATCAATCTGAAAATTGATCCCTCAGATTAACGTGCTATTGAAATGAAAATATAATACGTCTGTTTTGAAATATAATATTAAAATGAAGTGATGGAAACCTTCTTCCTTTCTTCAAGTTCAGTTTGAAAACTGTATTGTGAAGTTGTGTTTTTTAGCACCTGCAGAAAGGAACATGGTATCCGGAAACTTTATGTGGTATTTGTAACATCACTTCATGTTGTCTGTTATTTGGCTACTTTTACCATTAACGAGCTATTATTTCAGGCATTGTCGTCCCCTTTATAATGTTAATTTTTTAATTTATAACCGAATTTATTCAATTATGTCGACAATTTCCGTCTTTGTGGAAACTGAAAGCAATATCTAATACAAAGGCACGAAAAAATTAAACTTATGAAAGTTATTGAGTTTTTAGAAAATCATAGACGTAAAATTCCACAATGGATACTATATAAAAAAACAAATTTAATTATGTAGGAAGTTCGTTAGTGAATACGCTCAGGTAATTGTTCTCATAATGAACCAACACTGTGGTACTTCAACCTGGTATTGTTCACAGCAGATCAACCAGAGCATAGAAATTAAAACATTTACTTCTGATTCAAAATAATGAATATGAAAGATAGCCAATTCAGACAGAAAGGGTAATATAAATACCACACAACTTTTCTGGGATCCTTGTTCCTTTCCGTCAGGTGCTAAGAAGAGCCTAGAGAAACACAACTGCACTTGTCAGTTGTTTCATTAGACCCTTCTTAGCACCTGACGAAAGGTACAAAGATCCCAGAAACGTTGTGTGGCATTTATGCTACCCATTTTGTCTGAAGAGCATAGAAATTTAATCTAAAAAATTTATGCAGTTAATAAAAATTACTTAAAAATTAATCCAAATTGAATCATTTTTATAAAAATGTGTATTTTAGTAACAATAAGTAAAAATATAATAAAGCCGTCCTTAAATTTTTGTATAGTTAATTAACTAAAACAAGGATTTTCAGTTCTTTGTAAAATTAAAAACTTAATTAATTTTGGTTTTGCTTAATAATTTTTACTGACTTTTAACGTTTTCTTTAAACCCTTTTAAATGCAATTCCAAGTTTCCGGTATTGTTTTTCCAAGGTTCCCTTTGTAACAGTCGCTCCTTAACCCCGTACCGTATTTTTAGCTTTCGCTACAGACTCCTATAATAACCGAATTTTAAGAAGCGCTACAAATTTTTTGCCATCATGTTTTCACTCTCGGAAGAGCAGGCGGAACTGCACTGCATGTGTACGGTAGTCCCAAAACTGTCAGCTGGCGACTGACGTCGGGATCCTCAGTTAAAACTGAATCGTGTGTGGTGCGCAACAGTTAGTATCGTCAGTCCAGATCTGTTCGGTCCTGGAACTGCACGTGAAACCTTTAATCGGCATTATGAGTAGTATGCAACTCAGCGATCTTAAAAACCGTAGAATTAACACCAAACTCAATCATTTTGCATTATTTTGTCATCCCCTTAAACCGCCACCTCTAGGACATAACTTCAACTTCACCGGGGTAGTGAATGTCAGTTTAGATTCAGGGACTTCCATATCCCCAGATTTGTGTTGTTATAACATTACTTTTATATAACCTCCTTTTAGCACAGCTCCTACGGTTTCTTCCCTATATTTCATTTAGGGTTTGAAATAAGATTTTAACTGCGTTCATACTAACAGGATTTATCTCTGAGACACTGAAACATATTTTCCGACGTTATTATCAGTCGTCTTCACATATTTTTTAATGCTATCTCGTTCTACTCCCACCCATTGGGTGCTTATCACCACACTGCTTGTTCTCGTATGTATCAGGTTTGTTGGACATTTCACCACGCGTTTAAAAGTGCAGGCCCGAAGTTTTGATCTCGCCTTTCCACCCTCCTCTACGGACTGAATTTCAACTTAGCCGACAAGGTGGACGACGGAATTAAACAGAGCGACTCCCGCAACTCCGAATCGGATATCAATATAGTTTGTTTACGTATAATTTTCATGTCACTCACATTCTCTATTTTACCTAGGGTTGTCCCGATCGCATACTGTTCGCTAGTGAAATTGAGATACAACTTCGAGATCCTTACTATGACGTCAACCCCGAAATATATTTATTCTATTTTTATGCATATTTTATAAATATTACCTCTTCAATACCATCCCGTAAATTTTGTAGGTGTGTCTAACCCCGGAAGATTTTATTTTCGGGTAGTAATTAGCATGTATACAAACTTCCGTGAGTTACTCCACGTATTTAAATTCGTATACCGAGCATGAACAAAACACACAAAGAAAACAATTACATGAGTAAGATTATTCCAATACATTGTAATAAACAAATAATGGCGTAAAAATAAAAATAAAATTTTTATATTTTAACAAACAAATTTTATTAAAAGTTATCAGAATTTACAGCTGAATTTAATATTATAAAAAGATCTCTTTCTCTCATGGGTCTTTACTGGGTTTGATAACGGACAGAACACTTAAATAATCAAAGAACCCAACATTTATCTTTAAATTAAACAGAAATATTTAATCGTCTAGACATCGACGAAACTTATTAACGAACTTAGAATTACCAGGTTGATTCTAAACTTAAAAGAGTTTATTTTATTATCAAAAGAAGAGAACGATATCTGACTGTATCTTTTAATTCCGTTTACACATATTAATACCATAAATTTCAACTCACGATTACTCAGGATCATTTGGCTCGTTCATTACACACACACTTTATAGACTGGACGTTTACACACACTGACTCTAACACATATTATTGGTTCAACGATAGCTGATTCTCCATACTCGGTGAAGGACATCCCAGTTGCTCGTGGGGAAACTACTCGACGCTGGATGCTGTGTCTTGGTCTCCTACCATCGAAGACAGTGGTCAAATTTTGATATTACTACAGATTGAACTTCTGCATATAAAATGTTTATCGTTGACATCAATTTTCTATTTCTCTCGCAGGCTTCATTCTTTCTCCATACTCCGTGCTCGCCGTACGCCTCCACACTCAACTGACTCAACTCCTCGACGCTAATTCCTCGACTCTAATTCCTCGACTCACTCACAAATTCTTATCCTCCCTTTATATATATGACCGCCCCTTCTATCTTCTGCTTTGTTCCAAGACTACGTCGCAATTGCACTGACAGTTTCTCCATTACTCCGAGATTTACACCCTGCAGCTGCAGCTGGTAAAATATCTAGCCCTTCCGTCTTGTCACATCGAGACAGGACCCGTAATTACTTTGCACTTGTATTCTCACCCCCACATGTGCGGTGTCCCAAGATCCTTCAGACCGCTTTGCTCCCAAGTCAACAAGTTAATGGTCAAACCCATTAACCAGACACAATGCCTTTCCTAAACCGATACATCTTGCGACCGGCCACCCGCGCGTGTCCCGAAACAATGCATTCCCTCAATGCATTACAACATATTAAAATATTGAATATAAAAGATAGCCAATACAGACAAAAAAGGTAATACACAAAATCAAAAACAGATGGCCCATTTTCAGTCAATTTACTACAATTTCACTTCATGAAATTTTATGCATTATAAATCTAATCATCAACTCCATGTATTTCAAGTTTAATCAGGTTCACTATCATCAAATAAAAGGGTCCTTTTTTTGCTTAGATAGTCATGAGAGACTCTTGTCTTTCTCTACTTCCTGTCCAACCTCTTTGCTACATCAAATATGTAGATGACATGTTTTGTATTGTTAATACCCCTCAATTCAGCCTTATAATCAATACTTTCAATAATTATCATCCCAACTCACAATTCACTCATGAACTTGAATCTAACCATTCTCTTAATTTCCTTGATGTCACTGTATCCATTCACAATACTTTCATTCTCACCAATTATTTCAGAAAAACCTACATACTCTGGACGTGTTCTCAATTATCTTTCTGATAATCCTCCAAACCGAAAGAGAGCTATGGTATACAATCTTGTAGACAGAGCTATATTACTTTCTAACTTTCTACTTTCCATCAACACAACTTAAATATTGTCCGAAACATTTTAATCTCCAACGAGTACCCTTTAAATTTTATTGTTAATCACACAAACAGCAGACTGAACACAATTCAACATTCTACCGTCAATCGTACCCAAACACCTCAAACCAAATTTTTTCTCGTTCTGCCTTATTACAAATTCTATATCATAAATTTGTCCAAATATTCAAAGAATATCAAATAGTCATACAGATCCACTAATACCCTTTCATAGTTCATTAAAAACCATAAGGAACCACTTGACACCTACAGCAAACAATATGTTGTTTACAAAATCTCTTGCTCTAATTGTAATTCCTGCTACATAGGGCAAACAAAACGTTCCCTTAATACGCGTATCTAAGAACATATATCTAATATCAAACTTACTATTGATGAACAATGTAGTATCCAAACATATCACCAATTCTAAACATACATTTGATTGGAAAAATGCTAAGATTTTAGACATTGACACCAGGTACAATTCCAGACTCATTTCAGTGATGCTTCACATTAAATCAAACATCATAGCTATTAACGTACAAACAGACACTATGAAACTCAATAATTGCGATGATTCTTTATTATTACACTAAACCTTCTGTTTTCCCATTGTCGTTGCGCCCTTATTGTTACGCTAACCCTTCGGCTCTTCCATTGTGTACTCAGTGGAAAATATAATAACACGACACTCAATGTATTATTATCTAAGCACGCATGTGATGTTTGGTGGACTGCTCGGCAACATCATATCATATCGTGTTTAGTGGGACTCCGTGCGCATCGCTGCCTGCCAAACTTTTAACTTTAAATCTCTTGCATCCCCCCCCCCTTCCCATGGGTGCTAACAACGTCTCACATCCACCACAGTAATTTTTACCCAGTCATAAATAATATATGTACCAAGTTTGGTTTAAATTGCATCACGTGTTTAAGTAGTGTATACGAACAATACAAACATACATATATCTATATATAATTAATATAATTAAATATATAATTAAAAGGAATGTCTCTTTGTTTGTTTGTTTCTTCCTTATGCGCTCCTATACCATTTATCGGATTGGATGAAACTTTAGTGAGTTGTGCGAAGGCCAGTAAAAGTTCCCGTGGGGTGAACGGAGGTGAAAATAAATTAAATTAAGCAGAAACTGATGTTACATACAAATAGCTGAAAGGAAAATTGAACTGAGATGAAATATTCGGCAATTAAAGAGTATTTAAATACTCATCTTATTGAACATATTTCTGCTGTGTGATCACTCGGATGATTATTCAGATCAGTGGAAGAAAGATGGCTATATTCCGCATGAGAGCAGGGACACGGATTTCATTACTCCAATGGGTAGTCGCGAAAGGATAAAATATAGCTATAGAAACAATGATCAAATTTCCTGACGAGCAGAATTTAGGTTTTGACCCAGAATTATTTAGAGAGTACACGAAGAACCGACTTGTTAAATTGACCAAAGAGACAAGTAGTCCATAATTTGAATTTGAATGTAGTAGATCAAGTCATTGTTAAGTGTCCAATGTAGACTATAAAGAAATGTAAAAATTAATTGCTATCAAAGAAGGGCAATTCAATGTGAATGAAGTATTGGGTATAGGAGAAGATCCTGTACAAGCTAAGACGTTTAACATATATGATTTGGCTCCTTATTTTGATAGAAATAAGTTGTGTGAGGACTTATGTAAATAAAATGACTTCTCTCGGAGTGATTTCTTTGTCTACCGTGGACGTTCACGCTGGTTAGTTGCCATCCTTCCTTTTCAGTTTCTATTATCTTCTTGAATATACATTATTCTACAGTTGTGTTATAAGCGTTAAGGTTTGGTACACCAAATGATGATTTAATTAAAATATATTGCATAGATTTAAATATGCGAACGTTTGTTCAATCTATTAAAGCAAATGAGTTAATTGATCGATTGAAAAGAGGTATGTAACAGGGGAAAGTATCCCCGACTTATTTTTTTAAAGTAATATTGTAAATGTTTGTTGATTGTTCAATTGTTGGTCTGGCCAGATAGCTTTGTTGGCGAGTAGTCCTGGCTGCCGCGTGATGAAAGAGAGTCGAGAGCAGTCAGAGCTCCGTGCATATTGATCTTAAATATCGTACGTAAAAAGTAATTTTATATTAATAAATTGTTTATAATTAATTTTAAATAAATTACGATTGTGTTAGTTTCAACGAGCATATTAAATATCGTAGGAATTAAAGCCATACGAACGTGTTAATTGAGCCACGCCTGGATCAGAGTAGAATCGACGCAAACAAATGATAATAATAAGAAATTGAAGTTATTAGGGCCAAAAAGAAGAGAAGAGTAATTTGATTAAATATTCAAGCGCTTTTAGCAGTGCCACGCAAAAATTAAATAAAGAAAGCAACGTATTTTTGATCATCAAATAAGCAGATAAGCAAACACAAACTTTCAATTACAATATATGATTTATGCGACAGTAACTGCCAATTGTTCTTCCCACGGGAAACCTAAAATTAGGATCTGATGCTTAGCTAAAAACTTTAATAAATATTAATTGTGCTCATTGGAACCAAATTTCGTATAATTGTAATTAAAACGTGTCTTTCTTATAATAATCAATGTTATCGTTAATGGCGCCTACCCAGAAGAAAATAAGACGTGACCGTACAGCCCCTAGTGGGTGTGGACAATGGTAGAAAAATGTTCCGCATACAATCTTAAACGCGTGGATAAATTCCCACCAAACGATCGAGGAACAGGCACTGCATGGCTAAAATACGATTTGAGCTTATAAAGGTGGGAGTAAAGCTTATCGGAAGTTCCTAAAATACCATTAGAATGTTTGTCACTCAAGGTGCCACGATGTAACGGACTATAAAACGTACTGTTTTAAAAAGTAGGGTTGGCATGAAATTGTAAACAATTGCCGCTCTTTATGCCGGTTAACGTTGACCAAGAAATTAGTGTCGAATTAAATACTTTTCTCGGCTAATATTAATAAAAACCCGCACAACGCCAAGCACTAGTATATATAAAATTGATTTTTATATATATTGTAATGCCAATTAATTAAGACATTAATTGTGAATTTGAAAATCTAAATTGTTAGAGAACAACAATAGACAAGTCAAGCACTGTTTCCTTTGTCGGAAGGCCCGCAAAATGGTATGCGCGCTAAAATTGCGACACGGGAGTCAGTTGGCAGGAAGGTTTGGTCAGATTCAGTTCGCATTATGATTTGGTGAAATATAGTTTGCAGAGAAATATTGAGAATTAGCATTCAACAGAGTTGGTTGGTCCCGGAACATTTTGCTCAGGACAAAATAAACATTCACAAGAGCATTAACGACAAAACCTGCTAAGTAAAAAAGAAGTTTTGTGCACATAGCCGGCCAGAGTTAGCAGAACAATAAAGAAAAACCAAACGACGAATCGCAGAATTTACCCAAGGCGAGCGGACTACCGATAGATACAAAAGGAGGTTCATCCGGGTTCCTGTCGACATATAAAAAAAGTATTGATTTAGAATCTGTGAGTTTTAGAAGCAGTGCAAAACCCGTAATAGTGTGTACAAAAATTAAAGGTATCCTGGAATGCTCGGCAGCCGTAAGTAACAATATAAAAACAACTAATTAAGTAAACCTGATTAAAAGATAGCCGTCAGATTTCGTTCTCTTCTTATTGATTAAAATTTGTTAATAACAGTCAATCTTTTTAATTTAACTTTGTTCACAATTAAATTTTGTTCTAATTTAATTGACAAGTAACTTTCTTTTTCTTTAATTGCAAATTGTTGATAAGTTTATAAATATAATGATTCGCCATTATCAAACCCAGTTATGACCCTGAGAGACTGAGATATATTTAAATTTGTAATTGTTTTAATTTATTGATAAAAAATCTTTTGTTTGTTAAATATAAATGTATAATTTAAAAAGCCCTTTAATTTGATTATTACAATATATATATATATATATATATATATATATATATATATATATATTGTAATACTAATTAAAGGCCATTAGTGATTTGATAATTGGAAATTTGTGGTGGATTGTTATCGGCGAAAATATAAAACAATGGGTACACATGTACAGGCGAGCCTTTGTCGGCGGCAGGCATTTCTAAAACTCCAGTCTAACGGCGGCAGTTGCGGGCAAATATTCATCGAGAAAAGTCGCGGGCAGGAATTAATGAAGTAAAGTCGTGGGTAGAATTTGATCAAGTAAAGGTTGCGGACAGAAATTCAGCGAGTAAAAGTTGTGGCACATAGAAGTTCATCAAATAGAGTTTGGACATATAATTCAATAAGCAAAGCCACAGTAAAATTTCAACAAGGAAAAAAGATTTGCGAATTTAATCGAGAAGTAGTTGATAACAATCTGGCTGACCAATAGTTAGAACGAGAAAAACCATATTTACTGGTGAGAGAGAGACTTAATGCGGAGGATCACAGGAGCTGTACGGAATAATCGTTCCAGTTGATCGATATCAAAGTTTTGGTCAGTGTTTTCGAAATAAATTAAAATTCTGTGAAATGGCCTGTCAGATGTGAAAAGTGTATAGTGCATCAGAGCCCAAAACGAAAGCCTGGTACCAGCAGGGATTATAAGTAGAAAGAAATTTAATACAAGCTTTGTAAACGTTAAATAAGGATCAAATCGTCAGATTTCGGTTACACGTTAATTTTATTGTTTAACTTTAGTGTTGTAGAATTTTATTGTTTAATTTAAATGTAAAAAGGATGGTTCTTTATTTAGAAGACCCAAATAAAGGTCCCTGAGATGAGAGTTGATAAAATCTGTAAAATTGCAAGAACACAAATGTAAATAATCACGTCAAGAAATGTTATTTTACTTGTAATAAATTAATTGTTTTGTGAAGTTTAAAATTTGGTATATTATTTTGAATCCTTTTCGTTTAAATTTAATAAAATTAAATTAATCCACTAATCAATTGCTTAAACTTTGTTAATATTCAATTCATACAATATACATAAATTTTATATAAAAGATTCTTAAAAAATCTATTTGTTCTGCTCATGTTTATATCTTTGCTCTTGTTTATTTGTTTATGAGGTCTACAGATTGTGGAGGAAACAGTGTATTCACAATATATGTGTAAGTAATTATATTTACGTATCGTTTTTAATTTTTTAACATTCTCCTTGCCTATTACATGTTATTAATGAATGTTTCATGTTTATTCTTAAAAAATATGTAAAATATGTTCGTCTATTTAATATTCATTGGGGTTATAATTTGTAAGTTTATTTTTGTTGTTTAGAATTGTGTAATATTTCCTTATTATCTTAAAAGTTTCGCAAAAATCTACAATCAATATATATTTTGAACTTTTACGGAAGAAACTGTTATCCTTGAAACTCTTATCGTCCATATCATATCTCAGAGTTAACCACTCAAGACAATTTCTTTACATTGGTAGAATTTAAATGTTTAGATAACTTAATCCCGGATCAATAAGTATATTAACTGAACATATAAACCCATTTCGCGTGTATATTGTTGAAGTAGACTTCATACAATACAGAATGCCAACGTATATCTAGGTTAAAATTATCTTCTGACAGATTTAAAATATTTCCTGGATCCTACGAATCGTTAAATACTAATTCAGGACCACAATTGTTACATTACTAATTCTTGCAGCTATTACGAAAACCGAAGGTACGACTGAGAAGGAATCATCACACAGATATTCATAACATTAATTAATTAAATGGGAAATTAAACACGACAATTATTTACTGCAGGTAATAAGCTTATGACATTTCAGATTACATGTCAGTATCTACACGACTGACTTAGATATTTACTATATTGAATAAATTAATTAAGGAGTAATTATATGAAATAAATTAAGGATTGAAATCTTAAAATGTTCTATCTTCAACAAATAACAAAATATCAATTGAATAAGTAACAATGATAACTTTTAATAATAAGATAAAATAGTCAAATGACAGAAAAAATCAAGTGATCATACAAATACCAAACAAAAAAACTTTTGGTTCAATGACCGCTAAATGTTGACAGTTGAAAGTAGAAATGAAACCTATTGTGAGGGTCACTTGTCTAAACCATAGCCCGGGAGCCCTAGTTAACCCTTGGCTACCTTCCTCTATCCTTCCGCATCCCCCCTTTCAAATCCCTTCCTATGCTATTAAAGGGGAGTTACCACTATGTGGATTACCCTCATGTAGCCTGTTACTATAACAAATAAAATAAAATCAATATATTTGTTGGTAGCATTCGGCAACTAACGGGCCATAATCATCCTACGATATTTAAAATAGGAAAACTAAAAATAATTTTAAAATAATTCTTACAGTGTACTTCCTAGTAATAAAAATATTCACGTAATCTCCAGACAGCTTGTTGTAGAGCACGGAATATTATTGTTACTACGAAGTTCACTGTAAGGATTTTTTAAAATTATATTTAGTTTTCCTATTTTAAATATCTTAGGATGATTACGGCGCTCAAAGAGATATACTGATTTTTTTTTAGAGTAACTGGCTACATGAGCGTAATCACGTGGTGGAAACTCCCCCTTAATAGCACAGGAAGGGATTTGAAAGGGGGATGCGGAAGGGTATAGAAAGGTAGCCAAGGGTTATTTAGGCCCTAGAACTGTAGTTCAAGGATCTTACCCGGCTAAAAGTGATGCAAACATTAGAAAACCTGATCAGGTATAGCTCTTGGTACTTGTCCAATGCACTTCTTATGGCTGGAAACGTGTGAGCAGTGGGGACGCAGCATTCCATTCTCCGTGCTTCGACGAGTTTAGGAGGCAGCTGGCCGACTGTTCCAATGGAAGCAGAGAAAAACAACTCTTACCGTATGCCCAAGGTCTGTGACCCCGGAACTCAAAATATACGGGGGTGCCTCGCCTTGTCGTAACCTTACTTCAAAAGCAGAAAGAGAAGAAGGCAGCCCCGAAGGTAGCCCCCTCCATCTCTCTTATATTGATTTTACACCAGTAACCGTCAAATTATGGTTTATTTCAACTTTCAACCGCAAAAAAAGAAACAGGAGCGTCACAACCGCACAACACAGCTGACAAAATCAAAAGCGAAGCAAATCCCAACGATAATGGGAAAGCAGAAAGGTTAGAGTAACAATATGGGATCGGAGAAATTGTTGAGTTTCATAGTATCTGTTTATACACGAATTGCTGTGATGTTGAATTTAATGAGAAGCATCTCTGATATAGTCATGAATTGAACCAGGTGTCAACGTCTAAAAATCTTAGCATTGTGCCAATCAAATGATGTGTTTCGAATTGATGATATGCTTGGAGACTATAGATTGTTTATCGTTGGGAAGTTTGATTTTAGACATATGTTTCATGATAAGGGTATTAAGGGAACGTTTTGTTTGACCTAAGTAGCAGGAATTACAATTAGAGTAAGAGATTTTGTAAACTAGGCAATGATTGTTATAGGAGGCAAGTGTGTCCTTGTGGTTTTTAATGAGGGAAAGAGTATTAGTAGATCTATAAATTATAGATATTTGATACTCTTTAAAAATATGGACGAATTTATGTTCTAGAAATTTGTAATAAGTGAGTACGAGTAGAAATTTGTATTGAGGTGATGGGGACGAGTGACAGTAGGATAGTAGATTTTGTTCCATCTAATGTTTATTAATAAAATTAAAGGGTACTCATTACAAATTTAAATGTTACTGACGATATTTATGTTGTGGAACTTGAAGTTAGCAAGTAATATAGGTCTGTCTACAAGATTATATACTACAGCTCTCGGTAATCATTAGAAAGAAAATTGATTGGGTATGTAGGTGTTCTGAACCAAATGTGAGAATGGAAGTATTGTGAATGGATACAATGACATCAAGAGAATGGTTCAATTCAAATTCATGGGTGAACTGTAAGTATTGACTATAAGGTTGATTTGTGAGGACTTAGCAATACAAAAAATGTCACCTACATATCTGATGTACCAAAGAGGTTGGATAGGAAGTAGAGAAAGACAAGAATTCTCTAAATCTCTTATGACTATTACAGTAAAGAAAAGACTAAGAGGCTTCCGTGAGAGAATCATTGATATTAGGAAGCCTGCGAGGGCTATTCTCTCATAGGTAGAACCTTCATAGGAGAGACGAAGAGGGCTACCTTTGGGGATACCTTTTCCACACACTCTCCGTTATTGAACTAAGGTTCCCACAAGCCGAGGCACATCGGACTGCTTTGAGAGGTGTATGTTCCAGGTTCGCAGACCTAGGGCATATGGTATTCCCATTCGAATAGTCGGCCAGCTGCCTCCGAAGCTGGTCGAGGCACGAAGAAGGGAATGCTGCGACCCCACAGTAAACCCCTCTCTCGCCATTAGAAGAGCGTGCGACAAGAACCCATTGCCCGACCTACCTTATCCAGATTTTGTAGCATTTGTCCTCCATCACTTTTACGCGAATGGCGGGTAGGATCCTTAAACTATAACCCTTGGATATCGTCCTCTACCCTTCCGCATCCCCCATTTAAAATCCCTTCGTATATTATTAAAGGGGAGTTGGAACAATGTGGATTACCCTCTGTTACTCTAAAAAAAAAGATTATTTGATTTCATGATAGTGAACGTGATAAAACTGTTGAACTTGTTTAGGGATGGACTGATTGGAATCATATGTGCACTTTGTCTCGTAAGTTGCATGTACCTGGTGTGAACCTGCTCTTCCGTGGCCGTCGAAGCTGTTGGGGCGCCGTTGTAAGTCCCAGTTCGGAGGGTCCGCGTGTCCGTTCATCTGCATCTGCTGTTCCTGCTGTTGTTGTTGCTGCTGCTGATGTGCCTGTTGCTGTTGTTGTTGCTGCTGCTGATATTGTTGTTGCTGATACTGTTGTTGTTGCTGCTGCTGATATTGTTGTTGCTGCCGCTTATGTGACTGTTGTTGTTGGTCCACGGCGCTTCCGTTTTGTAGTGGCTGTTGCTGACTCTTCAGGACCGGCACAACTGTCCTCGGGGGACCTTCTGTGCTCAGTACCTAAAAAATTTGATGATTATACTAGCTATATATTATAACCTTGTCCTAAAGTACTACTCTAAATACAGTCCTTTACTAATCAACATTTTCAGGTTAGTTGGCGTATCTATCATACAGGATGTTTAATAGTGCTTTTAAATATAAAAATTAAAGTTTTTGCTGTTGTATCATTCAAGTACTGCGAGCAGCTTCCTGGTAGATACGGTTTTAGGTAAAGATTTGGGACCGGTTACTTGCTCCGATTGTGGAGGTCCACCGATCACTCCAGAGTTTCTATTGGGGTCAAAAATAATATGTAAATCTTCCGATTCTTTAGTTTTTTATATATTGAATTTAATGTTAATGTTAATAAATTGGAATTCATTTTATTGTGAAATAATGGTCGTGATAAATAAAAAGTAATCTAACGGCTACTATAGGCGCAATACAAGCTATAATCCGTTCGCGCAGGAAGTGTAACGTCCCGTTCTAATATTCCGTTCATATGTTTGGCCAAACAACTGTCGTAACAATCTTCTTTTTAAGCATCTGATAATGTACTTAAAATCATTACAGTTCTGGATCTATCTAATAACAGTTTATTCAGAGAGAAGAATATAAAATTTATTGTAGTTTATTCGCTTTGATATGCTCCGATTTTACGTTACCAGAGCATAAGTACTTGGTGCTAGACCATTCATTCTTTCTCCTTCTTCGCAGCATATGAACCTGAGAGATCAATATATTTGACACATGATTTCCATCAAGCACAAATACCTGTACCGCTATATGAAATATATAAAAAGTTAAATAAAATAGTATTGAGTCCAGTAGGCCGAACAATTCACAAATTTATTGAGGTCTCAAACGTATTATATCATAAAAGAATCGCTGGTTTTGTCGGCTTTTGTCTCCGTACGTCTATAATCGGCTGTCCGTTTACAGACACAGCTGTCGCTGCAATCATATTTTACAGGAATTCAGAATGTTTTCAATTGCATTCTAAGAAAGAGTTTCTTGTTTGCTGCTCACGCTTTAACATAAACCTATTTCTCAATTTTGATATTTTCACATTCAATTCTATATCGAACGTTGCCCTAATTTTTTTATCCCGCCAAAGGCTTGCGTGAATTACACCCTATGAGAATCCATAAGGTACAATCAGGCTAACGGGTTATTTGACCGTTTCATCAGCATCGCGTTTACAAAATCCCCTGTTTTTCTGCAT
Organism: Zhengitettix transpicula; assembly: GCA_037074705.1. NCBI lineage: Eukaryota > Metazoa > Arthropoda > Insecta > Orthoptera > Tetrigidae > Zhengitettix > Zhengitettix transpicula. The sequence goes on along the minus strand of CM073590.1, from coordinate 68,845,012 downwards.
TTGCAAACTGAGAATTTACCTGATCACACCCGATTGAAATTTTAATGAAAATAATCTTGAATAGTTACGATTTCATCACTGTCACCTTTAGATGGTAGTACTTGGGTTAATGATTTTGTCATTTTATAATTTTCTTAAATCCGTCGAAATAATTTAAACAAAGAATTAACATAACGGTGCAAAAAAGATTAGTGTGTCAATTACACTTCTTGGAGCCACGCCAAATGAATCTGAAACTTCATAATTTAATCCAAGACTAATGTTTCGGTAACGTAATGCACGGACCAAATTCAACGCCCTACGTTGTACTATTTTTTAAACTACATTAAATATAATTACTCTCAAAGATATAGACAGTATTTCTAGTTCTTTCTCACGAATGTCAGACTGACAATCCACGTGATGCATTTGTCACTCCAGTGATTTCAAAACTAACTGCTGACAGACTGTATTATCCGATTAAAATTTTAGTACTTTAAAATTTCCATATTCCTCAAGTACTTGTGAATAAACAAGCTGAAACTGTAATGGTACAGTCAAGTGCACGATGATAGTTGTCATCGTAATTTGAGCCTATTTCCTGAAATCTAGTGCGATGCGACAGCTTTATGATCAGATTTCTATGCAATTACGTATGAGTAGTTTCAAAAATGTTCATATTTTCGCTTATCGTAAAATTCGGCAAGAAACCTCCAGTCAAAATATTCTAAAAATATGTTATCTTTTCTTCCTTAAGTATTCAGGATATGTAGAGACATTTCTAGGATGTTATAGTTTGCTATTATCTAAATTAAATAAGGGAAACTGAGAATACAACTAATAATGAGTTCCTAATAAATCAAGCGTGAGGGGTAAGCTGAGAGTCTGATACTGTCAGTTTCTATGTTCCTCCAAGGAAAAACATAAATTACCTGGGTAACTACAGTTATAAAACTTCAACATAGTGACATACAGATGCCAAAATACTACGAGTTAATAGACATCCCTCTTTCGTTTCTAGTAGCCAATAGTATTATTTATAGAGAAGTTTTACGTCATACCTAGTACCAAACTAATTTGTCAATCTACGTTATCATGTCGGTGGCTTATAGTTTGATAAAAACCGTTAAAATCTTGAAACATGATTGACATGCTATGATAAAGAATTGGCAGTCTTGTCATATTTAGAAACTAAAATAAATTTAATGAACTGCTTCACAAAAACTTACAGCTTATAAAAAGGTATATGTCTGTTTTACTACAGTATATCAAATTTCCTGTGAAGACAGGAAATGCTAAAAAGAGACAGTATGTAATTCCCAACAATAATGCACTGTTTAAATACTTTAACAAAACAATAAATTAAGATATTAACTGTACATTATGTCCAGCATAGAACAGCGATGGAGTATTTAAAGAAGGATTAATGGCGAAGACTAATTATTATCACTAATATTACAACATTAAATTAGTTCTGTACGATTTGTGAAAACTAAAATGAAGAAAGACGTTTTTGTTTCAAGCACTCTTCATGGCAACGTAATACTAGAATTAGAAATGCATGTAAAATTCTGTAGTAATGTATTTAGGGTTTTCCATAGGTATAATTGAATACGAGACCTACCGGTTCGCAGCAGTTCCCCATGAATTGGGCGGTTCAGTTGCCTCGTACGTGCTCGCAGAACTGGTGACAAAGCGAAGGCGCTGCGATATCGCGTTATCTGCCTCGCCAGATGGAGTTGCACTCTGCATTACGCATCTTCACAGGTTATGTCTCACTTTCTATTTTGGTAGCGGAAACACTGCGCACACCTTCGCTTAGCTCTTTCTATCATCGCCCTTCAGGCTCACCTTGACACCTTTCGATATTTATTATATTATTCATAAATTAAGCAATTTTAAAATAATGTAGTTTTCAATTAAATTAAACTTTTAAATTAGATAACTTTTTTAAATCGTTTTATGGGACTTTGACAATCCGTATCTTCCGGTTTAAAACTGTTCCATAGCAGTTTTGAAACAATAGACTTCAAACGTCAGAAAAAAAATTTAATAAAAAGAATACGTTTCATCGCTATTTACGACCACTTCAGGTTAGAAGATTTACACTACAAAAACCACTTCAGGTTACAAGATTTACACTAAAAGAACCACTTCAGGTTCGACGATTTACACTATGAAACCAAACAAATACTATAATTAAAATAAATTTTATACGGAATATTTGGCAGATAACTTATTAGTATAAATTTTGGTGGACTTGCACATTTTGATACTCATGATCGTTCGCCGCTGACTTCTGCGGCCGAAATACACAATTGAAACGAGAACGACTAGTAAAAACACAGTTACATTTCTGAGTGCTGTTTAAAATGGAACAATTTAAAATTATAACAATATATAAATAAAAAAATTACAAAAGCAACGTGTCATAAATTTTGTTTAAATTATTATTATTATTTTATATTGAGGCCGTTTTATATGATCTAATATATAACGTATCACTCCTTAATCTCCAGAACTAGTTCCTTTATTCATCCAAAATTGATACATTACATCAATTGATTGTAAAGCCACATATGTAGGTCAAACTAAGCGCTCATTAAAAACTAGGTTAAATGAAAACAAAAACAATATAAATAGTAATATTCAAAATTATTCTGTTTTGTCAAAACATATTTCCTTAAAGGATTAAATAAAGATTGGTGTAAAATATAAATTTTTAATGAAAATAATTCTCGAGATTAATGTATAAAATGTTAGATAACTGATCATATAAAACAGCATCAATATAAAAAATGACACTAATAATTTGAACAAAATTAATGAAAATATATATATATATATATATATATTGTGGTAATTAAAAGGTAGGTATTAATTAATAAACAAAATTTGGACTCGAATTGTTAGCGGCAGAAAACATACGAGTTGCAAAAATCCCACAGGTTTAAGGTATTGTAGGCGGATGGTGTTTGCTAGAGCGTGGTGTGGCCGGTCGTCGTCGGAGCAAAGCAGAATAAAGTTGTTGAATTGTAGCAAAGAGTCTTCGTCGAAATATTGCTGTGTAAAGTTGTCATGTAAAGATTGCAGGGTAAAAGAGTCTTCGTAGAAATACAGAAGAGTAAAGTCGACTAGATACAACTAACTTTTGTCAAACCAACAGTGACAATTAGAGTCAGTGTTAAATTACAAATGGCCTGTTATAAAGTACAATGAGTGTGTAAGTGAATGTACGAGTCCAATTGCCTTGGTATCCAGAAACTGTAAGGATTTCGAATATCGTTTATAATTTAAAGTTAACATTTTATGTTTGCATTGTAAATAATACATTGACGTCGATAATAGCTTCATAGAAAATTTTATTGTTAACAAATATTTTTTTTATTTAAAGGCCTAGTAAAAACCCTGAGAGAGAGAAAATTTTGATTGTAAAACACTAATAAATAATATAAATTGAAAGTTAATTACGTGATAACTGTTGTAAAACTCATTGGATAACATTTGTAAATTTAACTATTTGTGCATAAATAAATTAATTTGTTTGTCTATGTTAAAATTTTGATTATTATCCTTTCGTTTAATATTTAAATTAATACAAATTGTTTCTCTAACGTAGGAATTATTTTAATGTCATGAACTGATTACCACAAATTGGCACCTCAACATGGGGCATTGTGTTTATTTAACTTTTTTTTATTTGTAAATATTAAAAATTGACACGTCAACGTGAGGCTATCTGACATTTTTATCATGCTTTCATTTGTATTCATTAAAATATATATTTTGACATTTCAGATAATTATATATATAAGCAACAGCCTTTTTAACTCAGAAAAAGATATTTAATGGAACTTCAAAATTAAGCGATAGTGAGTTAATAGAAGTCAAGCATATTGGCTTTAGGGGAGAAGCTTTTCCTTCAATTGCAGCATAATGGTCGCTAATTTATATTTTGTTCTAATGTTAAATTCTAAATTGTTGCATTCTAAACCGCACTCAATAATCAGCGGAGAAAGACTCTATCAAAATTTGTATAGTTAATTTATAGTAAAGTAAACTTATTTATATGTCAGGAATAAATGTGCCTAAAACGAATGATATCTAGGGAATAATAAATTTCTACCCAAAATATTTATTTACTGTGTTCAATACTCAATGAAACTTGCCACTTTCTGTAAATTTATAGATTATATTAGTTTGTAAATATTTATAGACTTCATCTGTCACAAAACCACACAATGCCTCTCCAACCTACAAATACTGTACGAACTAAGTTCCGATCGATTACCAGTCATAGCACGACTAAATCTATACCTCAGTCTTCACTCCATCAACCACAGGCCGAATAACACATTCCCTAACTGGAATCACTTCACCCAAATAATAGAAAAAACTAACAATCCTCAACATTCCACTGAAGACCCTCTAGACATAGACTCAGCCCTAAATCACCTACAATCTACAATCCTCACTGTTACCGCTATAGCCTTCTATCAAAAATCATCAAAACCCCATCCAAACATACCTACACCAAAATCAAATAGGAAACCTACTCCATAAAAAAAGCTTTGCCAAAACAATGGTACAATTCCAATAACCCCAGAGTCAAACGCATATACAACGACACTAACATATAACTACAAAAACTACTAAAAGACACCAGCACCTACCTTCATCAGATCAACGCAACCGACGAATCACTATGGCTTAATACTAAATATCTGACCAAAAAGACAACCAGTGGATCACCACCCCCTCCTAAAAAGCGAACATCTTCGCCCAACTATTGACCAAACAATTCACCCCCAAAACTTCCTTTTACACACACCACACCATACCAACAAAACTTCACATCCCCTACAATTATCCCCCGTCCCAAAGCTTTGCACCCTCTCCTAATCAAACCCGCAATAAAAAACTAAAAAAGGATCCACTCTTCATGACATCACAAACCGCCATCTAAAATATATCCCGAAAAATTCAATAATACTGATCACCTATATCTTCAACGCAATCCTCAAAACCACCAACTACCCAGTCAAATGGAAACACGCCACCATAATGATATTACCTAAAGCAAACAAACCAAAATCCCACCCCGAAAATCACAGACCAATACGACTCCTTCCTTCAAACTGTTCTAAAAATTACCTCTTCAATCATCTAATCAACCAACTCTCCTTCATAGTTCCCGACACACTACGGTTTCGCCCAAAACATTCCTGCTCCCATAAATTATACGCCCTCATCAACCTTATAATCAATTCCTTCGAACAACGCAAATCCTGAATCACCACATTTATAGACATTGAAAAAGCTTTTGACAAAATCCATCACCCTTCCCTTATATCTAAAATCAAAGACTACCTAAACGACACCCACTATAGAATTCTCCACAACTACCTCTCTAACAGAACCTTCTCCAACCAAATAAATAATCATATCTCCCAACCTCACTCTATCGTTGCGGGTGTTCTTTATTGGCCTCTTCCTATAAAACATCTTCTCCCACGATATCCCACAACACCCCACCACTAGCACAATCTTCTTCGCTCTCTCACCTCCAATATCCAAACTCTTCCTTCAGTCCTCACCAACCTAGAGAATTGGTCCAAACAATGGCAAATCAACATAAACTCCACAAAATCAGTAACCGTCCCATTCACACTAATCAAAAACCCTCCTCCCCAAATACCCGTAAAAACAGAAACCACCTACCTTTGACTCCTCTGATCCAAAACACTCATGGAAAGTGCACATTAATCACCGCCTCTCCAAAATCAACCTTAAATTCAGAACTCGATATCCCCTCCTAAACAGAAAACCCCCACTCACAATCAGCATAATTCTCCATAATACAACCCACCTGGTTCTACGCCTCATCCATATGGGGAGTAACAGCCGAAATCCAATCAAAACAAAACATAATCCTTTGGACTATTACTAACTCTTACTGATACCTAAGAAATTCCATCATACACCACGACATTAAACTTCCCAATGGCAACTCCTTAATCACAAAATCCGTAACTTCATTAAGATCACCTTGAACCATCCAAACATCACGATCCAGCAATTCCACAGCAATACTACACTCATGTCGCCTCAAAATAAAACGTCCGATCGACCTCATCCTTCCCCCAGAACACTCAGGCACAACCTAATCCTCCCCATTTTCAGACACTCAGACCCCGCCCACCAATTCCATCCAACCTAAACACCAGTGACCTCACATATTTCCACAACGCATGCCCCTCAGATAGACAAAATTAAGGAATAAAAAAGTTTTATTATATTAATTAATGAACTAAACTAATTTCCAAGTTTCCATGTCAATCATGTAAATAATTTGATTGTATACACTGTAAATAAAATTTATGGAACAGAAATCTCAGGATAAAAGTTTTGTAATAAATAAATAGAAAAAAAATAGGTATTTATTCATCAAGTACTTCCTTTTTATGTTCCTTAACCCGAAATGCTTAGAAATATAAAAAGTACTGCTACGGATATATTTATTAATTCACTGGCATAAACTTTTTGAAGAAAAACGGAAGGGTTTATTAGTTATTAAATAACATCAACAAAAAATAATAAGTAATATCTATCCGATATTTATACATTATACTAATTTCGTCTGTTATTCCGCGTTCAAATCCAGAAGAGAAGGGAATTCTCAGAAATTGTGTTGACCATATTTTATTACCTCAGATTACGATTGGTCTATAAAAAAAATAGTTTCTAATAGTGTAAAAACCATCTTACTCCTCCGGTGGCGGTGAGAAAAGGTATCAATAAAATCTATAAACGAAGGATAAAGCTCAAGGAAAAACGGGATCCCGACGTTTGCACGAAACACAGTTATTATTATGCATTTTTCCCGACGACAGTGTCCCGAGTGATATTTGCCCGACAGTGCATTATCCCGATTGGAACTTGTAAATACACTTGTAAATTAAATTATACATTAATGCGTGGAACAATTTCAAGCAAACTTGGTACACTTAATATCCAAGAACAATCCTGCGGAATTAAGATAACTCTAGCACCCTGGGACGATAAATTTAATATTTTCTGTACGTACACAAATACGCAACCATGTTTTTACGTGCACACTAAATAATATTAAACACAAATATCCCGTTCGCAGACGGATCCGCCGAACATGGTTTTGAAACGTTAAGTTGACTATTTCACACAAGCCTTAATCTCAGGATTACCCGCGTGGTAATGTCACTCTCGTTAAATAGTCGGGCAAATGGAAATCGGGATTTTGTTGTCGGGAAAACGTGCATCGGGATTTTGTACTAGATCCAGGAAAAAGTCCGAATACACTTAAAGCTCCACAGTATATTACGCACGTATTGAGATGGGCTAAAATACAGGAATTGAACTTTTATTCATATTACAGGGAAATTCAGATCCGTTCACGGAGCGAGTCGCCGTAGACGGTAATTACCCTGCATTTTGGCAGCTCACCAGTCCGTCCTTACGTGTCTCTCGAATGAGGCGTGCGCTGCGAGCTACCATAACCACCATAACGACGTTGGCGAACCACAGCACGAAGCATCGAGAAGTCACAGCCATCATCACGACGGTCGCCGTCAGCACCGCCGCCTGACCGCCAGCCACCTTCAGAGTCTCCAGGTCTTTCTCCGCTTGCTGGGGAACGAGAAACTCCCGTGAATTCTTTATAGTAGATCTTTTTAAGGCGGTAAGTTTTTTAAAACAACTAAGATGAAGCGTTTGTGGACGAGGCAACGCCCCTTTCCAGAATGAATCAGTTACGATCAAAATATAAAAATAAATGGGTCGGTGCATAAGTCGGTGCCGTTTTATGATTATTAAATACACTACATTACATTGAATACAATACTGATACAGAAATCACAAATCACACACACATTCACTCAGTGATGTAATGACAATCTTTGTCAATGATCGCCTGGCAGCGTTGAGGTAGAAAATCTATGTCTCTCCTGTAGAACTGTTGTGGTTTGGCGTTGAAGAAATCTGTAAGCCAGTTGCTAAGAGATGTTTCATCATGAAACACTTGTCTGTGAATGTTGTTAGAGAGAGGCCGGGAAAGGTGATAATCTAGTGAATATAGAGGGTGAGGAAGTGTTTCCAAACCAAGTTCAACAATCGCATCTGTGGTGATTCTGGCCTTATGCGGGCGTGCTCAATCGTGGGGTAAGAAGGCAGGGTTACAAGGTGTTTCGTCTTAGCAGTATGCGAAGGAACTATTATCGTTTCATTTCTTGGTGTAAATTCATCGTGAAGAATGCCAGTTTGGTTCCACCAAACGAACATGATCTTTGGAGAGTGTGCACCATCCTTCGCACGTCTTTCTTCGATGGGCTGAGATACTCTTTCCTTCTCTTCAAGTTCACATCCAGGCACCATTTATCATCACCTGTAGCGATGTTCCCAAGAAATGGATTTGTCGACAACTAGATAAACGGCAACGGGCCAGCAAAGACGAACATATGGTTATTCGCCAATTTTTGTTCGTGTCGTTCAACACATGGGTACCCATGTACCCAATTTTGCACCTTATCCAATGAATGAAAATGACGTACAATGATTTGTGATACCATTCCATAATTTGCGCCAGTTCCCGCGATGTTTGGCATGGATTATTGTGAACCAGCAGATTTAGGAGGTTTTTAGTAAAACGAGGTCTTTCAGAACATGTTTCATCATACAAGTCGAATTTTTCTTCTCGGAAGGCGAAAACCATTTCAGGGCCGTCGTCTCAGCAAATGCTTCCCTCCCATACTACCAAGAAATTCTTCTCGTGGCTTCTGCAGCACTAGAACCTTGATTAAACTCGAAGAGTAAAATGTGTCAGAAGTGTTACGTTATTTTTCCTCTGCTAGACACACCATACCGATTAGCCTTGAAAATGACCAAAACGAGTTGTTAACAACACCCAAGTTCCTTTCCGCAACTACAAACAGAAGAAAAACAATTAAATAAAGAAAACAGAGGCTTCACAATGCAGTGGAGCCAATCCAATGAAGAACGGCGCGGACTTATGCACCTTTACTAATATAAATAAATACCCATTCAACGCCGGTCACTCAGCCAGTTAAGTATAAGTTTATCAGTTATTGTATTCCCGTTTGGATTACGGGTAACTGATACCATAATTGTAAATTTGAAAATATAGATACCCATGGTCTTTCTGGCCTGATTTTTCTGAAAGCTTCTCTATATTCCTGAATTTCAGCATAGAATTAGTAATATAAGGGTTCTGAAATTTGATAGGTTGATTGAAAAGAGTAATTATAAGTATTCGAAATGTCTTGCAACCGAAAAATGTTCAACATGAAGTAGACAGACGATAAAATATTTGGAAAATTTCGACGTGAAAATTAGTCTTTCGAGTATAATTAAAAGAAGCTAAGAAGAATATTATAGAGTTCTGTCAAAATAAATGACAGAAAACAGCGTTCGTACACGGAGAACGAATTCAAACTAAAGTACTTACCATGTCAGAGGTCATGTCGAGCCCGTACGAGATGGTGGCGAGCAAATCAAGAGCCACGATCGCGGCAGCAACAAAAGACCACAGGTACCGGCACCACTCACTCAACACGTGCGTCGAACCCGTCACGGTCATACCTACAAAACAATGAGTCAGCGCTTGCAATACCACTATCATTCAATCTCTGTACTGAAATTAATTTATTGTAACACAGGTTGATTTGTCTAATTATCATCAGACAATTGAGGTTTCATATTTCTTAAAACGTGTAACAAAAGATTATTGAAATTATTAAATTATGAAATAAGTTATATAATACAATGTATAAATACTAAATCGTAAAAAAATCAGGACATTTACCATATACGAATGAACCGAATGAGAGCATACGACTTTTCTACTCAACAAAATTTAATTACTGTATAAAGAGACTTTTTAACAAGTTTCTTCATTCCTTCACTAAGATAACTATTTAGTTGCTCCTGAATCGGCGTGCGCACCAATCAAATTGTCATAATTTTTTTTTTGGTAAAATTGGTTATATAAGGGAAATGAGTTCTCAGTATTGACAGGTCGTAAAGCAAACGATGTATAATAGAAATACCAAACATAACAAGAAAATGGAATGTTCGAATAATCAAGTTAGTGTGAACGACGAAAATCATCAGTTATTGATCAACTCAAATCTGATGGATGCCTAAAACCATAAGCTTCATTTCATCACCGACCTGAAACGGCGGCAGTAAAATTCGATCCGGCGGGCGAGACAAATCATTCTAAGAAAACTCATGCATTCATCGAGAAGCTGATACTAACGCTGTCTTTCGATATGACGACGAATGTCCACGAAAACGGTACAAAAGTATCAATGAAACTCAGACAGAGTTAATGAAAAAGCAGCTCATTTAACGACACCGGTAGTGTCGCCAGTGCATAAAACTCATTATAAAGCTGATCTATTTATTCACAGCTGTGATTATTTCAACTATATTGTAATGCCAATTAATTAAGACATTAATTGTGAATTTGAAAATATAAATTGTTTGAGAAATCTAGTCTTACGGAGGTACAGATCATAGCAACAATAGAGAGCACTGTTCCTTTGTCAGAAGATGTATGCGCGCTCAAAATTTGCGAGACGGAAGTTAGTTGGCTGGAAGATTTGGTCAGATGCAGTTCGCATTAAGATATTGAGAAGTTCAGGTCGCAAGGTTTGACGAGATAAAGTTTGCGGTGGGACGTCGTCAAATAATAACTGTTAATTGGAGAACGATAGAGCAGGTCGCATTATGATATGGTGAAAAACAGTTTGCAGAGAAATATTGAGAATTAGCATTCAACAGAGTTGATTGGTCCTTGACAAAACATTCACTATAGCATAACGACGAAACCTGCTAAGCACAAAACAGTTTTTGTGCACATAGCCGAGTAGAGTTAGCAGAAGTCACCCAATGCAAGCGGTCTACCCAGAGGACGAAAGGAGGATCTTCCGGGTTCCTGACTACGTATAAAATATTGAGTTAGAATCAGTGCAGAATCTGTGCGTAGAAGCAGTGTAAAACCCGCCGTACTGTTTGGACAATTAAAGGTATCCTGGAATGCTGGGCAGACGTGATTAAAAGATAGCGGTCAGATTTCGTTCTTTTCTTTTAATTAAAAATTTGTTAATTAGAGTCAATCTTTTAGGTAAACTTCGCTCACAAATAAATTTCATTCTGATTTATTTGACAAGTACTTTTATTTTCCTTTAATTGTAATTGGTTGATACGATTATAAATATAATGATTCGCCATTATCAAACCCAGTTATGACCCTGAGAGACTGAGATATATTTAAATTTGTATTTGTGTTAAATAATTGATAATAAAATTTTGTTTGTAAAGTTAAATTTTTTTTATTTATTAATCACCACTCGTTTAATTATTAGAATATGTATTTTACATAAATTTTGAAACAATTGTACCCTACAAAGTAATATAAATTTATTTTAGTCTGGCGAACAAAGAACATATTCATGCCCCTCGGGATTATGAACTGGTACGATCAGATAGATTCTCCCATAGCATAAGGTATTCGACATTCATGTAATTATCATTCAACAGATATAAAATTTGTATAATGATAAATCTATCTTCCTTATAATAAAAAAGGAAGTACGTTTGTATGTCTGTACAGATCTAAACACCTGGACAAATTTTGTACCCATATTCTTAAAAATAGATAAAAGTACTGTGGGGGTGTATAACCCTTAGCATAAAGGTGGAAAGAAATGCAGTCCAAATAATTTCCGAGCTTGAGTTAAATATTATTGCGCGAGCATCGAAAGTGGCGTCACAGCTGGAATTTGAGATATTGGATTTTACAGCATAATAAAAGAAAGTTCTTGTTACGTAATGAACTAAACTAGAAATCGAGACATCAAATTATAATACAAACACGACTGATTTAAAAGAACAACAATATCCTGAATTTGCGAAGACATGGAACGATAAACAAAATAAAAAAGGTTTTACGTTCTGAGGGAGAATCAGGAGCTTAATTTACTCAACAATAAAAAAAATTGTATTTCGTAATGAAGTAAACCAGATATTTTTTGAATAAATGTAAAGTATAAACGTGACATCGAATGATAATAAAAAACATTACGAAATGTTTTACGATCCTTGGTTAAGTCAGTTGGAAAGATAATTTTCGGCGATATAATTCATTGTCTTCAATATGGCAACTATTGGTTGTGTTTGTATGTTATTATAATTTAAAATATTTGATCGTAAGTTTACAAACACTGAGGGAATAATTGAACATTGATGAGTTGCATGTTAAAATTTGCGAGAAGAAATACAAGTGTTTGTATGTTGGTGCTCAAAAGAGTTGTATCAATTATCAATGTAAACAACTGGTCAGAAAGTAGGCTACTATTATTTCCAGGTATTAATAAGAGTTGTATTATCTACGATTAGTGAGTTGTATGTAAAATTATAAAGTCGAGATTCAAAGAAATACGAAAGATTTTCTTGGCAGAGAGTCAGTAAAATTCAATACGATAAACAGTTCTCGATATTCACTCGAGTGTAGTATATTTAAACGCGACGTTTCGATGACTAAAATCTCTGTCATCTTCTAGGCGAAGAATAAGTGAATACCGAGAACTGTTTATCGAACAATTACAACGGGAAAGACTTCAATCTTTAATAATGTAAACATAGTTGTTCAAATAATGCACTATTGTATGAAAGTATGTACGGAACCAGATACAATTAGATTAAAGTAAATATAGAATTAATTTTACTTCATGCAACATATTTCTCTAAATTGGTATAAATATAACTGAATACAGGTTATCTGTCGTGTGAAAGCAAATTTTGAGGTCATGGTAACAGAATTTGGTCACATTAAGTTGTAGGTTGTGTGATAATAAATCATCTAAAAAGATTCTATATTTGGGAAGAGACATTTAAATTTTTACACACACACACACACGCACACACACACGCACACGCGCACGCACACGCACACGCACACACGCACGCACGCACGCACACACACACACACACACACAAATATATATATATGTTTATATGTATAGTGGTAAGGTCGGTTATTGAGACTCCTTGATTTACATTTAAATGAATTATAATTTTTTATCCATTTATTTAGGTACATTTATTTCACTAATTATATACCAAAATATTGCGGATTTCGACCATACATATACAAAGTGCGCACATTTAATTTTAAAATTTCTGGCTGGAAATCGAAAACTATAAATTGAAGTGGCAATTAAAATCTTTTTTAAAAATGAAAGCTAATCGCGTGATTTGCTCACGTAAATACGCAGGTGGCTTCCAGAAAATAGCGGGCAGCGTCACTTATTCTTCTGCAGAAATTTGATATAAATAATAATATTGATGATGATGACGGGGATGTAGCTAGTGAAAATAGAGAATATTGTACTAAGGAACAAGATAAAAATAAAAAATAAAAATTAAATATATCAAACGAGTAAAAAAGGAGAAAGGTACAAACTGTTATGAGGTTGAGGAAGGTGTAGTTTTAATTAATGTAATGACGAATCCAACTATAAATTGGATATTGTAGCGTTGTATCTGATAGTGTTATGGATATAATGAAGTGTAATTGTTTTTATTAAATTGAAACAATATTAACACCAGTAAGCAAAGTATTAACATTTTTCCGTTCTGATACTTTAATTCAAAGTATTAATTTATGTTAAAGTGAAAAAAATTACGTCTGATTGAAAATAATGAATAAGAAAGATAGTCAATTCAGACAAAAAGGGTAATATAAATACCACCACAACAAGAACCAAGAGAAACTGCACTTGTCAGTTGACAACACTCAAAAGCCATTAGGCTGACAAGTGCAGTTGTGTTTCTCTAAGCTCTTCTTAGCACCTGACGAAAGGGATAAGGATCCCAGAAACGTTGTGTGGTATTTATATTACCCTTTTTGTCTGAATTGGCCATCATTCTTATTCATTATTAATTTATGTTCATAAAATAAATGTCAAATTATTATAATTTTCACAATCTCTGCACTTAAAGTGTATACAAAATAAAGTATCTTGGTGTCCGTCTGAGGAAATAAAGTTATTATATGGCAATTAGTGTTTTATATTTTCAACAGTGATAGCTACATTGTTAAATGGTAAATTTTTGCAATCCACAAACGAATATCACTATTATATTGCTCTAAAATGTTTCTGTGATGACGGAAGGAAATTTCTGTGTCCCTACATTTGCGTGACTTTTAGACGAGTGCCGGGTTGTGACCCTACCTTAGTCTTTCTTCCGCATCAAATATCTTCTTATGCTATTAAAGGGGAGAATCCATCACGTGGAAGACCACAATGTAGTTTGTCTCTTTAAACACATGTATTTTAAAAGTCCCCTCTACAAGAAAAACGGTTTTGTTTTTAAACACTTGTCATTTGTAACCGGCGAAAATTCATAATATATATGGTGCGGGTGCCCCGTTATCGACGAGAAAAAACTGCTCCCGTCAGAAATTTTCGGCTTAGCTCTGCGAACCATGAAATTTATCTCTTTGCTAGGGCGTTTTAGTGATCAACCCACACCCCTATATTTGTAAAGATTTCTTTTCGTCATTAAAATCTGAGTTATCTAGGGGATCGTTGCTTTCTACACAACAAAACTAGGTTCCCCAGAACCTCATCCATGCTCTCGATTTCTTCTATATGAATAACATTTGTGCAAAACACAAGATTTTCGTTTTTTTCTGAATAAGCTCCATATGGAAAGAATATATATACTGACTAAACACACTAACACATTGATACACGCACTATCATCCATTAAATGATCAGTTTCATTTCGGAAAGAAAGTTACCTGTGGAGGGGTAAAGGAAATCCCAGTGGTGGCGTTTCATTTGCCGGCATTTTCCCTTGCTGTCGGGCCAATGCGGTCCTATAGCAGGTAGCAGGGACAAGGCACTCAGTAATTTGTCTCATTTGCGGTCACTCCAGCTGGTCTTAAAGTAACAAATTTATTAAATGTTAGATGAAAACTGAACAGCGAACAGACATTGCTTAAAGGGGATCTTAAAATCACATCTTTATCATTAAAATTTCTAATTTGCGTACTTATTACTTTGTTTAGTTTTCCAAATTCAATATAAACTTGGTAACACTTCGGATCCTCGAAGTGATTATGAACATTTTC
This sequence comes from Zhengitettix transpicula, assembly GCA_037074705.1. Lineage (NCBI taxonomy): Eukaryota > Metazoa > Arthropoda > Insecta > Orthoptera > Tetrigidae > Zhengitettix > Zhengitettix transpicula. The sequence continues at coordinate 68,829,834 of CM073590.1, read as the reverse complement.
TTATGTAACTCAATATATGTCTTCTTTATTCTCACTCCACCTAAATTTAATACAATTTAATAGCATTTGTTGACAATTTTTTTCGAGATTCAGATTTCAAACTGTCAATTAAGTAGACTTTTCCTGGGTGTGGTCTTCCAAACTGGCTGTTCAATTTCTGGTTCGTAATTATTAGTTCTGTGGCGTCTAGAGTAGCAGTTCCGTAAACAGTGGCACTGATGTGTTATTTAACAACTTTTAAACGAAATAATGAAAAATATTCGCTAAGTAATTCTTCTTCTGGGGCTTGACCATGGTAAGTAAGTTACCTTCTTCTATGAAAAGAAGATTGACATTCGGTTATTCAGTCTAACTTCTTCTTTGTTATTTTATAATTTTGTCATTCAGACGTTCTGAACTTTTCTCCAATCTCATTCTGTGAAATTAAAATAACATCCACGCACCCACCCAAAGGAAGGACCTCATTTAGTTCTGAGATAGCGGTTGCCTCAAAATCCCAGTTTACAGACACAGGGGTCCATTCGGGGACATAACGTTGTGTAACCCAGCAGTAAACACTTGGCTACTTTGCTCTTCCTACAGTATCAAATCCTTTACACTGCTATTAAAGGGGAGAGATCACCACGTAGATGACCATCATCTAGCCTGTTGTCAGAAGAAAATAAGGTTCGTTTTACATTGTGTGCTTGTACAAGACAGTATATATTTCTGTAATTTTTTACTGTTTCTTTTAACTGTTCCATCCACAAAATAAGACATTTTTGTTTTTAAACACTTTTCCTTTGGTACCTGCGAAAATTAATAGTATGTTTGGCACGCCATCATTAACGAAGAAAACACTGCAATCGTCAGACATTTTCATTAGTTCGTTACTGATACATAGTCGGGTTGGTTTGGCTAAAATCTTGAACTTTATCTCTGTTTGCGCGTCCTAGTGGTCAGCTCACACCCCCGGTTTTGTAAAGGATGCAATTAGTCATTAAATATTAGAATTATCGATGTGTGGAGATCATCTCGGAACACAGCATTCTGCACATCCAAGTTCACTTCGTTCGGAACTTTATTTATTCTCTCTATTGTTTTATATGAAGTTCCGTTGTGCACACCACAATATTTTATTTTTATTGTCTGAATAAGCTAATTACACTGGCTAAACACTCTGGCAACATTCACTATCATCCATAAATTGATGGGATACGAAGAGGAAAGAATGTAACTGTGTAGGTGAAAAAGAAATCCCTGTGACTTCATCCTCCGACAAAGTGAATACGACTGCAAACAGGAAAATCTCGTGTCGTAGCCTGGACTTTTGACCGCTAATAAGACACATCCGAAAATTTCGAATTAGTACAGGACCAGGACACCCGAATATAGAAGCCTTTTGAGATTTCTCGCAAACAACTTGGTTCTGTACCGGGTTGGGTATTAAAACAGGCCAACTGAATAATACGGTTATTTGTAGTGATAGAAAACAAACGTTGATAATGAATTATAAATACTTATCTCTCAGGGAAGGTAATTTTAAATGGATTGCTAAAAATGATCATTTATTATTTAATAGCGCGTTTGAGGACTTATAATACGATTGTCATTTAATAGCAATTGAAGATAGCTCTGAATGGAAAACATTGCACGTTGAATTTCATCAGACTTTTATTATAGTTATTTTTGGTCACGTCCACCTTGACTTTATTGACAACCGCACTGAGTAGTTATCTAATTGGAATGATTTCATGGGAGCAGTGGTGATAGGCAGGGTCTAAAAGATGCAGGAGTAACAACAACTACTGTGGCTGGTGATATCGTAGTATCCATCACATGGAGGAGGGCGATTCCAGTTATCTCGGCGAAATCGGAGAGTCCTTTGATGACTTCGAAGTTGGTTCAAAGGTCTATTTTGGATGAGTTGTCTATGGTAAACATTCTGGTGTGGGCGTACTTGGTGCAGTCAAAATATATATATTCATGACGCTGAGCATGTATCACAGGTGGGTTGAGGTTCCCTGGAAAAAATATATGAGAGTGTTAATTATGTGCGGACTGTTCTTAACCGGGAAATGATAATTTGTTGTCTTCTGGGATCCTTGTTTATATGGCGAAGTCTTGAAGTTCCTGGAGGATTGATCCATTTTTGTTGCCAGGTTCTGTTTATTTATTGTCTGGCTTCTTTGAAAATGTTTTATGCTGAACAGATGGATATTGCTGTTGATGGCTGAGATGAGTTAGCTTTCGCCGCCAAAGTATTTGCTCTTCGTTATCCTTGATTCCTACTAGTGAAGGTATCCATGCCAGTTGTAGTTTATTTTGGTGTTTGTTTTCTTCGTGGATCATTTGTCTAATAAAATTAATTCTTCTATTTCTGAAGTTAGGATTTCTTAACTGATTAATGACTTCCATAGAATCAGTCAGTATGATAAAGTTTTTAAATTTTAATATCTTGGCCATTTTGATTGCTGAGGCGAGTCTGTTTGTTTTTGTATTTGAGTTTAGGATGTGTCCGTTTTGTGGGTGTTGTGGGACAAGAGTAGGTTTTTTAGATATAGATTAGTTCTGAGGACATTGTTGGGAGACGTGTCGATAGGTAGGTCGGTAATTTTCCATGGTGGGGTGGTAGGAACCGAGTTGTGGATAATATTTGGGGGTGAATGGGGATAGATGTCGGTGCGGTTGGGAAAGCGATCTGATTGTTTGATCACTTGTTCCTTGCATTTTTAAAGCGATTCTGCTAGTAGTCAGCTTCCTCCTTATGTGAAGAGGTATTACTTTAGCTTCGTCGAGAAGCCTGGTGATTGGGGTAGTTTTTATACATACAATGATGAGCGCTTCGTATGTGGTTTAATTTGCGAAGCGGATTGGTATATGTGAAATTCACAAGTGAGTGATAGGTTTATCATAAGACTTTATCTCCGAATATGCTCGTGTTACGCGGTCTTGCATGACTTCGGAGGGTTTTGGTACTTAGCGCACTACTAGTTTTGGAAATGATTTTCCTTTGCACATACGAGAAGCCATGTAGTACCAACACGCTGGATATGCAGCCCATTCTGTAATTCCATTGGTTCTTCACATAACATTTGAATACAATTGGATTGGTCAAAATGATCTGCACGTGCGCATACATAACACAAATGTATTTAACCCGAGGGGAAAATTAAAACAATAATTGTATCAAGACATACAGACGACCCCCAGAGACACGAAAGACCCTTATAACAGGCATGTTTTAACAAAAAATGTACATAATTAATCTTCAACTATTTTCAATGACTATCAAAACGCACCATTCAATGTTAAATGATAAATCATATCAATCCGTTAAAAATTGTAAAGTTGGTATCTCCCCTATCAAAAAACATCCCCCTTCACCCCAATCAACTTTAGAATATCATTACAAATAATGTCATTATTCAGGAAGCCTTTTTTTAAACGAATTAAAATTTTAGATGTTCGATCGGGAACCTAAATATTTAGAAACATTCCCCCTCATGGGAACATATAATTAGTGTATAATTCTTTATCCTCATATATTTTAATTTTCGCAGATAGAACAATAGTTATTGAGAACCTACCTAAAAGGGCCGTGGATGCAAGAATCCAGAGACTACTGGTCACCATATAGGCCCACGCGAGGTCGTGGGTGATGAGCACCTGGTTGGTGACAGAATTGTTCCAAGGAAGATCCTGGTCGAGTATTCGTGGGGGAGACGCGCAAGTAGGATCTAGAAGACAAACGAAATCAGGTCTCGGCCAAACATATCACGACGAATACTCGTACTTACTGTACAAGTAGATGAGGTATAGGAAGTAGAGCTTGTCCGGGTATTCGCCACCTGATACGTGACATGTGAACACAAGGTAGGCTAACACTGCCATCGAAGTCCAGCAGACGCCCTGAACCTTAAAAACAAAAACAATCAATTAACCACAGTGAACTATACGTATTACGATACAGGATCGAACAAAGTATCAATGGTGCTGAGAATAATTAAAAGCGACAGGAATATTTGCGGATCTGCCAAATACATTTTATTTAGTAGATCACTTTCTCTTACTTCAAAATTGGAATTGTACTGAAAGAGAAAATGTCCTCTCAATACTGTGTTCATACCTGGAAATCGGAAGGCAAAATATCGTGATCGGAAATGCGAACGGTAATATACAATTGTCAGAATGGGAATCTATAAACTCTGGAGTTAAACAGGGCTGCATTCTGAGGCTATTAGTTTTTATCCTATATATAAATGATTGGCCTAGTTATTTACATCTGATAAGTCAGCTCTTTACGCAGAAAATATCAATTTCGTCATTCGGGACACTTGACTCGGAAAAATTAAGTGCCAAAGGTGACATTACCGCGAACCACCTACATTTATGGTTATTTGCAAATAGACTGTCTTAATCCAGAGAAAACTAAATTTCTAAACTTTCTCAATTCACAACACGACACTTTTCTGGGTTTGGAGATACTTGATCAATTAAACTTTCGGCAAAACGTAGCTCAATCGCTAAGACTGCAGGAGAGCGACGTTTATACTTCAATGAAAGTAGGTCTATACCACGCTTATTTTAATACATATCATATAAAGTGAGTTATATATATATATATATTGTAATGCATTGTAATGTAATGCATTAAGGGAATGCATTGTTTCAAAACAGCGCACATTTTGTAAAGAGAATGCAAGTGAAAAGTAATTGCGGGTCCTGTCACGATGTGACAAGACGGAGCGGCAGGATATTTATCTCTGATTAGTGCACATGGCCGTCAGAGGAAGTCGTAATTTTGTAAGGACGGATCCTGTCACGGTGTGACAGAGCGACGAGACATTTGTTTGGGATGACGGGTCTGGGAGCAGAACAGGAAGCTGCAATTTGTTCTAGAGAGCGCTGGTCAAAAGGACGGATGAGGCGACGGGTCCAAAGTAATTGCGGGTCCGGTCACTCGTTGATTTGGGATCTGTGTGGAGAATCCGCAACGCAGAACGTGGGCTAGCAGCTGGCGAAGGGACCGCAGCTGCAGGACGTAAATCTCGGTAATGAGGATTCTGTCACCGCGCCGTTGCGACGTAGGCTTGCAACAAGGGAAAAACAAGGAGGCTAGTGGTATATAAGGGTGAAATAACCTATCGTGAGTCAGTCATCGTGGGAGAGGGATGCTGTGAGCATCGCGAGTATAGTCAGAGTGGAGCCAGCGTGCTGTGTGCGTCGTGAGTTGAGTTTGAGTCAGAGTTGGTCAGCGTTAGTCAGCATCAGTCAGCAAAATTATTCAACTATAAACATTTTTACATACAGAAGTTCTATCTGTATTAGTATGAGAATTTGACCTGTCTTCGATGGTAGGAGATCAAGATACAGCAACCGGCGTCGAGTAGTGTCACGACGAGCAACTGGGATATCTTCGCTGGGTATGAAGAATCAGCTATCGTCGAACCAGTAATATGTATTAGAGTCAGTGTGTGTAAACGTCCAAGCTATAAAGTGCGTGTTTAATGAACGAGCCGAAGGTTCCTGAGAAACCGTGAGTTGAAATTTATGGTATAACATGTGTAAACGTAATTAAAGTGTAACAGTCAGATATCGTTCTCTTCTTTTGATAATAAAATAAATTCTTGTAAATTTAGAAGCAATCTGTAGAATAAGTTCGGTAATAAGTTAACGTCGATACTTCTGTTTAATTTAAAGGTAAATGTTGGGTTCTTTTAATATTTGAATTCTGTTCGTTATCAAACCCAGTAGAGACCCATGAGAGAAAGAGATCTTTTTTATAATATTAAATTATTAAATTGTATAATGTTTCAAGAATTGGTAAATAAATGTTGTTTGTTTTAAAGTCTATAATTTTTCATTTAAAAGCCCATCAAATTAAATTGCCATATTATTTGGTTATTACAATATATAAGTGAGTGTGTGTGCAAAATATAATAGTAATAATAGTTGATTGCCAGTATTGTCATGTTTTACGATTATAATTTAATCAAAATATTTACAAAAAGTATTCAAGAATAACAAAACTAATCGTATATTTAAAGGTACAATTATTCAAGCCATACAGGCATTTTTTATATGGAGACCTTTCACTGATATCTTGGAAACTTTTCCTTTCAATATTTTTATTTCTTGTGCTAATTTATTATAACAGATGGGTTCACTCATAAATATACTTCTTATGTTATACAAATATTGGTTCTAATTGAATGTATGTCTTTCTTCCTTCTTGTCTTGTACTTATGCACGTCACAGTTAATTATTGTTACGGTTATGTCATTTCTTACTAATGTCACAATTTGGTATATATATATTTTTGTAATATTCACCAATGGTGTTATTAATACAAGTTTCTGAATTGTTAGATTATAAAGTTTGTTGCGTATGATAATGGCCATGATATTGAAAGAATATTTTTGAACAGTCAGTAAATCGTGAGAAAGCAGAATTGGGAAAGTTGACAGACGTTTTTCGTTGAGGTTTTTGTTTGTGTATTGTCTTAGCAACGGCGAATAAGTCAAATGTTGACCGGTCGATATCGGCGGGAAGCCGAAATATGTCAATTTCTCAACATTAATGCGAGTGGGAGGGGGTGAATTTGGTCAGTAAAAATATTAATTTGTCTGCCGTCGTTGAGGAGAGAATTCGCCGTGGGACGATAGAGTCCAGGGTCGGACCACTATTATAAAATTTATTTAAAAAAAGTAACGTAGTACAGAAATTTTTGAAAAAGTAAAGTATTAAAAAAGTAAATTAAATTATTCGTTTGTCTATCGTCTATAAAGAAGAAAGGCTCCATAGGGCAAGGTCGTCCGGAGTTAAACTAGGAATATGGATTGTTGTTAAATAAAATATCTGGAACATTACAAATGGCTGATGGCCAGATAAGAACTACCTGGTGATCTATGTATAATGGTTATCACTATTATACTGGCTGGTTTGCCTGATAAAATATCTTGAACGTTGATGAACTGACTTGAGGCAACGAGAGTAATTCTGTAGGCTGGTGTTCGAAAGGAATTAATTTGTGTGTGCTGTAAAAGTGAATTGCAATACAATTGTCTATTTTCATAATTAAATGTTTTCATCAGTTTAAAGTTAGTGGCTTTGAAAATTCAGTGAAAGTTACGTTGAAGATCAATAGAAACCGATATGTAAAAGATCTTAATTTACATTTTCTAAATTCCTTATAAACATTGCGTGACTGTTGTACCGTCAAATATTATTTCATAGTTTTGTATTTCTGGGGAATATTTAAATGTATAACATTTTATGATTTCATGTAAATAATTTGTTTTGTAAAATTTATATTTCATTTTATTTCTATAATTTCCTGAGATAAGAATAAGTGTCTCATTTAAATAAATAGCCGTGGTAACCTAATGTCAATTCATTGTGTAAAATAAATTTTTCTTTTTTAATAAATTCATTAAATATCTATCATATTTAAATTTCAGTTTTATCATTTCAAACCTGTCATTAAATGTTAATGAATGCTATAAAATTTAATAAATTGAAAATTTAATTTATTTGGCTTAAATTTTAAAGTATTCAAAAGTTCATTAATACTTTTAATTGCTCATGAAAGTAAATTATAGTAAATAAAAACTATAAGTAGCATTAAATAAAATATTTTAAAGCTTTCTATTTGAATATTATATATATGCTCAAAAAGTATTCTCAAAAGGCATAGGGTGCACTAATCCTTAATATGCCTTTAGAGAATACTTTTTGAGCATTTGTTGTCCAACCACACTGTAAGATAGATTCCACTAGCTACATTTTCAATACAACGGTCAAATTTTAAATTATTTTCTAGTTCTACACGTAAGAACTTAACATTATTCTCTATTTCTAAATTGGATTCTAAATCTTTTTGTAGGGGTATAGCGAGGGCGGTTCACGAGGTAAAGAATTTGTGCCGTAGCACTACATACGAAAAATTATTTTTTTTTATTCATTAAACGTTTAATTAACGCTTATTAATAATAATTAATGTTTTCATATCAATTGGAAGTAGCGTGTAGGTCGATTTGTTCCATTTGAAGCAGCGCGCGAGTTGCTATGCCCTCTATTAGCGCTTTTACGTACTGCTGAGCCATTTGAGAACGGCCGGTTACACCCATATAGCTTAAGATAATGCCTGCTCCTTATGGCAGGGATGGTGCCAAAAGAGTGCTAGACGACAGTAGTTCGTTCCGTTCAGTTTGTCGTGATGACGTCACATCCAGAAATGCGCCTGTCTCTTCTCATTGCTGGGGAGATGGAAAATAATCCATCACATTATTCTTCGTACAATGAATCTTATTCTTTAAGTATCTCTGTTGTGTTAGACAAAAGATAAAAGTCTAACTCCAACAGACAGGCAATAAAACATTGGTAAATCTGCGCTGGTTATTTATTCCAACATTAATTATAATTATTCCCATACCGAATTTCGACCAAAATACTAGTGAAATTTAATTACTTGCGCTGGCCCTCATAGTCTCTGATATTGTCACGTAGACGCAGGAGGAATTCCTTGAGTTTCACTTAAAGTCAGTTTTATTTTGAGTGTGAGTAGTGCCGGAAATTTTAATATACTGTCTGTAAAATTTGAATTTCCTGGCACCACTTTGCTTCAGCGGCCGTCACTGGACACAATCACTTGTGAGTTGCGTGTTCTCAGGAACATCAGAATAGTTTTATTATCATTCATTTTTACTAAACTATTTGCTTGTAGATTCCCAAAGTTCACCCAACTTTCTTCGTATTTTCTGCTATGCCCCCCGCCCCCTAATTACTAACTGTTGAAGAAACAAAATAATTTATATGCAACATAAAATGTACTGGCCACAATATTGAACCTTGATAAATGTCTTACTTTACTGAGTCATATTTTGATCAAATATTCTGTATATTGTTATCCTACTCGTACTGAGTTTCAGTACATTTCATTCTGTTACTTTGATATTATTTTAGATGTGTGTGTGTGATGTGCCTCGAGCACCGATGTCAACATCAAGTTTATTAATCACATGTTGATGTGCCATATGGGGGTCCGCCGTCTATTCCCACTATAACAAAATCCACACTAAACTAAACATAATTCTCTAATTAATTTCAAATTTCTCTGGTACCTTAGAAATTCAGTTATCCACAAAGACCTTGATATTCCCCTCATTTCTAACATAATTCATAAAGCAACCACCCAAACCCAACCACTGAGGTTATGGTGCGCTTTTAGTATTTAGCTTGTGAATCAAGTATTTTTTTAGGATTTGTCTAAATTTCTGCCTGGAAGCATGGAAACGTGGGTTGCCGGTGCCGAGCAGCCGACAGAAGACTGACGGGGCGGATTAGGAAAATCCGCAGGCCATGGTCAGCCAAGAAAAGGGTAGACGACCGGGAAGGAATGGCCCTAAAATAGAATGAAGTAGGGGTCTCGTGTAGATGAGGACCAATGAGGAGATAGAGATTTTTGGGGACCGAGAAGGACATCTCTCGAGACGGAGATGAGTCGGCGAACACGAGGAGATCGGTCTGGACCATCAGTGAGATCACTCTGGACCATCAGAGAGAGCGGTCTGTGACCATCGAGAAGATCAGGCTGTGACCATCAGCAGAGACAGCCTAGTACCATTAGCGGGGAGAGTCGGTGATGTGCAATTTGGGTGTACACGTAGGGTCCCGGTCGTTGGGCTGCTGCAGCTACATTCGCCAACGAGAGTTGACCCTGTCCGAGTTGCAGATCTGGTAAGCCGCAATCTGTGTTTCCGGGTAGCGCGCCGGTTTGATAAATATAATAACCACGGTTTACCTTGAGAAAGGCGATTTATGCATCCCTGGCTAGGCTAGAAGTCTTTTTGTTGATAATGTGTGGGCAAATATGTAAGTTTTGTTTAAAATATATATTTTTTTTCATTAATTAAATATTTTATTTCATTCCTGCGAGGGAATAATTTCTTGCAGGCGGCGCCAACAAATGTCACAATATTAAAAGTTTACCCTTTAAATATAAAATTTAGAGAAAGCCCACCACAAGATTTTCTAACCGTCCCGTCCTCCACAAAATCGCAGACTCAAACGAAAACTCCTCCACCTAAATCATTCTGGAATCACCTAACTCTAGCCCCACATCTACCGTCTGTCTGACACTATATACTCCTTCAATATCCATATCCTGCTTATTGTACCTCATAAACACCAAGTTTCCCCGATGCGCAGTTTTTCCAAAGCAAAATGCCGCCAAACATTCATTACTACAGTGTAATCAAGTTTTTTTCGTGTCTAACTTGGAATGAACAACTGTGGCTGGTGCATATGGCTCATGTGCTACAGCACATAAATTAATTTAGTAAGAATTATTTTTTTCTTAATTTAAAGAACCTCCATATGAATTTTGTTTTAAAAACTGAGAACTTCTGCCTCCATATTTAAACTTTTAAACATCCAGCCTTGCGTCACACGCGCTACGTCTAAGCAGCCAGCTGACCATACGAGTGCTTATGAGACTAAGACGTGACACCGCATTAACAACAAAGCGTGCGCAGTACACCTTTATAACGCCCCCCTGCGCCACCCGTAAAGCTCAACAAACTACGTCATTCTAGTGCTACAAATCTTAGAGCACAGATCCGTGCCGAGCAATGAAAGAGAGAGACGGCCGCATAAATTTAAACTATTTAGTCATTATATTTTAAAATAGTTCATATTTTAAAAACAAAAGTAATATTCGTACATTTTTGGTAATATAAAAAATCACAGTCAAAATTGATCTTAAGGAGAAAACATTTAAGAGGCATATGTACCAAAATAATTTTGAATAAAAAATGCTAAATTATTTCGCGTTTAAAAATTAGACAAATTGGAAATTATGTAGTCATAATTAGTAATGTAGCACATTCAGTGTGGTCAGAGTATTGGTAACACTGTCACTGATGTAGTTTTATTATTTTACATTGTTATGCTCGTAAAAATGGTTTCTGTAGTTGATGTAGCACATAAATTCAAAAACTCACGAGCCGCTACTGGGAAAGGCAAGGCATCAAGAAGTTTACAAGTTACATATTTGCAAATTGTAAGTACTATAATCAAACTCCGGACTATAAGTTTTCTTTAAATGATAATAAAAAATGGTTAACACTATCAAATGCTTCTGACAAGTCTAATAATAGGTAAGCTATCTTTTTACCTGTATCAAGTATGTACAGAGATGTGTGAATAAAATTTGTAATAAAGTTACTGTACTAAGTTGTTCCTGAATCCATATTTTTGTGTAGAGATAATATCATGCGAATTACTGTGAGTCGTTATTATGTGTACAATGACTGTTTAAAATATTTTACTGAAGGATGTTTTATGTAATATAGATCGATAGTTTATCAAATCTTTTTTGAATCCCTTTTGATTAATGACATTTAATTTGTAAGGCATTCGGAAATGTTCCTGATACAGTGAATTATTAGATATGTTGGTGGGTAAAGAAGAGCGCAACGGCATTGTTTGATTTAAGTTGGAGATAATTCGTCCCATCTAGAAAAATTTTTGTGTTTTAGTCTGCAAATTATATAATTAATTTCATTTATTGTTACATGCTTGAATACCAAGACCACTATGTCAGGTTTTCTTTGTGTTTGTGGAACTTGAGATATTTTTTGGTCTGAAAATTATTTATTGAACACGTAATAAATTGATTGGGGACCTGTTACAACAGTCTCGTACTTGTAGCTCTATTTTTTCAACTGTACTTTTTGTTTTTGATTTCCTTGAATTACTTATTATCCCCCACGCTGTTTTGGAGATGATTCTGGATTATGGAAACATACCCCTTTTTAGATCACTTAGGTCCTGTTCGACTCTGGTTTTACATCTTTTGTACTCAGCAAGGCGATTTTTATCTTTTGTGCTTTTAAACAAGTCAAACCACATTATAAAAGCCGGGTAGGATCCTTAAAGCAGAGCCCGGGGGCACCTTGCCACCTTCCGCATCCCCCTTTCAGTCGGGTCCTAATCTATTAAAGGGGAGTTGTGACATAGTGGTCTAGTAGCCTGTGAGCGGCACTTGGCACAATTGTTTGTTGAGAATAATTTTATCATATCATTTTGAAGGATCTTTCTTGATATGCGGGCTCGTTCGGTTCTCACTCAGCTTTACTGCAATGTGAAAACGGGTAAAATTTGTGATGCAACTACGTCATCAGTTGACGTCACGTTTCTTCCTCTCCCTTCCACCCACACTCATACTCGCTCTCCCGCTCCGCCTCAAAAGACAACAAGGAATTTTGTTTATTTAACTCTCATTTTGGTGTGGTATTTGGCTCTTAATTTATGTAATTATTTTAAGAGTGTTACCATGGATGCATACTTACGACTGAACAACATTTTCCAAGAAGATGTCTGCTAGCGACAAGATCTCCAAATCCAGTAATTTTTCCACTAGTGTGAGTCTCCGTTTTGAACAATAAACCTCATCACCTTCAATTTCGGCCATTTCTGTTAAACTCCGCGCCAAAGCTAATTGTATCCGATCCCGCACTATTCTCCACGGACCGTCCAAAAGCAGTGAGAATACACGAAGAAATAATTTAATTTAAGCATGTATTTTAATTTTGGGCAATTAAATATTTTGCCAAATAACAACACCGGAAAGCCTTTGAACCTTAAAATTTTTTTTATCTTTCAATGTACTGCCTATATAAAGAAAAGTTAATTGATGAGACTGAAATTTAAGTTATGACTTTTTAAATTTAAATTAAGGTAGTAGCCTCAAGATTATTTGCGTCTTCAGACAAAAACGTTCAGCAGGTTTTCCGTAAAGCGAAGCAATTAAATCCCTATTTTGAGACCGTTTCTATTTAGTCTCAAAATGGCTGAAGTCAGTTGTAACTTTCTCTCCAGACCATTAGGCCTATAACGTTGGAAAACTTGTTCGAAATTTAAATTTAAAAATTAAATCGTCTGTGTTAATAGTATATTAATTAGACAAATAAAGAGCCAAATATAAGTGATAAATTAAATACAACGTTTGTTGTTTCCGTCAGGTGATACAAAAAGACGCAAGAAACCGCACAAACCGATGAACTAAAATTTAGCTCTTATTTTGGTCTGTTATTTAGGTATTTGTTTGTCTTATTGAAAGTGTTCCGACCGCTTTCCTGTAAAAAAGCGAACGAAGAAAGCGTGCGGGCAGAAAGGAATTCGGACGACAACGATTTCGGATTCTCCAATGCATGAACGGCATCACTATACAATGTAGGTTAAATTAGATTTTAAGTAGGTAAAATAGCCAAATGACAGACAAAATGAAGTGATGATATTAATACCACACAACGTTTCCGGAAAATTTGGTTATTTAAGTTTATCAACTTTATTGAGAGGTTGTGTCACTCCTGCTTTTGTTTTTTTCAATCACTTGACGAAAGGAACATAGTTTCCAGAAAAGTTGTGTGGTGTTTATATCATGACTTCATTTTGTCTATAATTTCTCTATTTTATCTTTGTATTTTAAAACAGAAGTATTATATTTTCATATCTATCTTAGTTTTTTCCCTTTAAGAATAAGCATTAATAGACGGAAGTCTGATTCCTGTAGACAGGAACGTCACGTTTATGTCTGGCGCCGTTGTTATTCAAGGACTAATGTCGCTGTTGCTCAATATCCGCTGCTATTGCTCCAGACCAAAATTTATGGGACTTTAATGAGTCTGTTTCGTCCAGCTATGTTAGCGTTGCATTGTGAGAATGATATTAACAAAAACAACGAGGGAAAACATATTTTCGTATAATGCAAATACTAAGCGTAATTTCGCCATTGTCTCACATCACTGGGGTCCCGGGTTCGATACCCGACGAGGGCACGAATGTTTGTGTGTGTCTCTATCCCATTTCAGCATAATAACAAAACCTATTGCGGAATTTCCCTCTGTCATGTTCGCACAGTAAGGAAAGGAATGGGGATAATCACTCCCACCATCATACCGGCCGAAGGTAACCGGAAACCACCACTTACAATAAATTCCATAGTATAGAAAAATTGTTCACCATGCCGAACTTTCCTCAAACCAGTTTCAGGACTGATAACTAACATTATTATAATTAATTTATTAATACCTACACATAATTTGGTTTTAAAGGATAAGTAAGGTGAAATTGTCATTTAAAACTCCCGAGTATTAGGAAGGCAGGTAATTTTTTTTTCCTAGGTTGATAGGACTATCTATAATATTTTCCAAGCGTCTGTTTGTTAAAAGGTTTAATTATCTCCGGGTTACACTTGTTTTTGTAAACAACCAAAAGTGAATTTTTCGATTTTTGCAGTGGGTGATTTTGTTGAGCAAAGAACTTGCATCAAATTTTGTTTGCGGAACGAATATTCTTGTGCGGACACGTTGAAGGCCTTTGGTGATCAAACTATGGCACAAAAAAACGTTTATAAGTGGTACAACGAGTTCAAAGACGAACCGCGCTCTGGACGACCATCAACGTCTACCGACGAGATTTGGTGCTTGAAAATCGTCTATGGACAATTACAGATCCCCGCTGATAGTGTTGGAATATCATTTGGCCCAGCCCAAACCATTTTGAAGAATGTTTTGTGTCTCCAACGCGTCAAGTCTCGATTAGTGGAAAAAAAGCGTCGCGTTGATGTGTGTGAAACTTTGCTGTCTGACTGTCAGGACCACTTCAAAGGCATCATTACTGGAGACGAGACCCTGAAACCACCGACCAATCCAGAGAATATCAAGGTCATGTTGACAGTTTTCTTTGATTATCGTGGTGTGGTGCACTATGAATTCCTTCCGCCGGACCAAACTGTCTACAAAGAATATTATTTGAGCGTTATGCGTCGTTCGTCTGAAACGGCCGGAATCTTGGATCCTTCATCACGATAATGCACCATGTCATACTGCATTGGTTCTTCGCGACTTTTTTGCCGTCGATCCGCAACCACCGACTTCTAGCTATTCAGCAAACTCAAAAGGCCAATGCGGGGACGCCGTTTTGACACGATTGAGGAGATAAAAACCGAATCGAAGAAGGTCTTGAAGGCTATACCAGAAAAAGACTATTCCGACTGTTTCGAGGACTGAAAAAAGCGTTGGAAAAAGTTAGTTTTATCGGACGGGGATTACTTTGAAGGGGTGAAATTGATTTGGAAGAATAAATAAATAATTTATATTTTATAAATAAATTCACCTTACTTTTTGTTCACAGTGGTATTATGCGTGTCTGGCTAGGCTAATCTTTGGTCTCAACATTTTAGCACGTTCACACAATATGCTCGACCAGATTGGTGTCATCGGGACCGTGTCTTCACACGCCCTGATTTTAACTATGTGAGCCCCGTAGGGAGTGGGTCTAATTAAGAAATTGAGATTTGTGGTGGCACAAATCGAATTACTTTTGCGTCAACACGGTAGAATCCAAGACCTGTGGGAGAGAATTTAGAGGTGTAAAGGGAGTTGGCAGAGCAAGCAAGAGTTAATTAGATTTAAGTTTTGGAGAATTTTTTTTATGTGCTGAGAAGTTAGATTTTAGAGAAGCTGTTTTTTTGTTTATGTGGCTTTAGATTTGAGTTTTGGAGCGGAAGTCTGTTCGGAGAGGTTATAAGTTAATCTGGTTGTGAGAGGAATCTTTCTGAGAGTGAGTGTGGTTTGGAGAGGGACTTTTATTGACCTTGTGAGACTCGTTCATATCCAGCTATGTCGCCATGTGATGAATCTCACGCTTCTGTTCATTAATCCTCCTAGTTGTATACTCGGCGTTGTCCGGGTATTTATTTATACAAGCCCGAAAAATTATTTAATTCTACATCTCTTGGTTAACACGTGATTTAACCTATATGGAAAGCGTCACATTTTGAACATTTACATTTCACGACCGCTACCTACTTATACCGGCGAAATGTCAATTTTCATCATAAGCTGTATGAATACTCATTCAATCATAATCGAGTCATGAAATCTAGCGGCAATGAATATTACGCCTATAAGTCAATATACTGTCGGTACCCCGAACCTAAAAAGGTTAAAATATATTTTCACAACTTACGAGAGTAAGACGTACTGCCGGCACCTTAAAAAACAAACAAAAGTGATTGCGGTACCCTACGACAGTATCGGTATCCAAGAAAGGCTAAATAAGTTAAGAGATATAGAAATATCTTGGTAACTTAGGAGAAACATAAATATTATTATGAGGTAAAAAAATACTCTCGGTACCCGAAAAGAGTTAAAAACATTCCCGGTACCTGCAAAAGTAAAAGAGTTAAAAATGTTCCGTAGCCACGCCTTTCCTCCATCACCCATAGAGGTGATAGAGTTATCTTAAAACCACGGGGTTTGTTCCTGGATCTTAAGTGATACGTGTACTAAGTTTGTTCCACTTACAAATGAGTAAGTTATTTCACATTAGTAATCGTGTATATAAGGCAACTACAATATTAATATTATTCTTTATTTCGTAAAAACTCACCTTTCGGGAAAATGACCGCTCGATCAATCGTCAATCGCGATAATTCATGTCGGGCAAATGTCAAACGGGATATTATTGTCGGGAAAACGTGCTTCGGGCAAGTGTGTGTCGGGACCTCCGGTACCTCCAGAGTGTAAAAATAGTCGAGGTACCTTAGAGATAAAAATGCTCTCCAACTTAAAAGAGAAAAATGCATTATAACTGATATAAGTATTTTAGCCATCAAGCATTCTTTCATCGATCACACGTTTCATGTGTACAAAGTTTTGAGAAATTGATTCATGCTTTTAAATTTATATGCGGATAATACGTATAAACATATGTGCTAACACGAATCAAAGTTTATTTATTAGACTAGCTGGGCTCCTTGCATTGGGCGGGTATTTATTTATATAAGCCCCAAAAAATAATTTAATTCTACATTAATCTATTAGTCAAGAAGTTATTTGACCTAAGGGAATGATAGTTTCATCAGAGACCTCCCCCCCCCCACTTCCCACCACGTGCCTTTAGAGAATAAATACTCCGGATAGCATATAAAAAATTCTCATACCTTAAGAGCGTCTAAAATACTCTCTGTGCGTTGAGATTCAAATATATTCTTGGTACCCTAAGAGACTTAAAACTATACTAGGTACACAAATACAGTCATAATACACACACTACCTTAAGAGAGTAAATTATATTCACAGTGCCCTAAGCAAGTCAAAATTTCTTCAAATACATTATGAGAGTCATAAATGCTCCCGGTACCATTGAGAGTAAAAAATTCTCTCGGTACTTTAAAAGAATAAAAATTATTTGCTCTACCTCAAGAGCGTAAAAAATGAGTGTGAAAATTACTTTGGTTCGTCAAGACTTTACTCCCGGTGTAATCAGAGAATTAAAAATACTCTCGTAAGAAAGACAAAAATATTTTAATTACGTTTAGAGAGTAAAAAGAGTCTCCATACCCTAATAGAGTAAAAAATACTCCCGATACCGTAAGAGAGTCAGAGATAAAACTGAGACCTTAAGAGAGTGATACATAATCGCGGTATCTTGAGATACTACAAAATACTCTCGCTACTCTAAAAGTGTCAAAAAATGCTCCCGGTATCATGAAACGGTAAAAGAGTCAAAAATCCCTTCTATAAAGGTGATAGGGGTGATCTAGTGTTTGTTTCAAATAGTATTATCTGTAAAAAAAAATTGATAGAATACGTTGCACGTCTTTAATATTGTACGTGGAATATTGTTTTACCCATCCACCCTCACTCCCACAATTTATACGGCATGTAAAATGTCATAAATAAACACAGCGACTCTGATAACTCCGGATTTTACAGCAATCTCGTTTTTTTCAGATTTATTTTACTGTACGCCCTTTCTGTGATGGTATCCTCCAATGGCGAAAAAGGTTAAAATTTTACACACATAAAACACTATCAATCTCATTTACGCGGAAAATACTTAATCATCACAAATATCCAACCCCGTTCACTAACACCACCAGTTGTGTTAGGCATGTCTTATCCCTACAGTATATGCTATCTGTTTGAAAGGAACATGTGTGCATAATTTGGTCAATATTTCTCCACGTATTTAAGACTGTAAGCGGAACTTAGTTTTCACCTTCGACTCTCCTATGGGGTTAAAGTACAACTTAAACGGCAAGTTGAATATTAATATTAATCTCAGCGACTTTCAAAACCCTGGATTTTTAACGCCACTCTACCCCCATCCCTAAGGGTGCTCCTCTCCCATTCCGAAAGGGGATAAAAACATCGAGTCAGATTGGCCAGATATAATTTATTAACATAAATTAACGCGTTTCGTACTCAGTCTAGGACTTCATAAGGTGTATAATAAAATAATATCCATACTTTGCCAATTTCTTCTATTAATATTAGCCAAATATTAGTATAATTAATTTTCTGTAGAATTTCATAAGTTGAAAACGAAACGTTGTATTAAATTTTATGCTTTTTGATAATAAATTATTTCTGACTGATTTGACTGGTTTTCATGCATTTATAAGGGTTCGTTTATTAATTCAATGATTAAAATAGAATTGGACGAAGAATCCCTAATGTTCGTCTGCTCCTTTAGTACTTTGATTACTTATAACATTTACCAACTTAAAATAATGGCGCGGAACGTGTCTGTTTACTTTGTGAGCAGTCTGACAATGATAATATGTAAAGATTACAATTTTAAGTTAGTACACTCCGAGAAAAGGCGCGGGATAATATTCAAGTTTCTGTAGCTGTTGCTAATACTGTTATTTGTTTTGTTTTCAATTTAAATTCTTTTTCTTTGCTGTTCAATAGTTATCAGTCACGAGTAAGCCATAAATATAGAATTAAGTGGAGGTCACCGCGAAACTTCTGAAGGAAACAGGAGGAAAAAATTTGGCGCAATTGGTTTCACCTGAATGTCGACACAGAACTGACAGCGCCAGGGCAAACTGTGTGGAACTCAAGCGGATACAAGGTCGGAAAACAAACATTACACTTAGCGTTTCAAGCTTTAGCTTGTTCATACAAAACTACATACACCAAAAAAAAGACTTGGGTTACTTGCGTCCAGCCGAGAATGTGGATTGGAAGCTGCGACATGGCCGCATTCACATTATCGAAAATCAAATGCCCTGGTAACCCATTCTCATTATTTATTCATGACTATGCAGTAAAATTTTCAGTAGCATTTTCATCGGTCTAGTTTTGCCTCCATGGTTTATCGTAGATTAGGATCTCATGCCTGATTAGCCACCAGAATAAACAGAAATTTATTTTTTATTTGAACAGCGAGTTCCGGATCGGGTCTCATTACAAGTCATAAATAAAGTAAATTTCAAACTCTTGTGTATGGTCATTAGGGCTATAGTCCTTAGGTTTAGAGTTTCCTCCTTCCAGCGGGAAAAGACTGATCCGACAACACGTAAGCAGTTACAGCACCCATTCCCAAAGTGGCCTATACTGAACCCAAGGGGTCCATGTGAACGAAAAAAAAAATTGGGGGTTCACGAGAATGAATCCAAGCTAAGCTTCTTTGACTTTCCTTAAATGGAATAATTCACAGAACAGATACAGTACCTATGTACTGTTTTTTATATTACTTCAATGAATCTTGTTATTATTCGTGTATACACGTTTTTTAAAACAGATTCTTTATCCAAAGTTTTTTTTAAAAATTCCAAAATTATTACTTCAACAGAATTTTTGTCAGGAAAATGATATACAACTGTGTCATGCATCGACAACATTTAGTTGCTTAAATATGAGTTGTAGATTGCATCAATCTCTTCAATTTGTCATTAACGCAGTAAATAAACATTCAAATAAAACGCGTTGAATACCAGGTTCCTTGCACAGCTTTGTGGAAAATGTTATGAGAACTTTCATCAGTTACTCATTCACATTGAAGTAAACTCACCGTCAAAAGGCTTATGTTTGACAAGATTTTTTCACTTTTAAACTCAATTTAACTGTTTTTGAATTATTAAGACCAAATTTAAGAAAAAAATTTACTTCACTGGAAACCAGACTTTGCTTATTTAACAGATTTGTTAACTAAATTTAATGAGGTTAACTTGCAGTTACAGGGTGACAGTTTCAATTTGATAAAAGCAAAGTCCATCATTTCAGCTTTTCTTGTCAGAATTAAGCTAATGAAGCAAAATATTTGAGTGCCAGGATGGTGAAGTTTCAACATTACATGCTTCACGCATACTTTGATATTCTGTTTGAGGATATTTTGTTTATGGAAATACCACAGTGGATTACCGATCCATACGGTGACATTAAAGAAACGGATGTCATTTTATAAGAAGACCTGATCGGAATAAGCACCAACGAAGAACTTGAGGCACAGTTCAGAAAGAGATATCAGCAATTTTGGTTTGAGAGAGACATTCCTACTACTTATCCAGCATTACGGACTATCCATCTTCATGGAAAGGGGGTACAACACGGTTGCCAAACTTATTACAAAAGAAAGAAACATTAGAAATCTCCGATTGAGGAATTATAAAGTTAAACCTAACTAGATTGAAGCGAAATATAGAAAATTTGCTATTAAAACACCAGGCTTAGTCCTCCAATTAAAAAAGCTTACTTACTTTTTCTGTAGTTATTTTTATTTTATAATTTTACTAGATTTACATTGTATCTTTTTTGAATTAATAAATTAATGTGTACAACATTACGTTTTTTTTTAACTTTTTCACTCTAAATTCAATCCTATGAAAGTGAGTAGCACTGGGTAAGCTGTCAAAAACACAATTGAAGTTTATGATTATGTGACTATTCATAATTAGAATGGTGGTGGTCTACCAATACAGAAAAAAATTGATATGTGGTCTACGATACATAAAAGATTCGGAACCACTGATTTACAGGTACACAGACCAAAACGGACTACGGAATGAATAAACTTTTCTCTATTAAAAAAAATCCTCACAAATATTAGGTTACTTAATTTAATGTTTACAAATTATTACGCCTGTACAAAGTTTATGCGGCTTACGTTTTAGTCTGTGTACCCGTGTGTAAGATATTTTTCAAGTTCCACGCGAATGGATTTATGGCAATACGTCGACGTCATGGTAGACATAATATAGTTATGGATCGAGATTTTCATCAGCTTTGTAGTTAGGGGTGTAGTTTGGATCATAATGCGCTCGATCATATTGTCTCAAAAATGTTTATAGATTTAAGTCAAATACGATTTTTTTTATAATACGTCAGGTCCACACCCTAGAAATGTTATCTTTATCTCGCGCTGATAAACACGAATATTTCAAAGCACAATCGTTTTAAATAATCTCTGATCAAGTTGGAGATTTACGGAAACGTACTCGAGTTAATGGAAGTGGCTAACCTGTCAACGTACATTTACTATTAGGAAATTTGCTGTGTTTATATATACGCCACATTTTTCTTCATTCCTCTACTTTCCTTAATTTAGTACCTGTCGACTTCTCCCTCAAATACGTATAGTCTCGTGGTTTTACGTTAAGAACTATTTTGTTCATTTACATATAACCAGACAACTGAACAGAAAATTCGTGGATCGATTTTTCTAAAGAAGAGGAAACGTTGGACGAATTCTCTGTTCAGTTGTCATCTTGTAGCCAATTATATGCAAATAATTCTTGTTACAGACGTTAACTAATATTATGTCTTAGTTCATGTTTTTTTTTTCAAATTTCGCCTTAGACTTCTTCTACATGGATCGTTCCGCATTTCTTTGGGTTTCTGAGCAACCGAGGGATTGATTTGCTAAACATCTGAGCGAATATACTGTATTTACTTGTAATGTCATATTTCATGTGAATGTAATAGAATTTTCACCAAAAAGGTTCCATTTATGGTTTATTTCAAACTGATCTTTGGTTTTATAGGTCCTGTAATGTCCATCTACTTTTTATAATTAATAATTTCTAATTTCATCACATCGATTTTCTATGAGTTAATCTTACGTACGTTATTAAATTTCAATATTAATTTTCTGACTTGTTGGTAACTTCAAATAATAGTTAAATGCCGGAAAATTACAGTTCAGATCTTCTTCATCTAAGGTTCCGAAACAATGTGAGCGTTGTAGCAAACAAGTCAAACTTTTTCAAATAAAGTACCTTTTGAGAAATGAAGTGCCGATTTTGTTTGCGTAAGTCTTGTATGTAACCATTTATTAATAACATTTATGTAACACATATTTATAATAATATAATATTGTACTCTAGCTAGAAATCCCCTGATGTTCAATTCCTGACAGGGGTGTCACCTTCAATCCCCCAATCTGGGCGCTAAAAATAAGGATGGACCTAGGAACGTTGCTGTCACTTCATATCAAAAGGAATTTGACAAACTCTTTTTGCTACATTTGCGGAATTTTATCTTACCAACAAACTACACATTTAATAGTATAATTTTATGAAAATCGTAAAATTACATATTCTTAATTACCGCAATATATATATATTGCGGTAATTAAGAATATGTATATATATATATTGTAATGCTTACTTGGTCTTTATGACAATATATATATAAAATTAAACTTTAATACAAGAAAAATACACACAACAAAAAAATACAAAATTACATTTAAAAAACGTTGTTGGGCGCCAGCAGATATATTGGTCTGCAAAAATTAACATAAGCTCCGGCTTGAATAAAAAAGTTCTCCTTCTCACCAGGGTATTGTGGGGGGTACGGTAGTTATTCAAAGACAGAGTCTAATTCCGCACTGTGTAGTGGAGTCTACTTTTTGATGCACTTTACATAAATTGTGATGATTACTGTACTTGGTCTCGTCGCATCTTCTTCGGCCTCCTCAACTTTTGTTCTTCCACTCGCCCGCTCTGCCTGCGTCTGTCCGCGTCTGCTCGTCTGCCTGCGTCTCTCCCAGCGTCTGCTCGTCCCTCTGCGTCTCTCCCAGCGTCTGCTCGTCTCTCTGCGTCTCATTTCTGCCACCCGGGTTCGGAGTATTTATCATACTCCGCCCCCTCAAACGATACAACCAAAAAAAAAGGGACCTGTGCAAGTGATTTCTCTTGACCGCTCGGGACAGCGCTCGTGCACGCCTAATTTATTCCTCCTCAGAGGCCCGCGGCCACTTAAGGTTGCTATTCACTACAATATATATATATATATATATATATATATATATATATATATATATATTGCGGTAATTAAGAATATGTAATTTTACGATTTTCATTATAGGCGGCGTAATTATGAGGATTGACTACAAGAATATGGAACCTATAATGCTTGCTTGCTAGAGTTGCATTGTTGCCTCAGGCATCACTGAGACGTACAGAACTTGAGAATTCAGAGTTGCTTGAACCAGGAAGGCGAAACGTGTGTTTTATGGAGTCCCTGATTCAAAGTTCCTGGTACAATATTTGAGCAAGTGTGATTAGGCAGTAGAGACATATTATATTAAAGTCCCGGGTTTTGGAATTACGAGTCGACAGTCTGAAGTATTTCGTCTATTGCCACATTCATGCAATTATCAAAGTTTTAAAAAAACAACGTTATCAACAGTTAAGAGCAGGAAGTGGTTTGTGTTTGAAAACTACAACATCCATTAAAATCAGTGAAATATGGCCTTTATGTGATGTGTTTAACAAAAATCGAGTGAGATCGAGCCCACACGCACAGTAAAGTAAAGTAAACTAAAATGAAATTTTATAAATTGTAAACCTAATATGTAAATATAATTATCTTCAGATTTCGTATTTCAATAATTATTTAAGTAACGAATTTTGCATTGTAAGTTTTTAATTGTCATTTTGTAACAATCTTTATTGGAGGCCAGATAGACGGCCCTGAAATTAAGCCGAGGCACATTACCAACTTGTAAAATTTGAATTGCGGAAAGAATTTGGTTTTATTAAATTAATTTTGTGTTATATTCTGAATTCTTGTTTTCATTTAAAAACCTATCATTTTAACTTTTAATTTGTTTATAACGTAAATATTATCTTCACTTTAAAATCTAATTAAATTAATTTAATAAAATAAATGTGATTATTACATTTTGTTCTCCAACGTGGGGCAAAACATTTAAAAATTAATCATTTATTTGTATTTATTACATATTGTGCTCCAACGTGAGGTTTATTTTAATTTGAAATCAACTATTTATTTGTATATATATATATATATATATATATATATATATATATATATATATTGTAATAACCAGTAAAGAAGGACATGTTTTCTGTTCATATTTTCATCAGAGTTGTTTACGAACTCAGACTGGAGATCCTTGAGTGGCGCGTACATATACAAGATAATGATAAAATTACGGATAAGTGGACTTTTAGAGAAGGGAAGGACAGATAATTAGAGCAATTTTGCGGCTCTTAGGGCTAAATTGTGTGACCGACGGAACCCTGAAAGCATCATAACAGATGGACGAGGCAATTATACTAAAAAGGAGATGCTTATTGTAATTGATGAAGTGGCTCTCGGAGCGTGAGAAAGCTAACAGATGGTGTTTGTTTTGGCGAACATGTAATTTCAAAACAACTATGAAAACAAGGGAATATCCGGGAGCCGCGATATAAATAAGAGGGCAGTTGGACAGTGGGGAGTTTTCATTATTATTTTCGGTTGGAGAGGAGACGGGCGTGAGTAGGAGAGAACGATGGTGTAGGTCCGCAGAGACGGACGTAGGGCCAAGGTAAAGTGGCCGAAACAATGTTATTTATAGTGAGACTCATTATCATTTCGTGTTGGAGAGGAGACGGCCGTGTCAGCTGGGAGAGATCGCTGGTGCAGGTCCGCAGGGCGGACGCAGGGCCGAGAGTAATCAGCTGTACATCAGTCGTCAACAGTTGGGAGCTTCATCGTGGAGGTTTATCTGCCAGCAGAGGTGTTTGAATTCGTCGAGAGGATAACGTCGTCAAGAGGAGGTGACTGTGAAAGCATAGTGTGAGTGCAGACTGGGGACTGTTAAGTCGGCATAAAGTGAGTGTGTGGACCCAAGAGCGTGTAAGTTTATTTTTCTGAATTTATGATTGTAAATTGCTAATAAAGGGTAAAAGGTGTCAGATTTCGTTAATTTCGCTAATTTCGTTACTTTCGTTTCATTCGTTTCAATCAATTAAATCATTTCAATCATTTAGTTTTTCATTTATTGTAACTGTATTTGTTTAATTGTAACATTTTGTTTCTTTTCCTTATCAACCCAGTAAAGACCTATTCTTTGAATTATTCTACTGAAAAAATAAATTATAAGTGTTTTGTAAATTTTTAACTTCAATTCCCTATTTAACATCTTGGATTTCATTAATTTTCCATACATGTAGTAAGTTCTATTACCATTGAAGATACGTTGTTTTATTTCACTTCTCACATTATTTTCACTGTTAAGTTTTGAGCCTAAATATGTGAAATCCTGTACTCGTTCAAAGGTATAATCATTTAATTTAATATTATTTGTACTAGGTTCTTTCTTTGTAACCATCATACATTTAGTTTTCTAAATAAAATGATTTGATTTTTATAAAAAAATATGTACCTTTATTTAAAATATATATTCTTTTTTTTTAAGGGTAACAGGCTACATGAGGGTAATCCACATGGTGGCAACTCCCCTTTAATAGCATACGAAGGGATCTGAAAGGGAGGATGCGGAAGGGTAGAGGAAGGTAGCCAAGGGTGAACTAGGGGCCCCGGGGTATGGTTTAGGGATCCTACCCGGCAATTCGCCTAAAAGTGATGCAGGGAAAACCTGCATCACGTAGGTCGGGCATTTGGTACTTTTCCCACGCCCTTCCGATGGCGGGAGAGTGATTAGCTGTGGGGTCTCAGCTTTCCCCTCTCCGTGCCTTGAACGGTTTAGGAGGCAGCTGGCCGACTATTCCAATAGGAATAGAGGACAACTCTTACCGTATGCCCAAGGTCTGCGACCCCGGAACATACACCTCTCAAAACAGGCCGAGGTGCCTCGGCATGTGGAAACCTTAGTTCAAAAAACCAGAGAGTTGTGAAAGCATACGCAAAGGTAGCCTCCGCCAGAGCTCTCAAAATATATATTGTTAAGGGGCGGCAATTTGTCTTTTTGTCCGGGGAAACGTAACCGCTAGAGCGGATCCCTACGAAAGCGCTTTTATATCACCAATGCAATATTTATATCATATAAACATAAAATCAAATTATAACCTTACCTGATTATATTGCACAGTATTTACACTATCACTGTAAATCTAATAAACATAAAGAAGGAGATTATATTGAATAATGTAGAAATATTCTTCTAGAACAAAACTTTATATGGCAAAAGAATTCGAAGAAAGGAGGATACACCTAATTATGTCATTCCAATAATATGCAGAAGCTGTATGGACGCCAATCCATATTTAGAAGGAACTGCTAGATTTTCCAGAATGTGCAATTGGAGAATTTACTTGTAGAGGCAGATCATAACGGGAAACAGGAGTCGGCTCATTTCCCAAAAACTTTTGCAAATAACTTATCCAAATTGCAATATTAACTTGGTAAAATGGTTGTAGAAAAATATTTATATTATTTTTCATAATAAATTACGTAATAATTATTCCATATTACGTTTCTTAATATTTGTGTCTGTTACTTACTCAAGTTATTAATGAGAAAAGAATCGGATGAAATTCGGAGAGCCGAAGAGTCGTTTACAAGAAGCAAAACTCATGCAACTGAAGTTCCTACTCCAAGTCCTTGAGATTGAAATAATTTGGACATCATCAACTAAGTGCGAAAATACTTAAAGAACTGCTAAAGGATGGTGATATTAAGTTTTTATCTCACTTCTTAGCCTTGCCACAGTTAATCCTACAACGTACATCATTTGGGTTACTACCAAACGTTATCCACGATACTTCGTATTTATACCGAAATAACACTCAGGAAGAATAATAATAATGCGATAACGGATTATGATAGACTAAATCCGGAAGCTATTATTGAAAGAATTTATTATTTTCTTGCATCAAATAAATAATTGTATCTGTGATCTACTTACACTTGGTACACATTGTACATTGAAATAATAAAATTAGGCCACGAAGAATGTGGTTCAACAAAAAATATTGTAGGTGAATCTATATTTGGGTCACATAACTGAAGGATCGCAGCTGAGCGACAGTCGACAAGGATAGCTTATTGGAAAGAACACTACGAACCAAGTAGAGGTCCTGTGTTCGATTCCAGGTTAAGTTGAGGTTTTTATATCCTAATCCGTTACTTAACATTCATAGCCCTTAGACCTGTGCTTCATTGAAAGCATTATTCTTTTCTTGAATAATAATACATATTTGTAAAATTAGAGCAAAATTATCACAATAGAAACTACTTATAATATTTTAAAGATTAAATTATATACTGAAAATTTCTTAAGAGAGGAAAGAAATTCCTCTAAGGTACCAGCGATTTTGCTTCCGTTCCTTTTCATTTACAATATTAGTGATTTCAATAGATGTACACATAAAATATTGTCTTCATCGTCACAATCGCAAGTAGAGTCTTTTAAACTTTGTCCGCAGAAAATTTTATGGTCTAGAAAAAAATATTCAAAATAAAGCTATTTCCAACGCACAGAAGACGAAATTAATTTCTTCCATTGCACGAGTTTTTAGAAATTATGTTATTTCAAAGGCGACTTCTCATTCCTACAGATTTTTTTCAGATGTTATCATACTACACATTCACTGAATCTCTAGAACTTCATTTCATATAAAGTGCATTTTACTTTTAGTTCCTACCAGAATCTAAAAGTTTTCTAAGTGGATCATTAAATTAATATAGGTTTTGAGTAAAGTTGGCTCGAACTACTTATTTACAGATATGCTAAAATTTTCTCTTATCAAAAAAATTAAATTGAACGATATCTAGAAGAAGCCGAATCGACGAGGACTTGCTAAAAGGGACGGCCGTGAGTTACGGTGACTTTGACCTCGCAAAGAAAATAGGTGACGTCAAGCCAAAACGAGATGAGTCATAGATGTTGCGAAATCAGATATTAGCAGTCGCGGTGCAATGAAGAATGGTACACAAACCAATACTTATTACAATTATAGCTAAGGGATGTACAGTAGAAACGTTTTATCAATGTTTCCAGGCGAAGTGACGAAGCACTGAAACTGAGGAACAACGAACGTAAACTCTACTCGTGTATTGTAGCTACGGCTGATAATTATTAAAATATGGCTTGTTTACAATTTGGCTTCATACTGCTCAGATCAGATAATCTAAACGTGTGCAATAGGAATTGAATTATTTTTAACAATTGCAGATTGTGACAAATATCATGTCTATATCATTTCTCGAATACTTTATCTTTTAAATATTGTAGTAACAGCGATTAGAACATCGGGCTCACGTTCTTCTGAAATGATCAGCCTCTTACAACAGCCTGTTTGAATAATTTAGCCATGAAATAATTTGAAAGACGGTAACGTGTATTCGTAAATCTGTCAGCTAAACCAGTAGGTGCGATACAGTCTACTTCTACGCTAACTCAAATGTTTATGGAACTAATAAAAACCGCGTCAAGAAACCAAGTTTGTTAAACAGTTTGGTTAAATATGATACTTGAATACCGAAACATATTGTTTTCCGTAGCAGTCTTCTATTACGTTGCCCTTTTCCCAATTTCTCAAACGTCAACTTGATCGATTCCTTTTAATTTTCCCCGGGGAACACGCTACAATTATTTCCAAGTTAACATTAACAAATAAAAAAAAATTATAGTTCTAATAAAGATTGTTGAAAACTTAAGCCTTCTCAGATAATCCTTTCGCTAAGGTTTCAGATATTTAACTCATTTCACATTTGAATTTATAATAAAAATATTGGTGAAAACCAAGTATTACCTCGTATCTACAGATTAACATTTTAATTACGCCTCATCTTCAGTCAATTAAAGAGTTTGTAAACAATATTTCTAGAAAACTAGTTGATACTTTCCGGAAATATAAAGATTTTCGGTTAGTATATTGCTCCGGATCAGCCATAACGTTAATTTCCTTTACCGAGCTATTTCTAAACCCGTCGTTTCCTGAACCATCTTTTGATGAACACACGATATCGTAATAACATAAAAAAATTGCAATTATTATTTATTATCCTTAAATATTAACACTGGTATAAAGAAATTTATTTCTATGTTGTCTGGAGTTAGTTTTATTTAAATGATGTCGAGGAAAATTAGCTGCCTTTTGGATGTTTTGCATGTGATGTAGGATGAACGTAGCGAGAACCTTTTATTCATGTCGTGTGTAATTCAGCATAAGATCTTCAGTTGTATCTTATGAACGTTTAATGTGTTCCTGACCAAAGATAATAACTGAAACGATTAAAAATATAGAATTCTACATTTATAAAACAAATTATAAAAACTTTAATCCTATTCCCTTTACACATAATTGTAATATATTTGTTTATTATATATTAAACGTACTTTTTAATTTTTTTAAGAACTTCGAGAGCTTGGTCACAGAATCCAAAAATGGAATGTTTTATTTTAATTTTAATGTTGTTACAGTTCGATCAACCTATATGTGACGCAGACCTATAGGAAGTTTTAAATTAAAAAATCAATATTTCTAGTATGCAACTAGTCAGTTGTTTTTTAAAAATATATTTTATTTATAAAAATTTCCATCGCTCAATTTTAAATGTATACACAACCCTGTACACCAGATGGAAGTCGGAAATGTCTAGTCATTTAATTAATAATTAAATAATTTTATTGTCTGTTTAAAATATTTGGCCTATTTTATTTATTCATTTGTTTCGACGGACAGAAAATATGGATTTACTAAATTAGTTGGTAAAAAATTTTGTTGAAGTATTTGAATCTTAATTCTTAGAATGGTTATTGGATTTGCGAAGGTTCGGATGAAGAAATAGAAGACCAGGATTCTATTGCTAAACGAACTTATGCGATGTAGAGAAAAATTTGAAGTCACATACAATTCAAATAAGATATGGCAGAAAATGTCCAGTTTCAGTTGTGTACCCAGTTATTCTCGTTAAAGGATAAAATGGAAGCGTAGAAAATCCCACAATTGTGAATTATTAAATTTCAGTGTGTAAGAGGACAGAAAACTTCAGAATATCTTCACACACACACACACACACACACACACACACACACACACACACACACACACACACACACACACACACACACACACATATATATATATATATATATATATATATATATATATATATATATATGCACAATTTGATGGTTACAGCAACAATGCGGCTCTTCAGTAATCACTTTTACTAAACTAGGTGAGTAAAATTATCGACCTACTCTAACACCGCAAAATAAATTGATAATCTGAATATTTCCAATCATAGGGTTCTAATATATAATGTCATTTCTGTGGTGGAGAAGCGTAAGATTCTGTCAAAATTACCTAAAAATAATTATCGTACAGAGGAATCGATAGTCAATATACGATTATTTACTCAACTGTAATTAATAATACGTTTATTAATGGGTTTTAAATTTTAGGATATATTGATGATAATGTATTAAGGAAAAGTACACTATTCTTGTCTAATAAATAATACGTAATTTTCACACGGTACTCAGAAATTCATAGGTAATTCAAATGAATACGAAGCTAAACCATATTTTTACTTAGCCACTCCTACTACATTTTATTAAATAATTCATGGAAATGAAAGAAAATCTATGTCATATTTGATTTGCAATTGAAATGATTTTCTGTAGACATTTTTGTTTCCTGCAGTGTACGAAATTCAACGAAAACGTGTTTTGTCCGATCAGGATGTGATCACAGTTAATAAGGTCCATACAAGTATGATGATAGATTCAGCGGTCGAAATGTTGAAAAATTTAATTTTATTGTCATAATTAATTACTGATGTTTGTGTGTAGTGTGACTTACCAGGCCCAGCAGCGCCGCCACGACGCCGGTGCTCCTTGGCGACGGACGCATGCCGACTGCGTATCTGCCGCTATCTCCAACGCACTGCAGCGCCGCGCCGTCCGATTAGATAGCGCTCTCGTCGAAACGCCCTTGAATCACTGTTCCTTGAACGAACGTTTGTCCTAAACAAAACAGTCGTCAGTTTTATAGTTTGAGAAAGGGAAAGTGGACATGGCTTCAGGCGAGCAGGAGATAGACAAAACGGCATTGATATCTATTCAAATTCTACTAGAGATAGTCCCTACAAGTGGACAGTGACGTACAGTATAAACAAAAATACCGACCTGTATTGGGAGAAGTTTTCATAAATAAAAAAGTTAGCCCAATACAGACAAAAGAAATGATAATAAATACAACACAAACATATCTAAAACTTGTTCCTTTCTACGGTTGCAGGTTTTCATAAATAATAAGAAAGATAGCCAAATACTGACAAAAGAAGTGATAATAAATACCACACAACGTTTTTGGAACCATTTTTACTTTCTACAAGTGAAGAAAAAAAGTAAAAGCCTTTTCATAAAATCTAAATCACATATATCATCCCCAAACGTAACAAAAACCAATCCCTCCCAATTAGCCTCCAAACTTTTCGAAAAATTACTTCTACCAGTCCTCACCTCGCCTCTTATTCCCATCTCTCAATACAGATTCAGCCTAAAGCACTCATGCACACAATAACTATACTACCTCAACAATTTCTTTAAGAACTCAATCGAAGAAAAAAAACTATCCTTTATAGCC
Organism: Zhengitettix transpicula; assembly: GCA_037074705.1. Taxonomy (NCBI): domain Eukaryota; kingdom Metazoa; phylum Arthropoda; class Insecta; order Orthoptera; family Tetrigidae; genus Zhengitettix; species Zhengitettix transpicula. Next base: position 68,798,195 of record CM073590.1, on the reverse strand, counting down.
TCATTCGTTGATGTCCAAAAGGCATTCGATAAAATTCACCATCGCTATCTTTTATCCAAAACCAAAAATATAGTAAACGATACCCTCTACAAAATTCTCCTAAACTCCCTCAGAAACCGTCTCTTCTCGGCCAAAATTAACAATACCCTCTCCCATCCTCACCCCGCAAGGCAGCATCCTCGCTCCCTTCCCATTAAACTTCTACTCCCACGACATCCCCTTTCACCCGGAAACTAAAACTATCTTCGCCGATAACATCACCATACTCTTCCAAACCGCTTCCCTCACAACAGGTCTCCACCCACTTCAAACCACTCTTAACAACCTTGTCGCGTGATGAGACAAATGACGAGTCAGCATTAACTCCACCAAATCCGTTACCATACTATTCCCTCCAAAAAATAACCCTCCTCAACAATTTCCTCTAGTATTCGTCAATTCCCTCGTGCCCACAAAAAAAAAACATTCTACCTAGGGCTTATCCTAGACTCCAAACTCTCCTGGCAAGCACACATCAACCACCTCATCCAAAAGAGAAAAAACAAATTCATGTTACTATACACTTTACTCAACAGAAACTCCACATAAATAATAAATACCAAAATATTCATATATCTCTTCCTAAGTCAACCTATTTGGACATACTCCTGCTCCATTTGGAGCTCCACCTTGAAAACCACTCACAGAAAATCCAAACCCAACAAAATACGATCACTATCACTAACTTCTCCTGGTTCCTTCGGTACTATGTCATCCACCAAAACATTAAAATCCCCACCATCGCTACCAAAATCAACAAAACTACCTCTTCCCTGATCAAATCATCAATCAATCACTCCAAACGCACAAGAGAACAATTGTACACAAATCCTCCTACCCCATCCAGTCCGACACCTCAAGCGTAAACTCCTCATAGACAACATCCTCCCCCGTGAGCACTCAGGCATCTCCTGACAACTACCTTCACAATGATCTTCCCTCGATCATTCTACAAACGTAATACAACATTCCCCCACCCATCAAACCATTTTAATAACTTACTAATACACATACCATCTTCCACCCCAACCCCTCTGAACAAAAGGCAAGTTAAATATTTACTTTTTTAGTTAATATAATTATAAAATCTTCCGATTTGAAATTTTAAAAAGAAATAATAATAATAAAGGTGTATAGGTAAAAAACCTATCAACAAATAATTGGAACCAATAACACCAGCTCTGTTGGCGGTATAACTTGCCGCTGCAATCATACATAGTAATACGTTTTCTGCAGAAAAGTAAATTAATTTATATATGTATTATTTTGTAGGCAGGTCAATAAAATCTTAAAAACGAAAAAATAGATTGGATTGATTAATTTTTATTTCTTAACATAATCTTCTTTCTGCTTGCTACACAAGTCCTCTAACTTTATCAAGAAGTCTACAAGTAATATTTCTCAAGCTCCTCAAAAAAATAGCTTGTTATAGCAATTGTCTCGTTTGATGAATTTTTGTTCGGCGAATTATGTTTTCAGGTTGTAAAATATAGAAAACAGTCCCCTAAGAGAGAAAGAGAAGGGGGGGGGGGGGAATCTATCGAATACGATATAGTGGGACAACATTTCGAAAACTTCGGGCGGGATTAAGTGAGTTATGGTTCCATCTCTTGTGGTGTCGGTGGAAGTATTAGTATGCGAAATAAGGTATTGGTGTCATTGTTACTTCGTGGTGGGAAGAGTCTCATAGCTTCTTCACCTCAAATCCGAATATTTTATTTGTCATAGTAGAGCTCTTGAGCTCCACCTCCGGGGAAAACGAAATAATATTCGCGCTTGAAGGCGCTGCTCTCGATACTATCTTTGTATCTTTTATGAGAGTGTTGGTCAGCGATTGCTTCAGATATTCACTAGTAACGGAGATGAACGTCAAGCTTGCTGGGTGATGCCAGATACAAAGCTGCTGCATCCCGGAGTTGTGGAAACCGAAGTAATATTAGCAGTCACCACCAACTCTCGGCTAGCGTAAGTCTCAAATGACATCCGGGCAAGTGCAAATCTACCTCCTTGGTGCACCTAGGACCCATCTTGTTGGGTCCAAGTAGAGTTTTGCACGCTGCCGCCTACGGCCGTGCTATGGGCAGCCTGATACTCGGACAATGTTGAACCCTGTAGGAGTCCAAGTGATCCAAGCTCAGCTGAAATTCGGCCAGTTACATCTCGACTCAGCTGGAATTCGGTGGTAAACTCCTACGAGGCTGCGCTATCAGGATTCGAAATTAAGGGATTTCCTCTCCGACATCAGTATCCTGAAGCCTCGATCAGTGCTTGAGGGACGGATTTATACCGAGTTCTGTTCACTTGTCGTAACGCAAATCTCCTACAAGGTTCAGTTTCAATTCGAGGGAGGAATGGAGAGGCAATGTATTTAGTTCTAAATTTAATTCGACGATTTTCTCCGTCGAAACTGCTCAGGCGTGCAATGCTTTGCATGGAAGAGCACTCTAAATTTGGCTAAATGTGGACATTTTAGTTTCTGGATAAAACATCCCAATGACGACGTATTCGTCCAATTTCTAATAATCGCGTGTGTCCCGACGAAATCATCACCATCACCTTCCCGACAGCTTTCGTTTTCATCGGAACCGGTTCGCTTTCAGAAATCAAACCCTCTCTTACACCTTCTCGTATTTACCTGCCAGAATATGTAGCAATGAAAATATATGCAGCAGTGATATGTTTAGGAAATGTGGCAATTAATTTAACAATAGTTCACATACCGTTGAACTTTTATTCGTTATACGGAAATTTTTATCCAATTTCCAGTTAATTAATTATACAAATTGAACTGTATTCATATAATCAGAATATTTTTGTCATGATTTTCAATTTCTTAAGTTTATTACCACAAATATTAACAACCAATTATGTCCTTTAAAAAATATTCACTCTATTCCAAGTGTTGTTCTTTCTTACTCTGTTATTAGTCCACTATCCAATTTCACAACTTATGACATTTTACTTTAAAAATAAATGTTAGTAGCATAAATTTACATTTTCTGAGTTTACACTATCCTAAACTAAACGTTGGCCCACAAAGAAACGAAACACATTCAAATTGATATATTTATTATTTACAATACTAAATACGACCTTCATGCAGAGAAACAATAACTAACGAAATTTAAATTTCAAAGTGCCGGATGTTTCGACATTTCGCCATTACAAAACGTCACATACTTTTAAATTTAAATTTTCTTAGTTATTGCTTCTCTTTTTAAATGATGTCTGCATGAAGGCAGTATTTAGTATAATTTTAAACAGACGTTATTTTCTATTAAATTTTAAAATGATCTTCTCCATTAATTTTGGACTGTGTTTTGGCACTAATAAAATGGATTTCTCTTGATTACTTGTTTATCTATTGTTTATTCTACTTGAGTTACACGACTAAAAATGAATAAATTATCTTTAGTGAAATGCGTAGGCGGAAATATTTTTGATGGTAGAAAATAACTTTTTATATTCTTCTTGATAATGTTATATATAATTATAATGTTTTGCGTTTTCCGGTACACTAAATAAACTCACGACTTGATTGTACCCAGTATGTATATGTAAATGTTGAGATATGCCATGTTTTGTTCTCATTTCTTATTCAAAATTATTTAATGATACTCTTTATTTTTCTAAACCACAAGGCAAACAGATTTTTTTTGATTAAATCGTAGATATTCTTCGTATTTCACTTTATTCCTCGAGTTTGTTATAATCCGTCGAAATTTTCGTCACGTTTTGCCGATTTCTTTTTGTCACTTCACTCTCGTCTTATTGTTTCATTTCTCTGCCATTTCACCATATACGAGAGAGCAACAATATTATTAGTATATACGAGTTATTTGTTTTTACGAAACAAAGCATGATATTAATATTGCAGATCACTTAATATGTTACTTAACTTATTATACATGATTATTATTGCAAATTGAGTTATTCATTAACGAGTGGAATGATTTCAACCAAACTTGGAGCATGTTTCATTTAAGATCCAGGAACCAACCTCGCGGATTTAAGATAACTTTAGCACCCCTTTGGGTGTGGGTGGCATTTTCAAAATACAAAATATGCCATAACGGAATATAGGAATAGTTTACTGAGTCCCTCACAATCGTAATATCACTCTCGATATTTTAGTGTTTAATTTCATCCCCTAACGATTTGAGAACAGCTCTAGGGGTGAAGTGAAAGGAGGTGACAAAAAATTACAATATATACTGTAATGCACGTTAAGTGAAGCATTGTTTGTGATTGATAGTCTGGATTGTTGGAGGTGCATTATGTAACGCGTTTATTTAGGTCTAAGTTTTTCTTCGTCTTGGAAGTGCTGGTTGTGTGGTCTTGAGAATTCGAAACCGTGCACGTGCGTGTGGGGATGGAGAAGACAAATAGTCCCACCCAAGTAATTGCGGGTCCTGCCTCGATTGTTGGCTTTGACATGACAGAGTAGTTAGCCATTTGTTGACTACGGAACTGCAGCTGCGTAATATAAATCTTGTGATAATGGAAGAATCTGTCAACTGGCATTTGCGACGAAGTTTTCGAACAATGTAAAAAGTAAAAGACTGGGAGGATATAAGGGAGGAGATAAGCTTTTGAGGGGGCAGTTGTTCAGCGCTCACCGAAGCTGGTGAATGTGATTAACAGAGACATTGTTTAAGCAGAGTCGTGGTACGTTGGCTGACATGACGGTGGCATTAAGGTCAGCTGTCAGAAAGGACAGAAAGTTGTCGAAAAATTGCTGTGTAAAGTTGTAAGTTAGAGATATAGCAGAATAAATTCATCGAGATACAGCAGAATAAATTCATCGAAATACAGCAGAGTAAAGTCGTCGAGATGTAACAAACTTTCTTTTTCAAACCAACAGTACTTAGTAGAATCTGTGAATTTAATAGAAGCTGTGAAACCCCCACCACTGTGTTCGAAAGGTAAAAGTATCCTGGGCAGCCGTAAGTAGCAAGAGAACAGTTTTTTCTTTGTAAAGCGACTTAAAAGATAATGTCAGATATCGTTCTTTAGTGTAGATAAAATAAACTGTTTAAATTTAAAATCCATCTTGCAGTATAAGTTCGTCGATAGTTAATTTCGTCTATGTCTAGACGAATAAATATATCTTTTTAAATTAAATCTAAATTTTGTGTTATTTGATTATGTTTAAATGTTCTGCCGTTATCAAACCTAGTTGAGACCCTGAGAGTTTTTTTTATTAAATTGTACTAATCTTTTGTTAAATAAAATTGTTTGTTTGTAAAAGTAAAATAATCTTTTTATTTAAACGTTCTTTTTTTATTATTACATAAATGGCTACCACAACGTGGGGCAAATTAATAAGTAATTAATTGATCATTACAATACCAAGATTGATGTCGAATCCGGTATTTTGGTAGTCACCAAGTTTAGATATGGCATTCCAGCAGGGTGAAATTAAAGTTCAATCCCTAGGGGTGGGAGACGTAAGGGGTCATTATAATAATTTTATAACGACTGATAGAATTTAATGAATAACTTCATTTAAAATAATAATTATGTATAATAAGAACTATCAAATTAAGAGCTACTAGTGACCTCACCTGAAATAAATGGTAGGACAATCCATCAAAACGTTCGCTTAAAACGCCGAGGGACGTTATAATTTGTTCACTCCGGGAATAGTTTAATTAATTCAAAAGATTAAACCTTTATAGCTATGCTAATGCCAGATTATGGACTATTCGGAGTTGATTCTAAAGACTTGTGAATGTATCTTTAAACTTTCTTTTTCATTTTTGTGGACAACCATGAACGGTAATCGCCCTACATTCACCCCTATATAATTGATTACGCGAAATGGTTTCATAATCGATATTTGTCAAAGTGTTTGTGTAGAAATTTCCGTTTGGATATTTTCAATTTGGCTTAAGCTCATATTTGTATCACTTGTACATCATTTAATTAATTCAGTTTTCATATAATTGTTCGTTATTTACATATTTGTTTAAAAATACTGGGAGTTATTTATATAAGAAAACAATTTATCTTTTAATTTCAAATATAGTACTTCCCATGAGTTTTGGTGAACGTGGGCGGAAGGATACCACAATTCTTCTATACAATTAATTGTAAATCCAGTGTTACAGTATGAAGGAATAGTATGTTCATACAATTGCAAATTTAATGTCCAAACATAATATTTAGACAACTCTGTAGCCGAAATCTTTCCCAATTGAAATATCAGCAAATATAAAATCTGATCGAAGGTTCTCTGGGTGTAATTGTTGTACAAAATCTTCTCGGGCAGTCAACCGGGTGGTATTGTCTTCGCCTAAAGAAGGCAACTGTGCTAGTTGCCGAAACGTCGTGGAAAATCGACGATAAGCCCCGGTTGACTGACCGCGAAGATTTTGTACAACAAATACAAAATTTAACTGATCTTAAAACAACATTACAACCCTGTTCCGTAGATAATTGACTATTTATCCTCAATTCATTCTGGTAGTTAATCTACGCATTTATTCTTGTATGTTCGGATCCTTTATTTCACCATTCTTCTGTTTCTTTATACCATGCTTTCTCTTTATTGAAGCCTGAGATGCTTGTAATCTTAACATTCTATACCTTAAATTAACGCGTGATCAATTTGATTGTATATACCGCAGTTGAAATGAATATTTTTGTCTATGAAACATTTACTTGATATTACTAAATTAGAAATGAACTATTCTTGTTCTTTTATAGTTGGAGTCATGATGTAAGCTATGTTTTCGTAATGGTTATTATATATTTCCTCTTTCCTACATTACCGTAAAGTTAATTATCATCATAATACCTTATGCTGGCACTCGTCTGTATACCTGATTTTCTTTATCCAAAAGGTATCCTTTAAAATTAAATATTTTCGTTTTGTAGGAGAATGTATAGATTCATTATCAAATTTAACTATTAAAATACCAAACCATTGACCCCTGACATTAAAATTTAAATATATGGCTTAAATTTCTTTCAGACTATAATAAAGCCTGTACTCACGGTATAGAATACAGTGAAGGACATAATAAGTGTACATAATCCCATTTCCTTTCTAGTATACTTCTTGCAGTGCTACCATCTCTATCCTTTTTTTTATTAGTTGCCATTTTTTATATCTGCAGAGCAACAACGCTATAGTGACCAAGCCAAAACCAAATCCGTTGCCTCGCCAATGGTTTCAATAGATATTATTCTTTTGTTTCTGAACAGCGCTAGTTTTAGGGGGATGAGGTTGTTAGTCAACGTAGTGTGGTCAGTGAACGCAAAGCAAAGTTGTTTCATCCCATGCGTCACAGAGAATTTACGATGCTGATAACTTGTTGTTTACTTTTTATCAGACGTTTGGTATTATTATTTATAAATTACAAGCATTGTTATGACTCTAATAAATATTGCAATTGTATGTCACAAATTATTTTACCAAACCGAATAAAGGGTTATATCACCGGAAGCTAAACATACACTGCATCAAATTTGTGTTTCTGATAACAATTTACGCATTTGACTGATTTCCAGTTTTCCGGTTCTACGTCCTTGCAATAGCTGACTTAAATTATGTACTTGTTTTTATTCATATCTTATCCTTCTGTTATTCGTTATATTTTCAAAAATGATTCCTTAGTACACAATTCACAGGAATAAAAAATAACTTTCTAACAGTGAATATATATTTATGTAAATTGTAGTTGTTACTTGAAATTGTAGTTGTTACTTGAATTTGACAGTCGATGAATAGATGAAATTACAGGCTAATTTAAACAGATTATAGCACGATATAAACTTAATCGAATTGTTTGTTGCAAATGAGCTGTCTTTAAACTCAAAAAATCTATTCACACTCCGCTCCGTCACTTCAGGGAAGTATCAGTCACAAAAATATATTTTCTTGAAAGTTAAATCGCACTGTCTACACTTAGTGAATGCCTTTCAGAATCAGACTCATCCGTCACCGTCAACTAACCGGCAACGTCAAATTTCTTTCCAACGATATTTTCGGTCGTGGCGGACGTGTTCCGTGTGTGTGTGTTTTTTTTGTAGAAAAATGTTCATGCCAAAAAAAATTGAGTGCGTTCGATAGTACCGACAGTATAAAGATAGATTGTAAAAACTAATAAAAAGTTTTTAAGGGGCAAATTTTCCATATTTGTGATTTCTTGAGATTAGATTTTGCAAATATCCCATCATCACAACTTTGCCATACGAATAAATAACCACAGTAATAAATTTGTAATTACCATCAACATGTACCAACAAAAATAATGAAAAATATTTTTTTAAAGTTGTAACATAAAGACCATCTGTTTTGGAATACTGAATGGTAATATGTTTACTGTGTAGAGTACCCTAACAGTTTTGAAATTTTTAATTGCATAAATATCAGTGGAAATTAATTTGCACATTTCTTCAGTATGATGGGGCATCATTTCCGTAAATTGTAACTCACCAATTATGCTACAAACTGCTAAACGTTCTTCGGATGGTATGGCTTTTCTCCAGTTAATTGTTTCTTTATATGAATTTCTAGTTTACTCTGCAGTATATTAAAATAGTTATTTCATTTATAAATACTGAAAAAACTTTTATTATCATCGATCCATTATTTGAATAATTTATTTTTTCCATGGCTCGTGAACCACATTTTCTTTTCTTTTTCTGTTGTTGTTCCTTTTCTTCCTCCCAAATGCAATTCCTTCTCCGAAAACTTCATCACAAAAATTTACGTAGGGCACACATGAAATAAAACATTGCTGGTGTAGTAAAAAAAATCCGACAACCCACGATTTTGACTGACACTGGACAGCGACGGTTCGGAATCGTAACAGTGACGTGACTGTGCCGTGACTGATGCCTATGAATGGGCCTTAAGCTCATAGATGTTTAGAAAAAAAAATCAAATGTCCATAATTAAATTATTATACTTTCATAACTTAAAATACGAAAAATTACAATATGTTTGTGAATAAAATACGTAGATTTAGATTTATTATTCATTCAATTAGTTCTCGATCGAGGAAATAGGATACGTCATAATATAATATTACAATACAATTACAAAGTTTGAGAAACAAACATTGAACTTTACCAAAAAAAAAGTTTAAAACAACGTCAAAGATGTAACAGTAATTAAAGAAATGATAAGAATATTAATCTTCAATTGTCATTCGGCGGAGTTTCCAGCAGCAAATCTTAATTCTATTCCAGTCGTACTTAAAAAGAAAATAAGTCGGCAGTTAAATACTACAAGATTATAATCGTAAAATAATAGCATAACTATTTTATTAAAGAGGATCTAATCTGTCTTTCCTATCTACGATCTCCTTCAGCGAGTAATATGCTCCATTAATTGACAAAGATTTACAACTCTTTTTAATTAAATTTTGTATAGTTAAAGTTTTTATTTCGTCCGGAACTATTGTATAGATTTACCGCGGAATAACATATATTCTAATGTAGGTTATATTGTGCTACAAACAATTTGATCTTTAAAAATATGTATGTTGGTTGTTTTTATCCTGCTACATCACACAATCAAAACTAAGGGTCGTTCGGCTCAGAATTACTAATATTTAAATTAAATATAATTAATGTATCCTAGTAATAAGTCAGTATTTATGAATTAAAATTTACATGGATTACTATACACAATTAAGTGCAATTTGGCTTCCAGAACGGTGACAACCAGAGACAGTTAAGGTTCCACAACTGACTAAATCTGCTGTTACCGAACATTATATATCTACTGCACACAAATATCTATTTCACAGAACTAAAATAATTGAACACGTTGTGCCTTATTAGAAGCCACTAATATGATAACCATTAACATCCCATTAAAAAGAGACTCAGAAGAATAAGAAGTTGTAGACAGGCTATATGTAGGGTAATTCACCCAGTGACCACTCCCCTCTTATAGTATAACAAAGGGTTTAAAAGGGGGGATACGGAAAGCTAGAACGAGTTAGAAAAGGGTTAACTAGGGATCCCGGGCTGTAGTTTTACGGATCCGACCCGGCAATTTCCCTAAAAGTGAAGGAGGGAAAACCCTAGAAAAACCTGCATCAGGTACGTCTGGCATAGGCTCGAACGAGTTTAGCGTGCCAAAGGCCCATTATACCTTGAGAAATAATTTTTTATTAAGAAATGTTTCGTAAAATCAAATCGATTTACGTGGAAATAAAATCGTATACGATTATTTCGCCAATTTTTGGCGACAATCGTATTAACAATGATGATAATTAAATATTAATATAATATCATTTAACTATTTTACTTTATTATTCATATAATACTTTGTGTCTAGAACGAAACATTTCCAGGTTGCTTTAAGTCTTCTGTATCGTGTAATGAACTGAAAGTACTGGTGGTGCAATTGTCTTTTGTGTATCGTGAAGTGAACCGAAAGTAATGGCGGTGTAATTTTTAAGGCCTCTATTCTTGGAGTGACGCAGGACATGAACCCGTGTGTGATTATCCTGAAGGAGGCAAATCTCTGTTGTTTGGTGATATCCTGCTTCTGATATGTTGCCCCGTCCACTTGGCATAGCTTCTGGCCTGTGTTTAATTCAGAGTAAAAGAAATTAAAGAAGACGAGATTCACAACCATATACGGTGATTAAAAAATCGTAAACCAGTTGGTCCGGCCGATATATCAGGAGAGGTACTCAAATTATGATGTACCTAAAACGTCTGTTTAAAATTGAAAAGCATAACTCTGATGAATCATGGCAGTATAAATGCAGTAGTTGTTACGAAACATAGTTCAGGTTTGGAAGTAATGAATTTCAGGTCGAACAGTTTAACATCTGTACGGAACTGAAGCGTATAATTAGTGATTATCTATGTAATGTCTGGGAGAAAAACGGACTAATACACAGTGGTAAACATGACTTTCGAACGGTTTACTCAAATTAAAATCAATTAATACCAGTTTGTCAATATCTTTCATTCGAAAATGATAATAGCCGTAGAATTGATGCGTTAATAAATGACTTTTTGATCCTTTAGCTTTAGCAAAGCTACTAAAATTAAATGTTAAATGGCATGATTTGGATATTTGGGTAATTTAATGAATTCAGCAAATTTTGAAGGACCCCAAGCATAAATGACGATAAAAATGAAATCTCTAAGCCAGTACAAAGCTTTTAGGAAAAGTTATCGGGCCATTTATGTTTCTGGCTTATATAAATTTATTTATAGTAGGCGTAGCTCAGGTTTAAAAATTATTAGGCGTTGACTGTTATATAAAATAAAACATAAAAGATTCGGGTGAGGTTGATCTTCAAAAGGATCTTACATAAAATATTTCACTAGTCGTCGTAGAACAAAATGAAAATAATTTCCTTTAAGATCAAGGCAGTTTCATTTACAAAAATAAGTAATTTGTAGCTCGTTAAATACTATTCAGGAGACGATTAAATACCTATAGATAATTTTTTATTGCCAAATTATTATTATCTGGTGTAATATAAAAACATAAAAGGGGGGGGTTGAATTAAATTTTAGCAGACAAAATTTTTAAACTAAATTGTATGTAATATAATCATGGGATTTACTTTTATCATGGCATTTACAAACATTTATTATGATCAGGGGCATTTACTTTGCTCAGGGCATTTACATGACATCCATAAATCATCGAAGAGTCATAACTTGTGGGTGTCGTGTAGCAGAAGTTCGTCATACTCGTTTCAGTTCGATAATACGCACACGCCTGTTTTTGTTTTTGCCTGCGTGCTGCCATCCTCTGGGCAATAGGTAGAAACGGCTGCTCGGGGTGAGTTTCAGGGTAATCGGAAATTCTTCGTAGAAGATGACTGCTCGGATCTAGGGGGGGGGGGGACTTTTCCTGATAGCGGCATCTAATCTCGGCGTTAAAAACCCGGGAAATGAACTCCAGTTGATATAATTGTGAGTTTTCTCAGGTTATTGAGGAGAAAAATGCATCTCACTCCTGCCCAAAAGCTCCTTTAACTTTGATGCTACCTCGAACTTTGTAACTTTCCTCTTCAAATACTTCATCGAACTGCTCTCTCCAAGATGTTGCGTCTCACTGAACTCTCTAAGACCTTGCGTCTCACTGCTCTTTGGAAGCCTCGTCTATCTCCCAGATGGACTATTTTCCTCCCACCAATCATTTATGATTTCACATTTCCGCAGAGGCCAGGTTTCAGTCGTGTAGGGAGCTGATCTCCGAAAATTTTGTGGGGTTGTTGCCCTTGCTTTCCAATTTTCCCAGGGACTCTGTTATTTCGTCACCAGAGCCCTGTCACACATTTGTCTCGCATTCCCACGGAATGGAGGCGCCAAGTTTTATGGTCAGACATTCCAAAGCCTCGCCTTGGTTCTGCGCTTCCCTTTATTTAATTTACCAATTAAATTTTTCATTAATTATATGACGTACTTTTGCGCTACACTATACAAGACGTTTAGTAAATGTTGCGTTGTATAGTAAATATTATGCTAGTCCAGTGCCTATTTTTATCATAAATAAAGTTTTAATCAAGTGACAAAAAATTAGATAAATGATGCAAATATTCTGGTATAACGTTCAGTAACACATCCTTTTAGCATGGAAAATATTATGATCTTTGCACTTCTGAAAGAAGGAAGGCTGAACTAATGGCTTATAAATAATTAGTCTGACCTATTCTAGAGTACGGCGGGGGGGTTGGAGTTCCATGGAGGGACGAACATGAATCAGCGTTGGAAAGAATTCACAAGAAGGTAACGAAATTATACCATACACGTGTTGAAGCAAATAATTGCTTAGTTGCTGTCAGATTGGTGAAAGCTGTCAAACTAAAAGCCTATTTTAATCATATACAAACGAGCCGGCGTTGAGTGATTCTAATAAGTCACCTAGTTTTATTTCACGTAACGACCATGGGCATAAAATTAAAGAAAGAGCCCAGCAAACGGATGTACGGAAATTTCCTTTGTAAACAGAACTATTAGGGATTGGATTAGTTTTCCTGCCAAATAACAGGAGAATTTTCAACAGAAAATAAAAGAATTTTGCAGCAGATTGGATGTATTTGTTTAACTTTATATAAGCATGCAAACGGCTATTTATTATTATTAAGAGAAGAAAATTTGGTATTTTTAAGGAGTAAACCGACGTTCCACTACATAAAAGTATTTTAAAATACTCCACGCAATTTCCACCCCTACTCGTAAGAGCTGAATTTAACCGGCACGGTGAATACCATAATTAAATTCAGCGACTTCTGTAACCCTGGATTCCACGCTCATTTTGGTTGTTTTCGTATTATTTTAATGTAACCATCTTTCATCCTGTTTAGGGTTGAATTTAGATTTAAAATGCATTAAATGTTATACTGTGAATGTGAGGAATTTAGAAAACAATTCATTCGAAGCTAATAACTGTCGTTTTCGCTTTATTTATTTTCAAATGTCATTCCATTTATCCCATTCTTACCTCTATGCGAAAATATGTGAACTTTTTTTTGAACTAGCAAACCTCTCCCGCCATCGGAAGGGCGTGGGATAAGTACCAAATGTCCGACCTACCTGATGCAGGTTTTTCTGGGGTTTTCCCTTCGTCACTTTTAGGCGAATTGCCGGGTAGGATCCTTAAACCATAGCCCGGAGGCCCTAGTTAACCCTTGGCTACCTTCCTCTACCCTTCCGCATCCCCCATTCAAATCCCTTCCTATGCTATTAAAGGGGAGGTGCCACCATGTGGATTACCCTCATGTAGCCTATTACCCAAAAAAAAATATATATATATTGGTCTCAGATAGCTCCAAAACCGTGGAATCAACTCCTATGTCGGTAATGCCACAGTTATTCGTTTGAATTTCTAAAGGTGTTACTAAGTTTCACGCATCAAATGCTTCCTTACGTAATGACAAATTATTGAAATTTATATTTATTTAATTATTCTTGAACATGGTTGGGTGTCATTAATTAATAAAGAATTTTTGTTATTTTAATTAAACATAATGATTTTGCTATGATTTAAATTTATTTTACGAAAGCACATACAATGTTTTAAACACAAGTAATATAAATATTTAAATAACCAATCAAATTTGTAAGAGTGATTAATCTTAGGCCATACTCGTGGGAAGAATAATTCTCAAAGTATATTCTGTGATGTATATATATTAAATTTGTTGTTCCAAAATTTATATTTTTCGCTTATTTGCGACTATTGTCGTTAGTCTTCTAGCCGATGAATAGTTGTTTTTGCTTCATTAATTCTGTAAATGTAGCACTTCTCGACGGTACAAAAAGTGACTTTATTAGATAACTCTTTTAAATAATACATCAGTGAAAGTGTTACCAAGACTCTGGCGCGACACGTAACATTCTAATTCAATTCTAATTCTGTCTACATCATGTCCAATAGTGTCTAATTTTATAAAAGCGAAATAATTTAGCACCGAATTGACCCATGTTTCTAACAAAAAGTGTTATTCCTTCGTACATATTTTATTTTGTGTAAATTTTTGAAGGAATAATTGACAAAGTATATTCAGTGATGTATATATATTAAATTTGTTGCATGATTGCAATGTTGTATGCAATGCCTCATAAATGTCGTTTTCTTTAAAATAACCTTTGATTGTGTTTCCTTAAGTATTACCTTAAATTAAATGTACGAATATTTTTGTTTAGAACAACTTGCTTTTAACATAAACAATATCACCGACGAATATTTTTTTTTTCAAGTTTTACGTGTTAAACCCATGGAGCGTTACCCCAAACGTTGTGTAGCATTTATATCATCACTTAAATTTTGTCTGTCACATGGCTATTTTATTTTATTATTATATTTCAAAACAGACGTATTATATTTTCATCACAATGCTTTTGTTCAGATTCCAAGAATGTACAGTTTATAACTTCTAGCATTGGCAAGATTACAGTTTGTATTATTTCTAATAGCTTCAATTCTGTACTATTTTCATGAATACCTTTAGTGTCATCCTTTATAAATTAATTAAATAGCATAAAATAACACACTGCTATATTAATTTTTACAAGAATGCCCATTGCCGCCAATATCTGGTGGTCCGATCTACTGGCGAATTACAAAACTTACTTTAAAATGAACAAATTTACGTCTGATTGGAAATAATTAATAAGAAAGATAGCCAATACAGACAAAAAGGTAATATAAATACCACGCAACGTTTCTGTGATCCTTGTACCTTTCGTCAGGTGCTAAGAAGAGCCTAGAGAAACGCAATTGCACTGGTCAGTGTACAACACTTAAAAGCGACGAAAACGCAACGACAATGGGAGCCGAAGGGTTAGCGTAACAATAAGGGAGCAACGACAATGGGAAAACAGAAGGTTTAGCGTAATAATAAGGAATCCTAGCAATTATTGAGTTCAATAGTGTCTGTTTGTACATAAATAGCTGTGATGTTTGATTTAATATGAAGCATCTCTGTGTGGAATTTTACCTGGTGTCAATGTCTAAAATCTTAGCATTTTGCCAATCAAATATATGAATGGCCAAGTGAAGACGGTCGTAGATAACGGGCTGCAATCGCAAAGGTCCACAGTGAGAACACTCGTCGGTAGGATAACGTCGGTGATAGAGCAGGTACTCCACGACGATGACGTAGTCCGGATGGAATGCAATAGGGACCGATGTGGAGACCTTTCGAATTCAGATTCGGGAGGAATCGGCGCGAATTAATCAGAGGTTCGACATAGTAGCCGATTATCAATCGCGATGTGAGGGCCCAAACTCAGGGATAGAGCTGCCGTTAACATGTTTCCGCGAAATGGATGGTCAAAGTGGTAATGCGTTCGCGAACAAACTAAAAGAATACTTCGAGCTTCGAAGGACTCCGGAGCGTTTTAAAATTACGTTAAAGCAGGCGGTAGGGGCGCAAATCACGCAGTGGTTAGAGGTGGCATTAGATGGTTCCTAGTAATACGAGACGGTGCAGGATCGATTCCTGGCGAAATATTGGAGGTTGTCTAGGCAGATGGAGATTTTTACACTAACCAATTAAATTTAAAGCGAATGGGAACAAAACCATGGAGGACTATCCCCCCGTTGACCGCCCTCGTTCGTCACGTCTCGCGCTTCCGATGTACGACTTCTTGCATTTTCGGGGGTTACGATTGGATATTAACATCGCCGATGTTAATATGTAAGCAGTTTAGTCCGGAAAAAGCGACGCACTTCAGCGCGGCGAATATCGATAACTTCACGCGGACCTGAGCATTTTAGCGCAAACAGACATCAATCATTAATAGGCAGCGATCTTATCAGTCGAGGAGTCGGTTTCCAGGTCGTACATCCAAATCGGTTTCTAACGGAGAATGACACGAAATCGGGGAACAGGACGAAATGTGAGCCACGCCGAGCCCTCGAAAATGTAAGAAGTCGTACATCGGAAGCGAGAGACGTGACTTACGAGGGCGGTCAATGGGCGGATAGGCCTTTAAACTAGCCAGGGGCGACTGGTAACCTTAGATGCAAAGCTAACGTTAATGATATTCATAGGAAGGTAACAACTAGGTTAGTTACTCAATATCCGATTTTTAATTCCAGTTCGAAACTGTCGCCGAGAGAGGGGCTCTCAATGTACATCTCCCTCATCCCTCCGATCCTGGAAAACGCCTCACCTGTATGACGCAGCGCAGCGGAGACGCACATAGAGAAGATGTTGGCCCTCGAGAAGAAGTGCCTCCGACGAGCGCTACATCTCCAGCCACGGATCTCCAACGCCGTAGTTTGGGACCTGGCAGTATTGGAGATCCTGTGAGGGCGAATCCTAGAAACCTCCGTGAGGTTCTACCGTAGATCCTACTAGTCTGGCAATGAGCTGGTCTCATCGCTAGGTCGCTAGGTCTCTACGACCCTGTATTATCAAAATCCGCCTTACTTTATTATAATATTAATTTATTAATCAACTTACAAGCACTTTTACAGCTTTATGTTATCCTGATATCTAAAATCAAATACACATATATTTACATGTATTTATTTCTTTACACATATTTAATAGGAAATCAATAACCCCCCAACAAACAGATATTAGAAGGAGAGGAGAACGTCGGCCGGCAGAAGAAGCGATAGGGCGAGGAAGAAGCAGCAGCAGCGGTACAACTGTGAGTGAATGAGTGTTTCTGTACGCCGTAATGGCATTTGCAAATGTTAGGTATGAATGTGTTTAATCAAACGATGACACTTTAGTTATGACAAAATGTTAGTATGTTACAGGTATAATATTCGTCATCGCGGAACAAATTCCACGCGGAAGGAACTCCGAAAACTAGAAGAGGAAGCAGGACCTCCAGTTAGATGTCACCGCTGCTGCTGCTGGAAGATTGCAACAGTCCTTATACCCAAACGAAAAGAAGGTGACTAGTGTAAGGATTAATAAATATGATTTGGCTGATAAGGAAGGTTTGTTAAGGGATTTCGTGGAGGCGTCACGAAACGTATCAAAAGAAGGCAGCGGAGGATTGGTACAACAAGTCGATCTTGGGATCGTGTTCTTTTTGATATGGGTGCTGAACTGTCATGTCTCAGTGTCTAAGTATATCAAGCACTAAATGGGGCAGACCAGATATTAGCTGAGTTAGCTGAGACGGGTTTGAAGGCTTATAGAAACGAAAAGATAGTTTTACAGGCTTTGTGTAGAATTGCCGTTCCTTGAGGCGGCGACATTGGCATAAAAGGGGTTGTGCTGCAAACGGTGTGTTTTGGTTTAATCTTCTGGGAGGACTAGTTACGGGAAATTGGAGCCATAATTAATTTGAAGGAAGGGAGTATAGCGGAAGAGGGAAGGATATCTTTACAGGAGCGGAAGTACCCGTACATTGGTAGTTAATGAAGTACAGGGCAGAATATCGAACTTATTCGAAAGAATAGAGGCGGGTGATAGCGACGAAACGACGGACGCGGATAATCGAGTATGCGACGTCGGTGAAGGAAGTCGTCGGAAGGTGGTGACGGAGGTCGCAATCGAGAGAGAATCCGAAGATGATTTCACGCACATAGTAGAGGAGATCGTAATAAATTTGCGGACGGTTTGTGCCGAGGAGCAAATGGTCTCCATGTTGATGATATATAAAAATCGGGAAGTATTCAGTGACGCCCCATATGCACAACACAAGTCGTATAAGAAGGACGTATTGAGGAATAAGCTGCAGGTAAATCTAGAGATTCCCGTGCCTATAGATACGGTTTCTGTTGTGGGATTCAAGCAGCGCTTGAAGTCATTGGGACTATCAACTACAGGCATGAAACGTCGCCTTTAAAAAGACTAGAGCAGAATGAAATATGTACTTCGTGCTCAAATTGCAACCTCTGAACTTGAACAACTTGTCGAAACTCTTCGCTCACGGCATGTTAGATTAAAGATAACATCGTCAGATTTCGATTTTTTTTTGTAAAATATTAATTTGTAATTTGATTGTTTGGAAAGGGAATAAAACATTCTTTATTTAAAGGCCCAGAAAGGGCCCTGAGATCAAGAGAAAATGTATTTGTTTGTATGAAATAAATGTAAAAGGTCGGCGAGTAATTATTTTGTACTTTGAATTATTTTAATATAATAAATTAATGATTTTATATAATTGAATAAAATTTTATTATTATCACTTCATGTAAAATTAAAGTATTTCAATGCGGGTTAAATTTAATATAATTTCATTTTAAATTGTTTTAATTCTGATTATTACATTTTGGTGACCTCAACGTGAGGCACTGTTTATTAATGAATGGTGTCATAATTAATTATTACAATATATTTCACATTCTTCATTTCTGGCAAAGAATCGTCGTCTAACCTGAACAAATACACTTTGAGAAGCCTCTTATATATATATATATATATATATATATATATATATATATATATATATATATATTGTAGCCGCTCCGCTACCCTCCTTGCGTTTTTTCGTTGATTATTCATGTTTGGGCGCCAGGTAATTTTTGGGGGAAAATCACCAAAACAACTTTTTAATCTTTCATAATTTTATTTAATCGAACATGAGGCACAAGTTAACTTCAAGGCGTGGTTTATCAAACTTTGTAATTTAGTTGGAGCACGTCCATCCTTGGTCAAGTCCAGTCTGGAACTGACCCTTACGCTTCACCCCTTGACCGGCCTAAAACAACTTCGCATTTCCGGCACGTGCATAAACATTACAATTCCCCCTCGCCAAGGGTCTCGACCGTACCTCGCAATGTAACAATCATGTTATATATATATATATATATATATACAAAGTCGCAGGAACATTAAAAGTTTACTTTATCAATCCAGGTTTATTTAAATTTATGTGTTTGTGTTAATTAATAATTATACGGAATAGTACAGTAATAAATTATACTCCATCGATAGACTTAAAAGATATTTTTGAACTTTCGAACACGCGTTGTCTGTTTGATATGAAATCAGAATCTGTTATCCAGTGCGTTGACAGAATTCTCAGATTTGGTAACTGGGAATGATAATGTCTCTATTGATACGATTGCGTTAATTAATGTTGCGATCAGGACGTTATTGAGGGTGTCTGAGAAAGGGTCAGGATTATATTCACATATCTGTTACAGTCGACAAGGATTCTAAAAGTTTAAAATAAACCAGAATAGAATGATAAACCTTCCTTTATTTATAATTTATAAAACCAGTATACAAAAATGATAAAAATTTCATTTTAGTATTTGCCTTTATAATTTTATTTTTCTTACATCTCAAAAAACAAATTATTCGCATGCAGCTGTTCCATGAGAACCCATAAGCGTTGCTTCCGATTCTTTGGTCATCAGCCAAAATTTACAAAGTCTAATAACAAAATAAATATTCAATTAGAAAGAAGTATTTTGTTTCCCAAACTCCAAAATTCATAATAAACTACTAATACAAAAACGAAAAATAAATTAAAAATAACGAGTTTAGTACCAAATAAGAATGTATTATTTTTATATTATATATTCAATAAATACGTTTGTTACCGAGGAATATAGAATGAATTTATGGCACTATTAAATTGTATTTCACTTTTTTAATATGGCTAAATATTTTATGAATTGAATAGTATCATAGAAAAATTTTTAACATCCCCTCTTACAATTTTAGTTGACGTAATCTGAATTGGCTGATTATTCAGGAAACCACGAAGAGTCAATAAGTTTTATGAAATTTACAAACGTAAAACGTAATGGCTAGTTTCACACGAAGCAAAATGTTTACAGTATAAAAAGGAACATAAGACGCGGTGTGCCATAGTTCAACTGACAAGGTGTCATTTCTTTTATTACAAAAGAACAATGGATTGAAGAAATACATTTGGTGCAGTATTCTACATTGGCTTATTTAAATATTAATTTGCAATGTTCTCGCAAATTTGACAATCAAATATTAAGTTACAAAAACACAGATCGATACGATTACTCGTGAACCACTTAATATATGCAATATATATGTAATATATTATTTAAATCATGGACAAAGAGGATACAGAAAATTTTTAATAATTCACTTGTTCGCAATTGTTTATAAAATGACGTAATTACATTTTCACTCTACCACATAATTCCCAAAGTCCACATGTCTTTTACATATCATGCCTCATTTGTATTCAGCTAGCTCGTATCTAACCCAGAAGTAAATGTTTACAAGCTAATTGCAGAACCCTGAAAGCACAAAATGTTATATCGCTTATAGGAATTTTCCATGACGAGCAATGATTAAGAAAGTTATACTTACAAGTCGGTATCTAAAAATGCTAAAAGGGTAAGGCCATTATATTTTACACAGCCATGTTGTACAATGCAAAACGAAAACATTTAACAACGCATTGAACGTTACAGAACGTTTGAATGCTGCAATAAATTTCAACTTTACATGAAAAAACTAATAGCATAGTATTTAGGTAATGATCCTATCATATAAATTATTTTATGTAGTCATGATTGAGGATTTGTAAGTGAATTGGACTATGAAGCAAAACAGAAAATTACATTAGTTACATTTTATCTGAAGAAGACACACTTGTTCTGTTTCGTCTGTAGCACTTTATTTTGTTTAAATAATGCGAACTGTAAATGCAAACAGTACTCGTCTCGGATATTGAGACAACAGGAGATTTTAATGAATTGTATTTACGCGGGGATTATTTTGAAGACTACGTAGCTTAAGCCACTACCCAACGACGATCCTGAGACTGACGCCTGCACTGAGAGCATCCTGATGTATCACCATACGAGCCAAGCATCAAACCGACATCGGCCTTCATGGAATCCTTGAATTGCTTTTACCAAAGAATCGCATCACCTGGATTTTAAATATAGCTGGTTCACCCCGCTAATGATCATGACATAAAGAGTCAATTGCGAACTGACTTGAGGTAACGAGCGTAACCTCGTAGTATGAAGTTCTAAAGGAATTTAATTGTGTATGTTGTGAAAGTGAATTGCAATAATTTCAAAATTAAAAGTCTTCATTTGCTTGAAGTTTGTGGTTTTTAAATTCAGTGAAAGTGAAATTGAAGATCAATAAAACTGGTATGTAAAAGAGCTTATTTTAAATTTGATAAAATTAAAGTGTAAAGTAAACAATGTGCAGTTATTGTACCGTCAAATTTCATTTCGATTTACTTGTATTTTGGGGTAATATTGTAAAGTCTAACATTTTGTAATTTAATCTGAATAACTTGTCTTATAAATTTTATATTTTATTTAAATCCTACACTTTGAAGAGACCGATAAAGCACTCTGAGATAAAACAAGAGTCTTATTTTAAATAAATAGCCGTGGCAAAATTTATGTAAAACTTATTCAAAATAAAAATTCAGTTTCTAATCAATTCCTTATATTTTATATTTATTTAATTTCAATTTTATTATTTAAAACCTATCACTATATATTAAGAATTACTATTAAAATATGTTAACTAAAAATTTCATTAAATTGGTCTAAATTGAAAAGTAAACGAAAATTTAAATTTATTTAAATATTTCAAAAGTCAGCATTATAATTAAATTGTTTTTCAAAGTTAAATTCAGCAAATAATTAAATATCTTCCAGTTATGTATTCATTTTAGGCTCTTAAATGTGATCAAATTAAATCTGTTTTAATAATTCTATTTGCACATTACAATATACAAATATATTACAGTATATAAATTTATTAAATTCGTTTTCATTTTGATTTATTTAAATGTTATAAATAAAAAATCCACACCTGTAAATAATTATTTAAATTTTACAAAAATGTACATGTTAATTAATTAAGTAACATTATGCTGTAGAAAGAAAGTTTACCTTTTCTGTTTGATAGATTTCAGAAGCATGTGAGTTGTAACAATTACAGATTTCGGGTAGCACCACGCAGTTCAACATTCCTGGAACAACGAAAACATGTTTATTCTTCAATAAACGATTTATAATTATTTTATTTTATTAATTTAAAGAGTATGCGTCGAGCGGAAGTACTGTACATCAATGCACCTCATTAGAAATTGTACTAATTCTCGAAATTTTAAATTATTAAATAATTATTATCAGCAAATAATATTCACTGGATCCATTGGCTTGAATCTTCAAAGTTACAATTAATCCAAGCGATTACAGCTATAGGAATATTACTAACATCATGGCAGTACTCGTAATTATACATAATGGATTTACATAATTTGATGTGAACATTTTTGTATCAATACATACACCTAAGCATATCAGTTCGTCTTTCCTTACACGAACAGCATCATAAATCGATTATCTCAGTACCATGTTCTACCACCATCAGACTTCAACTGCTTCCAGAGCGCGGTTCACCTTTCTTTCTATTTCGAACCTTCCAATCAAAGGTAATGAAATATAATACATATTTTTGTCAAACCGATTTCCCTCCTGCTCAAACTGCAGGAAATATGTTTCACTACAATAGTCTATAAAAATAGCCAGGATTTAATGCCATTTTGCATTCCAACACATGGTCTCTCTACTTCAATACAATTTTCAAGTTAAAACATAAGGAAATATAAAAGCCTGAGAGGTCTCAGAAGTCCTGCCATATACGCAGTAAAAGAAGGGAGAATGTGGAGGGGAGCATTGTAGTCCAGAGGGAGACCCTTCTTGGAACAACGCCACTATTCTTCGGAGAGGATGAGAGTAAGGCTAGTTTCACACTTACCCGACAGCAGTTTTAACTACAATTTAGCCGGCCATTGCTCCCGACATATATTCTACGAATATGGGGCGCGAAAAGTTGCATAGGCTGCTATAGATGTTTTTTAAAAAGAAAATAATTAATGATGCAATGGGTTTGTCCAATAATTATGATAAGTCCCAAAAGAGACATGTTGGGGCATTCTATGTTCACTTTGAGGAATTGAGAAAATTTGAACACAAGTTTTTTAATTGTTTTAATTAATTTCGACGATCTTCTTACACGGATACAAGAATCCATTCGAAGCCACAACACATGATTCAGGGAATGTATACGCCTATACAAATGTTGCAAATCAGAATCGCAAAAAAAGTAAGTTACATTTATATGATATTTATTTATTATAATAAAATACATTTGCAAAACGACAGACGTAAAAGAAAAAAACAATAAAAATTCAACCACCACAATTCATTTCATCCCTACTTTTGTACTTTTCACATGGATTCTAAAATTTTAAGAAAAATAAATAATAAATTCGACTGTTTAGTGGACGCTCCAGGTCAATCCAAACAGAGTTTTAATTATCGCGTCTCTAAAGTTCACACATCTTTAATTGATATTGTAAAGGCTTGTAAAGTTTTACATAATTTTGTTCTTGAAAGAGATGGCTACAAATTGACGGCTACTTTGTCTATAACTGGGTGTAGAAGTACGAGAAAGTGGATGAGTATGTGGAGGAATTTCGTAAAATAACGTAAGAAACGCGATGATGATTTCTTTTTAACACACACGGACTCAGTAAAATGGCAGTTGTCTTACATTTAATATATGGGAAACAAAACTGGCAAATTGTGTGCTAAATAAATATATTTTTTGGAACTACCAGAATTTCCAAGCTGTTAAAATTAGTTTTAACAAAATCAATATAGGTTCTTTCTTTATCGTCTATATTTTCATATCAATTTCTGAATTCTCTGCAAAATTCTTGCCAAATTTTTATTCTCTAATCTGTATTTTGTCCCACAAAACGAGTCGATCATGAATTCAATTTATAAGTAGTTGTACATCCTCCGTAATGATAATGGAAAAAATATAAGTACAAAAATATTTTACTTAAAGAACGCATATGATGAACCAGGAGAAGTGCAGACTAGACGAATGGGCCGGGTGGATGTGAAATGCTCCATAACTTAATCACCCTCTAGAATAACGCACTTGGACGACAGCCGGGACTCTGCTGTAGGACAATCTGGACGACTGTCGGCTGCAGGGTGAACGACAACGGCACCGTTGTCTGATCAATTAGTGTGAAACGTCTCATATGTTTTTAAACCTTTCTGTAGTCAATCTGATGTCGTTTAACCGATTGTCGGGTAAATGGGAAACGAGCCTCAGAGGACTCAGGGTTGAATTCGAGCCGACCGGCTGAAATCCAGTGTAGTATCTTCTTGCATGTTCCACTTGCAAAGCGACAATAAAGCCTGACTATGTTTTAATGTTTGGTGGCCATTTTTTAATTCCATTGCATGCCCACTTGAAGTTTGATCCATTCCTCGGGATTCTCATAACATTCGGGATAGTCGCCCTCGACCAAGGCGAAGCTTTCTGTGCTGTGATCTAACACACCTTCCCAACCTCAGAGCTTGAGTGCCTCAGTACATCGTTTCCTTAGCCTTAACTTGTCAGACGTCTGCCGCGTTTACTTAGACAAAGATTTTCCGTATTCTGGATGAACTATCCCCTTTATAATTCGGAGAACTATGACATGGAGGCTGTGAAGTGGAATTCTCAACAGACTTTCTAACATCGAAGTGAACGCAGTTTTGAGAAATTTAGCATATTAAAAAAACACTCAATATTATTGAGCCAGAACAGTCGTACTGTGTGATCTAAATCTGTGAAATTGGCACTTCGGTCAGACGAAATTACAGTGACGAAAGGAAACCGATTCGAGTCAATCCCGCCACTTAAACTGTGAGCCGACTTGGTTCAGATACGAGATGAGGAAGTCACAAGAACGGCCTCTATGACACCCGAAACCCGCCTTCTCCATGAAGGAAGAGCACTGAACCAAGTGCCATAGGTGAACCCTCACCTACAGTAGAAGAGCTCAACTAATTTCACCATATTTTTCAAATTATTTAATCACTGATGATTAGTGAAAATAGTAGCGGTGAACAAATTAACACAAAAATCAGTGTAGGTACGTAGAATCAGTTATAGAATATAAATTTTAATATCATAATTAAATATAATTATTTAACGGTTACACAATCAGTTAAGTTAACAGTCGAAACTATTGACGGAACTCGTTCATAACTCAAAAATGTTACTGAAAGCGTAGAATTAGCATTATAATTCATAGATTCCGATAAACATTATTTTAAAAGTTTGCAGAATCTAAAATAGTGGGGAAAACTAAATAAATACTTGTTTCGAGTTTAAAAATGGATAAATGAGAAGATATTAAAGGATGTCTTAAAGAAAATTATCTGACTAGACAAACTTCAGATCATCAAACAGCCATTTTATTTTCCAGTAAGCAAAGAGCAAATGAAACTACGAATGGCCTGCTAGGATATATAAATTGCCTCGTTATTAGGAGGGAAGTTACGGATAGCATAGTGATAATGTCCTAGCTAGCACGTATGGCAGACGAGTACAAGAATTAATGGGGAAATTAATAATAAAATTCGTTTTTGTGGCGGGTCTCCAAAAACGAAAGAACTAGGTATACGGTTAAACGGCCACAAGAGAATATAAGTTTTGCACAAATTTGTGAAGCAGCATTACAGTAGGGAATTGAGATAAAAATAAGCGAATTTAAAACTACATGAAAAGTGGAAAACTTGAGTAGACCAAATTAAAAGGAAAATGGAGTTGGAAATAAAATTCTGTGTTTTTGTTTGTTCTGTTTTTTCTTGAAAATTAGTTGTGGGAATTTAAACTGATAATAAGAGAAGGAAGTTAATGTTATTGTGATATAAAATATAATTTCATATTGTGATTCATTTTCCCCTGCAATTTAATTATATAATTCGAGAGTTAAATAACCATTTAAATAAAATTAAATATATTAAAAATAAGTAATAACACAAACCCTATACAGATAAAACATTACAATATTTGTAATAATCAGTAATGAAACACGTAGAACTATGACTTACCTCTTGCGGTAATCCTCATCATCATCATCGTCATCTACATTCCTAGAAAAAAATTAAACACAGAATATTGCAAAAATTTCTATTATATTAAGAACTTATTTTAATAGATATTATTACCATCTGTAATAGATGGAACTCTACATGAAATGAATCAATATTTGCTAGAAGTAAATTTTCTAATATCGAATTTCTACTTTTAGATTGGGTAACGAATGCTGCGGCCACATAGCAAACTCTACTCCCGAATTTATTGATGCATAATTTCAAGGGTTTCTCTTGCATCCCTTTTAGGTCAATGCCTCGTAGAATCCTAAAACTATAACCCGCGCAACATACTTAACCCATTGACACCTTTGCCCACCACATGCTTGAGTAGAATAGGAAATAGTTATTTAAAAAAATTGCTCTATGTCACAATAAACCAAATTAATGTGTGATATACTGTAAGAAATAAGCACTTTCTTAAAAAATAAAGAATATTTTTTTTCAATTTAATATTTATTGACAAATAAAATGTTATTTTTTCTATACAATATGAATTATATTAATATGTTCTACTGCATCAAGTGACGCAATCGTGATGTAACTTTCACGTTAGCAAGAACTACTGTCATCTTAAAAAGGGAAACTATTGGAGCCATTTGCAGTAACACATTTCAGAAAAGTCCTTATTACTTTGCAATACACACACAGACAGTGACACATGCTTATATATACATATATATAATATATATATATATATATATATATGTGTGTGTGTGTGTGTGTGTGTGTGTAAATAACAAATATTGAGTGATAAAATATGTTGAAGAGTGACTTACCTCTTGCGGAAATCCTCATCATCATCATCATCATCTACATTTCTAGAAAAAAAATTGATCACAGATTATATTAATTTAAAAAATTTCTATTTTATTGAGTACTTATTTTAATGGACATTATTTCCATATTTTACAGATGGAACCTTACATGAAATCAAACAATATTTGCTAGATATAAAATTCGTGTAGAAGAATATTGTAAAAACATTAATAGTGCAGGCTCGAATTTGAGCGTTTTGAAAAGAACTTATGGTCAAAAAGACGCTTTGCCAACCGGAAATTTTCAGGCTATTCCTTTGTGGCATGATGTATACTTGTACAGTAAAAATCAAACACATGTAATAATAGGTGGGAAGACATAGTCGCGATAGCGCCAATCTGGTCAAACATCTTGTGTGAGTCTGCTAAATTTTTGAGACCAGAGATTAGCCTAGCCATACAAACTCTATAAAATAATCTCTAAATATGGAATTTCTACTTTTCGATTTCATTTCAGTGTTTGAACTTATTAGTAGAGATAAGTTAAGATAAAGAATATTGATTTACCTCTTGCGGAAATCCTCATCATCATCATCGTCATCTACATTTCTAGAAAAAAATTGATCACAGGATATATTAATATCAAAAATTTAATTTATTGAGTACTTATTTTAATTGTATATTACTTCCATCTGTTACAGGTGCAGCCTAATATTAAATGAAACAATATTTCGAATAAATTCAATTTTTCCTATTTCATTTACGTATTTGATGATATTAATAATTATTTTAAGCATCAAAACATTGAGAGACTAAAATTTTTTTTCGATTTTAACTAGAAAACAGCCGCTGTTTGGTCAGCTGGTGAACTCGGAAGGTGGTCTCAGACCATTTGGGAAGAAAAGAAACTGCGTGTGACTAAGGCGTTCAGGGAGGTCTGACATCTCCAAAAGGCGCCTAAATTATTAGGCCTCAATACATGAACTCCCGAAGCATCTAGTTAGCAGACGGACATGAAAAATTAAAAACATCTACAGGAGTAATTTGGAGATCTCGAGTAACCAGCCACGAGATTGAGTGGTCGTTGACCAGACTCAGAAAAGACCAGCCAATCCTGAGCAAACTGTGGGGGCCTCACGATCTATCCGCCGCCATATTGATTCAATAAGCGTCCCAGCACGAGACAGGGACACTTCCAATGAAACCAGTCTGCACCTGTTATCTCCACAACGGAACTATATATTCTATATTGTATAAAATCCAAGTAGCGTAAGACCAGGTTCCTCAATTTATACAGTTTAATCAGTTAACTACAGTTAACTTATCAATAATTTTAATTTGTCAACTCGCAGGTTCACCCCACAATATTCCTGAGGGAGAGTGTTACGATGTTTTGTCATTCTTATATAAATTCAATTTTAATTAGGGTTAATTTCGCAGTAAATGAGTGTATTAAATTAATTAAATCCTTTTATATTTGAAACCAAGCCTAGTTGTATATTCCACATGTCCATTGAAGCGATAAAACGAAAAGGAAAGTAGTGATTAAGACAACGTATTATTTCTACAAAAAATTATGCAGTCTGCTTGATGTTTGTATGTCAACTAAAGATACTCAAAATGCATAAATCAGAAAGTTGTAGTACTGTTCCTAATTTCTTAGAAATACACACTCAGAGAGAGACACGCACTTACATATGTAAATAACGAATAATGAGTGATTAAATATGTTGAATAGTGAATTACCTCTTGCGGAAATCCTCATCATCATCATCGTTATCTACATTTCTAGAAAAAAATGAAAATAGAATATATTAATTTCAAACCTGCCTATTCATTAAAATGAGTACTTATTTTAATATATATTATTTCCATATTTTGTAAATGAAACTTTACATGATATCAAACAATATTTAGTAGAGATATATTTTTTAATATGGAATTTCTACTTTTCTATTTCATTTATGTATTTGAAGATATTAGTAAAGATAAGTTAAGATTTACCTCTTGCGGAAATCCTCATCATCGTCATCCTCATCTACATTTCTAGAAAAAATCGAATACACATTTCATTAATTTTAAAAATGTCAATTTATAGATGAATTATTTTAATTGCATATCGCTTCCACCTGTTACAGATGGAACCTAACATATAATGAAATATTATTTGATAGAAATTCTATTTCTGAAGTAGTAGAATTTCTACTTTCCGATTTTATGTCTGTAATTGATTATAATAGTAATTCTTTTAAGAATCAGAACATTGACATTTGAAATATACCCAACCCCCATCATCGAGATACTTTCGGGCGTTCGAGCACGACGGGACTTCTGCCTCTCCACTGCAACCAGTTCGCGCCAGACAAAACAACACATCTGTATTGTTTAAAATACAAGTATCGTAAGACCATGTTCTTCAACTTATACCGTTTACTCAGTTTACTTACATCAGTAATTCAATTTCCGACGAAGTAGGTTCACTTCTCAATATTCCTGAGAGAGGGAGGGTATGTTTTGATGTTTCAATTATTGTCATTCTAATATGAATTCAATTTATTAAATCCTTTTATTTATTAATCCAATCGAACAAATAATAATGTTGGAAGATAGATTGAAAAATATGTTTATTGTAAATTTGAAAAAAAGGCTCGTAGTTTATTTGAACACAGAATACATTAATTTATATTATATTGTGTACTTATTATAATGAATATTATTTCCACATACTATAGATGGAACTTTACATGAAACCAAACAATTATATATTTTTTAATGTGGAAGTTCTACTATTCGATTTCGTATCAGTATTTGAAGATGTTAGTTATAAGTTAAGATAAAGAACATTGATTTACCTCTTGCGGAAATCTTCATCATCCTCATCCTCATCTACATTTCTAGAAAAAAATGAATACAAAATACATTAATTTAAAAAATTAGCATTTTTTAGGACTTATTGTAATTGTATATTACTTCCATTTCTTACAGATGGAGCCTAACATGAAATGAAAAATTTTTGGTAGAAATTCTATTTTTGAAGAGGTAGAATTTCTACTTTCCGATATTATTTCTGTATTTGATATTAGCAATTATTTTAAGCATCAGAACAGATTTGAAATATTTTTAGACTCATTAAATGCAAAACAGTCATGTACTATAAGCACAAGAGTCGGAACACTGTCTAACGAAATAAGCCTACTACATTCAGCTTATTCCATTGAGTCGGCTATCAAGGCTTTCTCATCCGACTGAAGTGTTTGTCCTCATTTCATCATATCCCTATAGGGCTTCTGGACGCTATATGAATGAATTCTTTAAATTTTCTTCTAATTCCATGGGTTTTCAAACCATTTATGCGGTTAAAAAAGCTATTTAATAAAACCTAATGGAGGTATTTCTAGAAATTTTGGTGAAGTGAAGCGAAGTAGCAATCAGTGCTGTGGCCCGTAAGTAAAATATTGTTCTTTAAAATTAAAATGACCACAAGTTCACAACCCGGTACCAGAGCAACTCTGAATAAAAATGATATGTAGGAACGTAATTTTGTAATTACGTAAATATCATTAACCGCTATATTTCTCTAAATTTATCAGATTTCACTAATTTTTTTGTTTGTAGATTATTTTTATAAGATTTTGTTATTGTAGATTAAATTCGTATTTTTTTTGTAACTTTGGTGACAATTGCAAACGATTATGTCTACTAGAGGCCAAGTAAGCGCCCCTGAAATTTTGATTCTCATTAAATCTGAGGCATTCATTAAAAACATAAAATGTACAAAATTCAATGTAAGTCGAAATGGTAATTAAATAACAGACCAAAAAGCAACACAATCACACAAATATATACATATATATATGTATATATATATAGATATATAGATTATAACAATGCTTACTTATTTATGTGTTGCCATTTAAATGAAATACACTTTAAATAATACTTTAAACAATGAACAAAATTTATTATGCCAAATTTAAAACAATTATTCAAAATACAAAATATAATTGGGATCTCAGGGTCTTGAACTGGGTTTGATAATGGCAGAATTTAAACAATCAAAGAACACAAAATTTACATTTACTTTATAAGGAAATTGATGCGTCTAAACATAGACGAAATTTATTAATGAAGAAATTTATACTAAAGGATTGAGTTTAAACAATTTCATTTTATCAATAATTAAAGAACGATCTGACGTTTATCTTTTAAAACGGTTTACAATAATCTTAAGGTTTTCTTTCTACTTACGGCAGCCCAAGATTCACATTCAATTTTTGTAGCACAATGGTGGGATTTTCACAGATTCTAATTATTCACAGACTCTAATTAGCATAGTTTGTCGGTTGGTTTAAAATGAATTGGTTACTTCTCGATGATTTACTGCAACCTGGATTTGTAGATCTCGTGAGTCATGTTGAAAAAGCAACTCACTAGTTTGGTCTGTTGACTGAAGATTGCTTTAATTTTTGCTTCTCGATGATTTACTGCAACTTTTTGCAATTTGATGTAACAGTGTACTTATTTTCGGAACACATTCTTTCGTTCCTTAAATTAAACCTCTTTTATTCTCGCTGCTGACTGACAAAACTGTTCAAACTTTCGTGAATTAGACTTTTGATCTGTTCTCCTCGCCGCTTACTGCCCAACTGTCTCTGTTCGTCTCCTAATTTTGAGCGCATAAATCCTCTCCCCACCATTCAACAATACTCTCCTTTCATTGTCGGTTTGTTGTGGCGTCCGCTATCATTAATGTGTCCTCTACAATTCAACTTTTCAATTAGAACAATGCCTTAATTACCAATTATTACAATATATATATATATATATATATATATATATATATATATTGTAATAATTATAAATGATAGGCTTTAAAATGAAAAATTATAAACTTTAAAACAAACAAAATTTTATTTAGCACTACTTGAAACAATTATGCAATTTAAAATAAAAAGATCTCATTCTCTCAAGGGTCTCAACTGGGTTTGATAATGGAAATAAATCAAAATAATTAAATAACACAAAAATTAGGTTTAAAAAGAAATATTTACACTCGTCTAAACATAGACGAAATTTGCTTATCGACGAACTTAAACTAAAAGATGGATTCTACTTTAAACAATTTATTTATCACTAAGAAAAGAACGATATCTGACTTTATCTTTTAATTCGGTATACATATATGAATACCATGAAATTTTAACTTACGGTTACTTAGGCAAATTTTGCTCGTTCGTACACACAGACTTAATATACAGGCCGTTTTCAACACTGATTCTAATAAACACTGTTGGTTTGACAAAAGTTGGTTCTCCGTTCGTTAAGAAAATATTATTTGCTCGTTCTGAATATTATTGGACGCTGTATGCAGTGTCCTGGTCTCCCACAATCGAAGGCAGTGGTCTTTTTTGAGAATAGAATAAATTAGACTCTGCATTCAAAATGTTTATCGTTGAATATTTATCTCGCACACTGCAACTTGTAACAAGACAGTTCTAACTTTTCTAGCTGTTCTACCACATGTATCTGGACACTTTCTGAATATTTTGCTTTTGTCCGTCCACAACAATCTTTCCACGATGACTTTACTCTGCTATATTTTGACGACGAATCAATGCTCTCGCCTCTGATTTCCAACTCGTTCAATTTCAGTTCCGTCTTCGACTGAAATTCTTCATCAACTCTCAATACGAACAACCGTCCTTCCAGCTATCTTAATGAAGAACCGCCGTCCCAGCCAACGTAAAACGAACCGTCCTCTACCAAATCATAAGGCGAACTCCTTCCAGTCTCGCAATTTTGAGCGCGCTATTCCTTCCTAACCAAGTCAACAATACTCTCATTCATTGTTGTTGTTATGGGTGCGGTCCCGCTGTCAATAATGTTTCTCCAACAATTTAGATTATCAATTACAATTAATGTCTTAATTAATATGCATTACAATATATATATATATATATATTAAATATATTATATATATATATATTAAATCCGGTTGAACATTGACTTACCTCTTTCGGAAATCCTCATCATCATCATCATCATCAACATTTCTAGAAAAGATTCAAAACAATATAATAACTTCAAATATTTCTATTTTATTATGTACTTATTTTAACGGATGTTGTTTTCATATTTCACAGATGTTTCCTTCTGTAAATAATTGCTGTAAGCAGCGTCTAAACCTAATTTTATGTGTGGTCTGTGGTAACTAATAAGTGCTATTTAATGACTAAGGAATATTACAAATATAATGTAATCGTTTCTCTATTCAATCTGAATAATATTATTATGCTCTACTGAATCAAGTGACAGAATCGCGGTTTTACTTGTGACGCTACCAATAATTGCTGTTATCTTAAAGATCCATTTCTAGTAACATATTTAAGTAGAGTTCCTAATTCCTTTGCAAGGTACACACACACACAGACACACAACTTATATACATGTATATAACAAATCATCAGTAATAAATAAATGTTCAACCGTGACTTACCTTTTGCGAAAATCATCGTCATCATCATCGTCATCGACATTTCTAGAAAAAATTGAACACAGAATATATTAATGTAAAAAAATCTATTATATTGAGGACTTATTTTAGTGAATATCATATCATCTTTTATACATAGATATCAAACAATATTTGGCAGAAATATTTATTCGAATGTAGTGAGAATTTCTCCTTTCTGTTACAATTTCTGTATATAAAGTTATTCGTAATTATTTTAGGATAATGAACATTGAAATATGCGAAATAGATTCAAGAAATAGGAAACATTCACCGAATTATAAATTTGAAAAGAAGGCTCATTGTTTTAATCATATGTCAATTGAAGTATTAGAACGAAAAGGTAAGTAGTAATTTCAAACATAATATGAGATTTAGACAGCAGTACCGGTGGTATGTAAGACATGAATTGATGTACGTTTTTATGGATTTGGAAAATCAACAGTTGTTAACAATATTTCCCAACGACTCACATCAGTATGTTATAAAGTTATGTAACACATGATAGCAGACCTAATCGATGTATATTTCTTGGTTTTTTCTCCGCCATACGCCAATATCGATTAGGTCGCCAAAAACTGTAACTTTTTTTTTAACAAACCATAAGCAGCGTTCCAACCCCTCACTCCTATCCATACTCCCACATAGGGAGAAAATGATGGTTTGTACTCGGAGTTTGTTAAAAATCACGTTGGTTGGAATACTTACTGAAGAATTTATCGGGTGTTCCATTGACTAGAGTAGAAGAGGTAATGAGAGAATTGAAGGAGAAAGAAAGAAAGATCCTACGTTTCGAAAAGAATACTCTGCTCGTCTTCAGGGAAAATGGTTAAGAATAGGACGTCATCACATACGTCCCAAAAATGCTTAACGAAATGAACCTAGTAGATACAGTTGATGCCAGTGAGTGGAATATCCAGGCATTCTCATCTAACTAAAGTGTTTGTCATCATTTCATCCTTAATAGGACCATGTCCGTGCTGTTTTAAGAAGTTTGTGACTCGCTGCTAAATTTATAGTGTTAAGGGTCGCATAGACGTGCTTTGTTTACTATGTTGCTGGGACCTTTAAATTTCGGCGCAATGTATCAAGGATTTCAAAGTTTGGAGACGTTCTCACTGGTTTCAGATACTCCTTTACTGGCCGCTATCCCGATTGATTTTTTAAATTTTAAATGTCTGAGGTTCTAAATCAACTATTATATGCTTGTTTGTAAACCCCGGGGCTCACGTCCGGATTGTCTCGCCCAACTCATGCCCCCCCCCCCCTAATAACCTACAATCATGTAGTCTGCTTGTTGCTGGTAACCACAAAAAAACTATTTAATAAAGCCCATTGGAGCAATTTCTCTTAAACTTCCGAATTTCATTGCACATAAAATACATACACACACACACACACTCATATATACATAAAATCAGTGTAGAAATACGTTGAACATTGGTTTACCTCTTGCGGAAATCCTCATCATCATCGTCATCAACATTTCTGGAAAATATTCAACACAATACGTTAACTTATATTTTATTGAGTACCTATTATTATGGATATTATTTCCATTTTCATAGATGGATCGTTTTATAAAAAAATTCTGTCTAAACCCAATTATATGTGTGGTTTGTGGTAACTAATAAGTGCTATTTAGTAACTAAGCAATATTACAAATATAATGTAATCGTTTCTGTATTCAATCTGAATAATATTATTATTTTCTACTGAATCAGGTGCGAAAATCATGAATTTACTTGTGACGCTACAAAGAACTGCTGATATTTTAAAGATCCATTTCTTGTAACATATTTAAATATACTTCCTAATTCCTTTACAAGTTACACACACACACAGACACACAACTTATATATATATATATATTGTAATTCCAATTAATTAGGACATTAATTGTTTGAACATAAAAATTTAAATTTTTTGAGAAATCTATTATTGAGGCAGGAGCTTCCATAGCGACAATGTAGCCCAGCTCTGTTGCTTTGTCGGAAGGTCAAAATAGCGTATGCGCGCTAAAACTCGAGTGAAGTAGAGGTCAGTTATGGTTTTTAGGACCACGATTTCTGTGATCTAATTGGCATTTGCGTATGGAGAAGACATCGTCGATGTATAACTGTTAGTTGGTGATCAGAATTTAACAGAGTTGGTTGGTGCCGGGACATTTCGGAGGACGGAACAAGTGATACTAGGGCAGAGACTAGCCGTCGTTTAGTGTCTTACTATTAAACAAAGTTGTTAGTTGAGGATAAAGTAAAAAGATTCACGAAAGCATTACATCGAAAGTTGCTAAGTAAAAGTAAAATGTTTTACGTCCATAGCCAGCCACAAATAGTAAAATTGCAGTTTAGTCCAAAGCAGTAAAGACTAGCAAATCTACAAACCAAATTATTCACCTAAGGCATTTAGTCAACAGATAGCTGACAAAAAAAGGGAGGATCATCCGAGTTCTTGACACCCTATAAATATTGACTAGAATCAGTGTAAAATCTGTGAATCTTAAAATCAGTGTAAAATCTCGCAATAGTGTTTTTCGATAACGAAAGTTATGCTGGAACCAACTGGACAGATGTGAGTAACAAATTACAAAATGTGATATGTTTGTTAATAAGATTTTAAATATAATTGATGTGTCCATTATCAAACCCAGTGAAACCCAGAGAATTTAATATTTTAAATTTGTAATAGTTTTAAATTATTGCCACAAAATAAATAAATATTGTTTGTAAATTTTATTAATTCTTTTATTTAATTAACGCCTTCCATTTAATTATTACATAAATAGTTTCTACGAGAGTAAAAATCTTTAAATTCAAATTAAATTAAATTAAAGTTATATTACAATATAAATAATCAATGATAAAAAATATGTTTACCTCTTACGGTAATCCTCATCATCATCGTCATCTACATTTCTAGAAAAAATTGAAAAAATATATTAATTTAAAAAATTACTATTATATTTTGCGTACTTATTTTAATGGATATTATTTCATCTTTTATCGATTGAAATCAAAAAACATTTGGCAGAATTATTTTTTTTAAAAAATGGAGATTTTCTACTTTCCGATTTAATTTCTGTATTTGAAGATATTCGTAATTATTTTAAGAGAATGAACATTGACACAACCGAAATTGTTTAAGAGACAGGAAATAGAAAACAGTCACAGGATTATATATTTGAAAAGAAAGCTAATTGTTTTAATAATATGGCCATTGAAGTAATAGAACGAAAAGGTAAGTAGTAATATCAAGTATAATATGAGATTTAGACAGTGATAGCAGTGGAAGGGAAGACTTGAACTGACGTATGTTTTTATGAATGCGGAAAATCAACAGTGGTTAATATCATTATTTCGCAACATCTCACATCAGTATGACATTAAAATTATGGAACACATAATAGCAGTACTCATCGATGGGATTTCTTCTCCATACGCAAATGCCAATTAGATCACAGAAATCGTGGTCCTAATAACCATAAGCTGCGTTCCCACTCCTAACCAGACTCCCACATAAGGGTGTTCCATTGCCTACAGTAGAAGAGATAATGGAAGGAGAAGGAAAGAAAGATCCAATGTTTCGAAAAGATTAAACTATGCTCGTCTTCAGGGAAAAGGGTTAAGAATCTGACCTCAGCACAAGAGTCCCAACACTACTTAACGTAATAAACCTACTAGATTCAGTTTATGCCAGTGAGTCGACTATTGAGTCTTTCTCAACTGCCTGAAGTTATTATCATGATTTCATACTTAATGGGACGATAGCTAGCAGCCTTCTAGCGTTTGTGACTCTGCTAAATTTATAGTGTTGAGGGTTGCGATTGACGTGCTTTGTTTACTAAGTTGCAGGGACCTTTAAATTTTGGCGCAATGTTTCACACATTTCCAAAGTTTGGAGACGTTCACACTGGTTTAAGATACTCCTTTACTGAACGCCATATCGATGGATTCTTACGAAGGTTCTTTTAAATGTCTTGAGTTTCTAAATCAACTTATACGCTTGTTTGTCAACCTCGGGGCTGTCGCCGGGACTGGCTCGCCAAACTCCTGCTCCCCTTAATAACATTCATACCTACAATCATGCAATTATACTTCCTGATTTCATTGCAATAGACCCACATAACGACACAATCACACTAACATATAAATAAATATATAATAATCAGTGCTGAATTACGTTGAACAATGACTTACCTCTTGCGGAAATCCTCCTCATCATCATCGTCATCAACATTTCTAGAAAAGATTGAACACAATATAATAACTTCAAATATTTCTATTTTATTAAGTACTTATTTTAATGTATATTATTTTTATATTGTACAAATGGTTCCTTTTATAAATAATTGCTGTAAGCAGCGTCTAAACCTAATTTTTTGTGTGGTTTTTGGAAACTGTTAAATGCTATTTAAAAAAATAAGGAATATTAGATTTCGTGTAATATTTATTTGATTACATAATGTAATCGTTTCTCTATTCAATCTGAATAATATTATTATGCTCTACTGAATCAAGTGACAAAATCGCGGTTTTATTTGTGACGCTACCAATAATTGCTGTTGTCTTAAAGATCCATTTCTAGTAACATATTTTAGTAGAGTTCCTAATTCCTTTTCAAGGTACACACACACACAGAGACACACAACATATCTATGCATGTAACAAATAATCGGTCATATAAATATGTTCAACCATGACTTACCTTTTGCGAAAATCCTCGTCATCATCATCCTCATGGACATTTCTAGAAAAAATTGAACACAGAATATATTAATTTCAAAAATTTCTGTTACATTGAGGGCATTAATGGATATTATTTTATCTTTTACAGATAGATATGAAACAATATTTGGCAGAAATATTTATTTGAAAGTGGACAATTTCTAATTTCCGATCCCATTTATATATTTGAAGATATGCGTAATTATTTTAAGAGAAAGAACATTGACATAATCGAAATTGTTTCAGATTCAGGAAATAAAAAACATCACTAAATTGTATATTTGAAAAGTAAGCTCATTGTTTAAATAATATGTCTATTGAAGTAATAGAACGAAGAGGTAAATAGTAATTCCAAAGGCAATAAGAGATTTAGACGGTGGTTGAAGGGAAGACTTGAACTGACGTATGTTTTTATGAATGGAGAAAACCAACAGTTACTAATGACGATATTCCCCAACGTCTCACATCCGTATGATATAAAGTTATGGAACACATGATAGCAGTCCTACTCGATGCATATTTCTTGGTTTTTTTCGCCATCCGCAAATTCCGCGTAGTTCACCAAGAACCATAAGCTTCGTTTCCACCCCTAATTCTTAACCAGACTTTCGCATAAGGAAAGAATGGTAATTAAGCTCTTGGTTTCGTCGTGCTACGTTTGTCGGCCTCGGGGCTACTGCGGGGGACAGGCCCGCCCATCAACTACTCCCCCTAACACTTCTACCCAGAATCCAACAGTCTGCTGGCTGTTGGTAACTTTATCAATAGTTATTTTAGAAAGCCTAATGAATAAATTTGAAGTATATTTTATATTTATGGGTTTAAATTTCATGCTTTTTCTGTTTCTGTATTTCGATGCATGGAAGTTGAGTAATGGTCCTTAGATTCTGATGACTTATTGTGTGTTTTGTTCGCACGACATTATAATATGTTTTGTATACATCTATATTGTTCTAGATCTAAAGAGTAATAAATACTCAGTTTATGTAACTAAATAGATCTTATAATTAAAAGGTTATGGGCCCAGGATTCGTGTGAAACCAAAGTGCACGAAAAGTTTCGCCAGAATGAATTTTAATAGTGAGATTGCGAATCACCACTAACATAATCTCAAAACGTGTTGTGTGCGTGTGTTGGTGCAAGCTTGAAATCATGTTTGTCGTGATTCGATTATTTTTGTTTCATATTTAAAAAGAGATCATCTGGAATAACGATGGCAGATCTCAACAGTTTGAACAAATTTGATAGAAACAACTACAAACAATGGCTATTCGAGATGAATTATGCGCTTCTGGCGAAGGGACTATACGACATTATACATGGTAAGGGAAAAAAGCCGACTGTGAGCAAATGACTTGGGTAAAAAATTATGCGACAGCGATGTTCCTTTTGACATCTGCATTGGATAATCTCCCAGATTACCTTGATTGAGAATTGTGATTCATGCAATGAAATAATCAGTAATTTTGATTCCGTTT
Source organism: Zhengitettix transpicula (assembly GCA_037074705.1). Classification (NCBI taxonomy): domain Eukaryota; kingdom Metazoa; phylum Arthropoda; class Insecta; order Orthoptera; family Tetrigidae; genus Zhengitettix; species Zhengitettix transpicula. The sequence goes on along the minus strand of CM073590.1, from coordinate 68,758,347 downwards.
ATTTGCAACGATCTGACTCCAACAAAATGTTAGAGCACGAACGATTTCACCGATATCGAATGAAGGACAATGTGAGCATCGCCCAACACATTGTAAACGTGGTAAATATGGCCAAGAAGTTGAAGGATATCGGTGAAACAATCAGTGATGTGGTAATAATGACAAAAGTTATTAGCACCCTGTCGTTGAATTTCCTAATTTTCGACAAGCGTGGCTGTCAGTCAGTGAAGATAGACAAACATTAGCAGATCTGACAGCGAAATTGATTTATGAAGAAGCTAATTTATCTAATACAGAACAATTTTATCTGTATTGACAATATCAACCTAAAGAAATCCGTTAGGAAAGTTCTATAAACTATAAGGCACAACAAATTGCCATCAACCAGCCAATACAAACAGAAACCGGACAATCAGAATCATCACGATGCAAATTCATCTGTCGCCTGCTACGCTTGCAGAAAGAGAGGCGACATTCGACGATTTTGCTAGAGCAAGCAGAAGCAGAAATCGTAGGACCATGGAAAAGAGCAATATTCATCTTTCAATGAAGAATTTCCTAGAGGCGTGGACAATACTGAAGATACCTTGATCATGGATAGAGGAGCGTCTCACACGTCGTATTGTGCTCAGTATTTTTCAAGCCTGTCCGAAGTTGTTCGAGGAACCAATGTAATAATTGGAAACAATGCATCATTCAGCCATGGAAATGGAGACATCTAGATTGGAATTTTTTTGAAGATGAATGGCACAGATCAGTCATTACTAATGTTCTATTTGTTTCAGATCAGAAGAGGTATCTATTTTCTCAAGCCCTTGTGACTAAAAAGGGTTGCCCGATTGTCAAAGGGAACAAACAGGCTGAAATCCGTGATGGTTCGAATCTGGCTGCAAGTGCAGTTCTGGACGGCGACAATGTTTATAGAATGATGTACTGAACTACTACTCACACCATGCATATCAGATCAACGAGAATAGTCTAAAAGAATGGCAAAGAGACTTGGATTTGTGCTCACCGCACGTAATCGAAAGATGTTCAAGAATGGGATAATAACCGATTCCTAAACTGGTACAGGGACGGCGAGGGTAAAGCTGCGACCCCACAGCAAACCCATCTCCCACAATCGGAAGTACGTGGGACAAATATCCGACCTACCTGATGCAGGTTTTTCTAGGGTTTTCACTGCATCACTTTTAGGCAAATTCCCGGGTAGTATCCTTAAACCATAGCCCGGAAGCCTTAGTTAACCCTAGGCTACATTTCCGCATCCTCCCTTTCACTCCCTTTCCTATGCTATATGAGGGGAGTTGCCACGATGTGGAATACCCTAAACATAGCCTCTCTACACCTTCTTCTTCTTTAATCGATGTAGGGAATTGAGGAGATGGGTCTGCGACTGCTATTCTCTCGCAGGCAGAACCTTTCAGGAGAGACGGAGAGGAGATGCCTTTTCCTCTCTCCGTTTTTGAACTAAGTTTCCCACATGCCGAGGCGCCTCTGCCTATTTTGAGAGGTGTATGTTTTGGAGTCGCAGAGTAGTGAGTTGTCCTCTATTCCCATTGGAATAGTCGGCCAGATGCCTCCAAAACTGGCTGACGCACGGACCAATGCCGGACCTACCTGATACAGGTTTTGTAGGGTTTGTCCTGTATCACTTTTACACGAATGCCGGGTAGAATCCTTAAACCATTGCCCGGTGACCCTAGTTAACCCTTGGCTATCTTCCTCTACCTTTCCACATCCCCCCTTTCACTCCCTTTCCTATGCCATAAGAGTGGAGTTGCCACTATGTGATTACCCTATACATAGCCTGTCTACATCTTAAAAAATAATGGATGTAGAGGACTTTCTATGCGAATCTTGCTGGTATGGCAAACAACATCGCTTACGAAAGTCAATTACTGATGGTATGTCAAGAATTTTCCGACAAACTTGAAGGGGGAAGAATTGATACTATAATAATAGATTTTTCAAAAGTCTTATACCTTGTGTCACATCAGTTTCTAATACACAAATTAACTGATTGATGCTCGCATTCTGAACTGGGTTCAGGGAAACGTTATAGGGCGTTTAATTTTTTTATAATATATTATCGATTTTCCAGCTAGTGTCCAGTCCAATATAAAAATCTTCGCCGACGAATGCATTATTTCTAGATAACTGAAGCATCCAAATTACGTTGGTGGAAATGAATGAATCAAAAAGCAAGACTTTTTGCAGAAAATGTTGATAACTGTGCCAGTTACTAACTGGGGTACGAATTGATAGAAATATGCAATAGCTGCAAATATTTAAGTGTAATGTTTATTACAGATTTATCAGAGCCAAAACGTGTAAATTCAGTGGCCAATAAAGGATGGAAAGCACAACGCTTCGTACGTAGGATTCTAAGGAAAAGCTCATGTGTTCGCGCCAATTCGAGCAGCGTGTTGGGATTCGTATTGGAATGAGCACATTCACCCACAGGACAATTTACAGAAAAAACAACAACACTGAAATTATCTTGTAGACTTAGGGAAAATGTGTTGGCAAATAAAAGAAAACGGACTAGACTCTGTACTTATTCAGAGCACACGATAACAAACCGGTATGGAGAAATGTAAAGTTTTCTTTTACCTCACAGTACTTGTCTGAAAGCCAACATTCGATCGATAGTAGAGGAAACAGCGAACTGATATGGGGAAATTTTCATTCCTAATAAAACCTTTCGAAATTCGAATAGCCTGTTAGCAAATTAGCCTGCGGCGTGCCGAAAGAGTATGAAACTATTCAAATTAAGGACATATTATTGTGAAAATCATATAATTTATTTTAATAAAATTGAGTGAAATGAAGTGGAAAATAATATAATCTATTATAAAGGGTATATTTTTCTATATTCAGTTTAATATTTCAGTTAGGTGCACTGCAGAGAGAAGTGCAAAGAACTGAATGACGCTATTTACAGATTTAAGGCATGCCAATATTTATTAATAGTAAGTAATAAGTTTTATTGGAGTAATGGAAAATATTTCCCTTGTTCGATTTTATGTATATGTTTTATGTAGTTTGCGAACCTTCATTGTATGTATTGTAAAACGTTTCCACCGGACTTGGACAATGATTTTAAAGTCACAGGTTACGAGAGGTTTCCGATCGTCGCGTAGATGAAGCAGAAACTGATGCCTATTTGGGAGAAATTGTGCAGTGAGCATCTCTGATGTGAGCGGAAATAAACTTCCAGGTAAAGTAGACACTGCTCAACGGTACTCGACCATCGAGGTGCTGGACACTGGATAGACGTTCACTGTACAAACCTTTTATGTGCAAACCGTGCTGCCAAAGCATAATCGAGAAATATATACACTCACTTCAATCGACGGAAAGAACGATCCATTTACTTCAATTTTTCTGAGAAATTCCGTTCATTTGCACAGTGTTCACCAAATTCTTTGTAGATTGTAGTAAACGTGGGCCAAGCACACGATTCACTAGAAAATGATATCCTTTTTTTAAAAAATTGCCGTATCTGAAGACCGATCATAATATCAAGTGTGATTTATAGTAGTAAATAATTGCTGCTATTTTTAAATAAATGAAATATTAGATCAGATGGATTTATAAACATAAAATAATTCTTTCTATTCAATCACAATTGTATTAATATGCTCCAATGAATCAAGTGACAATCGTGATGATGCTTGTGACGTTATCTCAGAACACCTGTTAAATTTCCGGGTTATACTGCAAAAGACGGAGCCTAATCGAGCCTATAAATATTAAATATTTTATAAAATCCTTTCATTACATATATTGGTGCACATTACAATATCAATAAGTGATAAAATATGTTGAACAATGACTTACCTCTTGCGAAAATCTATAACATCATCGCCCACACCAACATTTCTAGAAAAAAATAAATACAGAATACATTAATTTTTAAATTTGAATTTATTGAGTATGGCGTATTTATTTTAATTGTACGTTATGTCAATCTGTCGTAGATGAAGTTTTACATTAAACGGAAGAATGTTTGTTAAAAATAATTTTTTTGAAAATTGCAGAATTTCTACTTTCCGTCTTCAATTCTCAATTTGAAGTTATTTGTAATTATTTTAAGATACAGAAAAACACACATACACACACACACACACACACACACACACACACACACATATATATATATATATATATATATATATATAATGTAGTAATCAATTAAGAAGAATAAAATCAAAGCCCCAATATGTGGTGACAATCTAATGTAATAAGCAATTAAGGAAATCGAACTTATTTAAACAATACATTAAAAGGTAACTTATGTATTGACGGATTTGTTCATTCAAATGATTACTAACAAATCCGATTTTAAATACAGAAAATTTTTTAGAATTCAAATTTAATTAGTTTTTATACACAGTTTTATACATGAATGCCACGACCTTCATAGTCGCTTATACGGCGTCTAACAGTGACGGGAACCCGCAATGAAATAACAAAATTAATAAAATATTACAAAATATTCAACTGAATTTACTTGAATATTACACTATGAAACTGACATAAGAAATCTGATGGTAAGGAATATTATACAAAGTTTAAAATGGATTTTTGTACATACCAGACACTAGGAGAAGTTCTCGTATCACGTTGAATCTTTCACTTCCGAAATTATACTTTTGAGTTTAGATCACAAATTATTTAAATTACTTTAATTTAACTAGCCATAATATTACACTTTCTACACAACGTAAGTCAGCATACGCGATTAAATCCCTACCACATCACAGACGATCATCAGTTGATTTCAAATACTTCCGCAAATAGTGATAATATCATTGAATTCAGTCCACCGACAGTCAGTACAACTTTTCCAATCAAAAGTTATTAATTTATCTCGTCTAATATTGCTAACTGATGTGGGTCAGCACCCATCGCACTCTAACCGACCTCGGTCATCGTTCATTACAGACTGTAAATTTATTCAAAGCATTCAATATTACACACCACCAACACTAATACCATCTGAAACACACCACATTCTTAAGCAATGCTGACTACTGCCTGCAATACCCGGGACACAATATTATGCTGACAATACAAATATTAAATAATTTATTAAAGCCTTTCATTACATATATTGGTGCTCATTACAAATTAAATAGGTGATAAAATATGTTGGACAATGACTTACCTCTTGCGGAAATCTATAACATCATCTCCCACACCTACATTTCTAGAAGAAAAAAAAATACAGAATATATTAATTTTTAACATTTGAATTTATTGAGTATGGCGTATTTATTTTAATTCTACGTTATTTCAATCTGTCATAGATGAAGCTTTACATGAAAACGAAGAATGTTTGTTAGAAATAATTTTTTTGAAAAATGCATAATTTCTACTTTCCGTCTTCAATTCTCAATTTGAAGTTATTTGTAATTATTTTAAGATACAGAACCTTGACATAAACGAAATTTATTAATATTCATGATTGAAATAATAAGAACGAAGAGGTAAGTAGTAATTTTTAAGCAAATAAGATATTTTGACAGCGATACCAGTGTATTTGAAAATTGGAATAGTAGAACCTATTTTAAATGGGATAAATTAACAGTTGTTAATAACGTTATCTCACAACATTGTGTATTCCTTTTTTTAATATTTCGAATATGAATTATTTGGATGACATCATAGATAATGAAATAATTATTTCGCGTCATTCTTCCTCAACTCTTCAAACAGCGTATAGAAAGCTCCAACCTCCTCTCTCCTTTCATTAATTGGATGAACCCAAATTAGTCGATTTTTTCTTGTCATTTCATTCGACGACGAAATAAAAGTAATGCTACCCACTGTTCACAGCACTCACAACTGAGAATCGTGGACGTAATTTTTACCGCCGAGATAAAAATCGCTGAAAGTGTACGTCACTCGATTCCTTTGAACTGTGACGATAATTTTACCTCTGCGTTAAAAATTGCCGAGTGTGTAACGGGCTTAGCATTATTTTCTTAACTCATGAAGTATGCTTGGTGTTGGTAGGAATAGCTAATTACTAAAGGCCCTCACTAAATATTAAAATTTTATTTCGATAGCCGAAGGCTCATTGCCCTATAACGGCTACAATTACTCTCATCTTCATTGTAGCGTATCTTCGTAAAATAAAATAATTCAATTTGGTAATAACAGTAATTCTTTATTAAAAGTTTTATAATAAAACAAACTAGTAACTGAAATAAAATACTAAGTTGGAACCGAACAATTACTTTTGCCGTCAAGCTGATAAAATATAAATTTTATACAAAACCCTCTATTAAATGAAAATACAATGACGAAAGTAATTATAATTTTAATACAGTTGTCCTCTCGTGTCTGCTTCACATCACAGAGATCCCGGGTTCGAATCCCGGCGAAGGCATGGATGTTTGTGTGCGTGAGAGAAACTCTCAACAATTAGTACCCCAACATAAGATGTAAAGGCAAAATGAGTTTCCTGAATAAGTTGCTAGTGACCTGAGATGATGCGACTGTAAATAAATGAATTTAATACTACTTTTATTTTTGGGATACTAGACTTAGTTGGCCCTCTCTTTCTCTATGGGAATCGTTCTGTATTAAATATTTAGCAAACTTTGATAAAAGATTAATTAGGAAGTATAGAAGGAAGGAAATGAAAATAGTAATCATAGTTTCCTATATGAAATATTAATATTTAAAAGAAACAATATTACGTAAACATATATATGTTTACTTCCAGAATTCTTACAAACCTATAATAAAACTTCCCCCATACACAGATCATGACTATCTTTGGTTTACAAGAATAACATATCCTTATACCTCCTCTTGTGTGAATAGTTACCATGATTTCAATATTCATTAGTTAATGTAGGTAAACTAAATATTTAAATGCGTTAGACTTCTTAACTAGTGTGTGTATATTGGTTGTAATTTAAAGTAGATGAATATATTACGGTTATTATGACAAGAGAATATATTATTGATTAATCTGCAATTTATTACATAATCAGTAAAATAAAATAATAATATTTATTTATAATGACTTCAAGCGCGTTTGTTGAGCGGTCAAAACATGGGGTAGGTTTTAAGTTATTGCTGTATTTAATATTCCTAGTAAGCGATTTTTCTTAGCTCTTGCATATATATCAAAATCATCATCGTCGTTATTGTCAGCGTTCCTACGGATGAAAATGCTTATTTTAATTTGTAACGAGTATTTTATTGTAAAGGCGCAAATAAAAGGAAAATTAACAGGTTACATAATTTACAAACAAAAGTCTATAAATAGCATATTTGTATTTATTTGGTCTTTAAGTAATATATACAAGGTAATATATAGTACTGAATGTCGTTTTACCTCAGGTCAACTGTGTATCTATTTTAAATTATCTCATGAATATAAAATTGATAAGGTATGTTGGGAAACAATAAGCTAGTGGTCAGACAACTTCTGGAAAATCAACACCGTACCAGATGACTGAAAAGAAGAATACCAGCGTGTCTTTTGTAAAGTGCAGAGTATATAAGCAGAGCACAGTGCATGAGTGAAGTGTACACAGAAACAGAAAAATCTAGAAGACAGCATTGGATGATAGATTCTAGTCGTTAAGTATATAGTTGAAGATGTTTACAAGTAAATTAATGATTAGTCTTAAAAGATTTGTTTTAGTGGCAGCCACAGGGTTGCTGATAAAATATAAAAATATAATATTTACAACGTTTGAAATTAAAAGAAAGCTTAATTATTCACGATAGAATATTATAGTTTAGTGATATTAGTTTGAATTTTATATTACTGAATAACATTTTAATGATGCAATAGAATGAAACATCCATAACAAATGTATTTTTAATAAATTATACTTAATTCAAAGTAATGATATAGTTGTAGCACATTAGACAAAAACTCCAACTATACAGCAGAATTAGGGAAACATGTATTCAAAATTTCTTCTAAAATATTATTAATAATTTAAAAATGAAGAATCTGGATGCATCCCCTTACGACCTTTCATACAATTAAAAATAATTTAACTAAAGGTCTTGTGTTATTTAAGGTATTATCGTTATTCTTAACTATCCGTCTATATGAAAAAATGTTGTCATTTGATTTTATATTGCGAAAGACTAATAAACATCACCGTTTAGACAAAAAGTTTTGAAAAAATTGATTATTTTCCATATAGGGGGATATTTAATCGAATTTCTCAAAGGTACTTTTTTATGTACGTGAAAATATATTTGAATATTACAATGTTCTCGATATCGCATCAAGGAAGCATGTGAGAGTATTCTCTCGCAGGTGAACCTTCCCAGAGAGCTCTGGAGGAGGCTACCTTTGGGGATGCCTTCACATCTCTCTGGTTTATGAACTAAGGTTTCCACATGCCGAGCACCTCGGTCTGTTTTGAGAGGTGTATGGTCCGGGGTCGCAGACCTTGGGCATACGGTAAGAGATGTCCGCTATTCCTATTGGAATAGTCGGCCAGCTGCCTCCTAAACTGGTGAATGTACGGAGAGGGGAAAGCTGCGACCCCACAGCAAACGCCTCTCCTGCCATCGGAAGGGCGTGGAACAAGTACCAAATTAGGATCCTTAAACCCTTGGCTACCTTTCTCTACCTTTCCGCATCCCCCTTTCACTCCTTTTCCCACGCTATAAGAGGGGAGTTACCACTATGTGGATAACCCTATACATAGCCTGTCTACACCTTTTTTTTATTATTCTCGATATAAAATAGTATCTGTCCATATTAAGCGAATTAGTTCAGAAGTTAACCGAATAATGATATTACAGTATTTGATTCGGATTTGACATAATTTATCTTCTACAATTGATTATATATTAAAATAATTCTTATGATACCTTACCGTTTCACAACTTTTTCCACGGATGCACAATTAACTATTGCGCAGATGACCAAAGTCTGAAACAGATGATATTAATCAAACAACTTAAATATTTTCTGTGAAATCTTTATAAAATACTCATTTGATAACAAAGAACAATTTATTTGTAGCGTACGTGTAATGTTTATGGCTAATAAGCTTTTAATGCTTTAAAATTTGCCTTACAAGTAAATAAATTTTTATCACTTATTCATTATATCACTATTAAATAAAGAATTGAAAATAAAAAGAACGAGCGAAGGCTTTCCCGATATATGTAGTTAACAAGCAGTTCTCGGGTTTTCGAACATTGAAGATGATGTCAGTGACCGCCATCGAACCATCGTGTTATTACAATGTTTACAGCCTGTTGGAATCCCAAAAACTACTCGTTAAAAATAAAAAATGTTGCGCAATATCTTTATAAAGTATCATTGCCTTACTTAATCATAACTTCAATACCAACTGTAAATGTAATATTTTGTGATTCGGGCAAGGAAAACACTCTTCCTTAAAGAAACACAAACGAGATTTAATTATAATGCAGAACAACAAGATGTAAAATTCATTTATTCGACATGATTGACGTGTAGATCGCTAATTGCCGTTCCTTCGTGCTTCGTATGTCATAAGGAGCGACGATTCAACGTTATCTATACAGGACTCATCATACACTCACCACTACCTTGATAATACAAACATCACATTAATCATAATCACTTGGCGATAATCTGTCGGTTGGTCTACGTCATATCGTCTAGAGTTAATAATTTCTGATTGATTTGATGCTGATGAGTTCAGAGGCATATGGCGAATATCCATTATGATGAAAGGATTTGTTTTCGTTGCGACCAACATCACTGAAATGACTGCCATTTTCCTATAGCACCATATCTACGTTTACCCTTATAAATAGCATTAACAAGTTTACATATTATTTTATCTGTCAACGATTAAACAGAATTTTTAACACACTTCAAATTTACAAATTCATTTCAATTTCCATTAAATTTTATAGACGACTGAAAATCTTTCAAAGTGTCTTTATTTTTAGAATTATTAACGGTATATAAACTTTTTAAAGTTCTGAAATACAAGTTCTGCCATACAACAGTATTGAAAGTTTTTCTTTTGGGATTAGATAAAAGAAATCAGTATTCTTGCTTCATATTTTAACATCCGTGACACCTATCACTGACGATGGAGCAGAAGATTGTTCTAATCTAACATTAAATTTAACATCAAAGATTTACACAAACTCCTCTTCGTTGACTGTTTATGCCTCTAAGCCAATCCATTCAACCTGGAGAACACTAGAATTAAATAATGGTGTCGTCATGTTTTTGACACCACACTTTTTTAAATACGATCTAAAATCAGCTGAGTAAAACAATTATTTGCAACTATAATAAAGCGTCACAATATCTAGAGAAACTCACATTTAGTTGATTCAAGAAAATTATAATTTCTTATTGTTATTAGCAAATATTCCTCCTACTTTGAATAGTCGTCGACAATTACTAACAACTTCTTTCTAAAAAATATGTAATAAATCCAGATGTATTCTTTCTAAGGGCGAGATGCACTAGTCCAAAAAATATATTTAATTTTCTATCGAGGCTGTTTACTTTGACACAGTTTCCAATCCTTAATATCGGAGTCCATTAGATATCACCAACATACGAACGTGCAAAATTTTTTCGCCTTGGTGCTTCAACATGATTAGCGTGTAAAAGTTGCAACACTGATATTTTTATGGAGCTGGAAATTAACTCTATTTCCGTAAACAACTATCCTGTCATGATAAAAAGAGATGTTATCTCAAAATATTTTGCAAATGAGGAATTTCTAGACTGAACTGTTTCCAAAACTGAGAGACAAAACTTAATAAAATAATAACATTAATTTACGATTTGTTAATTCCTAACTAGAAACTATAATATTAAACAAATTGAAAAAGTAATTTTTTCTCCGATGTACTCGTTCTCAAAAACAGTGTTATTCGGTAAACGTGAAATCATATCTCCATTTTTTTGGGGTGTAGACAGGCTATCTATAGGGTAATCCACATAGTGGCAACTCCCCTCTTATAGTATAGGAAAGGGATTTGAAAGGGGGGATGCGGAAGGGTGGAGGAAGGTAGCCAAGGGTTAACTAGGACCCCCGGGCTATAGTTTAAGGATCCTACCCGGCATTCGCCTAAAAGTAATGCAGGACAAACCCTAGAAAAGCTGCATCAGGTAGGTCGGGCATTTGGTACTTGTCCCATGCCCTTCCGATGGCGGGAGAGGGGTTTGCTGTGGGGTCGCAGGTACATATACGATATATTATAGTATAGTTGTAATTAAAAAGACTGCAAGACCACCTGTTTAACCATGAAGATGCTATGTGAGGAATTTTTTTTCATTTAGAAAATATGGACTATAACGCCTAGTGACCAGTGACTATCACAAAATGTATACCCACTATAAAATGTTGAAAATAGTGTGTGTTGTATATATATATATATATATATATATATATATATATATATATATATATATATATGCGTGTGTGTATGTTCCGTATACAAATCTACAACCGTGGAGAAATTTTCACCAAATTTCATATACGTGTTCCATGCGACCCGAAACAAACAGTGTTGGGTTTCACACGTCTACCTCGCCCACGCACGGGGGTGGAAATATTCAAACAGGATAAATCTTCCGATATTTGAGTCGGATAAATATTTTCGAGGTCAAAGAGATGTATAGTGTTTCTACCAATATAATCTGTGTATAATTTCAACCCCTTTCGGAATGGGAGGGAATCACGCTTAGGGGTGGGAGCGGAGGGTCGTTACATGAAAATAAAGCGGAAACAACCGATATTGGAGTCAAATCCGAGTTATAGATGTCGCTGAGTTTACTTATAACAACCTGGTCAACGCGCGAGGGAAGGAGGGTCTGGGAGGAGGTAGAAATTTTCAAAGAATGTAACCGAACGATTTTAGTTAACTAGCCGGGATGGAAATTTTCTAACATCTTAAAATGGTCGATATATTCGTCGAAAGAAACTTTTTCGGGGTTAATGAATTCAAACCCTTTCGTCGTGGGAGGTGAACATTTAGGGCAACCGAGATTTGAGTCTAGTCGGAGGTTGTGGACAACCCAGGCAACGCCGGCACCCAGCTAGTAGTTAAATAAAACAATATAAGATTTTAGTACAGAAACTTTTCGTGGTCTCGGCATATTTACTAGCTTGTTAAATTTAGATTAGAATGACTAAATTCTTTTTCTTTTAAATGATAACCTAAAAATTATAATTCTTTTACAAAATATCGCTTTTCTCAAAACCAATTTTAACATTTAAGTCGTTGAAACGAGGCAAGACTAACTTGAAAGTAAATTCACGCAATTCCAAATGTTAATCAGCACCAAGTATATCATCTTAATAAACTGTATAGAACCTAATATCACTTAAAATCTTATCAATTATCGAACTCTAAGATTAAGAAAGACCGATGCCTTATAAGAATGTAATCGTTAAAAACACTTGCATTGATCACGTACTTGTAATTGTAAATATGCATTAATAAGATCTATTCTACAAAATATTTTACAATAAGAAAATTGAGTCCAAAAGTCACCCATTTTTGGCAGTGGATATTCATCTGTTTCAATAAACTTATGAACGTTGGCTTTAAAATAAAAGACGTAACTGACTTGCCTTTCTTAGAACATACACAACAGGACTATTACGTTTCAGTCTGAATAATTCAACGTCACTTATATTTATAATTCTTTCTGCACTTCAATGCATAAGGCAAATGGAACAGTATAAGCTTAAAACAACAGATATTGCAACAACCTCTTAATTTATATCAACTTTAAATTTTTATAGGAAAATTATTACCTTATTCATACTGCAAGTATGAATATCCACTGTGTGTGTGTGTGTGTGTGTGTCCCCTATGCGTTCCTATACCGTTCACCCCTTTGCGACGAAACTTGGTGAGTTGTGCGCACCCCTGCGAAGGCTGCTGTCGACCTTTGGTAGCGTTAAGAAACTCCCAAGAGTTGAACGGGATTGAAATTTTAAAACATGTTGAAACTTCCGATATTAACGTCGATTAATTACTTTTTGGAGTCATTGTGATTAATAGTTTCTATTCAGATGTTTTAGTGTATAATTTCAACCCCTTAAAGCACCAATAAGGGTGGGGTGGAGGGTAGTTACATAAAAATAACGCGAAAAAACCGAAAATGGTGTCAAATCCAGCGTTATAGATGTCTATGAGTTTAATTATGAGATTCGCTATGTCAGTTAAGTTGTATTTCAGCCCCTACGTGTGGGGATGGAAGTGGGTGATACAAATTTAATTGTAGACAACTGAGATTCATGTCGACTCTGGGATTATGTGAGTCACTGAATTTAATTCTGACATTTACCATTCTGGTTAAGAAGTAGTTAAAACCCTAGAAATAATTAATGCTCGTCTTTTTAATATAATTTGTTCAAAATCGCTCATCGTAATATAATTGAAAAATTTCGTAGTGTCATCCATAAGTTCGTTGAACAACAAAGTTAATGGTTTACGGGGTGTACCCAGAGTTTCCTTTTTCTTTTCAAGACATTCCTAGCCACATAACACATAGCTAATGCCTCCATTTTTCACTTTAATTTAAAAGGAAATGTATGCCGACTGAGGGGCTGACGAAATGGGAATGGAGAAGCGACAAGCGCGTGAGTGTGATGGAGAGGAGTGGGGAGGCAACGGGATTCGGCTACACAGAATCACAGTGTGAATGGTGCATCTTGCGTCGATGGCCAATTTGACTGCTGCATACAAGTAATTGAGAATTTATTTAGTAAAAGAAGAAACAACTACAACTAACAAATTACTTACCACAAAAATAGTCTGTTAGAGGAGTTATATGTTACTGATTCAACTACTCGACAACTAAACCGAGTATGGCTGAAAGACTTCCTAAAGAAAGAAAGGTGAATTAATGTAAAAAGGAAGATATGTCAATGGATGTTTCCCCTAAAAAAATTTTTTACTTATAACAAATTAGCTTAATACTCTTTTCAGATGTATATTGTAAGAGAAAAAAATATTTCGATTTCACTTAGTTTTACTCTCTGTCAAATGTAATGCTTCTAGAGTCCAGTAACGAAACCAAACTTCCGTAAAGAAACACAATCGATAATTAATTATGGATATTATTTTTATAAGACTTGATGATTTGAAGACGTCTTCGACGGGACTGCCAAAACTGTTCATGTAGGTCGCTGGTTGCCGTCCTTTCGTGCGATAGTTCTACGATGGCACCCGGGCGGAAGGGTTCAACGGTATCGGCGATACGTCAGTGAGGACCAAATTTGGAAGGGACAAATGGTACTGTGTCCTCGTTTCGCCAGTAAAATATGTTTCATTTTACTACTTGCAGACTGTTACCTATAGTTTCGTAGTGTCTACTACCTCTTTGCTGTAAGTTCCTTATTAATCCTAGGCCGGCCTCATAATTACCATTTCTAACCGTGAAATTCCTACTCCGTATCTCGTTTTCAGGTCGTTTAACTAGTCCTTTATTCATCTGTCTCTACCTTCTCGTCCTACGATTTCCAGCATTACCTTCTTCAAGCCATCTTCTCCGCTCTCTATCCTTGGCTTGTAAGTCTTATTCATTTCCGCTTTATTTCTGCCTAAAAAGACGACTGGAGAGTCGACACACAGATACACAAGAAATAACTGAATAATAGTAAAGATAAAGTAATATTTATTTGCCACATTAGTGTTTGAATGCATCACAAAAAGTAAATGACAGTGACTTCTTTTAGTAAATGTTGCAAGTAACGGTTGCAGAAGTGGCTACTGCTTTGGTAAATCGGTTCTGGTGGTTTTAATCACGGAAACATTGAATACACGTTCTTATTCTAAAGGTAAAGTTGCATAAGCATCACATAGGAGGGAAAGCGAAAAACTGTACCGAAAAAAATAATTATAAAAACTTATCGGGATGACAACTGACACTTTTTTAAAGCATTATTTTCTATTTTTATCTCTCAGTGATTGTATCGTGGTAATTAAAGAAATACTGGAAAATATTTAAATGTGAAAATATTTAAATGTGACTAAATCCAGAATTCTGAGATAGCTGTTCTTAGCTGTTGCAGGTGGAACTTTTCTGGAGATACGAAGAGGTCTACCTCCAGGGAAGTCTTTTTCTCTCTCTGCTTTTAACAAGCCGAGGCACTCTGGCCTGTTCTGAGAGGTGTATGTTCCATGGGCGCAGACATTGGGCATAAGAGTTATTCACTGTCACCATTGGAACAGTCGGCTAGCTGCCTTTTAAACTAATCGAGGCGCCCCAGAGAATATCCCTTTCCCGCCATCGGAAGGGCGTGGGACAAGTACCAAGAATCCGATTAACGTTATGTAGCATGTTACTATGTTACTACAAAAATCCTTATCTTTTACTACATGCCATCCCAGATGCCTCGAGAATTTTAAGTTGATATCCTAAGTTCCAAGTGGAGAGCTAACTCGAGGTTAACAAGGAGGAGCAAGTCAATCTAATTTACATTTTCAAAGCGAGAAGCATCTACCACACATTCAGTATATCTCTTCCGTCGTGCCTGATTACATTGTTCTATACTAAATTAAGAATGTTTTAGCATGTTCTATATGACCGATGTAAATAGACTCATGGAATTGTTTTCGAAATAATCATGACTGGAAATAACTTACCAATAATACCAATCGTATCCAAACCATTGCTTCGACTAAGGTAACTTCTCTTCAGCGACCTTTTATAGGTCTTTCGTGGTAACTGAAGATGGCTGATGAGGTGATAAAGACGGGCATTAAGAATGTCATTAATGGCCGTCTCCTAGGTCACAATATAATATAACATAGCGAACAAATTTTTACGTAACACTCTGTAGTATCTTTGCAGTTTTTTGCCACAACTACCACGATAAATTGCACTCAAGTTTAAATCGACAATATTGTCTTTTTAAAATCATATAAAGTTCACATATGGTGTTTTGACACAAAATTTCCAAATCATGGTTAAATTTTATCAACAAATTAGTTAAAGCTAGACTACAGGCAGAGTTTTTTATGAATTGTCGAAAATGCAATATCTTACCTAATAATTTATTACATATAATCTTGGAGTACAGAATATTAAAATTTCCAACCACAATTTATAACAAAAATACAATAAGAACATATTATTTTTACAAATTAAATTATCTTTTGTTATCTGCTAAATTATTTCTTTAAAATGTTATTACAATCGTGGTAATTGTTTTTTTCTTTTTGTAGTTTTAAATTGGAAGCTGATGAGATCGCAAATGAAGCGATGAAACTTTATTAATTTAATAAATTCTCCTTTTTTTCTGCCTGATGTGAATTTATTTATAAGTAAATATAGATCATTTTACTCAAAAAGTTGAAACAATAGAATACATAATTGGTGATTCGTTACGAAAGAGAGATCTTAGAAAAAAACAACCAAAATACAACATTTATAATCAATTTTATGCGGATATTATTGAAAGAGATTTTGCCTGAGCCGATTTTTATAAACAGCTAAGCCATTTAGTTGCTTGCATAGAATTATATGGTGCCCATACAAAGCATTAGTTTCCTTATGTTTATTACGAAACAGTTCACAACTTAAAACATATCATAAAATTGGTCCATAATAATGGAGATATATCTGAAATTTATTTGAATGCCAGAAATACAACGCTTATTATACAAATTGCTCAACCAAACGTTCTGTTCAAAAGCTATTTTTTTACAGATACATTATGCAGTGACAAAGTTTAAATAAACGATCTCTTCTTGTTACAGAAGCAGGCGTATAGAGTAAAAGTAGATTAGGTGATCTGTTCGAGGGTTTTTCATTAAAAAAAACTAGTAAGGAAGATTTCATATATAAATAAATTTATTTACAAATTTTCTCATTATTATATCAATATTTGACTTTCTCTCTCACTTTTTGAACTAAAATATTAATTATTTTACGTTAGGTTTCAGGATTTATTAATATTGCATGTTAAAAATCTCCGTTTTTATTGTGATGAAAATAGTATAAATATCTGAATATCTGTGTATAAGTTGATGTACGTGAGGAGTTTCTTGGTACACATGCAAACTGATAGGAGTGAGACATTAATCATCAGTATGGGTTGGTTATGAACTTCCGACAACATGTCTGAAATGAAGAGACCTCTACAAATTTCTTGAAATTTTCATAAAATATTACGTTCTGTTCTTAACGTAGATATTAACAGGAAAGCGAGAGAATGAAAAAGATTTTATCCCTTGCACACCACTGATTCCGATGGAATTACCATTTAAGTTTTATGCCTAGGCGCTCGTCCGAGGTGGGCTTGTACATGCTCCGTACGACAATGCTGGTGCTGCAGCGGCCTTTTTCTGAGTTTCCTTATTATATTTGTATATTTACGATATATCAAACCAGGTATTGAAATTCAAATAATTTGGCTGAAACGATCCCGTGCAACATGATAACGATTCACTTTGCTTTGCTTCCAAAAACACCAGAGTTGTATGGGTGCATTTTATTACGTCAATTGCATCAATAAACTCTCCAATTTACGCATACCAGAATGTCAAAGAAAATTCTATGGTAATTAAAAATGGCTACAAGGACTGAGATAACTATCTATACAATTATAAACCAGAAAGTCATAATCTTGTATTCAAAAAACTTTAGTTTAGTAATTCGCATTAGTCGTGCTTTCCTAAAGTTTATTAGGTGTTTGGATTCCCGTTTGAATTACAGATAGCCGTTGCCATAATTATAATTTGCAAATACCAAATTTTTATAAGTAATTTGAATCTTGCCGAGACATAATTTTGACCGAGACTTTCATTCCTCATCGCAATCAACAAATCCCAGGGGCAGACTATTAAGTACTGGGAAGATGATTTGAGATCGCCATTTTTCTTCCACGCACTTTACATTGTTTGCACAACGGTAGGTTTACCCAAGAATTCATTTATTTTTCTCCTCGAAGTTAAACTTATAATGCGGTATTTAATCAAGTATAAGTTAAATTTATATTATTATAAATCACGGAAATATTGTAGAATTTATATACTGTTGTTATGCGTTCGATTTTACGCATTGTTTAGAATTAACCTGTCAAATATAAGATAAGGAAAAATAGATACCAGGAACTACGTCGGGTAATAATCTAATAAAGTTTGTAATGTAAAATAACTAGAATTAAGTAATGTGAATTTATTAAAAGAAGTGTCACGAATAAATATTTTCTATTGCTGCATATTTCCAAAATGTAAGCAATGAAAGTAAAATACTACTTCGTATTAAATCGGGTACTTGATTGATTAAAATATTTATCTAATAACACACGCGACTGTTTGTGTGTATGTTCCCCATACAAATCTACACCCGTGAAGCATGAAATTAATAGTGTTTCTCCCGATGTTGTTTGTGTGTAATTTAAACCTCTTTCGTCACGAAACTGTAGCATCCTTGGGGGAATTAGAACGAAAAAACAACAGAAATTGGTGTCGAATCCGGAGTTATGGATGGCACTGAGTTTAATTATTACATTCAACTTACCGGTTAAGTTGTTCTTCAACCCCTATGAGTGGGGGTAGTAAGGAAAAACAATGTATTACATACAATCGTAAACGCTGAATTCTATCTAATTTGTACTCATATTACTCAGGATACGAAAGAAACACTAGATCAGTAAAACACCCCTTTCACCTGTAGTGGTGGTAGTGCCACTTTAAAGACATTCTAATTTACAGGATTTTTTACTCTATAAGGTTACGGTGACTCCTTTTGTCTCTCTGTCGTAATTGAAGTATTACATTATAATAATGAAATAAATGTGATGCAGGTTTTTCTAGGGTTTTCCCTGCATTTCTTTAGGCGAATTCCGAGTAGGATCCTTAAACCATAGCCCGGGGGCCCTAGTAACCCTTGGCTACCTTCCTCTACCCTTCCGCATCCCCCCTTTCCAATCCCTTCCTATGCTATTAAAGGGGAGTTGCCCAATGTGGATCACCCTCATGTAGCCTGTTGCCTTAAAAAAAAATAGATTCCATGCAAGGCCTGCGAGGGCTATTCTCTTGCAGGCAGTACCTTCGAGGGAGATTCTCTCGCAGGTAGAACCTTGTAGGAGAGATACGAAGGGGCTACCTTTGGGGACGCCTTTTCCTCTCCGTTTTTGAACTAAGTTTCCCACAAGCCGAGGCACCTCGGCCTGTTCTGAGAGGTGTATGTTCCGGGGTCTCAGATCTTGGGCATACGGTAAGAGTTGTCCACTATTCCCATTGGAATAGTCGGCCATCTGCCTCCTAAACTGGTCGAGGCACGGAGAAGGGAATGCTGCGTCCCCACAGTAAACTCTTCTCGCGCTATCGGAAGGGCGTGGGACAAGTACCCAATGCCCGACCTACCTGATGCAGGTTTTTCTAGGATTTTCCCTTCATTTCTTTAGCGAATTCCGGGTAGGATCCTTAAAATATAGCCCGGGGACCCTAGTTAACCCTTGGCTACCTTCTTCTACCCTTCCGCATCCCCCCTTTCAAATCCCTTCCTATGCTATTCAAGGGGAGTTTCCCAACGTGGATTACCCTCATGTAGCCTGTTGCCCTAAAAAAAAATTAAATTCCATCTTTGATTCAGTTTTAGCATGATATTTTGAGAGTTTTATTCTTATGTTCAAAATGACAGTAACACAGTGTAACTTTTTTGATGTGTTTGAATGTCTTGTTTTCTCCCAGTTCGGCCCTGGAATTTGTAAGAAGTCAAACTTTTTCTGTTTCATAGATTCTAACCATTCAAGTCATATTTTGTTAATGATGTAAGTAACCATGTTTTACTAAATTCATTTCCTTTTTTCGAAGTCAACTATTTTCTTTTCCATTACATTCATTTTTACATACAGCTGAAGAGCTCACTGATCGTGTGGAAGTAACGTTTTGTGTATTATGTGTAAATTTATATAATATATTTGTGAGTAATGGTCATCTCACACTAATTAGGATATATTTATTAGTATCTTGTGTGCTAATTATTTACCGTATGGTGATTGCCTGCGATTTACGGTGGTTAAAAATTGTGATAGAAATAAATTATACTTCTTGTTTCTTACAAAAAGGAATACATTCTGAGATATCACATGTAATTTGTGATTTAACCTCTTAAACAGCAAAATTTTTGTGTGTCACGACACCCAAAACTGGAAAGCCGCAACGACCGTAGTGTGTATGCATTTCAAGTGAGCAGACGAAAATTACTATTTTCCTTTGCTGCGTTTTCTTCCTTCTCCTAAACCTTTTATTACAATATTGCAGTATGAGGCATAACAACAAAATTCGAGACATTTTTTTTACGGAGTTTCCTCTCATCTACTATCAAGCACGTAGTTAATCAACTTAATGTTATGTAGTTCTTGGAGGGACATTATGTGGTTCATTCGTTTCTGATGTTCTTTTAACGACAGTGAGGAGCACCAAACAGGCAGAGGAAGCTTTTAATGGCAGGTACCATCACGGTGAACCTATCAAACTCTAATAAGGAAAACGCTTTCATTCCCTGAATAATAAATTCAATCTCAGGATAATTCGCGTTGCCATGCGTAAAAAATAATACCTTCTCATCATAGAAAACCTCGACGTTCCGTTCTCAGAAACGAAAGGAAATTAAGCGCCAAACTAAGACAACGATAACTTTATTTTCCACCGAGTGACCCAAGAAAAGACCGAATAATTACAAACAATAACAAAAGTTCTACGAATTATCCAAAGCAAGAATGAACTTAGCTCAATTATATTTGTACGACCTAGTCGTTGTATCAGACCCAGTAGGCCTATAGGCCCCATCAATACACTCACTCCTCGTTTCTTCTCCCGCGAACAAAATATATCGTGTATGAATGTTATATTGGAATGTTTTTATATAATTTTTCTTTTTATTTGCAAAAAAAATGTCGTCTTTTATATAATGAATAACCTCATTTTTCTATTAAGAACTCTATTGAAATGATTCAAAAAATTTCCAGCCTGATCATATTCTTTTATTTCTTGATGTGTTTTCTTTATTTATCACTATTCCCTTCGATCTTGTCATCCCAAAGTTTAAAATCGAGATGGTCGTTTATTAAAGATTTCCCTACGCTTTATTGGTTTGAATTTGAAATTGGTGTTAATTTCATCCTTCATTCTACTTTACTTACATTTAATAATATTGTTTATCATCAAATTTCTGGTGTCTCTATGGGTTCCTCCTCATCTCCGTCCTTTGCCGAAATTGTAATGAAGGACTTAGAAAATTCTTTTCTTGAGAAACTTACATGTAAATGTATTTCTTATTATAGGTATGTTGACGAAATATTTCGCATTTACCCTTCTGACAAATTGGGTGAACTAATGACTGTATTTAATAATCATTCTTCAAATATTAAATTCAATAATGAATTAAAAATTGATTGTCGTCTCAATATTTTAGAAGTGTCTTTTTTCCGTCAGCACCATTGTTTAACTTTTAATTGGTTTCTTAAATCTACTTACTGAGGTAGAGATTTAAATTTTTTATCGAATCACCCAAATAATCAAAAAAAAAAGACTATGGTTTTTAATTTTGTTTTCAAAGCTTTGTTATTGTCTGATATATAACATCATAGTGAGAACCTTAACTATGTATTTAAAACTTTAATAAATAATTATTATCCTATTTATTTTATTGTCAAATTCATTAATATCAGAATTAATTACATTTTTAATAATACAAAACTGTTTCCGTCAAAAAACCAATACCAACAATTTTATTCTTTTACCATATTATATATGTACTAAATTTAAAATTTTATTAAAAAAACTAAATATCTGTATAATTATTAAATCTCTTAATTATATATCTTATTTTGTAAAAAAAAACAAAGATTGTCTTAATATTTTGGATTTCCATATTATTGTTTTTAGAATTATTTGTAATATTTTCTCATTTTATTATATCGGCCAGACCAAAAAAAAACTCTTTTTTAACTTGAATTAAGGAACATAAAACCAATGTAAAATTACCACCGTATAAACACTCTCCGATTACAAAAAATTGTTTTGATCTTAATTATTCTTTCAATTTTGATAATAATATTACTCTAGATAAAGAAACTCATTTTAATAAAAGATTGCTCTCAGAAATATTAGATATTAAGAGCAACAAATTTCAGAAATATTAGATATTAAGAGCAACAAATTTCAGTTAAATGTTGAACAGGACAATTCTCATTTAGACTGTATTTATGTTGGCTCAAAAAATAATATTTGTTAATTTATAACTTGTATTCATGTAAAGTGTCTCTTCAGTCTGGCCCTAGTATTATTTAAATATATAAAATTTATTGTTGCATTAACAATAGTAGTCATTAGCGACTCCTAAAAAAATTTACATAAATTATTATTTACAGATTATGGTTCTATTTTACAAAATGTCGCTTAGTTTTGCTTGGTAGATGAACTTCAGCATCTTTAGGTTCGTCGGCTCAGATGTCGCTAGATCGGATAGATGACAGGTGCCTATGATGTTATTTCTTGTACTAGCGTAGACTACACAGCTCAGCAGGATGTGGAAAGGTTTCCTTTGCACTGTGAACATATTGGTGAATCTGTTCTGGAAAAAATATAGTTTTTGGTTAATTTGGTGTGCTCTGATCTAATTCGGGAGAGGATTATCTGTGGTTCTTACCGGTTAACTGTTTTGGGAACTTAGCTTCATTAAAAGCTGTAATTTTTGTATATGCTGATGTTTTCATCTTCTCAAGGCATATCTTTGTCCAGTACTCTATTATTTTTTATTGCAGATTTTTATATAGTGTTGCACTTTCTTCTACTGGTCTCATTGATGTTTAAGATATTTTCTTGAGAACTAGTTTTCTCCATTGGCGGGGTCTCGACCTGTAGTTTGTTGATAAGGGTATGTAGGGATTCCCTATAGGATCTATATTTGGTCGCTCCTGATGCCTGGTTCTGCTGTTTAGGGGATGCATTTTTCCTGATTATAGGGCAGCCGGACACCTGAGCCCTGAGGGCATAGCGTGTCGTTGTGAGGTCCATCCTAAGCTCTAGTATTCACAAGGATCACAACAGTTAATCGAAACTTCCACAAATTTTCCAAATTATATTGTTAAAAATTGATTTCGGTTTGTTTGTCTGTTATACTGGTCGTTAATTTCTTGCGTTAATGATGGTACACTTAAGGGTGTTAATGTTGTATTACAAGACGTATAGCTCGCGATTCGTGCCATGACAAAATGCGCAGTGATCGATACGTAGTAGGATTAGGCCGGAGCTCAGGTCAACACGAGCCTTGGTTACGGAAACTTGGTAGTGTAAAAACTATTATGAAAACATTGTCACAAGGAAATGCCTTGTGTTCTGTTCAGGATATGTTGTACACCAAAAAAAGTAAGAGATGATAAGTATAGTGTGATAAAAAGACCTTGTCACTGGCTGTATGTCCCGTTTCTTTCGTATAATAGTAGCCTTTCTACAAGAGGGGCTCCCACTAGATTGCAATGCTCCCCTCCATATTCTCACTTCTTCAAAGGCGCATCTGACACCGTTTCTTTACACATATTTTTATATCATTTATTCCACTTTGACAAATTATATTCTTAACCAGTATGAGTGTTCGTGCTGGCTCGTTTTGCGCTGTTTTAAATCTAATTACAGCCTAAAATAATTATGTATTACATTGTAATAAATAAAGCCCCTTCTCTCAGAAGATCTATATCGCATTCTAAACAGAATATAAGAAGAAATTTCATTTCTTCACTATTTTCGACTCATTTTTTTTCTGGTAATGAATAGATGATTTTATAAATCGCACTTAAAGTTCTTAAAGTTAATTATAGTATGTATGATACATGAATACACATTATAATTTAATCTAACTCTAACTTGTTGATGGCCTTTTTGATGGTCAGTATTTGATTATTTTTATTTGTAAGTAAATTTGAAATTAAACGTCTTTATTTTATTCTTTCTACATTTCCCTTCATCCTTATTACTGAGTCAGAGTAATAACAGATTATAGTTTTAATATGTTATGTTAATTTAGTCTAGCAGCAAGAAACCTGCAACAGTATTAATATATGAAAATGAATTATTTTCCTTCAGTCTTGTTTTCTAAAAAGCGTTTACGTCACTGTTTGGAAGAGCTAAAGTGATGAAAAGTATAACTTCATTTACATGATGAGTTATCTCAATGCCTACCGAGACGACTGCCAGACTGTCATCTTACATGACACATTCTGTATTTAGGAGTGACACGTGGTCAGTGGCGATTCTCCCTCAGTCTTAACCCCAGGACGACCACGTCTAGCCTATGCTCGAGTTTTATTTGTTCTGTGTTTTGAAATGTTTCACCGCCAACTGGTCTTTCTCCAAATGCATACAGAGTTTTAGCGCGTGTGGTCTCCATTGTTAAACAAAGGAAAAACCCGCCTTCATTGTCGCCTTTACGCATTCGTACCGCTAACAATTTAATTATTTTTTTCTTTGTTCAACAATGGAGACCGCGCTTGGTGAAAACTCAGTAGGCACTTGGAGAGCGTCAGTCTGCTGCGAGAAACGGAACAGTTCAAACGTAAAAGTCTGATGATCTAAAAGTCTGAAATCGGCTATGAATGGCGGTGTACGAGAGATGAAACAGTTAAAAGTCGACGGGTAGTTATAATACTTTTCAGTTCACCTAGACCAACAAACAGTAAAGTTTGCAGATATAAAGTACGAATGGCGAGATCCTGTATTTCTACATGAAATACAAGCAAATATTTTACGGAGAGATTTATAAAATAATTTGCACACATTGAAGCAAATGGTTGCTTCACGTTGGTTGAACAATTATCGCATAGAGGAGACCGGAATCCACAAGCAGACCAAAGGGGGCGGCTCATCCGAGGTTCCAGATAGCAGAGGACGAGTATTTTAATCTTGTGTATTAAAATTTTCAATGAAGTGTAGAGTCTGTGTAATGGGTTTTTTAGTGTGGTAGTTTTCAAGCTACAAGAGAGAGATCTGGTATCAGACAGACGTTCCGTAAGTAACAAAGCTTTTATACAAATTTGTAAACGATAATTAAAAGGGTATAGTCAGATTTCGTTCAGTTTTCTTTTCACTTATTTTATATTGTTTTAGGTTAACTTTTTATATTTGACTTGTTAATTGTCAGTTTATACATTGATTTTGTTCTAATTATCAAACCCAGTTATGGCCCTGAGATAGAGATTCGACGTATTTGATTATAATGATAATGTATGTTTCTGTATGTTCATAAATGCCACGAATTAATAAATGAAAATTAAAGTATTTGTTTTAAGATGGATGAAATTCGGCATAAAAAATAAGTCTTGTACATTGTAAATTTATCAACAATAATAAATTTCTTTTAAAGCTTAGTAAATGTTGTTAATTGATTCATTTAATTAAAGCTTCCAGTTGTTTATTACATTTATGGCTTCACCAACAAGGGGCAAATTTACCATATCCAGTTGTTTATTACAACATATTGTAATATACACTAAATATAGTCTTTAATTTGCCCCACGTTGATGTAGCCATTTTGTAATAAACACTAATGATGGGCTTTTAAATGAAAAATTAATAGACTTAACAAACAATATTTTTATTGTGGCAATAACTCCAACAGTTAAAATTTATAATATTGAATTTCTCAGGGTCTTCACTGGGTTTGATAATGGACAAATCAATAATATTTATAATCTTATCATCAACAAATTACAATTAAAAGAAAAGAAAATTTACTCGTCAATTAAACTGGAACGAAATTAAAAATAAAAAGGTTGACTATGATTAACAATTTTAATCAAAAAGAGAACGAAATCTGACGGCTATCTTTCAATCACGTTTACATAATTAATTGTTTTGTAAATTGTTTCTAACGTCGGCCCAGCATTCCAGCGTACCTTTAATTTTCGAAAACACTATTGTGGGGTTTTACACTGCTTCTTCTAAACTCACAGATTCTGCACCAAATTTTTAAGCCAAAATTTTGTATGTCGTCAGGAACTCGGATGACCCTTCTTTCGTCATCTATCGGTTGACCGCTCGCCCTAGGTGAATTCTGCGATTTGTCGAATGGGTAGTCTTTATTGTTCCGGACTTAAACCGAAACTTTTGCTATTTTGGACGGCTATGGACACAAAAACTGCTTTTTCTTAGCAGGTTTCGACGTTATATTTTATGAATGTTTTACATTGTCCTGCTAATTGCCAACCCTGTTGAATTCTCCTTCCAAAACTGTTATACCTCGACGAGGTCTTTCCGTGAACTGTCTCTCACCAAATCTCCATGCGAACTGTACTTCATCAAACCTTCCTGCGAACTGTATCTCTCGTCTCGCAATTTGAGCGCGCATACGCCATTTTGACGGACCTTCCGACAAAGGAACAGAGCCGGTTTTTCTATTGTTGTTTCAAATATATATTGTAATACACATATAAATTATGATTAATTTAGCGGATGAATTTATTATTAAATTAGTTGAATGAAAGGATGTTAAAATGATCACAGGGTTTAAATCTCAGAAACAATTGATTTATTCTAATTTATAATAATAAATTTTCATGTTGTAATTTTTTTTACATTAATGTTTATTATTATTATACAAGCTCCTTTACTCTTGTCTCAGGCTCATTAATTGGACCTTTCAAACAAATAACAATACCGTTTCCTACCATCAAAAATTAACAAACAAACTTTTATAACATTCAAAACTTGATTAGAATAAAACAACAAAATTAATTTGAAACCGAAATCTGACGATCTATCCTTATTTAACGTTTACATAGCAATAAATTTATAAAGTTTCTCTCTACCTACAGTTTGTACCGGTACCAGGCAATTGTTTGGATTCTATAATACACTTTACGCTATTTACAAGTAGCAGGTCATTGTTTCACTGAATTTAATTTTTAAGTCACTTTCCAAAGCTTTGGTATCGTCCACCAGACCCAATTGTTCCGCAAAATACTGCATACCTTTACTATAAGTCTCCCTCGCTCTCCAGCCAAGATTGTCGCTCTAGTTCTGATTACGAGCAAATCAAAACGTTGTTCATTCCTTCTCCAAAGTTCTACACCACAACCAGACTCAATTTGTTTTTGGTTTCACGATGTTCCGTACTGTTTAACCAATTTTCAACCTTTCTCCTTATATTACCGTTCAGTGGTTCAACTTTACTCTACTAGTTTTTGTATACAACTTTACTTTACGAAAATCTGTCCAACTCTGCTCGACGAAATTTTCAGTTTTAGAGAATAAAGCTATCAACTGTCATTGTTCAAACAAAGTTATCAACAGTTAGGATCAGAAAGTGATTTGTTTTTTTTATTTAAATTCAGTGAAATATGGCCTTTTTGTGTTGTGTTTAAAAAAACCAAGTGAGGTCGAACCCAGATGACCAGACGAGGGTAAAGCAAATAAAAATAATTTTGTAAACCTTTTAGTGTAAATATAATTATCGTCACATTTCAAATTTAGATCATTTCATTTAAAATAATAATAATTTAAGTCAGGAATATTTTACCTTGTAAGATTCAATTGTCATTTATGTAACTATCTTTATTGGAGGCCCGATAGGCGGACCTGAAAATTAAGCCGTGGCACAATATGTAAAATTTCAACTAAGATAAAAATTTGTTTTGTTATATATTTAAATTGTTGTTTTCATTTTTAACTTTTATGTGTTTATTACAAAAATTGGCATCTCAACGTGGGATCTCTAAAGATAAATTTAATTATGATTTATTTTTGTTTATTACAAAATTGGTGCTTCAACGTGGGGAAAAATATATAAAATTAACTTTTATTTGGTTTATTACTATATATATATATATATATATATGTCTGATGAGAAAGCTACAAATACATTTTTGTATATACAGGCAACTCATTTTGATGAAGAAATTATAATACGTCTTTTCAAAATTATAATAATTATATAGATTACAATATATATTCATCTAATTATCATTTTGATGAGGTTAATAGTGTCTAATATATTTCATTTGTGAAATTTAACTTATAACATTTTTATTTTTTTCCATGTACGGAGAGGTACAACTTGGACACTTGCCACAGGGGCTTCATACCCTCGTTACGGAACGGGTCAGTGGCTGCGATTGAAAATTTATAACAGAAAAAGTCTTAAAGTGAAGCTCACATAGCACCTTTGCGTCTTAGTAACAAAAGTAATTATACACTGTATCTCCATATTTCAATTTCATCTGTTATACGAGTAATTAAAAAGATCCAAACTGTCTATTGACCGAATTCATTTTGTATGTAAACTAGAAATAAACAAAATAATTACATTTGAAAATATAGATAAGTATTATCGATTATTCGTAGTATGAAGGCCCAATAGCCTGAAATATTACTTATTGTCAGTGTCGGCTGGTACATAGGTGCTCACATGACACAAGACAAATTATGTATTAAAAATTAATTTTTCTTATTTTTAAGAACCTTCTTAATAATGGTATTTTAACACTGCGAATCTATGCTTCGATATCAAACCTTGCGGCGCACTCGCTCGTTATAAAGGACCCAGCTGGCTAGTGCTATCGAAGCGAGAGCAGAGTATTTCCGTCATTGAATTATAAATGCGCATGCGCAGTATATTGTAATGCCTGTTAAGTGAGGCATTGTTTCTGATTAATAGTCTGGACTGTTGGAGGGGCATTTTGTAACGTGTTTATTTAGGTTTAAGTTTTTCTTCGTTCTTGGAAGTGCTCGTTGTGTGGTCTCGAGAATTCGAAACCATGCACGTGCGTGTGGCCTTTCTCAAACTAAAATTGGGGCATAATGTAATGCCTGTTAAGTGAGGCATTCATTCTGATTGATAGTCTGGACTGTTGGAGGGGCATTATGGAATGTGTTTATTTAGGTCTAAGTTTTTCTTCGTTCTTGGGACTGCTGGGTGTGTGGTCTTGAGAAACCGTGCACGTGCGTGGGGGGATGGAAGAAGACAAGTATTTGCGGGTCCTGTTTCGATTGTCGGCTTGACGTGACGGAGTAGTTAGCCATTTGTTGACTACGGAACTGCAGCTGCATGATATAAATCGTGTGATAATGGAAGAATCTGTCAACTGGCATTTGCGACGAAGTTTTCGAACAATGGAAAAAGTAAGAGACAGGGAGTATATAAGGAAGGAGATAAGGAAGGAGATAAGCTTTTGAGGAGTCAGTGGTGCGGCGATCACCGAGGCTGGAGAATGTGATTAAGAGAGACATTGTTTAAGCGGGGGAGTTGTTTTGCGATCCCCGAGGCTGGAGGATGTGAGTAAGAGAGACATTGTTTAAGAAGAGTCGTCGTCGAAAGATTGCAGGTTTAAAGTCGCAGCCAAAGCGTAGGAGAGAGGACTTGTTAAATTTACAGTAAACCAGTCGTCGTCGAAGCAGAGCAGAGTAACGTCTTCGAGATACCACAAACTTTCTTTTTCAAACCAACAGTATATAGTAGAATCTGTGAATTTAATAAAAGCTGTGAAACCCCCACCACTGTGTTCGAAAGGTAAAAGTATCCTGGGCAGCCGTAAGTAGCAAGAGAACAGTTTTTTTTGTAAACCGACTTAAAAGATAATATCAGATATCGTTTTTTAGTGTTGATAAAATAAACTGTTTAAATTTAAAATCCATCTTGTAGTATAAGTTCGTCGATAATTAATTTCGTCTATGTCAAGACGAATAAATATTTCCATTTAAATTAAATCTCAATTTTGGGTTCTTTGATTATGTTTAAATGTTCTGCCGTTATCAAACCCAGTTGAGACCATGAGAGTTTTTTTTATTTAAATTGTATAAATTGTACTAATCTTTTGTTAAATAAAAATTGTTTGTTTGTAAAAGTAAAACAATCTTTTTATTTAAACTTTCACTTTATTAAATATTACAAAATGTCACTACAACGTGGGACAAATTAATGATCATTATTGATCATTACAATATATTCAAACACCCCCTCCCCTCCCCGTGCCAGGCGTAAACTTTAACAAACTGCCTCATTTTTGTGCTAGAAATTCGACAGAACTTGACCTCCAAAACAGACCCGTGCCATTCAATGAAACAGAGATGTGGCCGCATCAGGCGGGATAAGCTGTAGTAAGTGAAATAGGCAGTAAGGTTAAGAATATTTTATTTTGAATGACTATCGGTCATAGGGACAAAGACTCCAAATGAGACAAGAAGTGAGTTTACAAGGGATGCTAGTAGGTCATTTTCTGACCTAAGGTGAATGCCCTTCCGTAAGCCCAAAGTGGCTATAAGAATGACATTTGGATGCTGTGGTCGCACAGCTGTGCGAACCAAAATTTAGAAACATACTTTCAAGAATCTCCCAAAGCGGGGTTGGTTTTGATGACCGCGAAGTGCGGAAAAAACGCACGCGGTTTTTGGGATCTGGTTGTGGAAGTAAAGAGAAACGGACGCGTCTATGATTTGGTGGAACAGTGAATTTTGGAGAAGTAGATGCGGACGGGCCTATAAGTTTTAGTTGCTTCTCCGAAGTACGAGTCTGAAGGCCTACAGCGACAGGTTCGGGACCTGAATCTGGGACAGGTATCTACGCCAGGGCACCAACCTGCTAGCTGGACATAGCAGAAAACATCGCCGCCGAAACTCAGATGTCCTCCCCTTCCCTATATCGTGTGAACCGAAGTGTTCCAATGACCGACAGTCCTCTTCAAGGACGTGCTGAATTAAATAAATTTGGCCAAAACGTAAATTCACGGAACTTTTGTAATTATGTTCTAGGATTAGATTTAGATTTAAGTAGTATGTAAAGTGGGTTCATCCCATCGCAACATGCAACGATTGAGGAGTCTTGTGGCTGAGTGGGCACAAATTCTATAAATCCCTTATGTTAATTTTTATATATTTGTAAATATTTAAATTGTATTTAAATGTTAATATTTTGTGTTCATTATTTATCAAAGCCAGGACCCCTGATATGCAGTCTTTTCAGAGTCTCATGCTCAATTCTGACAAGTCGCTTATCAGCTCCCTGGTTTGGATCGCTTTAAAGATAAAATTCATTCTGCATATGCAGTGGCGCCAGGGCCGGCTTTCGTCAAATAAAGGATCCGAGTAAGCATTGTCAAATATAGGGTCCGAGTGAGCGGTGAAGCTATTACAAAGCGACGAAATCAAAATAAACCTGAACCCTTCAGTAATTATATAAAATTATATAAGAAAATAAAGTAATTTTTGCTTTCAAAACAAAACTAATATTCGTAAATTTTTGGTAATATTAAATGAAATCACAATCTAAGGTTATTTTAAAGCAAATAACATTTATGGGGTATCGTAGTACAAAACTCTACCTCACAAACCTGAATAAAACAGTTCTCAGTCGCTTATTCCAAAAATTAACTTCATTTAAAATATGTAGCAATGAAAAATCCTTTCGAATTAGAAATACTAAATTATTCCGCGTTTAAAAATATTGGAAATTATGTAGAACGAAAATAAATGTAGCATATTTGGTACGTGTGAGGTCAGAGTATTGGTAACACTATCACTATTTGTAGTATTATTATTTTACATAGTTATTCTCGTAAAATTGGTTCCTTTGGGTGATGTAGCACCTAACTTCAAAAAGTATATATTGTAGTAATTGGTAATTAAGGCATTATTCTAATTGAAAAGTTGAATTGTAGAGGACTCATTATTGGTGGATATAGCGGACGTCGCAACAAACCGGTAAGGCAAAGAAAGTATTGTTGATCAAAATTTACGAGACGAACGAACAGTCGGGCAGCAGACAGCAAATATAACAGACGAAAAGAACGAACAGTCAGGCAATGAACGGCGAGGTGTAAAGACCACAAAATTCTAATACACGAAAAGTTGAACAATTTAGTCAGTCAGCAGCGGGAATGAAAAAGTCAACAGACAAAACCAGTGAGTGGCATTTTCAACATGACTCGCGAGATCTACGAATCCAGTTTGCAGTAAATCATCGAGAATCGACAAATTTATTCTAAACCAACTAACAAACTACGCTAATTAGAGTCTGTGAGTACTTAGAATCAGTGATATCCCCAAAATTGTGCACGAAAAGTTAAAATGAGACCTGTGCTGTCGTAAGTAGAAAGAAAACTTTAAAATCATTGTAAACCACGTTTAAAAGATAAACGTCAGATCGTTCTTTAATTACCGATAAAATAAGATCTTTAATTATTCAGATCATTTTTTATTTCTTGATAAAAATTGAAATTGTTTAAATTCAATCTTTAGTATTATTTCTTCAGCAACAAATTTCGTCTATGTTCAGACGCATTGATTCCCATATAAAGTAAATGTAATTTTTGTGATTTTGATTATATAAATTCTGCCATGTATCAAACCCAGTTCAAGACCCTGAGATCCCAAATATTTTTGTAATTTGAATACTTGTTTTAAAATTGTTAATAAATCTTGTTTAATAGTTTTCACGTAATAGTTCTTTTCATTTAAAAACGCCACATAATTCATATCATGAATTATTGTAAAAGATTTTTATAAATTATAACAATATATAAAACTTCTGTGTTAAAAGTATACTAAGTCGATAAATAAGTCGCCAATTAATAGACAAAATATATATCACACAATGATCCTACAGTCATTGTTGCTTACGTCATGTTATTCAAAAACGCAAGAGCCGTAAGAAATACGCACCGGCACGAACTCAAAATATTTGTGAATATAGGAAAGGTGTTCACATTTTTAGTATTACATTTTGTTTCCTAAAGACATACAATTCTTAATTCAGTTCTTGGGCCCATAATACTATGGAACGTACGATGAAGTGCTCAGTCTCCACTTGCCACATTAAGTGGGGCTAATAGGATTTGCTGATGACATTCGTATCATTGTGATCGCTAAGTATACAGCACAAGTGATACAAATATGTAATGACGCAATAAGGACCAAAGCTACGTGGCTGAAGTCGGTCGGACTTGAAATAACTGGACAAAAGACGGAGGCAGTCCTCAACTTAATAAGAGAGGTCAGGGAGACCACCACGATTGGTGCTTACGACATAACATCTCAACCGTCAATAAAACTGGCAACCATCATGCCAGTGACAGATATAATTTGGCAGAAATGTCTTGGCTTGTATGTAGATATTAAATAAATAAGTATATGTATAAATACTTAAATAAATTTTATATTTATACTAGCGGGTGCCCGGCGTTGCCCGAGATGTCATTTATCCATAACCCACGATACACTCCAATTTCGGTTGCTTTTGCGGTATTTTTATGTAACGCTCCTCGATCCTCTACCCCCACCCCTAGGCGTCCTCCCCTCTCATACTGAAAGGAGTTGAAATTATACACAAACTTCACCAGTAGAAATACTATCAATTCCATTAACGCCTGCCGAATATTATTTCCACACGATCATCAACCGGTTAACATGTTTGAAAATTTACAACCCCTCGTTGGGAATGTTAAACGGTAATTCTAATGTCATAATTAAACTCATTGACATCCATAATACTTTGAATTGAATCTAATCTCGGTTGTATTCGCGTTATTTTCTTGTAACGCCCGTCCACCCTTACCCTTAAGGGCGCAACCCTCCCAAGCCCGAAATGGGTTGAAATTAAACACGGAGAACGTGTAGGGAAATTTTATGAATATCATTGTTCCCGAAATATATTTATTTGATGCAAAATTCGGTTGGTTAACTTATTTTAAAAGATCTACCCTCCGCCCAACCCTTCCTACCCAATCCTACAACCGCGCGTTGCCCAGATTGTCATAAATGAACTCAGAGACATCCATTACTTTGAGTTGACTCGAATCTCGGTATTTTTAGCGTTATTTACTTGTAACCCCCCTCCACCGCCACCCCTTAATGTGCTCAACCCTCGTGCCACAATGGGTTAAAATTAATAAAAATCACATGAGTAGAAATACTATAAATGTAATTAACGCTGAAAAATATTTATGCAACGCAAATATAGGACATTTTAGCATGTTTGAAGATTTCCACCACCGTCCACCCTTGCTCCTGGAGGTGGTAGGCGTGTTACACCCACACAGTGTTTGTTTCCCTGTCGCAAAGAACACGTGTACGAAATTTGGTGAAATTGCTTCGAGGTTGTAGATTATACTAGTTGAGTGCCCGGCGTTGACAGGGTATTTATATCAATTATCCCGGGGAAGGACACTAACTTCTTTGTAAACATTTTCTTTAAGCAGCTTCAATAGCGTCAGTGATTGGAACATTTACCGACTTACGGTCCCCTCCCCGGCCTAACCCCTCTGGTTTGAAAGTTAATTACTTTTACAAAATGAATTAAATTTAATGTTTCTTCAAAAGTTAATTTAAATTAGAATTTAATTTTAAATTAATTAGGTCTAAACCACGATCTGAGATATATGTAAACTCGTGTCTCGAAGAATAAAGTTATTGGAGAATTTTTTTAAGTTTTGGTAATTCTTTATATAAAAAATTATCTGGCGCCTTATTATTGGGTAACTTTGAGAGTCCTGGACGAGTCGGCGAATTCAAAGCAGTATCGCTACATATTATCGCACAAAATCGTGAGCAAAATCCCGATCCGAAGGTTATCCACTACAACATATATATTGTAGAGATCAACAATTTGTAATGTATATTTTATTTAAATTTTTTATATTCTCGTTGGCGTAACTTTGAGGTCAGAGCATTGTTTAACGCAAGAAAGCAGAGACTGTAATTGTTGCTATGGATTATTGTCGAAAAGCGTACGCACACGTAACTTTGGCGGAAAAAGTGTGTTGTGGGAGTCGGACGAGTGTGTTTCGGGATGCTGAGCGGAGTGTTTGGATGGCCTGACCAGAATGGTAGTCACGGTGAGTGTTTTGGGGCTGACCGGAGTGGTTACGGCAGTCTGTTGTAGCGGAGAAGTCAGTGGTAGTCGCATTCAGCGTATGTATTAAAGGTTTTTCTGCATAAAAACAGTGTG
Organism: Zhengitettix transpicula; assembly: GCA_037074705.1. Classification (NCBI taxonomy): domain Eukaryota; kingdom Metazoa; phylum Arthropoda; class Insecta; order Orthoptera; family Tetrigidae; genus Zhengitettix; species Zhengitettix transpicula. The sequence continues at coordinate 68,723,420 of CM073590.1, read as the reverse complement.
TGACAATACGTATGACAGTAAAATTCGTGAAACAGTAAGATAGAAAGGCGCCAAAATGTTGTGAAGTGAAACTATATAGTTATCAGTACCTTGGCCTGAAATTAAAATATTGTTCTTTGAAATTAAAATAACAAGTGCATAAACCGGTAACAGAGCAGCTCTGAACAAAACTGGTATGTATAAACGTAATTTTGTAAACCTTGACGTAAATATCATTTACCGCCATATTTCTAGTTTTGTCAATTACTCTACTTTGTTGTTTTTAGATTCTTTTATAAAATTTTGTTTATTCTAAATTAAATTTGAATTCCTTTGTAACTTTGGAGGCAATTGCAAACCACAATCATTATTAGAGGCCCTGAAGTTTTGATTCTCATTAAAGCTGAGGTGTTTATTAAAAACATAAAATGTATAAAATTCAATGTAAAAATCGAAATTGTAATTAAATAATCTTTTGCTATCGCTTTAAAATAATTCTGATAATTTCAAGGTAAAATCCAGATAACTTACTTCCTTTGTTTCATTTATTTAAATTTTTTAATATATATTTAATTCAATGTAAGATCAACCGACGAGGTTATAAGTGACCACGATTCACTTTACAAATTACAACGTTTTTTTTACATTGTGGTTTCATTAGTTACAGGATGTTGGTTGCGCCTAGAGTACAATATGATTTACAGTATATGATATAAAAGATTATATAGGAAAATCTAGTATGGCTATATTAGATAATATCAAACACGTTCAAGTCCCTAAAATAATCCATGATTGAGTTCATATATCGGGGTTCGTTGAGGCATTCCTTGCAGCTTTTGTCTGGGATTCCATACTCTTCTTTTTTGCAGCATGTACGCGCACTCGTTAATTGAGTGTTGGGTGGTGAGTGTGGAGTTACATTTGCCACATGCAACAGGGTTGGTTTTAATCATTAGGTGTCCGTGAGATAGTCTATAGTTAATACCACATAATTTGACTATTAAATCTATTTAATTTTGTATATTACTATATATTGTAATGCATTTAATATAATGCATTGGATTAAAAACAGCGCACATGTCGTAAAGAGAATGCGAGGGAAAAGTGATTGCGGGTCCTGTCACGAGGTGACAAGACGGAGCGGTAAGACATTTATCTAGGATGAGTGCTGGTGAGCGGCAGAGAGGAAGCCGTAATTTGTAGGGACAGTGTGACGGTGCGGCAATTAGGTCTAAAGAGTAATTGCGGGTCCAGTAACTTATTGATTTGGGGAGCGGCGTGGCGAATTCGTAACGCAGAACGTGGGCGAGCAGATGGTCCCAAAGTGGTTATGTTAGAGCAGGCTATTGTCTCTGATGAATGACCTGACAAGTGGCGTATTTGCTTGGGACTTGCAAAAAAAGATCTTGTGCGAGTCGGGTGAGGCCGACGAGTCCTGAGTAATTGCGGGGGCGAAATAACTACAGCTGCAAGGAAGTAAAATCTCTGAGTAATGGAGAGATGTCAAGTGGCGCAATTACTTGGGATGATGAGGGTCCAGGCACTTGTTGACTTACGATCTGGAGAAATTAGTATCGCGCACTTGTGAGGGGAGAGGTCCAAAGACAAATTGGACCTGTCGCGATTGTCGGGTTTCGGACAAAAGAGAGCAGCCGGCTAAAGGACTCCAGCGGCCGGGACGTAAATTTCGGTAATGGGATTCTGTCACCGCGCCATTGCGACGGAATTTTGCATCAAGAGAAAAACAAGGAGGCTAGTGGTATATATAGGGGAAATAACTTATTGTTCGACAGTTAGCGTGGGAGAGAGGTGCAGGACGCATCGAAGAGACAGTTAGACAGTTAGCGTAGGAGAGGTACAGGACGCATCGAAGAGACAGTTGGAGTTAGCGCGGGAGAGAAGCAGTCAGCGTAGGAGAGGGGTTCTGTGAACCTCAACAGTTAGCGTGGGAGAGGAACGAGAAACAGTCAGCGTAAGAGAGAGATGCTGTGGGCATCGAACGTGTAGCATAGTCAGAGTCAGTCAGCAAAACTATAACAACTACAAACATTTTTAACATACAGAAGCTCTATCTGTATGAGTAGGAGAATTTGACCTGTCTTCGATGGTAGGCGACCTGGAGGCAGCAAACGACGTCAAGGAGGGTCACGACGAACACCTGGGATATTTCACTGGATATGGAGAACCAGATATCGGCGAACCAGTGATATTGTGTTAGAGTCAGTGAGTGGATGTCAAGGCTATAAAGTGCGTGTCTAAAGAACGAGTCGAAGTAAACCTGAGAAACCGTAAATTGGAATGTATAATATTAACAGATGTAAACGTTATTCAAGGATAACAGTCAGATGTCGTTCTCTTCTTTTGATAATAAAGTTAGAAGCAATCTATAGGTTAAGTTCATTAATAAATTTAGTACATACTTTTGTTTAATTTAAAACATAAATGTTGGGTCTTTTTAATAGTTCGATTCTGTCCGTTGTCAGACCCAGTAGAGACCCGTGAGAGCAAGAGTTCTTATTATAATAGTAAAATATTAAATTCAATTGTAATTTCTGATGTTTAATAAATTTGTTTGTTAAAATCAAGTATATATATTTTTTTATGTATACCATTTGTGGTTATTACAATATATATATATATATATATATATATATATATATATATATATATATAAAGATAATGTGATATAGTAAGGACCGTGTTTGGTTGCCCGTGTTGAAATATCTATTTAAGCTGACTATAATAAATTAATATCTAGGGGATCTAGTAATTGGAAGGAATTTAACGTGGCTGATTTACTTTGTACTTCTCTCAGAACTCCAACGGATTCCACCCTTGTGGACGGTTTTTTTTAGGGTAATCCACATCGTGGCAACTCCCCTTTAATAGCATAGGAAGGGATTTGAAGGGGGGATATGGAGGGGTAGAGGAAGGTAGCCAAGGGTTAACTAGGGCCCCCGGGGCTATGGTTTAAGGATCCTATTCGTCAATTCGCCTAAGTGATGCTGGGGAAACCCTAGAAAAACCTGCATCAGGTAGGTCGGGCATTTGGTACTTCCGATGGCGAGAGAGGGATTAGCTGTGGGGTCGCAGCTTTCCCCTCGCCGTGATATGACCGGTTTAGGAGGCAGCTGGCCGACTATTCCCAATAGGAATAGCGGACAACTCTTACCGTGTGCCCAATGTCTGCGACCCCGGAACATACACCTCTCAAAACAGGCCGAGGTGCCTCGGCATGTGGGAACCTTAGTTCAAAAAACCAGAGAGATGTGAAGGCATCCCGAAAGGTAGCCTCCGCCAGAGCTCTCTGTGAAGGTTCACCATTATATGTAAATACATTACAATATTATAAATATATTAATTTAACATACTACAAAACAATCAAAACGGAAATCAACGAATGCCACAAAAATATTTTCGCAGTCTCTACTAGGAAAAATACGAAAAGAAGAACGGAATAACTTTAATTCTAGATATACGGCAGAAGAAAGACTAAGGGTGGCATGTGAATACTTTGAAAAATTCATGTAACAGCAGGACATAGTACCTAAGTCGTATACATTCATCTTTGGTAATTACTTAACTTCACAACTAAAAAGCAAACTAATGATATATGCCTAACAATCAGCCGATACCAACACAATTAATTATGATGCTGAAAGAAGAGAATAGGAAGATGAAATTAGAAAACGTAACCAGGAAAATGAAGAAAGAATACGACGATCTAAAGAAAATATACGATACAAAAACCACGAATTTTACAGAGCGAAGTTAGCACGTCACGCTCAAATACAACTAAAAATAACCTGGAAGAGTTTAAAACACTACACTAAGACATTATGAAGGGGAATAATGGTCTACAAAAGTCACTAGAAATTTAAAGTGATACGATAAGAACACTACGGATGCGTCTCTTCAAAAGTTTACATATATTGTGGGAGAACTTTGTCTTGAGATGCAGGTACTTTCTCCAAAACAATAAACTTTATTTTATATGTACAATAAATCTACATGAGAGATCGTCTGCAATGCCAGAACATTTATCCGTCCGTCGCCAGAGAAGATACAAGCAAAACTGAGTTTAACTGCCGAACAACAATCACATGCCAAACAACAATCGCTGCACATCGATGTTAATTCTTATTCGCACAGACATTCCGTACTCTCAAAGATCGCACTACACATACAACACCATCGGTCATCGAAGAAGATGAAAAAATTGCAGCCATGAGATATGCAAATAAATGACGCAAATGTCATTCGCCTGAAACAAATTAACGAAACAAGGAAAGTTCGTGCACCAACATACAGCGAGATCAAGAAAATGAAGACACCAATACAAACGAACGCGTCCAGCGGCTACAAACAGTGTACACAATAATAGTACTCCACAATAATCTTCGCAAAGAACATAGGACAGTAAGAGCTGCAAAAGACATACATCAACAAGCGACCAAACGCAACAATACAGAGTGACCGCAGATGGAGAGTGTTCTTCAGTTTTCCATGGACCATTCCATACAAAATAGTTAATTAAAATTGAAAATGCCAGTACACTCAATAGTCAGTAACGGACTTTTCGGCCGACGTCAAGTCCACCATAAATATTCTCATGGATCCTTTTTTTCCAGCAGAGATTCCAGTCACCCTTGTCCTTCATAATGTGATTCTTGCCCGTCGGAGGCGTTGATGGATCCCGATATTGCAACTGAGGAAGTAATTTATTTTTAAAACATTGAGAAACTGGTGATTAATTTATACATATATTTTGTAAATAATTTGGAATAATCGTGTGTCATGTATAAAATTGAGTGAATATAATTGGAAAGTTGGAGATAATGTTTTAAGACTTTCTCATCAGAAAGAGGGCAATTGTGTCAACTAAACAGCTTGGTGGAATGGATAAGATGAAAACGAGTTAAACAAGCGTTCCCACAATCTTCAAAACATGAGAATCATACAATTGACCTAATCCAATGGAAGGTCATGTCACAATTGGAGAAAACGAATGATTAGCCGAAATCCTATATGGGAGCCATTCTAGTGACACAAACAAAACTTGGGAAAGTTAGATCACAGCTAGAGCTTGAAGTGATGAGACAAGCTTGGGATATGTATTTTTTAAGTACAGTAAGAGTGGATAAATGGTACAAGTAGAGAAAGATTGTTCGTCTGAATACAGTTGAATGTTTCGCAAATGATCCTGAACAGTCGAATGCCGCAAACAATCATCCTTGAAAGTTCCAAGTTGTGTTCTTCTGCAACAACCTCCAAGATTCCTCTAACATGCATTTCACCAATACCCACCCACAACTGTGCAAAATCCCCCAATAAACCACTGTGCCCAAAAGCAGTACAATCGCCAGTGAATTATTGCAAAAGCTAGTGTCACAGTCCAGAAAATTCAAAAGTGACAGAAAAGTGATTTGGATGCCTCAAGCTCAATCACTAGGGTTTTACAACTCAATTTTACTCAATTCTATTCATTCAAGTATTGTCCATTTAATTGATTTAATTATTTATTCAATTGTTTCTTGTTATCAATTTGATTTTTGAAATGGAAGTGCTTCTTTTATAATATCTAAATTGTTTGGGAGGATTTATAATTTAATGAACTATTTTTACACTGGAAAACCTAAACGTGGTTCTGCAAAAAAATTGTTCTTGTGTGTAACTAGAAAGGAATCCAATAATAACAGAGAACATTAAAATGAAAAAATTTACATCTGATAGAAGATAATAGAATAGTTTGACCATATTCCAAATGAAAATTAGTTAAAAGGCAGAACAGATGTTTAAATCTTATTAATTGTTATTTTGGTTATTTTTATGACAATAGTTGCTTGAAATATAATCTCCTTGTATATCATTACATAAGGCATATAACTATTCAGGCATTTAAATAAGAGTATACAGTATATAGAGTTTTACTATGTGATATATTATCAATATTAATAACATATACTTTAAATTAAATTTTCAAATAATCCAAATCACATATTAAGTAGCTGTACTGAGACATCATATTCAATTGAGTAAGGAAACCAATTAATAATCAAAATACTTATAAGATGGTGTACAATATACTTCTGATTAGATTTTTATTATTTTGACAATTGATTAGTATTTATACAAATTTGTACAACTGTCCATTAAGAAAAAATGCATTCCCACTTTTGCAATATTTCATGTGCTCTGGTTTCAGTGTACTAATTACAGCATCTTCAACTTCTTGTTCATCAACTAAACTTTTTAATAAATGTATTGTTTTCTCTCTAAACACCTCTTTCCGTTCAGCAGACAGCTGACAAAATTCTGAAGCCATTTTTTTTGCTAAATTAATTAAATAATGATTATGATCACCTGGATTGCATTTGCGCTTCAAATTTGAACTGAGAGTCTCTACTTTAATGGAATCTTCATCTTTATTTTGACACACACTGGATGAGTGGGACAATTGCTTATGTGAATCATTCTCAGACATCTTATCCAGTCGGTTTATATTTTCAACACTAATAGACTCCACAACACGTTGAACTCTTACATTTATCAAGTTGTCAATAGCATTTTCTGACAACACTTCATCTTCTTTACCATCAGAAACAAAGACTATTTCACCCAACCCAGACATAAACTCTGCTATATCAACTTCAGAAACTTCAACAGCATCACTTGGTATAACTTCAACACCTATACTAGTGGAATCATTATGAACATTAGAATGAAGCCCTTTCAATGAACTTCCATCCAACCTTAAAAACAAGAATTGCATTTTATTACTTGCAAAAGATTAAAATAAGCAATGTAAAAAAGAGCAATGTAAAATACAAATATATCTTAAGGTATTAAATTAAGTTTCAATGAAAATGAATACTGAAAAATAATGACTCTATATTAGGATTTATTTTATTATCTAAATACAGGACAATTTTTTAAATCAGTGTGTATTATTACTGAAATGAAAATTTTACATTCATGAAATTGTAGTAGTAGAAATTTAGAGAGATATTCTTATTTCCCTTTGAAACATTTTATTAAATAACTTCTCTCTTCTTCAGTGGCATGATTTAATTTAATATAATATGAATATATGCTTTTATTGTACTTGTCTTACTTACCAGGAATCTACAGAAAATAGCTAATCTAATATAACCAACAAATTGCATTTAATAAAGCAATTCATTTATATATCAGCTTTTTACTTAGATTGTTTCATAGGAAATGGAAAAAGTGGATGAAAAAATTGAAGTCGATAATTAAAACATTGACAAAGTTATAAAAATTATTAATTTGAATAATGATTAACTTCAACATAATCAATAGCATACCTTATTAAAAATATTATAAATACCCAAAAAGTAATTTCACCTCTGATTATTGCTTCCTTTGTTTGATGGAGAGACATCTCCAGACATTGCTGATTTGTCCACCGATTTATGCTTATCCTCTAATGAAGGTCCTTCCACTCTACATTTCTCCAAAGTTTCTTGGTCAAATTTTGTTTCTTCGCCTTGATGAACCAATAATTTTGTTTGACTTTTGCCCTTTGTTTCAAAATGTTTGTCAACTGAGAGTTGACCAAGACCATCTTTTACAGGCTTAGAATTAGAATATTCAACAATTTGATCCATTGATGGCAAATCAGCAGCTGCAACAAATAAAGTTTCTGTCATTCACTAGTTTAATAGAAATTTCAATATAACTCATTCATAGAAACAAATACTCATATAAAACCTTTTAAAAAATGCTTCCATAATCAACTGAAATAATGTGTATAATACTCCATTGTAACAGAACTGGCTTAAATTTATTCACCTTCCAGAAATAAATTTTCCATTGTAACTATGATTAGTGGCATTTATGCTAACTAGACTCTGGGACAAGTTATAGTTTTTGTAATAATCCTCAACTGTATTTTCTAAGAAAAAACCAGTGATTTTCATCAATGAATTCACAGAGTTAGACCATGAAAGAAAGTGAATAACAAATTTATGTTAGTGTTAAATACAGACATATTTACAAAAGATATAGAGCAGGGTAGCTCACATAGTGGAGCAGCTACGTACTTTGCAGTGGACATGGGTATGACTCTGTCAAGATTTATCTTGCTTCATTAATTCAAATTCCTATCCAACAAGTCTCTGCCTCTCTTTCCTGACCATATCTTCCTCATAGGACCTAAAAATTTGACAAATTACTTTGTCTAGCCACAACAATTGTTGATTTAAGAGTAATACCCTGCCCCTCTAAATATATCAGGATTGGAGGAAGTTCTACAAATTTTCAGCACGTCGCATGAGCTGCCCAAATCTGTGATGGGCTACAAATATGAACACTCCAATATCAGTGTCAGAAACGTACATCACTCAGAAAAGCCACCTGAAAATACCAAATTATTGCATATACAATATCAGACAACTAAACCGTACTGCACATGGGGCAACTTCAATTATAATACAAGAGAATATCAAGCATCATGAATCAGAAGGTTATAACTTGGAATACTTGCAGGAGGCAGCAATAACTATAGAAGAATTTATGGGAACTTTAAATACATCAGCAGTTTATTGTCCACTAAAATATAATAACAAAACAAACACACTATGAAAATTATTTAAAATATTATGAAGCAGATTTATAAGTGTAGGAGACTGGAACACTAAACATTAACATTTGGGTTCAAGAGTAACAAGACCAAAAGAAAGACAATTGTATGCCACAATGAAAGCTGTAATCTGATGCCACTATCTACAGACAAGCCTACATATAAGTTGGGTGATATCAGAAAAATCCCTGACATTTAGAATTTATTAAAGGTATGGATAGCAAGCTATTCAAATAGAATCCTGCCTAGAACTAGCAAATGACAACTCAATGGTCATAATCACACTCAATTCATGCACATTGGAAAAATAAAAGCAACTAAAATTGTATAGTAAAAACATGGATTGGAAACTATTTAGAATATTTCTAGACAATAAAATAGAACTGAAGGCGCCACTGCAAACCCCTGAAGACCTTGATCTCACCAAAACAATTCAAAATGCAGCCTGCGAAGCAACACCAGACATTAAATGGTTTACTATTAAACAAAAATGTCCTACAATAGTTAAAGATAGAAAAAAGAAAGCTTCGTAAAATATGGCAGAAGACAATAACAGAGAACAACAGAATTTTATTTAATAGGGCTGCAAAGGACCTAAAGCAGTTACTAGAGCAAATATCTGACTAACTTATCTCCATCGGAAGCAACAGAATATTCATTGTAAAAAGCCACGAGAAAACTAAAAAGACCTCAAGTGCGTGTCCCACCAATCAAGGATCAAAACAATAAATGATCCAAAAGCGATAAGGAAAATGCAACAGCTTTTGTGAATCATCTCTCAAAAGTGTTGAACCATATGATGTACCTACTCCAGAGCATGAGGTATAAGGTAAAAGGGTCTTTGAAGAAAAAGTGTATTGTTCAGCTGCCTTCCTGGACATCAGCCAGGCCTAATATACAAACTCAAAGTCTACCATGCAACTTCATCATCTTGCTTAAATCCTACCTTTTAGGAAGACACTTCTTTGTAAAGTACCAGGAAGAACTTACAGAACTATTACAGTTAACTTCCGGATAGCCCCAGGGAAGCATACTACGACCTATCCCCTACATATTATATACAGCAGACATGCCTATTTCCAATAGAACAGTAATTGTCACGCCAATTATACAGTGATACTAGCAACACATGTCAAACCGGCAATAGTGTTGCAAAACTTGCGGGAAAATCTAAATGAATTGGAACCCTGGTTATACAAATGGAAAATTAAATCAAATGTAACAAAATCTGCACATAAACTCACACAAACTGAAGACACCAAATACCTTGGGGTACATATGGACAGGCACCTGACCTGGAGGAAAGATATATTCAGAAAGTGAAAACAACTACGTTTAAAATTGAGGCTTATTGGCAGATCATTTCAGCTAACATTGGAAAACAAGTTTCTCTTGTAAAAGTCTATGGTCAAGCCAATTTGGACCTACGGTATCCAACTATGGGGAACGGCAAGTAATTCAAATCTTGAAGTCTTATGTTTCCAAAATACTGTGATAAGACATATAATAAATGCTCCATGGTATGTCAGTAACTTCCAAATAGCAAAAGATCTGCAAGTTCCATCAATTAAAGATAAAATTAAAAGATTTAGCATATGTTATTGTGCTAGAACTCAAGTTCACCCTAACACACTTGCCAGACTGTTGTTTGGACACAAATGAAGTGCCACTATTAAAAAGATTCAAGCCAGAAACCCTAATGAATTGATTAGGATTAACTTAAGTGTACTGTTGCTTAAACATATTATGTATTATCAAACTTATTAAAATATATTTGCTAAAGGAAGTTTCCCTACAAGTTATATTCTGTTTATTTTTGTTATCCAACTGTATAAATCCATTACATATTGTTCTATTTGGAAAAGCGGACACAGCTATGGGCACCGAGATGGCCCCCTCATATGCCAAACTGTTCGTGGGACTCCTAGAACAGGTACAACTAAATTCCTCCCCATTAAAAGCCCTAGCGAGGTTCAGGTTCATAGATTACATCTTCATGCTATGGACCCACAGTCCAGATTGCCTATCCGAATTCCTGCACACCTTAAACACCCTGTAAATTTAATTTGGAACTACTCACCAACCAAAATCACTTTCCTGGATGTTGACGTACGTACACCCAAGTTCTGAAACGAATATTTGCATTTCACAAGTTGCCACCCAAACCACACCAAATGCTTGCTCGCTCCCTCCCATCCAGTCTACCCCTCAGGTGCATTAACTCCACTTGTAATAGTTGGGGCTCCTACACCAACCGTATCCTCAATGTCTTCATCAATAAAAACTATCCAAGAGATATATACAAATTGGATGAGAAAAGATAGAAATATAGGTGAAAGAATGAAAATTTTCAGCAGGCCGGGAATTAAGCACAGATTCTTTTGCTCTGTATGCAAACACTCTACAAACCGCTACCATGCCTTTCCCCAGCACTGACGAATATAACCAGTCTTATTAGATAAAGAAAGTGGAATGGAAATTTATATATAAGTAAGTATGTATGTAAGGAAAATGTGTCTAGGTCAAATTAAATAACACATTTAGATAGGAAAGAGAGACAGTGAAGTCAATTTACTTGAAATCAACAGTTAATCCTGTTGAGGTAGAGGGAGGCAAGATGGGGAGTGTTATAAAGAGCAATGATGGAGATTTGTTGGTCATCATTTGAACTACACATAATTGCAATTAAAATACCAATCAGCCAGTTTAAATATTATTTACATAAACTTATATGTCTTCTGACACACTTTTAACCTATTTCTTCAGTAAGCAATGAAAAAATGAGATCCTTATGCAACCATTAGTAAACTTACAATACATATAAGTCTCTTCGATGATGAGATTAGAAGTTTTCAGTTTTTCTTTCACAACTCCAGTAACAGCTTCCCTCATTAGTTCATTAGTTCTTGGGTCAACCTATAAGTAAAAAAGAATTTTACAAGTTAAATATTCTCAAAAAAAATCAGTAAATAATATGCACTGCCGTCATCTTCGCCTAGAAGATTGTCCGTCAAAACATCGCATTTTAATCGCATTGTTACCCAGGTGGAAACCCGAGAACTTTTTCTTCAACAAATACACCGCAAAAGCCTTCGTTCTTTGAGTAAATAATATATTTTCATGTGTCAAGATCTTTTATTTGGTTATTGGGCAAGTTGGTATGATGTAGGAATCAAACAAGACAATATCTCCGATTTGATCTGTGCAATTGTGGTTCTACAAATAGTTTGTTTTACTTATCATTAATAAATAAAAATAACATGGGAGATAGCATATAAAAACATCAAGAAAACATATGTCATACTGAATATAAAATTCTTGTTCTCAGTATAAAACACCCAAATAGTTTCCGACTTGTGTTGTATTACTGGCTTGGCTTAATGTGGGGATGCAAATTTACATGTTTGACCTACATGTTCTGTCAAGTCCATATTGTTGTCATGGCCATTTCCAGTTGGTTTCACCTTTTTCCATAAGGTAAAGGTCACAGGGAACAGTAAGTAGTCAAGATAAGCTGCTGCAAATGTAATGGGGGTAAGCCAGATCTCAGTTTAAAATGAACCTTTGTTACAGCAACCTGGTGGTGTAAAAACTATACTGAAACCATTGACACATGGAAATATAGTGTGTTTTGTTCAGGTTATGTTATGTTATACAACAAAAAAATCTCATCTGTAAAAGTTAAGAGATACGTACAGGTTGTAATAAAAATACCTTGCTGCTGTCTGTATATCCAGTTTGTAATAAATTAAAATAATTTTTTTTAAGAATGGTAGTTCCAGTTTCTCATCAAGTGGGAGTTGCCAACTGATAATAATGATTCCCTCCATCTTCTGGCCTATTCTATCACACACCTGACACAACTTGTCATATCTCAAAACTTACACTTGGAACAGCCTCGCACTGTTCATTAACCGGATACTCAATGCTTTCATAAACAGAAAACACCCTAGTGACCTCCTTGAGAAACAAATATTCCCTGCACTAACTTGCTTTCTAACCTAGTGGTAAGAACAAATGCCACGTCTACCCCTTCCTACAGCCTACCACAATCCTCCAAAATACTCCAAAAACGGACACCTATAAAATCAAAGAAAACATTATCCGCCTCTCCTCCCACATCATTTAACAAGTTAATTGCAAACTCCTGCTTTCTATGTCAGTCAAACAAAATGGTCTCCCCCTATCCCCTGAAAGTATTGCTAACCACCACAGAACTATCAAAATATCCAAGACCCAATTTCCAATAGCTGATCATGCAAAATGCCACAATTCCAATAACTTCGACCAATACTACACACTGACAGTCCTTATAGTCTTATCTTATAAGTCTTATCCCCCAATTCATTGGATGCTGAACTCCACCTTTGGAAACTCACCTTCCAGCACATCTAGTCTAGGCAAAGTCCTGGATTCAACAACCTCCAATATTCCTATAGTGCTCATTGTGGCAGTGGTTATGATGGGTTGAAATCTTGTGTCAACATAATATTATGGTAATTGTTATAATGATTACTACATAATGATCAGTTCAATCCTTTTTCTATTCTCATTCTTTTACTTTTTTACTTCCTAACATATTCTTTCATTTTTACCTTCAATTCTAATGTGTTTGTATGTGTGTATGTATGTATGTATGTGTTTTTCCATTGTTGTGACCGTTTCTTGAGAGAGAGACAGAGTTGTTGGCTTTGTTTGGTGTCAATTTGTTACTGCCTATCTTAGTTCAAATTCGTCAATTCATGCCCGGCAAGCATGCAGTTCAGACCTTCCTTCTGGACGAAGGAGACTCAGGCCCTTGAAAATTTGTACCTCTGCTCAACTGGACCAACTATTGATTTAAGCTAAGTAGACTTCGCTGTCTCTCCTCCCTATCCAATTGTGTTATATATATAAAGTATTTAAAAATACATACCCAAACCATTACCGTACCTTTATACATGTGTAACTTACCTTATACTCGGGAAAAGTTAGCACATGCTTAATATAAACACGCACTGACTGAATAGCTGCAGTCCATTCCTTAAAAAAAGGATTAAAAGTGTTCAAAGATTATATTTTATTAAAAAATTCCATTTTACAATAAAACTAATTTTTTGAGATTTTACTATTGGATTAAATCTCCAAAAATTTGAATTCGTAATTTAATAGATGGTAATTTAGACTAATTGTACTAAAACATCAAACTGTTAAGAAATAGTTTACAATAAAAAAATTGGGTTGAGGGATAATAGTAAAAAAATATCAGCATGCAACATGACAATGTTGTACAACAGTGATATTTGTGAAATGAAATAATTATATGAGATTATATACAATAAATAAATAATATTAACTATGTTAGAACAAGAGTAGTATATGGTACGGGTTAAGTGTTCAGGATTGGTAATGTAGTGGAGGGGAGGCCAGATGGCCGGACCCTATTGTTTGGAGAAAACCCTGGTCCGAGGGTCAGTTAGAAAAAGAACAGGAAGATTTTTGGAATCTAGCAGTGGTCAGCTCGGCAGTGTGGTGTAAACATTCTGCTAAATAAATACGCACAATATTAAATATTAAAACTAATTCTACAATTCAATTATTTTCCCTACCAATATTTATGGCTGTTTGAAGTTAACTATTACATTAACAAAGAGGACAGTCTTTCATTTACCACCCAGTTTTCATAATGTACCAAGATTTTTTTTTAATAAGGGAAAATAAGTGGTAATCTAACAGACACTTGGGGAAGGGCCACTCTAGAGCAGGTAGTGTGGGACTTGCACCCACTAAACCCTGAATCCCTGGCATTGTTCCATCCCTGAACTGCGTTGACATTACTTTGGGATGGCACCACATCTAAGCCTGCTAAGGCTTCCTACACTTAATGTATCTCTCGGCAGTTCCATGTCTGATTTTTTTCTTTCTCAGTAGTTACTCTGCATATGTCGAGACTTTTACCAAGTTGACTTTGCTTTCTAGCATTTTCAGAATAATGTTTTCAGGTGTTATTTGTCAGAGTTCATCCTCCAGGTTTCGTTCGTTCAGTGCGCCTCTTTTGAAGTTCAAAAACATGTGGTGGAAATAGTCCTTTCCTTCACAATAGATGCAAATTGGGTTCTCCACTTTTTGTATGGTTTTTAGGTAAAATTGGAAATATCTGTGCCCGGACAGAAGTTGTATCAGGTGGTAGGATACTTCATCATGCTGTGGCTGATCCCATGTATCGATTTGGGGTATCAATAGTTCAACTTTGGTCTCTGTAAGTCATTTTCGCCACACATCCATTCAATGGTTACGAGCTTTTTCTTTCGCTACTTCCACATTCGTTGCTTCAGTGTTTTGCCAGGCTTCCTGACACTCAAGGGCAAGCAGGTCGATAGGAGAGGTGTTGTGAATTTCCTTTCATAAAAAGTACAAATACACTCAGCATATTCATTTGATGTGCATGGATGTCCAGTGCTTTCCATTTGCAGATGCAACCATATTCTATGAATTTTGGATGTCACTGGCAAATCTGCTTGGGACCAGGCGATTGTTTCTTAAACTGGCAGCGAAATGCACGTTGCAGTTCAACAATGGACTCCAATTATCTAATTGCAGCACACAAAATGTATTATTCATCTGGTCTCACTGTCATTTTTCTACAATCAACATTGCACTGCAGCCTTGACTGGAACATCTACTCAGACTGATTATATCTTGAACTTTTCTTTGTCCAGGAATGTTGGAATTATATTTCTATCTTTTGTAGTTTGGAAGAAATAAATGTTTGAAATATGCTCATTCTTTTTGAATAACCCTAATAATATATATATGGCCAGTGTATGGAATGGTGTAACACTCCTTCCTGAAGGAGGAGGCTGAGAGCCCCCAAAAATTTGAAGAACTAACTGGCTACACTGTACCTCACTTTCAGGTAAGCCACAAACTTATATATATCCCAGGTCACCAGACCTTACCCTGTGTGAGTTTTATCTGTGGGGTTAAGTAAAAGACCATGTTTTTGTCCCTTATATGCCTGACACTCTTCAATATATCAATTAAGCAGTTCAGATCTTCCATCCTGACGTGGCGATTCAGGCTGTCAAAAATTTTAACTTCCACCTATGCCAGACTAGATCAACTACTGATTTCAGGTAAGTTGGCATCACTGTCACTCTTTCCTATCCAAATGTCTTATTTAATTTGACCTTGTCACATTTTCATTATATATATATATATATATATATATATATATATATTGTAGTAATTGGTAATTAAGACATTGTTCTAATTGGAAAGTTGGATTGTAGAGGACTCATTATTAGTGGATATAGAGCGGACGCCGCAACAATCCGGCAAGGCAAAGAAAATATTGTTGAGGTTCTACGCGCTCAAAATCTACGAGACGAAGAGAACAGTCAGGCCGTAGGCAGCGAGGAGAAAAGACTAAAAATTCTAATTCATGAAAATTTGAACAGTACAGTAGGGCCATAGGCAGCGAGGAGAAAAGACTAAAATTCCAAGGCATAAAAATTTGAACAGTACAGTCGGTCAGCAGACAGCGAATAGAACGGACGAAAAGAACTCATTGAAAGTTTTACAGTCGACAGTCAGAACGAAAGATTGTGGCCCAGTCACAAACATGCTTTCAATTATTAAAAAGTAAAGCAATATTCAGACAAACCAATGAAGTCCATTGTCAACTAAAGCCACGAGATCTACAAATCTAGGTTGCAGTAAAGTATCGAGAACCAACCAATTTGTGTTAAACCAACAACGCCAATTAGAGTCTGTGAGAACTTAGAATCAGTGATGTCTCCAAAATTGTGCACGAAAAACTAAAAAATGAGACCTGGGTGGCCGTAAGTAGAGAAAGCTTTAAAGTAATTTGTAAACCTTGTTTAAAAGATAAAAGTCAGATCGTTCTTTAATTTTAATTATTTAATTATCGATAAAATGAGATTCTTAATTCTTGATAAAATTGAAATTGTTAAATTCAATCTTTAGTATTATTTCTTCCGCAACAAATTTCGTCTATGTTCAGACGCTTTGATTTCCATAAAAAGTAAATGTAATTTTGATTATTTAAATTCTGCCATTTATCAAACCCAGATCAAGACCATGAGATCCCAAATATTTTGTGTATTTTATACTTGTGTTTTAAAATTGATAATAAATTTTGTTAATTGTTTAAAGTTATTAGTGTATTTCATTTAAAAGCACCCATCCATATAATATTATATTTAATTATTACAATATAGACACTCATATATTAAGTGACAAAGTCACATTATACATATATATTGTTAAATATTAATTGTTTTTTGAATCGCGAGTGTTGGTACTTGCGTAAGATGCAAAGATATGAGAGAATTATTGTTTTTAATTAATCTTTGTATCTTGTCTGTTGTATATTGTTAAAGTTCGAAGTTTTAAAAATAAATGTTATAAAAGGTTATGGGGCCCAGGACACTTTATCGTCTGAATCTTTTTGGTAATTAGAATATCAAGTTTTGTTAAGCCTGAGCGTGTTTAATTTAAAAAGAAGTGATCAGAAATTCTGTCTAATGAACATTAGTCTGCCTGCAGTTGCAAATCAACGACGTCGGCGAATTTGATCGACTAGTGAGAACTCAAGTCAGTCGTCAGTTACAGGAGTCACTGTCGGTCAAAGTAAGGATAGTATCCAGTTACTGATCTTTGTCTGTGATCGTTATTATTAGAAATTTGCAAGCTACAAAGTTTGAAATTAATATTTTTGTCTTTAAAGATCAAGTTATCATAAACTGTGAAATATTTTTGTAAGTAAGTTCATTAAACATGGATTCTGTTAGATCACAAATGGAAACTTTGTCTGAAAATTCTCAAGGAAAAGTAAATTATGTTTCCTGGAAATTTAAATTGGATCTGACTTTGGAATCCAAATGCTTGTCAGAAATTGCAAATGGAACGAACTTGAAACCTGACGGTGATAAAAATTCTGATGCAGTTAAGACTTGGATTCAAAAAGATCTTGATGCTCGAGTTATAATAGGTTTGAATGTGAGCAGTGAAATTGCGAGAAAAATTTCTAATTGTCGTACTGCGTATAAAATGTTAAACAAATTAGATACATTGTATGGTACAAAATCTGAACTGACTGTTGAAGGGCTGCAAAGACGTTTTTTTAGCTATAAATATAATGGAAATAAATCTGCTGTCGAGAACTGTCTGTCAGTGATGCAGTATGCCGAAGATTTAGAAGCTGAAGGTGAGGTTGTTAAAGAAAGTTGGATAATGACAAGAATTCTTGGAATGTTACCGCAACAATTGTATCACTTCCGTACCGCATGGGATAGTGTCAGTTCGTCAGACAAAAATTTGAGCACGCTGATTGCACGTTTACGTCTGGAAGAAGATAGGCTGAACGAGACTGAGAAATTGAAGGGTCAAAATGCACTTGTCGCAAAACATTTAGGAAAGAGGTCCAGTAAGTCGAACTTTCAAGAAAAGACTTATACATGTTTCAAATGCGGCAAGACAGGGCATATAAAAAAGGACTGCAAAAACAAACCCTGTGATAAATATGTGGAATACTGCAAGAATAATTATGCATGTAATTCTTGTAATAAAAAGGGACATTTTGCAAAAGACTGTCTGAAGGGAAGCACTGAAAATACCAAAAATGAAAAATCTAACAACTCTGACCGACGTGCACTTATAACAGTCGGACTCACAACGTCAGCAATTGATAATATAAATTTAAAATTTAAAAATGACGTTGTCTGGTATCTGGACAGCGGCGCCACACAGCATATGACATTTAGAAAGGAATGGCTAATTAACCTAGTAAAATTTGAAGAGCCAATGAAAGTTATTGTTGGAAATTCTGCTGTAATAAAAGGGGTTGCGAAAGGAGATATTGAATTGGAAGCATTCAATGGACAAAAGTGGAATAAGATAATTCTTCAAAACGTCCTTTATGTTCCAGAATTAAACTTTAATTTATTTTCAGTCACGCAGGTATTAGATAAAGGCTATATACAGAGAGCAGTTTCAAATGGGTCAGAATTCAAAACTCCGAATGAAGACGAGACGATAGCGATTGCTAAGCGAGAAGGAGATCTTTATACAATGGTTTTTCGTCAGGAAAACTTTGACAGATGTCTGATAACAGCCTCAATCAAACTTTGGCACGAAAAATTGGCACACCAAAATATTCAATATGTTCGCAATATTTTAAAGAAAAATGGTATTAACTACATCGATGACTGGAATGACTACGTTTGTCCTGGCTGTGTGTATGGAAAGCATCATCGTGAAGTTCACCCCAGAAATGTGAAGGTATCCGATCGTCCTCTTGATCTGATACATGTTGATCTTTGTGCAATGAACATCCGGTCTTTGGGAGGAGCCAAATATTTTTTGCTATTCAAGGATGATTACTCACATTTTAGAACCGTGTATTTTTTGAAGAGCAAAGATGAAGCACCAGAGAAAATTAAAGTATTCATGAAGATGGCAGAAAATCAATTCGGAAGGAAAGTCAAAAGTCTTCGGTCGGATAATGGTAAAGAGATGATAAACCGAAATGTCAGAGAACTTCTGGAAGAACTTGGAGTTTTTCACAGCAAGTCAAATGCCTACACACCTCAACAAAATGGAAGAATTGAAAGAGAAATGCGTACAATCACTGAAGCAGCACGATCAGCTATTCATGCGAAAGAACTGCCAGAAAAATTATGGGCTGAAGCTGTAAATTATGCCGTGTTTACAATTAATCAAACAGGTACGAGCTCAGTGAAAGATATGAGTCCTGCAGAATTATGGTTCGGACGTCGCGTGAAGGTTAATAGTTTAAAAAGCTTTGGCTGTGAATGTTATATATATATATTCAGGATCATAAACGAGGTAAAACAGAAAAGAAGTCTCGTAAAGGAATTTTTGTCGGCTATGATTTGAATTCACCAAGCTACAGAATTTTTTTTTCATGTGAAAATGAAGTAGTCAGTTCTGGAAATGTTATTTTCGACGAAAGCACTGGAGTTGAAAACGGATACACCGAAGTTGAAACTTCTATGAGTAGAAGACAGGAGGAGGAATTAGAAGATGAGACTGTTTCACTCGAAGATGATTCCGAGATCTCATCAGATGATTCGTCGGAAGTCTTAGAAGAAAATTTATGTGAACGTCGAAAATTGCGCGATCGTCGAAACTTGAAAATGCCGTCGAAATATAAAGATTTCATCTTAAATGAAAAAGATGTGAATACTGCCATGATTGGAGAAGTGCAAAACATTCCTGTGTCTTTAGCTCTAAAGGACAAAAAGTGGTTCAAAGCTATGTCTGAAGAATTTGATTCACTCATAAAAATGAAAACGTGGGACATTGTTGAAAAGCCGGATCACGTGAAACCTTTAACTTGCCGTTGGGTTTTACGGGAGAAGCAAGATGGAAAACTGAAAGCAAGGTTAGTTGTCAGAGGTTTTGAACAACAAGAAGGTATTGATTATTCAGAGACTTTTAGTCCAGTCGCACGTCATGTTTCTATTCGTTTGATTTTGAGTTTTGCAGCTTCAAATAAAATGAATTTAATTACTTTTGATGTTAAGACAGCCTTTTTGTACGGAGATTTGAAGGAAGAAATATATATGTATCAGCCTGAAGGATTTGAAGACAACAGTAAAAGAATTTGCAAACTCAACAAAAGTCTTTACGGATTGAAACAAGCACCGAAAAACTGGAATGAGAAATTCTCAACATTTTTGATGACTTTAGGATTTGACAACACTGATGACGATCCCTGTATTTATTACAATCAACGTAAAAGTGTTATCATTGTCTTGTTTGTTGACGATGGGCTTGTTGCTGGTAACAATGAAAAGGAAATGTCAAAAGTCTTGGATCAAATACGCAACAAATTTGAAATCACTTTCGACAGAAAATTTGAAAACAAACTGTCATACCTTGGTATGCAAATTACAATTGACACGAAAGGAATTTTTGTCAATCAGCCGAAGTATACTCGGAAAGTGTTATATCGATTTGGATTTTATTCCTTAAATCCAGTTTCGACGCCAATGGAACGTGGAATGATAACGGAAGAAGAAAACTTCGTAAACGACAAGTCTCTAACGGGAACAATTCCCTATAGAGAAATTATCGGAAGCCTACTATATTTGGCAACGATATCCCGACCGGATATCAGTTTTGTTGTGAACTATTTGAGCAGGTTCACCAGTAAACCAATGGAAAGCCACTGGAAAATGATAAAGCGAGTCTTCGCCTATCTGCAAGGTACAATCAACTTCGGAATTTTCTTTGATGGAGATACTAATTTGATAGCATATACAGACTCAGACTATGGCGGTGACACGTTTACTGGTCACTCCACAAGTGGTATTCTTATAATGCGCGGTGGACCGATTGTTTGGTACGCCCAAAAGCAGAGACTAGTGGCAACATCGACTGCAGAAGCGGAATACAGAGCGGTTGTCTCCGCAATTGATGACATTTGTTGGATCCGTCGCCTTGGAAGAGAATTAAATATCTTGACATCAACAAAGCCAACGATTCTATACGTTGACAACCAGTCTGCCATTCATATGCTAAAAAACACTCATGAAGGAAAAATCAGTAAAGGCAAGAAACATATTGACATCCCAAGAAAATTCATCCAAGAGCACATAGGAAAGACAGTTGAACTACGACACGTTAGAAGTTCCGATCAGCTGGCTGATATTTTCACAAAAGCACTAACGCGTAAAAGTTTTGAATATTTGCGTTCAAAAATAATTAAGGAGGAGTGTTAAATATTAATTGTTTTTTGAATCGCGAGTGTTGGTACTTGCGTAAGATGCAAAGATATGAGAGAATTATTGTTTTTAATTAATCTTTGTATCTTGTCTGTTGTATATTGTTAAAGTTCGAAGTTTTAAAAATAAATGTTATAAAATATATTACATATGGATGGGAAAGCAAAGGTACTTACTCCCCTGAAATCAATCGAGCTGAGGAGTAAAAATATTTCTAATTTTTGAGAGCCTGATACCCCCCTTTGTGAGAAAAGGAGGTCTGAATGCCTGCCAGGCATAAATTTCTGGCACACAGTTCAGACTTTCTTACCTAACAAAGGGGGATAAGGTGTTCCAACCAAGATATAAATTTGCCCAAAGGACATATTTGGTCGGACACGCACATAGCTCCGTTAACACAAGTGCTCAGGGTTGCCCGAAGGCCACTGCTTTGGGCATGAGCAGCTACTGGAAATTAAGTTTTGGATAATTTGACAGTGCTGCAATGGTTAGCAATGCATTCAGGCAGCGGTCATTTGGTTTGGCTGATATAGGACAAAGTTTGCAATTAATTTGGTTGATATTGTGGGGGAGGAGAGGCAGATAATGTTATCTTTGGTTTTGTAGGTGGCTATTTGTGGATAATTGTAGTGTTCTGGAGTTTGGGTAGACATGGCACCTGTTCCTACCACAACATTGGTAAGTCAGCTTAAGTAGAGGAGTTTTAGAGTAGTGCCTGCAAGGGTGGACAAGGATATTGCAGGGGTTTGGAGGGCCTCCTTCCTCAGCTGACAATGGAGTATCCGAAGTGGGAAAGCCAATCTTCAATTTCAGGTAAGCCACCACCTTTCTCTATCCTTTCCATACTAATAATTTTAACCAATTATTTTAAATAATAAATAAAAATATGTACACCCATGAAGCAAATGTGTCCAAATTTTGTACACATGTTCCTTTCAAACTGGAAATATACACTGTGGGGGTAACACACAACTACCGTGCTTAGAGACAAGTGTATTGAAATTTTTGAACCTGCTAAAACTCAGGGGTGGGGGTGCAAGGGCATTAAAGAAAAAAACATGAAAAGAACCAAAATTAGAGTCAAATTATCACTTGCTGGTTAAGTTGTTTTCCAACCTCTAGGAGTGGGGGATAAAAGATGAAAATAATGTTCTTTATACAATTTTTAATACAAACTGTGAATTCTACCAAATTTTGCGATACAAAACAAGCACTGAATTGGTAAAACACCCCTATCACCTATAAAGGTGGAGGTGGCATTTTAAATACATTCTAACGTACAGGGAATATTTTTAAATCTTTAAGTACCAGGAATATTTTATATTCTTTTAGTGTGTCGGGAATATTTATCACACCTGAGACCTTCCTCTTACTGGTAATTTTCACTCTTTTATGCTAATGATATTATAAGTATTTTTGACTCTCTTAAGGTATGGCAAGTAATTCTGATTCTTTTAAGGTACTAGTAGTATTATTTACTCTCAATGATAACAGGGTTATTTTTTACACACTCACGGTACATGAAGAAACTTTCACTCATTTCTCTTAAAGTATGTGAAAGAATTTCTATTGTTAGGGTATTGGGAGTATTTTTTACTCTCAATTGTACTGTATCTGACATTCATAATATATGTGAATAAATTTTGAAATTGTAAGGCACCAGGAGTATAATTAACTCACTTAAGATAATGTGTGTATTTTTTACTTAAGTCTCTTAGGGTACCAAGAATATTTTTGACTTTCTCAACACACTGGGAGTATTTTTTCATACTCTTACGGTAATAAGACTACTATTTTAATATTTGTAAAAAGGCTAATAGATACAAAAAGGTGAAGAATTTTCCTGTGTTCTGAGTAGAAACACAGATTTTAAAGTTAATGTCAGCCGCCACCTTTTTGTTTTCATTTCCATACTAATTATTTTAAATATCTTGACAATTTTACATCTTTACTCATGTATATAATAATCATATATATATATATATATATATATATATATATATATATAATGTATGTGTACATATCATACATACTGGAATTAGGTCTTTCTTCCCGTTCTTATTTGCATTATCTGGAACACAACCATATACTGACGATGCAATACAAATAAAAGGAACTCCTTTGTACCATGAAACATCATCTCTTTTTGATATATGAACTGAAATCAAATAATAAACATACAATCTTACAAATTTTCATTTGATCCAAATTAAAACTTACTGTATTATGTATTGAGTGCAATGTCCAAATGTTAATGTTATTCAAAATAAAGTTGTTTAATTGTATTCTGTCACTGAATGGGTAACATTAAGTTGCTGAAAATAAAAACAAAAGAAAAGGTAGTTTGACACAATAGTGTTATTCCGAATAAAGCCGTGTTAACAAGGAAATAGGAGTGAAGACATCAAAATTAAAATGTTAAACTTTTAGCCCACATAAAAGTAATCATAATTTTATGGTGAACATTAAATTGTATTAACTAAAAGCACTAGCAAAGTGCTGAGTATTATTTTTTGTCATAATTTGGACAATGTTTAAAAAATATCGGACATTTGTAATATTATAAATTATTATTTATTCATTTACTTTTGGCAATACTTCCAATCTATTCAAAATTATGTTGTCCTGAAAGTACAACTAAGTACATTTAAATTATTAATATATAATAGTTCAGTTTTTATTCTTTGAATTGTCAAACTTTCAAGTAAACAGATTTTAAATTAACAGATACAGGCGTGACCATAACATTATATAAAACTGATTTAAATTACAATTTCCGTAAATTGCCTCATCTCAAATGTGTTATACAAATTTCGGGTAGAATTTCATAAACTTGGTCAGTTTGCAAAGCTCATTGTAACCATAATGAACTTAACAGTGTGTTTATGGAGATACACAAGTATTGTTGTACATTTAAAGTATTAACAATACAAATTAACTTATTAATTAAATAATAAAATTAATTTACAATAATAATGTCAGAAATTCTATTTAACTAATTATATGATTTTTCACATTTACAGATAATTATTGCAACAATGTAACATTTCGATCAACAATCTTCAAAAATAAAATGAAAACTGTGAGTTTTGTCAACAGACATATGCAGTTCCCTCTCTCTGGACTCTTGCATTTTTTCTGTACATGAAGAAAGGTATATGGCTTCCAGAAACATTGTGTGATTTTTATATTATCACTTATTTTATGTGTATTTGGCTATCTTTCTTATTATTAATTTTCAATCAGACGTAAATTTTCATTTTATTATTAATCTCCAAAAATATCTATATTTATCTCAAATTTGAGAATTTTGCCAATCGAAATTGATATTTCAAAATGTTTAGACATGACTGAATAATTTTTCATGTACAACTTTAGATTGTTTTAATTATTAAAATTTTCAATAGCGTTAACACCTAATTTTGAAATTTATAAAAGAAGTCAGTTAAATTTATCTATTCATGTAATCACTGAATGACAGGCACACTCGTACCATTTTTGGGGTCAAAGGGGCTTTTAGAAATAACTACCATCTTAACGGATAACAAATCCTGCACACTGCTTAGCTTAGCCAGAACTTCAGGCCAAGTCATAATAAAGTCAAATGATTTACTATTTTCAACATCAGTCATTTTTGCTTTTCACGGCTCACGCCAACATATTACAACTTACCAAAGATGTAAGCAAATACTAAAAACAAATGAACATTAATTGGTACCAACTTTAATTCATCTAAAAATATAAAAACGTCTGTTTTAAAAGAAAATTAACAAAAAATAATTAGGACAATGAACAGACAAAAAGTAAGTAATAAATTAAATACCACACATTTATTTTAATTGCTTTCATCACTAACAACGATTGTAGAAACGTTGAATGGTGTTGAATTTATCACTTAATTTTTGTGTTTCTGGCCTACTTTATTATATTTTTAGTAATGCAATTCGTCTACTGAGTTATTAACACATTAGAGCGAGAAATCAGGTTCGTACGGTATATTAACTAAGTATAATGCAAGTCTTCGAAATGCCGTATTTATGTAGTTTTCTCTTTAAACTAACATTTGATTGTGATTAATTTTTTAAAAAATTCTTTAATATGTAAGAATGTAATTTTTCCTCTGAAAAATACCACTTTAAAATAATATTTTTAAATTTTGAATGGTTCAACTTGTAATTATATATATAATGCCGAAACATTAAGCCCAATACACACAGAAGGGACGTTTGTCATATTCTTGTATTTTATATGTAAACATATAGGATAATGCAGACAAAGAGGGTGGAGAACTGACGTCCGCCCTCTCGCCACCACTTTGTATCTCGAGTGACGTATGTAAAGAGATTGTTTCTTGGTGGTTCATTTTTATTATAATTAATTAAAGTTTTACTATATGAACCATATTTTATTTTTAACATATAAGAATTTAAAATGGACATACAAAATTTACAACTTTTTACAAAATCAGTTAAAAAAATAACATGAACCATTTTCTCAGTGTCAGTTTTCGAGGCTAGATAGCGGCAAAAAATTATGTGGCAAAAAGTATTTATTTAAATTAATTTAATGTCTCATCTGTGGTTGTCCAACATGTTGCTGTAAAAATCCCTTCTGCCGTGGGGCTCCTAAACGTTATTACGTCTGGCAGTCTTCTCCCTGATAGTTTACATACAGTTTTCACCTTAACTTCTCCTATCACTTCAGTCTTTCTTGAGTCACTGCACTCGTCGCACTATTACCTTCGTCCTGTCGTATTAGCTGCTTCTACATAAAAAACCTATGACTTTCAACTTCCATCATAATTTTTAGTATAAGTTATTTTCTTCGAACGCTCACATCGGACATTCACCACCTATTTTTTCTTTGTAAACTTTACATTATATATATTAAAATCTCGATCGCTTACGACGGACACTTTACAGCTACTGTAGTCTAAGAATCTGCTACACAGATATGTGAAAGTGCTCGTCTCAAACATAAATTTCCACAACAAGATACTCGTAACACTAGTTCTGCCGCTGTCACTCACAGCTCAGCGATCCTCAGTTTCTCGACTTGTTCAAAACATTCCGAAATACGCGACAAACATATTTGATTTTGTATTCCTTTACAATTCGGACAAAATTGACGGCACTAACATTTTTGTCTGATTAGAGGTACGTGATCTGAGTCTCTTGTTCGTCCATTGGTTGCCTTATCAATTTACTTAACTTTAAAATGTTATTTCTTTTAAAAATTAATGACGATTTCCAATTAAACATAAATTATTGTGAAGGGATTGAAAACTATGAGACTATGATAATTATATTAGTGATTATTTTATATTTAATATAATCTGACAATTATCATTTGATAAATAAATAAACATTTCAGCCAATATGTCAGAAAACTTTATTATTTAATTAAACCAAGAAATCAGTTCATACGACGTTTCGTCCATAATTTAGGGACTTCTTCAGGTGAAAATTATCTTCGAATTATATTTGATAAATTTCTTTGTGAGACAAGATTATTGTATAAGTGTTTGATATTACCTTAATTATACAAAGATTTATTTCTTGTTTTAATTTAATATAAAATTTGTGAAACTTTGGTTCTAATTTTGTCTTGATCTAAAGTTGTAAATAAATTAAGGTTAGATTCAAAGTTTTTTCAAAAATTGATAAATATATTTTTATTGGAATTCTAAATATGTAAGCAAAATTTATTTCCTAAAAATACAATATTTACGACTTCTTTAGGAATACTTAATTTGGAATGTATGCATATACAGTGGACGCCGCTTATTGTTATCACTTTGGGCCACAGATAATATGATAACATTAATCGATTGATAAAAATAGACGAAAAATTATATTGCATTGAAATACAGTTCAGTTTTATCATAATTGTATACATAATCGGGAGAAAAATGGTAGATAATTTTTGGTCACTCCTCTTCCAACCATCTCTAAACAGCATCTTTTTCACGAACATAAGTGAACCACATTCATAGAGCAGATTCAACTCAATAATAGACGTTTAAAGTTGGTTTTCTATTAAGAGCCGGTACACAGATTCTTCTGCATTGTTTTCCTTGAGCTCTTCTTGATAGTGTCTACTGGACTTTCAAAATAATGATAACATAAAACGAATTCTGATCATAATAAACGAAGTTTTCTTAATATTGTAATATTAGTCCGGGCGGGACATAATAATAATTATAATATTAGCCGAATTATAACTTTAGCCGTGATTACTGAATATATGTATATATATTGTGGTAACCTTTAATATTTATAATTTATCAAATTTTACTTTAATAACTCTTTAAAAGGAAAATTTAATCTATGTATCGTTTTGGTAAAGTCAATGATTACTCACGAATTCGTCAATTTATAATTGTGAAATTTATTACAGATTAAATGTATATTTTTTATACACAATTTTTATATAATTTTTTATACATTTATGCCACGGCTTATTTATCAACTCTTAATATCTCTAGGGTTGTTTTATCGGGCCTCAAAACAGATATAGGTACTTGCAATGAATAGAAAAATACAAAAATATTGAAATTCATTTACAAGTTTTACTTAACTTTTCCTAAAATACTAACAATAACAAAATGTAATCTGACGGTATGAAAATTTATGAAATTACTTTGCTTTTAAAATGGTCATAATGTGCAATAAGTTGCACACACAATTTATACACCACACTTCAGTCAGCATATACAATCCACTCTTTTGTGCACCACAGACGATTAGTTTTCTGTGGTGTATCGACAGATACATCAGAATTGTTTTCAAAATGTGGAACTGTTCACAATTTTGTATGTTATCCTTGCGCTGAAACTTTATAAATAATCTTTACATGTCTACTTCCATCAATAGACTACTGTCGCACAATGCGACATTACATCTTTCTAATATACTTGTCAAATGATTGATGTTTACATGTTGATCTCCACTAGCAGAATGTTGTCGCCAAAGCGACCATCTCCCTCTGACCTCTAAATGCATACTGTATATTTCGTCTTAGCTATTAACATCATACACCGGTGCGCTTACTGTTCACGGCGCTGACATCAAACTGGAAACACTCCAGTCTCCGAATTCTTACGCTATGCTGACATGTTAAAATTGACTTACAGTATCCTGACCACAATATTACGCTATAACAATAATCCAATAATTTAGAAATTGATTTAATTAGAGACATTGGTGATTATTACAATATACTATATATAAATTCCCGTTACATCCGGTAAAAATACTTATTAAATAAGATAATAAATTTTCGAGTTAAGAAAAATTACCAAATTATATCAGAATAATCAAATGTGTTCGATAGAATTTAGATAATTATTCGGTATTTTTAGAGAACTATTGTTTTTATAGACACGTAATCGTGCATCCGAAGAGTACACATCGCGCTAAATACATATTGTTAAAAAGTTGCCCATTCAATTTAAAGACAGCTTGAGTTTAATTAATTTAATATGTCTCCAGATATCGTATTAAATTTTCGCGATCGAATAAGTTAGTGCAGAACTCTATTTGCACTACAGTAAAGAAAAGTTTCACTATTTCGTTCATTAACAGTTTAGTATATCAGATCGATTCTTCCGAGGAAGGCTGCATTTATACGAGAAATAAATTTTTTTTCGAATAAAGTAAAAATATCCTACCTCCTTCCCGTTTCCTGCCAGTTTTATTTGGGAGGCGAATTAGACGTTGGTCTCGCGAACCCAGGATCGGGCCTTGTCATTCTGGAGAGCTGTGGTACGTCTTCTAGAGGATGTCAACATTTATACCGGTGTCTCGTTTACCCAATCACGGGCAGTATCATAATTAAAACGCCAACATATTTAAAGTGCAGTACTACAGTCTTCAAACACGAACGCAGTGAAATTTTCAACTACTGTTACGGAATCGAAGCACACAAAAAAAACATTCAAAAACGCGCGGTAAAATATCTGTAAGTTAATAAATAACTGAGTAGCTTTTAAATTGAATTAATGAAACATACGTTCTGATAAGAGTAATGAATTGATGCGTTAGTTCGAACGGAAATTAATTTCAATATATTGTTCTCGGAGTTCAACCGGGTTTTGCAAAACCCGGTTGAACTCCAAGAACAATATATTGAACAACTGCACCGGGAAAGGCTTCAATCTTTGGAAATTAATTTATCAGTAATTGAACTTTTTGTTTGTTTGTTTATGTTGGATAAAAAATTAGATATTTAACTATATCGATTTTTTCATTAAAACGGGTCTTCTCTTGTTTAATTCTAGCGTTCATTGTAATAGGCTTATTTTAGTTTCACACACAAATTTTAAAATGATTTACTTATGTATTCGATTATTTAAATCGTGTATGTTTCATAATTTATTTGATTTACATATTTGAAAACTTTTGTTGATAAAAACGTTATTTTATTGTAAAATTTTTAAGTGTTCGGAATGCTATGGCATGATTGTATTTAAAGTGGAAAAAATTGAGACCAGCTTATTTAAGTTTAAAGAGAAAGTTCACCGACTACAAAAAGTGTTAAGTCTGCCGTTCCAAAGCCTTAAACGTTTAGCAAAATATTTTATATGTTGTGAATTCATAAATATAAAATTACAAATCAAGTAAAAGAATAAATGTGATATAAACGTTTACTAGATATTTGTGACTAACATTTCTTACATTAGAAGGTACATATTTGTATAGCTGGAGAGGTTTCAGAAATCTTGTCACATCCGCAGTGAAGGGAGGTAGAATGTGGAGGGGAGCATTGTAGTCCAGAGGGAGCCCCCTTTTGGAACAACGCAACTATCGTTCTTAAAAACATTCTTTATATTCTTACGAACGGGATATACAGACAGCAGAAAATCATACCCTGTACTCAAAATGTTTTCAGAATGGTTCTTACACTACCGAAGGTTCGTGATGAACTGAGCTTCAGACAACCCCCACAACGCATGGATGAATGCGCATCTTACGTTCACACGTCTTGCTACAGCCCTCGAACAATAGTTAATTGTTTGATCGTATTTTATTTATGTAATTAATATTATTCCACTCGTGTTATTTCCTAGTAGTAGCGCCTAACGTAAATTAGAATATTAATAATACATAAATCTTTAAATATTCATGATTGAGATCTGTTTTGTCAAGTACATGCAGAGGACTCCATCAACCGTAATTTTGCTTTATTTGACTCCAGCATAGCCAGGGCTCGCTAAAAATATGATCAAAAGACGAGTGTAGTTTTATTAATAGGCGAAAAGTAAGCACTTATTAGTTTCATTGATTAATTATTGAAACACGTTAGTCACAATATATAGAGTCGTTGCCATTTTGCTCCGAAACGAAGGGGAAAATCGAAATATTTTTTTTTCATACAAAATTTTCAGTATGCATAAGGGGACGTCCTATAGTGACATCAACAAGTCCTTAAAATGCCATTCTCAATGTTATTTCAACGTCAAATTACTTTTTTAAAAGTGAGATAGTGTATTTTATTTTACGCAAATGGCAAGAGCATTCAATGTTAAGTATAAAAGGTTCAGTACATTTATCCACTAGGGGTGATAGGTGATGTGGCGCGCTCTGTACTGTAAAAATACAAACTTCAAAACCGCTTAGAATTTGA
Organism: Zhengitettix transpicula; assembly: GCA_037074705.1. NCBI lineage: Eukaryota > Metazoa > Arthropoda > Insecta > Orthoptera > Tetrigidae > Zhengitettix > Zhengitettix transpicula. Next base: position 68,692,454 of record CM073590.1, on the reverse strand, counting down.
ATGTGTTGCGGTACACTACAATTCAAGCTAATGTGGGCCCACATCATACGTCCTCCTCGTAATCAAAGATCAGCGGTGTAAAATATTTTTACGTGGAGCGAAACGTACTTATATTTTTTAATCCACTATATTCTTAACTATCTTGTTTTTGTTTAAATGAATGTTGTACGTTATATTAGTTTATTTATTTTATTTGAATATAGTCGATTAAATAATTATTTATCAACCAGCAATTAATTATAGACCACCTCCAAATTAGTATCACTTGTGTGCCTATATTCATTGCCTAGCTTAACTTCATTAACTAAGAACCTATACAAGAGCGTCGACTTTTGAGGGAACAACGGCAAATAACCGTTCATTCGTTCACACCGCTCAAACGTTTCGTTCACGAATGTTTTGCGCTTTATTTAAATTGACTTTATGTGAATATTTCATAACTTGAATGCATGTGCCGATGAACATATGTTAATGTTAATTAAAGTTTGTGGATTTAAAAATGTCGAGAGGACTAAGAATCGAACCCGAGATACCCCCGCATACCGGTTCGACGCTCAACCACTGACCAACCCTGTCGGCTCCAGGTCTGGTACGAAATTCATCCATCCATTAATCCTCACCTACAATTTACGAATCACAGTAACGGACTTTGTGTAAATAATCAAATTTTGATTTTTCATTTTTCTGATCAGTTCAATATAGAGAATCTTTCACAAACATCAGCCGTAAAGGCAATGGTTAAGTTGAATTAAAGTATGAGGATGTAAAAAAGCATAGTAAAATAATAGATTCGGAATATCAAAATCTTGCAGAACACAGTAACGAACTGAATAAAGCCTAATAAGACCTTGAATTTGTCATATATTTCAATTATATAAGTATGTAGTTAATGTTATATATCTGATAGCTTAATTCCAGGGGTCTCCTTCGGTGCTGCGTATCCGCAGATAATGCGTAGTCTTTGTGAAGGTTCTCCGTATCTGTCTCAAATAAAAAACAGTTCACAGACTTCTCAGTCATCTTCCTTAGAGTTGAATAACGATTTATCAATTTATTGTCCAAAGCGTTTGCAGACTTGAAGTACTAACTGTGTGTCGGACGATCTTTCATTTTATCATCACACAGTTTAGCGTCAGGCAGTAGCGCCTTTTTTAACTTGTGCGCTACAAGAAACCATATTTACGAGGATAACGACGTAAAATAATAACACTGCAACAGCGATAGTGTTACCAATACACTGACCCGACACGTAATATTGTAAATTTTTGACTCCGTCTACATAGTTCCCCATATTGCCCAATTTTTAAAAGCGGAATAATTTAGCACCAAATTGACCCGCCTTTCTAACACGAAAGTATTTTTCCGATGTGCACATTTGAAATAAAATTAATTTTTGGAACAAGCGACGCATGATTGCAGTATTTTATGAAGGGTCGTGCGATACGTTTACGCACTATGATGCCCCTTAAATGCTTCTTTTTCTGTAAAATAACCTTTGATTGTGATTATTCAAATAAGATTTTTTATTATTGAATGACTCACATTTATTTTTAATTTCCTTGCTTATGTCTGCAGCCAGATACGGCCACCAGTATCATTGCACGGCACGGCACTGTTTCTACGTGCTCTTTTCTCGGTAGCACCCGGAAGCGATAGTTTGTCGAGCTCCGCGGCTGTACCAGAATGTCGGGTCCAGGGGATACCACACTACGCCCGTCCATAAACTGGTTGCAGTTCTTCTAATTCATATGGATGTGGGCAACAGACTCATTGTTTCCCGTATCTATGTATGGGAGACGTATGTATGAGCTGCATCGAACTGTAACTGTTCTTAGTTGTGGGAGAAGTCCCTAAAAATAGCGCTCTACGGAGGACTCCCCCAATAGTGCGTCATGAAGGTAGGTGTGGGTGGCCTGTGGGATAGCAGTCGCTTGAGGTGTCGCCACCATGAGCTGGGTGGTAGTACCCGAGACGAGACCCAGGGCAGACCACACTGCGTTCATTTCTTAAACTAATTGTATTGCTTCCAAACCCACTTATCTTGGTAACGGTCTCATTGCCTTCGGATTTCACGTGAGGGAGACGCTGCAAAAGCACCCTCGAACCGTGACTAGTGGGAGGAATCCTACATGAAATAAAACTCTGGAGGAGAGGCCTTCCTGCGGTTGTGGCACATGGAAAGGTTAGGAGAAAGGGAGGGAGCGTGGTTCTCATGGGGGACCTTCTGAGAAGCTGCCATCCTGTCCTACGAGGAGGATGGTGGAGATTGACTTAAGGTGATCGTCCAGTCTTCAGGGTTGTGGAAGGTGTTGGTGATACCAGCAACAAACGCATTCCAGGAGTTAAGGTGTCGAGTGGAGGGAGATAGCCCTAACTTCAGAGCCATTATAAGAAACTGGAATGTTCCGACGAGTTTCAATGACTTTTTAGCAAGTGCAACTCCACCCTGCTGTGCGACTCAGAACACACGGAGCTATGTGAGCGGCCGACCAAAGCCGTCCTTCGGGGACTTTGGTACCCGGGATGCCTCGGAGCCCTGGTCTATCCTCCAGGGTACCAGTAGCCTAGCTGAGTTTTGGCATGCCACGTCCCAGCCCGACGCACGTTGGAGTCGGACTCGAGAGGGTATGTGGTTTCGTAGGCAAAATTCTCTTCTGTCCTTCCCTGGGAGCAGGACCCAGCCCGCCGGGATTTAGGAAACAAGGCATCCCCGTTCCCTCTTCGGAGGGATCGAAAAAATGCCGCCGGGAAGCAACTGCATACATGTACGGATGGCGCGGGAGGGGGGATGAAACAGAATACTACGCATGCGCATGTCATTCGAGAGAGAGGTTCTGTGCTCAGCCGCTTCGAACATAATACAGCCAGCTGGCTACTTTAGCTGGAGCGTATGCGCAGCAACGCTGATTGTTTAAAGTCTCCGATATCGAAGCAAATATTTGCATTTTTAAATAACAAATATTATGAAGGTTCTTAAAATTAAGGAAAAAATCTTAGTAAATTAATACATATGCTGTAGCACATATGCACCAGCCGCCACTGACGTAATATTTAATGTCCTTGAGAAAACATTAAGCAGCTTTTTGTAGCCTTCACACTTTTTGTGTTTATAGGAATAAATTGGACTGATACTATTCCTGAATTATGACAGTGTTGCGCATACACGTATAAACCTCCTCAACACTTGTTCAATGTTTCCGCCAGCATCAACATATTCGGGAGACCCAGACTGAGTAACGACTTCCATAGCTGCGAGTATAGGTCACGAGGTAAAGCAAGTCGTGTCGAGATAAGCTGCTGTAATTATAGTGGGGGTAGGAAGGAGCTCAATTTAAAACGAACCTTTGTTACTACAACTTGGTAGTGTATAAAAAATATACTGAAAACGTTGACGCATGGAAATATATTGGGGTCAGTTACATCCGTAATAGTTAAGAGTAATAAAAATACCTTTCTGCTGTCTGTTAGTAAAAATATAATTACTATTTTTAAGAATGATGTTGCCGCATTCTTGCTTCTCCGCAAGGGGGAATTGCCAACTGTCAACAATGCTCCCCTCCATATTCTCCATTTTTTACTGCACACTTGACACGACTAATACAAGACTGATGATAAAACTGGAGCAAGTCACTACACGTGTAGCAAGAGTGACAGTTTTTCTCCAACCAAATATTTGGAAATCTGTAAACCTCGTTCTTCATTACATCAATATTGACTTTACATGTTCATTAATTTCCATTCAAACATATTGACATTCTTGGCGATATTGTCAATATAACTGAACGTGGAACGTAGTTATATATATTTCGACTGATTCTTATTTTGTAGAATTTTTTTGTTATAATGCGATCATATGATTTCGGATTATAAGATGGCAGCGCTGCTACACCAGCTGAAAATTAATGTTGGCAATCCTTATGTTTATATTTTTAATACCATGAAGGTGCTTATAGTATTCGTGGTTATGAGTTTCTTTTAATTCCACCAAATTTCCAATTTGTAAGAATTAACGAATTCGATGGGTTAGAGAAAGAACTATGTTTGTTGGTTGATTGGACTCTAATGCATAGGTTCAGGAGAACTTACGAATTCGTTAAGACATGGGCCGAGGTTGAAGCTAAAGTGAAAGATGTGCAACTGTTGCTATGTGAAAAGCTAATGACTGTCAGTAAGAAAACTTTTCACTCCAGGAGTGGTATGAAACAATTATTCGTCAATTTTACAGCATTTTTACACTCCGTAGTTTTCATTCCTTTGCCTCTGTTCAATATTTTTCTATGAATTGCATAGTTTTAAAATTTACTACGTTTCTGCCCAATCTTTTTGGTGATTTTATTAGGATAGAAGCGAGGAAATAAATATTTTTTTAGTTGGAAAATTAAGCTTGAAAATAAAGTTAATAATATTTCATTGCGCTATTTAGTGCATCAGGAAAACTTCTGAACAATGTATACTTTTACTCCAGTGGTAGTGCACAGGTTGTGACTACATTGCATATAATTTCGCTTTTTGTTAAGAATTTAGAAGAATGCCAGACGAGGGAAAGTATATTCTTGAGTAAATACTTTCAATGAAATAAAACAAAAATTGCTTCAAGGTTTCACCAAAATAATATGACATTTGTCATTAAATCATTGTTTTAGTATGTTATTTAGTTGTGTGACTGTTACGGAAACTATATATCAATACATTTTGACCTTGTCTTATTTTCTTAAGTGTTATGTATATATGGAAATAAAAGAAAAAAGTGGTGCCTTGAAACAGAAACTTATGATCACCATTTAATACAGATATATATATATATATATATATATATATATATATATATATATATATATATATATATATATATATATATATATAAACCACTTAAAGGGAATATGTTACAAGGTCAAATAAAATAACACCTTTGAATAGGAAAGAAAGAAGGCGTAGTTGACTTACTTGAAATCAACAGCTGGTCCAGTCAGGCTGCACAGTAAAAATATTGGTTCAGATATTATTTAGAAACAATTTTCAATGGGTCTGAATGATGACATTATAAAAAGCGTGTTCCTGGTCAATTATTGGCTTTCTTTTGATTTTGATGACTCATCTTTGTAGAAAAACTGATCTTAATTCATGTGTGACTTGTAAATAAGTTCTTACATGTTGTAGTCTTAATTATGAAAGTGTAACATTATATATTTACAGATTAAGACATTTTTCACTAACATACAAAAAATATAAACTTTAACTTTTTTCAGTTGATGTCTCAAAGAGGCACAATGTTGTTTGGCATAAAGGGATTCCATATATATGCATTGGTTATCGTTCCTATGCTTGCATTCGTGGCAAAAAAAAGAAAGAGGAAGCCAAAATGAAGAATGAAGTAAGTTTTTAATATATTAAGTTAACAACTATTTTTGTATGTATATTCAAATATCTAAAATTTCTCTATCCTTTCTAAGGAGTTAGCGAAAATGATCGAGTCAATACGTGTGAACGTGAAACATGTGCTGATATTCCCTGAATTTAAGGTCAGTTATATTATTACCTCAATTGAAACTTACAGAACTTAGTGATTTTGTGACTATTAACATATATTTTATTATTTATTTTATTTTTGGGTTGTTTTTCAAGGTATTTCTGGTTACATTTTTGTAATAAATTATATTTTCACTTTTTAATATTTTTTATTTTTAGTCACATCAACTGCTATTATCATTAGCAACTTTCTACACATTTTGCATTTCACTAGTCAGGGAGCTAATTTTGGGGGCTTCTTGGTATGGGAACACACACACACAACATCCCTGCCTACAACAGGACCTTTGTGATGTTAGGCAGTGACGCTGACCACTTCACCACAGGAGGCTGGCTATTAAATTATTGTTGTAAATCTAATACTTATTTTTCTCTTGTATTCACAAAAAACTCAATAATATACTTTAAAGTGCCAAATTGCCATAAAATCTCCATTCGCTAGGCTTTCTTGTGTTTATTGAAAATTAGAAAAACACATGGCATGGATATTCAATGGTGAATTGAAAAAAATTATGTCAGACTAAAAATTAATAAGAAACATAGCCAAATACAGACAAAATAAGTGATAATATAAATACCACACAACATTTCTGGCATCCTTGTCCCTTTCTTCAGGTACTAAGAAGAGCCTAGAGCAGCACAACTGCACTCATCAGTTGACAAAACTTAAACATGAAAAAAACGTAACAACAATGGGAGAGCTGAAGGGTTAAGGTAACCATAAGGGAGTAATACAATGGGAAAGCAGAAGGTTTAGCATGACAATAAGGGATCGTAGCATTTTTGAATTTCATAGTGTCTTGTACATTAATTGCTGTAATGTTGGATTTAATGTGAAGCATCTCTGATATGAGTCTGGTATTGTACCTGGTATCAATGTCTAAAATCTTAGCATTTTGCCAATCAAATGTATTAATCGAATTGATGATATTTTTGGAGACTACAGATTGTTTATCGTTGGGAGGTTTGCTATTAGACATATGTTCTTTGATATGGTTATTAAGGGAATTTTTTATTTGTCATATGTAGCATAATTATGATAACAACTTACAATTCAGCCATGAACTTGAATTTATCCGTTAACAATACTTCCATTCTCACCAATTGGTTCAGGAAAACTACATATTCAGGGTGTGTTCTCAATTTTCATTCTGATCATCTTCCAAACCAAAAGAGAGGTATGGTATACAATCTTGTAGACAGAACTGTATAACTTTTTAACTCCAAGTTCCATCAACACAACATATATATTGTCCAAAATATTTTAATCTCTAATAAGTACCCTTTAAATTTTATTAATAAACACATAAACATTAGATTGAACAAAATCCAATATCCTACTGTCACTCGTCCCCGAACGCCTCGATCCAAATTTTTTCTCATACTCCCTTATTACAAATTTCTTTATCACAAATTCATCCAAATTTTTAAAAAATATCAAATGTCCATCATTTACAGATCTACTAATACCTATTTGATTAAAAGCCACAAGGACTCACTTGACACCTGCAACAAACATTGTGTCATCACAGCAATGTAATGCACAACAAGACACTATGAAACTAAAAAATTGCCACGATCCCTTATTATTATGCTAAATATACTGCTTTCCCATTGTATTTACTCCCTTATTGTTACTTTAACCCTTTGGCTCCCCTATTGTTGTTGCATTTTTTCGTGTTTAAGTTTTGTCAACTGATGAGTGCAGTTGTGCCGCTCTAGGCTCGTCTTAGTACCTGAAGAAAGGGAGAAGGATGCCAGAAACGTTGTGTGGTATTTATATTACCACTTATTTTCTCTGTATTTGGCTATCTTTCTTATTATGATATTCTATGGTAGTTTTGACTTTTTAGTTAGTCACCTGGTTATGTGTCATGTCATTCTTACAGATATTACAATTTATCTTCACCTGACAAAAGCAATCAGGATTTTATAAAGGTTGTGTGGTATTTGTTCTGTTCATTGACTACTTCATTATTTTTTAAAAAATCTTATTAACAATATTTAGTTCTGCAAATTTTTAACTATTACATGATTTCTTCAATTTTGTTTTAAAGTAATTATATAATAGTTTGAAATGAAAATTTATTTTATTTAATCAATTTATTTTTGGAAATGTGTTTGACGTTAACAGAAACTATTTAGGTATTGCATAGTGGCTTAGAAGCAATGGATAGAAATATAATACTGAATAATGAAAGAATGATGGACGATTAATTTAGGATAAATATGTTTGCAGAAGGAAAGTATCCTATTATCTCATTATCATTTTTCACTATTTTTCAACCACTTTCTTCCCTTTAAAATGAATCTTTTAGATAAAAAAAAATAGCTTAAGAATAATATAATAGTGCCAACCAACTTAGAAGTACATTTAACTTTTGTAATATTTTCCATACCTTAAATTTGATAAAGTAGTTGCCTTTTGTAGATACCAGAATCATGTGGTGATAAATATTGTTTTAATACACTCTACTTTTCTTTCTTTAAAGGTGGAGTCTAAGACTGATAAATTTACCAGGAAATCAGTAGCAAGGGTACTGAAAGAGAAGCTCAATACTTCTGATGTTATTACTGAGGAGAGATATATGTTTTGTAAGTTTCGTTGTCATATTGTTGATTCATGTGCTATATGAGTTTGGGGGAGAATATATGCACATGTTTATGAAAGTAGGATGATTTACATATTGAAAGGAAAATATAATACACCTGTTTTAAACTATAATAAGATAAGACAAAATGAAGTGGTGATATAAATACCACACAACGTCTTGGAAACTTTGTTCCTTTCTTCAGGTGATTAAAAAACACAAGAACCAGGATCCAAAATTATATCAGAAATGCTTCATATTCATCTAACATCACAGCAATTAATGTACAAACTGATACTGTGAAACTCAACAATAGCTATGATTGTTATGATAACCCTTATGCTTTCTCATTATCATTGTGTTTTGCTTCACTTTTGAGTTAGTCAACTGTATTGTGTGGTTGTCACACTCCTGGCTCTTGTGTTTTTTAATCACCTGAAGAAAGTAACAAAGTTTCTAGAAATGTTCTGTGGTATTATCATCTATTCATTTTGGCTGTTTTATCTTACTGTTAGTAACATATTGTTTAAGAAATTTAACTATTTGAGTCTTAGAACAAATGAAAGGGTCATTTGTTTTTATTGGAAAGTGTGATATGATTTAACTATATAATGTTTCATTAAAAAACATTAATTAATTTTGGTTGATTGTCCAATGCTTTCAACATAACACAGCGTCTTGTAATGTCAAAGAATGTGTCTTCACTTGTTGGAAGCCCAAAAATTATTTTTCCATGGGAAAAGCTTTGTTCTCTAATAATAAAAGTTAGCTCAAATATTCAGAAAAAGCAATGCTAGGTTTTAGATACAAATATTCTTAGTTGACCCAACAATTTACTCCTGTTGTATTCAGAAGTATTCTTTAACTGTTTTGTTATTACACATGACACAAATATGTTAATTATTTCAAATCTATCAGCATTTAGTATTTTCATTTGAAATTGGTGTTCAAAAATATTAATTTGGTGGGCATTTTGAAAAGAAAGTATTCTCACATATTTCATATTATTTTTATAATAGTTTAATTTTTTTGAGGATGTGCGTTGTTTCTCTTTTTGAATTCTAATATTGACTTTGTGTTTGGCCCACTCGTTGCCTAATGTGTGAAAAAATTTAATATCATGGTAGGATGAAACTGCAAATGATACCAATATTTATTAAGGAACCACACTCTAATATCAACCTTAATTTGTAAACTGAAGTGTTCAATGACAATACTTTACATCCGTGACCTTTTTTTCTCTTTGACCCCTTTGACATTTTTTTGTCAATAGACTAAAGTTATGTATTATAATGCATAAATAAAATATTTAATATGATGATTGTGGTTGTTACTTTTTTATAATACTTTATATATTAGATGTAAAATTAGTTAATAATAATAATAAATTTCCACATTCTATAATCGTTAATGGATTTATTGTTTTTCTTAATAAATTGTTAACTTGACTTAATCCTGCCTCAACCAAGTAAGAACAAGGAAAGCTAAAAATAATGGTTCAGTGATTAATTTGACATATATTTTTGAGAATATACTTAAAATTAAAAAATTTGGATAAGCACTTGTTTTAAAATTGATTTTATCTGCCAAGTTTTCCCTAGATGGTATTCAGAAGATATACACATGGCATTTGGCTTTAGGATGTATAAATCACACCATCTTTTGCAAATCTATATTATATTTATACATATGTAAACTGATAATTTCGTTCCTTAAACATTACATAAAAATAAAAACAGAACAAAAATTATCAATGACTCCTGATAGAAGCCTGTAATATCATAGACACTTTAAAAATTTCATAGAACCTATTGAGAATTCCTGCTTTACATCTTTAACATTTTAAAATATATATAGGTTGTGCAAATGGTTACATTGCACTAAAATTATATTTTTGTGAAACCCAATTAAAAGCAAATGACTTAGAATATTCATTAATAGTCATGAAACTGCATCTCAACTTACTGTTTAGTTGTTGTCAGAAAATTAAAAATTTAGTCCACAAAGGTTTACTTGGTGTAATTGCTGAAGAAATCATTTTTGAGCTTCCTCCTTATTCCTCCTCTCTGATTTTCTAGACTCAGCTTCCTTCCCAACATCAAGAAATGATTGTTTGAATTTTGTACAAGCAAGGCTGCAATTTCAAAGAGTGATACCATATTTTTTTTGATTTAACAAACTAGATTACCACTGGGGGAATTTTATAAGCAGTTAAGTTCAAGATCAGACCTTTAAATATAGAGGGAGTAAAAAGTCCTCCAAATGATCTAGAAAATGGAAAAGCTTTATTTAACTACTACAAATGTGGTAGATGTCTGGCTAGTTTAGAGTAAGCGAAATATAGAATTAAGGATGAGAAATAGGAAAGTATTCAGGTTTTTGAATGCTTTGGCACTCAGGGTCAGAGACTAGAAAGGTATGTTAGAACACAACACTTGAAGTAAGAAGTAAAATAAATTTATTGATCAGAAACATGATGAAAGACCAATAGCCTCCACCTTGCTTGATTGTTTGAGAAGAACACACTCGAAGTTTCAGAACTTCCTGAGGAGGGAATATTCCTTCCATATATCAAACCCAAAGTGGGGATCCAATTGTAATTCATAAATAACTGCCAAAAGTTAACATATTGTCAGATATTAATGCTGACTTGCATTCCCATGCAAGGGACTACTATGTTGAATTTTTGATGAGATAAGGCAGACAGTGGTCAACTTGGCTTCATCTGGAGTCTCCTTAACTCAAAAGGCCTTTTTCCTTTCTTTAATAGAATGACAGCATTGGGAGATTTCATGAACTATGCTATATATATAGTCCCGTATATCTGTCATCTAGTCTGTGTCTATTTTCTCTTTGTAGTAACACATGTCTCCCTTCTTAAATTCAACTGCCCTAAATGGCACCATTTTCTTTTGTGTTTGCTTGGTACTAATTAATCTTTGTGTAGCTACTTCATGGCATACTTGTAATTTTTTTAGAAGTCCAATTAAGATTAAATCAAAATTATATAACGGTCAGTGATATTTTTGAAACTTTCCTTGTAATATACAAATTATTCAATATTATAACTCATAGGGGTAGATTTAGTAATTGAATGAAGTGTAGTATTTTATACAAATGTTGCAAAAGGATAAAGAATTTGTATTAATATATACTGAAAGATGATTGCCTAGTGTATCATGTGTTCTTTCTAAAGTTCATAAACAATAAAGCTCTGTCTGCCAACACATTTTTAACTAAATAGATGGTTTCTTATGTTTTGCAAGAACATGTTATGTCTCAGCATTCTACAATGCTGCTTGCCTGACCTTGTTACTTGGCTTTCAGATATTCTCAGTCCTTTTACTTTAGTTTTATATTCTACAATATACTCACTAAAGGGAGCAATAATATTTTTACTCATTAAAATCATGCCACTGAAAGCTAAAAACTCTTGACATAGTATAAATCTAATCATCTTTGTAATTCCTTATCTACACAAAATTCAAGTCCTTTTCTTCCATTTCATTCTAAAATACTCACAATGCATTTCGTGTTGTTTTTTGTAACATACCTTCTTTAATATTAGACTAGCAATCTCACCAATTTCTTACTGGATGCCATACCTATAAGATCTATTCCTGTCCCATTAATCAAGTGATCATACTTCACTTCTACATAGCAACGAGACTTGTTGCAAATTCTCTTATTGGACAGAGTCAGTGGCCAGAGAAATTTATTCTGTTTCTTGATCTTAATTGTGCACAAATTTTTTAATCTCTTAGGATTTGAGTCCCAACAGTACTTGAGAATTTTACTGTTTATCATGTGGTACTAATGTCGTGCCTATTTTTTCCCACTTCAGCATTACGGTTGGCACAGAATTGTGATCTCTACACCTATGTTTTTGACTATTTGAGGTAAATTGTTCAATTTAATTGCTTTTCAACTGAAGGGCAAAGTAAAGCTAAAAATAACTTAATATCTTCAAATTCAATGTGGAGCAAAGTAAATTAAAAAATTAATTAAGAACTTCAATTTGAATATTACAATATGTATGGATGTACATAAAATGGTATGTATGAATGATTGTTTATGGATGTGTTCCCTGTAGTCCTGTGCCATGACCTTCCCTTGAGAGACAAATATTGTGGTGTGTCTATTGTTTATGGGGAACAGCTAAGCATCCAGCAGTCCCTGTGAGTACGTATGAGCATGCTTATACATGTATGTATGTGTATGCATACATATTGTGTGTGTGTATATCTGTGCATGTTTATGTGTATATGTATGTTTAAATATATATGTATGTATAAAGTGCTTTGTGCTATCAGAACCTTTCCTATGCCACGACCTCCCCTTGAGTGAGAAAGTTAGTGGCCTGGTGGGGTGTTAATTGTTTATGGGCTACTAGCCGTGCGACAGTCAAAACTCCGCAGCCGGCCGGTGCACGGAACGGTGTAACACTCCTGAGAGCCTCCGATAATTTGAAGGACAACCTTTGGCTCCCTGTGGCTACACCGCACTGCACTTTCAGGTGACCACAACCTATCTCTCTTGGCTTTCCATGCCAATATTACAATTATTTTTCACAATGTCATATCCTTACTAATATTATATATATATATATATATATATATATATATATATATATATATATATATATATATAATAAAAAAGGATGTATATTTGTATGTATGTATGTATTTACGTTGTTCTTTATACAAATTTTATCGCGTGGACAGAATGCAACAAAAATTGGTATACGTATTCTGCCAAAATCAAGAACCAGTACTGTGGGGGTGACAAACCACTAGCATAAATGTGAAAAGAATTATAATTTTAAAAAGTGATCATTAAGTGATAAATTACTGCGCACCAATATATCATGACATCACACGACAGAGAGAGACGTTACTAAGCGACGAACAAAGGAAATAGTTCGATTTTTCCGTAATGAAATGAAGCAGAAATATTTTCATTGAATAAAAGTATAATTCTATCCAGTAATACTCCATCGAGTGATAATAAAAAACAATACAAAATACTTTACAATCGTTGCGGAAAATGTTAGTTAATTTAGTGAGTGCAATATGGCCACCATTTCTTTACATTTGGAATGTAGCTATCAATTTGATCACTTCAATCCTTCGTAATGTGCGAATACTGATGGACAATTATATCCTGCAATACTCAAGAAGTACTGTCTGAAGACTTACTGACAATTATTTGTTCGCGGAGAATTATATTTCTAAAGAATAACGATGGTATGTTTGTTGCTATTATGCAATTAAATTCTATGTATCTTATAGCTATTTAAATTAATGCAGTATATTTATGTATTGGTAAAGAAATTCGGAGGTATGTTTGTTGAGATTGATGCAATAAAATTCAATGTATTTTATAGCTGTTCAATTAAAGCACTATTGGTCGAAATTGTGTACGGAACTAGGAATAGTTAGATTTAGGTTGTGTCTTCTTGACTAAAGATTAATATAGAATTAAATTCTTTTTCGGGTTTATATAAATAAGACACGGGCAACGCCGGGCACTCAGCTAGTATATATATAAAACTTGAGGAAAATGTGACAAGGTCAAATTAATAACATATCTGGATATTAAGTATAATATAGAAACCTTGATTGGATCAATAGCAAAATTCTGGACAAAGAGCACAGATATCAAGCTGGGTTTATTTCTGAAATGGTCCATTTATAACTAAACATTAACTCCATATTCAGAGTTATACGAACTTTCTCAGCAATGTTTATGACCTTATCTTCCTACTTGATTTCTTTGACAGGTTTACTTGTATTTGGTTAAGCTTAATGTGGGCTTCAGTATATTATCAGCACCTGATATGATCCACAATCGTGGAAGAAGCAATCATGCTTCTAAGTATGATTATTAAGTTTTGTTTATAAATTAATCATTACATTATCAAAAAAGATTGTTTATCAGACATATAATGCCATTTAACTGAAATTAAATTTTAACATTTTGCAGCTGCCCAAATACCTGAATTGGAAAAATTATTGAAGTATTCTTATCTCAAGCACCAGGTAGAGTATTGCAATCAACACCCATATGCTGAGCCTCTGTACAAACCAAATATGAGGAGAAGACGTCAAAGGTCTCCTAAAGTTCTAGAAAAAGAAGGGGAGACCAAACAGAGCACGAAGCAAGAAGATTTAAGCAAATGTTTGTTTCCTGTAGCACATCTGAAGGGGAGATGGGGCCGTATACATTTGGTTTCTGATAAACAAGCCCTTCCTAGAGAAATTACAGATCAAGAGCATAATCTATCCAAATGTAAAAAGTACAGGTATGCATTTTTAATTCATGAAAATCTAATAATTTCTTAGACGTTTTGTTAATATGAAATTATTGATATTTTTAAGGTCAAACTCAAATCAAGTAATAGAGGCAGTTAATAATGAGGAAACTGTTGATGCAACTTTCTACTTAATTGGTGAAGCTGTAGATGGAAATTCTATAGAAGTTTCAATTATAGATGATGTTGAATTTAAAAGTAGAACTTTTTCAGATGAGATTGCCTTCATTTGTGAAAAGAAGGACCACTTAGCCCTTCCTGAGATAGTTGTGAATAGGCAAGAAGTTTCCAATTTAAGTGATACTGAACTCATATCTACTGTTGCACGAATTTCTTTTGTACCTGAAAGAAGAGAGGAAGAAATTGAGACGGAAATAGTGGATCAATCAGTTGAAAGTTCGAATGTGGAAATTGTTTCTAGTGAAAATGAAATTTCTTTTGTAACTCAGGAACATGAAGAAGTTATATCTCAGTTTACTCCTGAATCAATAATTTCTTCTGAAAATACAATAACACAAGAAAATTTAATTGTTCAACATAAAGATAATTTGTCTGATTATCATGTGAATTTAAATGAGAATTTGACAACATTAAATGGAAATGGTCAGTGTGTTGGAAATTTCACTGATATTGTGGAGTGTTCCACAGAAGTTATTACTGAAGAAACATCAACTTGCTCCATTGAGGGGAGAATTAGTTCTAAAAGCATGGACTCAACTGACTCTAATAATAAAAGCATAGATGAAGAATTATTAGTGTCTCTCTTTAAAGAATCTGTGAAGCCAGCTGTAGGGCATAATAGCAAGGAAGATGGACAACTACTGTCTGTTGAACAGTCCTTGATATGTTCTTTGGGTGAAACCCTGAAGACAACTTGTCAACAATCCATACAAGATTGTGATAACTACTCTGTAGAAAATTTTGAAAACTGTGATCATGTTGGACGAATCAACAAAATATGTGCAACTGATTCACCATCACCATCATCTTATATTAGTACTGAAGAGTCCTGTCTGGCAGATACAAAATTTAGTAGTTCTATCAATCAAAATGACGAGATATGTAATACTAAAACTCCTGTGTCATCTGGTAGTAGAAAAAATGAGAATTCCAATTTTCCACACCAGGAGATTAATAAATATATAAAAGGGAATGCCATAGTATTTAATACTAAGCAGTCAACAGCATGTGATACTGAAGAAAATGTAAAATTCATTGCAACTGATGGGGAGCCTGCTTTGTCGAGTAAGCATATCACTCACCGGAGTTCAGACCAATTGCCTTGCCCCTCTAATGCTAACAAAATGATGGTGTCAAACATTTTTCAAGATGATAATGATCAAAACAAATTCTCAAGCACTCCTCCATCTCCATTAGTTTGCAGAGCTCATGTAACTGATGCGTCATTTAAAACAGGCAAGCATAAGCAATCTGATGGTATTGAGCTTTTGTTAACACCTATATCTGATGTTGCTGTAAGAAGTTTATTGCCTGCCAAAAATTTAAAACAAATTAATCTGATATGTACAAAAGGACAGATGTTGCTTAATCATACACAGAAGTCAATTTCCAATACAAATTTCACTCAAAACATTGTGGATCAAAATAAATTAAATTCTCCTGGACTTAATTTAGCTTCTGTTTCCAGGAATAGTTCCAGTACAGATTTATCATTAAGTGACAATTCACAGCAGACCAGTTCATGCAGTAATACTGAACAATTGCTTGTTCATCCATCTAAAGATTCGATAGAGATGCCAGTCCATAGGTCTGATTATGAAAATCAGAATAAACTTTTTGAAAGTAAAATGTTAACAGCATCAGTGTCTTCAGAAAGGAATACTAGTTCTATATCTAATAAAGTTATACCTATCAAATCTTCCAAAAAAGTTAGTGTATTACGAAATAGTAGGAGGCCATTAATGTACCCTGATAAAGAAATCTTTGTAGAAGTTGTTTCCAATGAAAGTGCCAGGCAGGACAAATTAAAATCTCTTTCTTTAGGCATACAGTCTCCAGTGTCAAGTGTAATGCCCCATAAAAATGCAAAAAGAGTGAGTCTGTTAAAAAATTCTGGACAGTCAATACTGTGCTCATCGCAGAATTCAAGGAATGTAGGAGATTCAAATGTGAAAGGAATTCATTCTGGTGTAATAATGGAGCAGTTGGCAACTTCTTCAAGAAACTCAATCAATTGTGCCCTAACATCTAATAAACATACTGGAGAACCTTTGTTAACCAATAATGCTAAGACAACTGATTCTTTACATGGAGATGTTTTGAACCAGCACACCGTTCAGAATGATGAGACAATTCAAAGTAAGTTACTGTCAGTTCCTGTTTTAAGAGATTCAGAACTTATTTTGGAAGGAAGAGTATTATTTAGCAACTCGCTAGTGCAACATACCCTTTCACCATCTAAACATTTTGCAGACAGTGAAAAATTCAGTACATTAACTGTAATTAGTGAGAGTATTGGTGTAAAACACAAGTTGAATGATTCCCAGGAGTTCATGCCAGACGAATCTATAACAGGAAGTAAAACTTTAATACAAGATAAAAAATTGTGTTTTTCTGAAAATAACTCATGTTCTGAAAGAGAATACAGACAAGATTTGCAGGATAGCCAAAATATTAATCACAAGCGTCATTTTGAGGCTGCTGAAGAAGCTTTAGTATCTCTTGCATTAGAAATGGCCTCAGAGTTTGATGTTTTATGTAAAAGGAGGAAGCGTATGTTTAAGGATAAGACTCTTTCATTACTGAAAAGTTTACTTCATGAACAAGATGCCGAAAATGCTGCAACAAATGCAGCAAATATTCGACTTAAACGCAGTGATGAGAAATATTTTCTTCATAATGGACTTTTGTACAAGTATTTATAATTTATGATCATTTTATTTGTGTATTCATTTTAAAATGACTAATTATGTTCATGTAGAAAAATATTTTAAAGTAAAATTGTATTAAAATTGTTTTGCAGTTTTAATAGAGTAAGAAAACTTCATACCTGAATTAAGTATAGGGAGCTTAAGAAAAATACATTAAAGACTTCATTGTATGTCTACAGATATAGTGTATTATACGGACTATGTGAAGCACCTTAATTTTTAGGCACTTTTTTCACAATAACATTTTTACCATTTATATTATTAGATTGCAAAGCCAGCCTAAAATTCTTAGTTTATAAAACCGAACTGACCTTTACAATCCTTGAAAATCGTCATCTAGATTTCTTCTTCTTTCTCGTTATCGTTGTCCTCTTCATATATAAAATGGTCTTCACTGCCATCGAAAGTGCCAAATGTCTTGAAAGATTTAACAATATCTTCTTTCACTCTATACCACGACTGTTTCATCCACTGACACACTGGTTTGATTGTAGCATGACGCTCATAAACCTGTAGCACCAACCATCTCCACCCTTTAACTCTTCTCAAGTTCCATTGTAGCGCCAGCTTACGAGCGTGTATTTGAATCATTAATTCCAATGCCATTTTGACGGTGTTCTTGAATACATTTCAATACGTCATCTTATAGTTTTGGCATTTGCACATTTAGTATTTAATTTTTTTAGTTATTCGTTACCAACCCGCCAATCGCGAATGGTTTTTTTCTGTTGGCGGAGGACCGAAATGCCACTCAGCTGCTCTGTTTCCATGTTCTTCTGCATATGCTATTACTTTCCATTTATAGCCCGCATCATGTGAATACCTTTTAATTTTTTCCATTGCGAAACTAGCTACTAACAAAAATATTGTACTGTTGCATATAACACAAATCAGTTTCAATTCAATTTCACTGGTACCGTAGACTGCAATGACGCATCATAGGCTAGACAATGTTCGTGGTTGTGATAGCGGTATGGGAGGGAGACGTTGTTAGCAAGCTTGTGAATCCCCGTAACTCATGTTCGTCGCATCGGTGCACTGCTGCTGCCAGTTGAATCCAATGTTGCCAGGTAGAGGTTGGTTTCTCGCGGCATCGAATATACGACCATTTTTAAGACTGACGGGAATTTTAAAACAAACACCGGACATTTTTATATTAATTTCGAGTATAAGACGCACCTGAATTTTGGAGGCAATTTTTCAAGAAAACAGTGTATTTTATGGTTCGGTATTCATGGCTGGATTTATAAACTTTGAAAAAAAATTCTTTTCATATAGAGAAATTTAATCTATTTAAGGTATGAAACTAAATATTGTTCTACTGTACATGTTTAATAATCCTTTACCAAATTCTACAACTTGTTAAAGTCTCTTTCCTGTCCATAACAATTATTTTTACAAGAATAATATTAAAGTAGCAGCACCTTCTGAGGTAATCACTTTTAGAATAATGAATTATTGAAGAATATACTCTATTTCTTTAATTTAAAGCATAAATTTTGCTTTTATGCTGTTTAATTCTCATTCTTTATTTATTTAAGATCATTGTTAAGTATTTCTTTAGTAATAATAAAGTTTATTTTCCCCTAGAATAGTCTATAGTTTGTGATAGAAAAATAATATATTAATATTGACCTAATACAACCTTGTATCAAATTCATAACCATTTTTTGACAGATGATCTATAAATTACCAATGTAATATTTTTTAAGAAACATATTTGGGAGGGCATTACATCATATGACTTTATTTTTGTTCAAATAAAAGTCTTAACAGCTGTTGAAAAATGCAAATAACCAGCTATCATTGCAAAATTGTTTGCAAGATAATTTTAAACTAGAAATAATTTAAGCTGTAAATATTTTATCAGACACACAATCATGCTGTTATTGCTTATAGTCTATTGCGAATAGTGCATTATAATTATAAATAACATTTTTTAACAGATTAGAATATAAAAATTTCAAATAGATCAGGAACTAAACCCACGAATGTGATTAATTAAATTGTAGGTGAGCCTGTGTTCAGGTCTATATAATTGTTAGAGAAAGCTTGCATCTGAATGAGTGTATTCATGTATATGTCTGTGTGCTAAGTGGGGGTTGTGGGTTTGATTCTTGGTCTTGTCAAGATTTTTCTATCTTAATCTGTCAATGCAGATCCATGGCCTTTATTATTATAGGTTGTGAACAGCAAGAGAGAACATCAATTTTTTCTGACAGGCATAGCAAGAGCCAAGCAAATAAATCGGGAATATCTGTCATGGAAGAAAACCATCCAGTCACAATCTCAACATAGAAGAAGCAAGGACCACCAGATTTGACTTTTATAAGCTACTGGCTCTGGAACTAACCATGGAACAGAAAAAAATTTAATTGAAATGCTACATCAACTTTCAAATTGATCCAACATAAAAACAAAAAGCGAATAAGTTACAATGAAGAATTAGCACAGAAATTCATCCACTCACAAGCCTTTCATCAGCAGAACATGTTATTCAAAAGGAGGGAATAAAATTCTTGGACAAGTAATTATCTAACCATACTAAGTTTCATTATGACATGGAACTTGTTGTTTAACTCTCCCAAGCAGGGGTGGAAATTTTCAAACGTCAAACGGTAGATATTTGCATGGAATATATATTTGTCAGGGTCAATCTCATTCATAGTATTTGTACCGATGTTTGTGTATAATTTCAAACCCTTTCGGCGTGGAAGGGGAACACTATTGGGGGGGAAGGGCGAGTGGCATTACATAAAAATAACACAAAAACAATCAAGATTTGAGTCAAATCGGAATTATGGATAGCGCTGAGTTTTATTATGACATTCACCTTTTTGTTTAACCCACGGTAGCGGGAGTGGACAGATTTGGAAATTTTAGAACATGTTAAAACGGGCTATATATTTGTCGAAAGAATTTTTCGGGGTCAATAGGTTCAACCTCTTTCGGAGGGATAGGGATCGAAGTGCGTTATATAAGAATAACAAAAAAGCAACCCAGATTGGAGTCAAATCCAGGATTATGCATGCCGCTGAGTTTAATTATGCCATTCAACTTGCCCGTCAACCACCAGAGGTGGGGTGGACGGAAGTGGAAATTTTGAAACAAGCAAACACGGTCGCTATTCGCGTTGAATAAATATTTTTCAGGATTAATTAGACAAATAGTATTTTTACTGATGTTGTTTGTATATAATTTCAACCCTTTTCGTCATGAGAGTGGAGCATAGTAATTAATAATGCTATACACACACAAACAAAACTACGATACAACTGCAACGGGAGAGATTGCGGTAAGTTCCATGGCGCACCTAGGACTTGCAATCGAATGCGTCAAAGATTTTACTGGTCGCGATAACTGAATAAAGTTAGGCACTACGTAGATCATTATAGTGTGTCAGAGGAGAAAGGCGATCCCTTGATGTCTAATTATCGATTCTTCTGGTCGACGCACCTTTTCAACGTATCGTAATAAACCTAGGAAGATTAACAACGTCATCTCTGGGAAACAAGATGATAATTGTATACACGGTTTATTTAACTCTGTACGCCGTTACAAAATCTGTGCTAACGCTTCTGAGGTCGCCAATTTCATAGTACTTAAGCATGGAGGCCCAAGAACTTTTTATCATTGACAGACGGACCGTATTTCAGTCTGGACTAATACTAGATATAGATATATAAATAATAGACTTTGAGAAATGACGACTAATAACCATCCTCAAGCGAATCGGCTTACTGAGAGGCTAAATAAAAATTGGCCAACACGTCCATGTACGCCGATCAGAAAAACTGGGACGCCGTCGTCCATTTGTAACGTTCGCCTACAACACCGCTGTTGTTTATTTAAGTACCATTTATATAATTGTCCTTTTACAGTTGGAGTTCATGTACCACAAACAGCAGACTAACGTCCCATCATCGTAAGCAAGCATTGGCGAAGTTAGTTGTGCCGTGCTTTAACGTTACTAGCGGCCCACAAATTCAAAAGTGGTTTCAGAAGCGGGATAAACGAACAACGGAACAATGATGGCCGAAATATCGCAGGAATTACTTTACGCGATTACGATACTAGCCACCTCAATCTGAACGTCTGCAGGCAACACGAACGGCGGCGGCCTTTGATCAAGATGAGTGTGTACCGTGTATCAGACGATGCACAAATAGTCGATTATTTCCTCCGCTTCACGTGTACATTGAAACTCAGCGAAATTCCAGAAGACCAGCATCTCAATTATGCACGGTTTACATATGGTGCACGAATTGAACGGCGCATTGAATATTTTGAGGAGTGCAGTGGCGGCTCGTGAGTTTTAGAAGTTATGTGCTATATCATCCAAAGCGACCATTTTTACGAGGATAACTGTGTAAAATACTGAAAATAAATCGGTGATAGTGTTACCAATTCCCAGACTCCGCACGTAATATGCTGTATTTCTAAATCTGTTTACATATTTTCCAATAGCGTCTAATTTTTGAACGTGGAATAATTTAGTACAAAGTATTTTTCCTCGGTAAATATTTTAAATAAAGTTAATTTTCGAAACTCGCCACTGAGCAGGGTCGTGCGTTAGATTTTCGCACCATAATATCTCTTAAATTTTGTTTTATTTAAAATAACCTTACATTGTGAATTTTTATTGTACAACAAATGAACGAATATTGTTATTTTAAAATAACATTTATAATTAGAGAATAGTTCAAATTTATTTCGATTTCGTTGGTTATGTCACCTCTCTGTATCATAGAACGGGAGACTGTTTCATTGTGCTGTTAACGTCGCAGCACACAAAGCAAGCAGTTTCTGGAGTTTTACGAGTGGCGCAGGGGAGTGAAAAGATATTCTGCACATGCGCATTTGTCAATAAGTGCCAGATCCTGTGCTGTAGCTGGAATATCACTGTATCAGTAGCTATGAGCCGCAATGCGGGGAGTATAAAGTCTTCGATATCGAATCACAGATTTGCAGTGTTAAATCATAACTGTTACGAAGGTTCTTAAAATAGAGAAAAACTAATTCTAACTAAATTTTTTATGTTCTGTAGCACATACGCACGAGCCGGTACTGGGAGTCCTACAGATCCAGAAATTATACGTTATTCTGAAAGCTCGATACTACACGAAATAAATATACGGCCCTTGAAAGATTGAGTGATACGAGACAAAATCAGGGCGCTAATTATGTATTGAAATTGAAGCAGGTCGCGGTACATTGTGAGTATATTGATTTTCTCGATCGGATGCTTATAGAAAAACTCATATTTGGTCTGAAATCCCGAGGTGATGAAATAATTTCAAAAAAGCCAATTTTTTTTATGCTTCCGAAATTGCTCTTGCAGTTTAAACCACTCACCATACCAACACAATATTTGGCACGAGAAGCAACAATTTCGGAAACGGACGTTAACGCCAACTACCAAAATCAATCCTCTTCATAACAACATACATGCTTACGGTGCAAATTCCAGGACATCAAATGCAACAATGTGGCAAGATATAGCTCGTAATCATAATGTACAATCCACTGTGCACGTAAACTACACCGTGCGTCCGAAAAGTTTCGAGGCAGGATTAATAAAAAGTATAGAAAACTTAAGATGAAGGTTTTCATGGTTCAAGTGTTCTACATAGTTTCCTCCCACTTAAGCACAACGCACAGAACGTTCAGACAACCATGAGACTGTCAAGAAAGTCCTTTGTTCTTCAACTCACGGGTCACAGTGGCTTCAACGTCGTCGAAGCGTTGACCGGTTATGTGAATTTTTATTTTGAGGAATAAAAAAAGTCATTCGGCGCCAAATCGGGTGAATACGGAGTTTGGTTGAGAACTGAGACTTTTTTTCGCTACGAACTGAACTTGTCGCGCAGGAAGAAGAAATCCCTCTTCTCCTGTTGTTGCGGGCGAACCCTCTCAATACTCTTTCACAACCGATCCATGATACTCAGATAATACTGGGAATTTACAGGAGTACCGGTAGAAACAAATTCCCTTAGAATAATGCCGTGAGCGACAAAAAAAATAGCATTTCATCACTTTTAATTTTGTTATTCACATTTTCATCAGTCTTGGTGAACCATCACCGACCCATTCTGCACTTTGCCGTTTAGTGGTAGGTTCGTATTGATAACACCAAGTCTCGTCACCCGTGATGATTTTTTGCAGAAATGTCTACGTTTTTCATTTCAATCAGGATGCGGCGTGCGTCCAAACGTTGTTTTCGTTTTGGAGTCAAGGTGAACGGAAAAAACTTTGCACATACTTTTGTCTTCAACAAAACATTCCGGAGAATGTCTTGGACACTTGTTTTACAGATGTTCAGCTCTTCAGCCATAGTTTTGCATGAGAGACGACGGATTGCAAAAGATCACGATATTTCACAATGTGTCCCTCGGATGAACTTGAGCTTATACGTCCTGACCTCTCAGACCTCGGGCACGATACGAGCGTTGAGCGACTGGGAACACTTTTATGTCCCAATAGAATACAGTGGGTTTGGGGGTCCGCTGGCTACAACAATAAAAGGCAGTAAGGTCTAGGGCACGATAAAAGCGTCGTCGCTCCTCTTGTTGAGTGAAACCGCGTGCCCTATTTATGGGGTGAACGCCATAATTTCTCTTGCCTTTCCGTAAAACGTGTTTTGATAAATAGTTCTCTCAACAAGAGAAACTAGCTACAAGAGCCCACGACAATATCGCCGAGTCTCTGTCACTCAAACGATCATCGCTCGCCGCTTCATTGTCCTCGAGCGACACATGCCCTTCTTTAAAACGTTTAAACCTCTCGTGCAAGACTTAGAAAATTATCGCGTAAGCCGTTTTTATCGAATCGAATGTCTCTGGAAATTTTTCCTTCGTCATAATAACGTAATTACCTAGTATGACGTGAAATCGAATAACTGCTCGTTGTTACATTGCGATTTCGTGACACGACAACGTTGACAAACTATGGTCGCACATCCACTGCTTAACCCTGTCTGCTAACAAATGACTTGCCAATTGCAAATCTATTGTTTAAAGTTGTTAGTTTAAGCTACCACGACTGTGCTGACATCACTTATACGTCAGGGGAAAAAAATAAGGCTCGAAACTTTTCGGACGCACGGTGTAGGTTTCCAAAGATTCAGCCGAGAAGATCGACGCGTTATTATGACTAAGAAAAGTGTAGTAGTGTAATAGCTGATAGTAAGAGAATATCTATCTATCTATATAATAAAAAAGGATGTATATTTGTATGTATGTATGTATGTATGTATGAATGTATGTATTTACGTTGTTCTTTATACAAATTTTATCGCGTGGACAGAATGCAACAAAAATTGGTATACGTATTCTGCCAAATCGAGAACCGGTACTGTGGGGGTGACAAACCCATAGCATAAAGGTGGAAAGAATTATAATTGAAATAAGTTACGATTTAGTGTTAAATTACTGCGCGAGACGATTACGTCATAAGTTTTCAAGACATTGACGCATCCTAAATATAGTTCTGTATTTCGTAATGAAATAAAGCAGAAATATTTTGATTGAATAAAAAGTAAAATTTTTTCCAGTAATCGAATAGTAATAAAAAAACTTTAACATCCTTGCGGAAAGTTAATTTGGAAAAGTTAATTATCGCCGCTATATTTACCAAAGCCAATATGGTGCCTTATAGTACATTCAAATATGTGTTGGCCGAGATTTTAAAATTTCATTATATAACGTACTATTGTATCCTGTATAATATTTCAGAAGATAATAAGATTTGTCTAAGGTACGACTGACTGACAATTATATGTTGCAATATTCACGGAGAATTCTATTTGTAAAGAATAACGATGGTATGTTTGTTGACATTTGCAATAAAATTCTATGTATCTTATAGCTATTAAATTAATGCACTATCGAACACGGAACATTTACATGGAAATAAAAGTTCAATTAATGTACTTTGTGCAACGTATTTGTATAAATGTAAACAAATTATTACGTGCAATTTGTGTCGTGAAACAAAAATTTGAGGAAATTCATTATGAAAGGTTATACAGTCCATGGCATTAATTTTCTTTTAAATAACTTGACTTTTGACGTATTTAACGGGATCAGGGACCATTATGTTGCCTAATTAAATCTTGCAATACGCACTGGAAGATACATAGAATTATGATAAAAACAATACTTAAATGTTCTAAATTGATATTTTTCTATTGAAGACAGCGTATTTCGTCATGTTTTGAATTAATTTTATACAATGCTGCCAACTGCAGATTGCTAAAACCACCAAATAGTTTATTTTCAGATGGAAAAATTATATATCTACAAATTCAGTAATTGTTTTAAATAGTGTATACATATATAGCTTCTATTATATAAAATTGCCTTATGCGGGTATGCATGTGTGTATAAATGTATGTATATACATAGGTATGTATATGGATGGGTATGTTCCGCTTACAAATCTACAACCTCGAAGCAATTTCACCAAATTTCGTACACGTGTTCTTTGCGACAGGGAAACAAACACTGTGTGGGTGTAACACGCCTACCACCCCCAGGAGCAAGGGTGGACGGTGGTGGAAATCTTCAAACATGCTAAAATGTCCGATATTTGCGTTGCATAAATATTTTTCAGCGTTAATTACATTTATAGTATTTCTACTCATGTGATTTTTATTAATTTTAACCCATTGTGGCACGAGGGTTGAGCACATTAAGGGGTGGCGGTGGAGGGGGGTTACAAGTAAATAACGCTAAAAATACCGAGATTCGAGTCAACTCAAAGGTAATGGATGTCTCTGAGTTCATTTATGACAATCTGGGCAACGCGCGGTTGTAGGATTGGGTAGGAAGGGTTGAGCGGAGGGTAGATCTTTTAAAATAAGTTAACCAACCGAATTTTGCATCAAATAAATATATTTCGGGAACAATGATATTCATAAAATTTCCCTACACGTTCTCCGTGTTTAATTTCAACCCATTTTGGGCTTGGGAGGGTTGCGCCCTTAAGGGTAAGGGTGGACGGGCGTTACAAGAAAATAACGCGAATACAACCGAGATTAGATTCAATTCAAAGTATTATGGATGTCAATTTGTTTAATTATGACATTAGAATTACCGTTTAACATTCCCAACGAGGGGTTGTAAATTTTCAAACATGTTAACCGGTTGATGATCGTGTGGAAATAATATTCGGCAGGCGTTAATGGAATTGATAGTATTTCTACTGGTGAAGTTTGTGTATAATTTCAACTCCTTTCAGTATGAGAGGGGAGGACGCCTAGGGGTGGGGGTAGAGGATCGAGGAGCGTTACATAAAAGTAGCGCAAAAGCAACCGAAATTGGAGTGTATCGGGGGTTATGGATAAATGACATCTCGGGCAACGCCGGGCACCCGCTGGTCTATATAATAAAAAAGGACGTAAATTTGTATGTATGTATGCTAATCTCTATACAGGTTTAACGCGTGGACAGATTAAAAAAACAATTGGTACACGTATTCTCCAAAATACGAGAAACGGTACTGAGGGGGGTGAGTAACCCCTAGCATAAACGTAGAAAGAATTATAATTAAAAGTGTGATCATTTTTTGTTAAATTACTGCGTGCCAAGAGATAATGACGTTACAGCACTCGAGCGCACAAGAAAGGAAAGAGTTCATTTTTTCGTAATGAAATGAAAAAATATTTTTATTGAATAAAATGTTTAATTATATTCAATAATACTCCATCGAATGATAAAAAAAACAATACGAAATACTTTACTATCCTTGCGGAAATTGTAAGTTAATTTTGTGCCATATTAGTGATTACAATATGGCGATCATTTGTTTACATCTAATCTAATCTAATAAATAAAGCAGAGAGTTTGTATATTTGTATGTTCCGTATACAAATTTTATTGCGTGGACAGATTTCAACAAAAATTGGTATATATATTCTGCCAAAATCGAGAACCAATACTGTGGGGGTGAGAAACGCCTAGAATAAACGTGGAAATAATTATAGTTGAAATAAGTTACGAATTAGTGTTAAATTACTGCGCGCCAAGAGACGGTGACGTCATTGGAAAAACATTGACGCATCATAAAAAATATAGTTCTGTATTTCGTAATGAAATAAAGCAGAAATATTTTGATTGAATAAAAAGTATAACTTTTTCCAGTAATACTCCATCGAATAGATAAAAAACAATACGAAATACTTTACCATCTTTGCTCAAAGTTAATTTGGAAAAGTTAATTACGCCGCCGTACTTAAAAAAGCCAATATGGCGCCTTATAATACATTCAAATATGTGTCGGCCGATATTTTAAAGTTTCATAATATAACGTACTACTGTATCCTGTATAATATTTCAGAAGATAATAAGATTTGTCTAAGGTACGTCTGCTGAATTATGTGTTTGTAACTATAAAGGTATTCAAAATGACGTACGGAACTCCGAAAGTTTTTATGGTCGTTATTCAATTCATGCACTCTCAATCAAAGGTATTCAGAAATAGGAACATTTTAATTGAATTAAAAGTACAATTAATTATACTTTACGCAACGTATTTCAATAAATTTGTATAAATGTAAACAAATTATTGCGTGCAATTTGTGTCGTGACACAAAAATTTTAGGTTAGGATAGCAGTATTTGTTTTCCATTTTTGAGATCGACGTTATAGATGTTCAATTTCTGAGAAATGAAGCTGAGCAAAAATATTTTGATTGAATAATAAGTATAATTAAATCTACCAATACCACATCGAGTGATAAATAAAATTCATTATCAAAGGTTATACAATCCATGGCATTAAATTTCTTTTAAATAACTTGACTTTTGACGTGGAATATATAACGGGATCAGGGACCAATATGTTGCCAAATTATATCTTGCAATACGCACTGGAAGATACATAGAATTATGATAAAACCGATACATAAATGTTCAAAATTGATATTTTTCTATTGAAGACAGCGTATTTCGTAACGTTTTGTATTAATTTTAAACAATGCTACCAACTTCAGACAGCTAAAACAACCAAATAGTTTATTTTCATTATATCTTGCAATACGCACGGGAAGATACATATAATTATGGTAAGAACAATACTTAAATGTTAAAAACTAATATTTTTCTATTAAAGAAAGCGTATTTCGTAATGTTTTGCACTAATTTTATACTATGCAGCCAACTGCAGATTGCTAAAACCACCAAATAGTTTATTTTCAGATGGATAAATTATATATCTACAAATTTAGTAAATGTTTTAAATAGTGTATATATATATACACTATTTAAAACTAGCTTCTATTATATAAAATTGCCTTATGCGGGTATTTATGTGTGTATACATGTGGGCATGTTCCGCTTACAAATCTACACCCTCGAAGCATTTTCACCAAATTTCGTACACGTGTTCTTTGCGACAGGGAAACAAATATTGTGCGGGTGTAACACGCCTACCACCCCTAGGAGAATGATTGGACGGTGGTGGAAATCTTCAAACATGCTAAAATGTCCGATATTTGTGTTGCATAAATATTTTTCAGAGTTAATTAGATTTATAGTATTTCTACTCATGTGATTTTTATTAATTTTAATCCATTGTGGCACGAGGGTTGAGCACATTAAGGAGTGGCGGTGGAGGGGGTTTCCAAGTAAATAACCCTAAAAATACCGATATTCGAGTCAACTCAAAGGTAATGGATGTCGGTGAGTTAATTTATGACAATCTGGGCAACGCGCAGTTGTAGGATTGGGTAGGAAGGGTTGGGCGGAGGGTAGAACTTTTAAAATAGCCGAATTTTGCTTCAAATAAATATATTTCTGGACCAATGATATTCACAAAATTTCCCTACATGTTCTCCGAGTTTAATTTCAACCCATTTCGGGCTTGGGAGGGATGCGCCCTTAAGGGTAAGGGTGGACGGGCATTACAAGAAAATAACGCAAATACAACCGAGATTAGAGTCAAATCAATGATTATGGATGGCACTGAGTTTAATTAAGACAATCAATTGGTGGAGCAATGGTGGACGGGGGTTGAAATTTTAAAACATAATAAGCAGTCGATATTTGCGTCGAATAAATATTTTCTGGTTCAGTGATATTTATAAAATGTCTCTAAATGTTCCATATATTTAATATTAACCTTTTTCGTGGTTTGGGAGGAGCACCCTTAAGGGTGGGGTGGAGTAGATTTATATAAAAATAGTGCAAACACAATCGAGATTGGACTCAAATCCAGGGTTATTGTTGTCAGTGAGTTTAATTATGATATTCAAGTTGTTGTTTAGTGTCTCAATTAGGAGTAGATGGGATGGATATATTTAAACACGCTAACACGGCTGATATTTGAGTAGGATAAATATTTTCGGGGAAAAAGTGATTAATAATGTTTGTACCAATGTATGTCAGTAAAATTTCAACCTCTTACGGAATGGGAAAGGAGCACCGTAGGGTTAGGGGTGGAGGGGTATTACAAGAAAATAACGCGAATACAACCGAGATTGGAGTCAAACCAAAGGTAATGGATGTCGCCGTGTTCAATTATGACATTCAATTGGCCTTTTAACCCCAAGGGTTGGGGTGGACGGGGGTGTAATTTTTCTAACATGTTAAACGGTCGATATTTGCATTAAATAATTAATTGTCGAGGTCAATGACATTTATAATATATCTACCGATGTTGTTTGTAAAATTTAACCTTTTTCGGCATTAGAGGGAAGCACACTTAGGAGAGGAGCTGGAATCATTAAAATATGCTAAAACAGCAAATGTTTAGGCAGATAAAATTTTTTGGGAACAAAGAGATATATAGTAATTTAATCGATGTTATTTGAGTATGGTTTTAACCCCTTACATCATGGAAAAGGAGCACTCTTAGGGGTGAGGGTGGACGGGCATTATAAATAAATAATGCGAGTAAAACCAATATTACAGTCAAACCCAGGTTTCTGGGTGTCACAAAATGTAATTATGATATTCAATTGCTCACTTAATCCCCAGGGGCGGGAGAGGATGGGGTTGTAAATTTTCAAACATGTTAAAAGGTCTATATTAACGGAAAATATTTTTTTTCAAGGTTAATTAATTTATAGTATTTATACCCATTTTATGTATTACAATTTCAACCTCTTGCGACATGAGGGTGAAGAACGCTTAGGGGAGGGGGGGAGACGTGTGTTAGAAGAAAATAACTCGAAAACAACCAACATTCGAATGAATCGAACGTAATTAATGTCGCTGAGTTAATTTATGACAATTTGAGCAACGCGCAGGGTTGGGCTGGACTAGGATGGGAGGGTTTGGGTGGAGGTGAGTGGAGAATACAAATTTTAAAGGAACTTAAGCGGCTGAATTTTGCAACGATTACATATATTTCTGGAACAATGAGATTATTAAAATATCACTACACGTTCTCTGAGTTTAATTTGAATCCCTTTCGGGATTGAGAGGGAGCTCACATTAGGGGGGGGGGAAGTCAACGGGTGTTAAAAATAAATAACGAGATTAGAGTCAAATACAGGGCTATGAATGTCACTGAGTTTAATTATGACATTTAATTTGTCATTTAACTCCCGAGGAGTGGTGTTTGACGGGAGTGGAAATATTGAAACATGAAATCACGCCCGATATTAGAAGTGAATAATATTTTCAGGGTTAATTGGATTTAAAGTAATTCTACCCAAGTTGTGTGTGTAAAAATTGAACCCCTCTTTCGGCATGAGGGCGATGCATGGGGGTAGAGGGCACCGACAAGAAAAAAACGAGTCAAATCGAAGGATGTCGCTGAATTTATTTATGACATTCTGGACAACGCGTGAGGGGTGGTCTGAGGTGGGAGGAGTTGGGTGAATTTATTTATGACATTCTGGACAACGCGTGAGGGGTGGGCTGAGGTGGGAGGAGTTGGGTGAATTTTTAAAAAAAATGTTGACCGGTCGTTATTAAATATATTTCTGGATCAATTTGATTAATAAAATTTATCTATATTTTCTCCGCGTATAATTTCAACCCCATTTTGGGATTGGGAATGGAGCTTCCGTTAAGGGTGGGGGTGGAGTGTAATTACAATATAATGATGCAAAAACAATCGAAATTGGAGCCGAACTCACGGTCATGGATGTCAATGAGTTTAATTATTACACTCAACTAATCATTTAACTCTCCCCAAGGAAGGGTTGGCGGGGGTGTTAATTTTAAAACATGTTTAACGGTCCATTTTTGAAAGGAATGAATATCTATCGAGGCCAATGTACTGATAATATTTCTACCGATTCTGTTTTTAATTTAAACCTCTTAAGGACGTGAAAGATCACACTTAGGGGTGGGGGTTTGAGGGGCGTTACAAGAAAATAAATCCCAGATTGGAGTCAAATTCAAGTTATGGATGTCACTGAGTTTATTTATGACATCCATTGGGAAAGTGACTGGGGGTGGTAGGTTCTGGGCGGGGGTATAAATTTTCAGAAATGTATAATGGCCGATATTTGCGTGAAATAAATATTTTACGCTGACAGTGTCATTGATAGTATTTCTACCGAATTTGTTTGAGTATAATTTCAACACCTTACGGCATGGTAGGGAAGTAGCGTAGAGATGGAGGTGTGTTCCATAAAAATAACACAAAAAAACGAAATTTGAGTCAAACCAGTGTTATGGATATGGGTGAATGTATTTATGACATCGTGGGCAATGCACAAGGTTGGGTGGTGGTGTGCGATGGTGTGTGAGGCCTCGCGTAGTTGGGCGGGGGAGGAAATTTTCAAATATTTTAAACGGTCGGTATTTGCGTTAAATAATTATTTCCCGGGGTTAATGACTTTGATAGTATTTTTACCGATGCAGTTTGTGTACAATTTCAACCCCTGTGAGGGGAGCAAGGTTAGCGGTTGGGGTGGATTTACGTTAAATAAAAATAACGCTAAAACAACCGAGATTCGAATCAATTCAGAAACTATGAATGTCGCCGAGTCTAATTTGGACGGGTTTGGGAGGTGGTGGGCGGGGGTAGAAATTTCCAGACAATGTAATCGGTCAATTTTTGCGTGGAATAAATACTGTTTGATTATCGCACATTTGTGGGGGTGGTCATCTTCTAACATGTATAAACGGCCGATATATTATGTCAATGAGTTCAACCTCCTTCGGCATCGGAGGGTGCACGTTTAGGGATAGGGTTCGAGGAGCGTTACATAAAAATAGCGCAAAAGCAACAGAAATTGGAGACATATTGGGGATTATAGATAAATGACATCTCGGGCAACGCCGGGCACCCAGCTAGTCTAATAAATAAAGCAGAGTGTTTGTATATTTGTATGTTCTTTATACAAATTTTATTGCGTGGACACAATTCAACAAAAATTGGTATATATATTCTGCCAAAATCGAGAACCAATACTGTGGGGGTGAGAAACCCCTAGAATAAACGTGGAAATAATTATAGTTGAAATAAGTTACGAATTAGTGTTAAATTACTACGCTCCAAGAGACGGTGACGTCATTGGAAAAACATTGACGCATCATAAAAAATATAGTTCTGTATTTCGTAATGAAATAAAGCAGAAATATTTTGATTGAATAAAAAGTAAATTTTTTTCCAGAATACTCCATCAAAAAGTAATAAAAAACAATACGAAATACTTTACCATCCTTTCGCAAAGTTAATTTGGAAAAGTTAATTACGCCGCTATATTTAATAAAGCCAATATGGCGCCTTATAATACATTCAAATATGTGTCGGCCGAGATTTTAAAGTTTCATAATATAACGTACTATTGTATCCTGTATAATATTTCAGAAGATAATAAGATTTGTCTAACGTACGTCTGCTGAATTATGTGTTTGTAACTATAAAAGTATTCAAAACTACACGAGATCTGCAAATCCAGGTTGCAGCAAAGCATCGAGAAACTACGCCAATTAGAATTCGTTGAAATTTAAAGCCTGTGAATACTAGAATCAGTGATATTCCCAAATCGTGTGCACGAAAAACCTAAAACGAGACCTGGGCGGCCGTAAGTAGAAAAACTTTAAAATAATATTGTAAACCACTTTTAAAATATATGTCAGATCGTGCTTTAATTATCGTTCTTTAATTATTTAGTTCTTTAATAATAATTATTTAATTATTACATTTAAATTCAATCTGTAGTGTTATTTTCTTCCACAACAAAGTTAAAGTTCGTTTATGTCCCAACCATTAACTCCCTAAAAAGTAAATTTTATTTTCATTTGTTAAATACAGCCATTTGTAGTTTATATTTGATTATTTATTACAAATTGGCGCAACAACGTGTGGCTCGATTTTTGATAAATAGGGCAGAATCATAATTAAAGAACGAAATCTGACTAACCTCGGTATTGGTGCAAGAAAGTATTTTAATTTGGATAGGATGTGCATGAAATTTTTGGAAATGAATTTTACGCGTGTGAAAGTTAGAGGATTATTGAAAAGAAAGAAGAATGATTAAATGTGCATTTAAAGTTAAAGATAGTAGCTTAAGTTTAGTTGTTTTGTTAAGTTAAATTTAATGTAGAGAAAATGGGCTCTAGAGTTAATAATTCCCAGACACAGGTGGGAGGAGATAGTGGAAGTATGATGATATTAGAATACTTAAAGATAAGTTTAGCGGAGTTTAGAGCAGATTTGAGTGAAAATAATAAAAATTTAGCAGAAATGGGAAAGACAAACGATAAAAATTTAGCAGAGTTTAGAGCTGAAAACAATAAAAATTTAGCAGAAATGGGTATCAAAAATGAACAAAATTTGAAAGAAATGAGGGAAGAGATAAAGAAAGATTTGGATGAAAAGATGGATAAAGTTATGGAAGAGAATAATAAAAGCATAGTAGAATTAAAGGCCGAAATAAATGAATCCAAAGTAGAATGTAAAATGAATTATGAGAGGTTAGCAGCAGAATTAAGAGAATGGAGAAATGAAAATAGTGAAGGAAATGATAAAACTATTGAGAATATTAAAGTGGGCAGTGCGGAGATAAAATCTGATGGTGTAGAAAAAGTAAGCAAAGATGTAAACATTGAAATTGTAACATGTGAAGTAGTAAATAAAGTGGGGTTATTGGAGGTTAAATATGATGAAAATTTTAATGAAATAGAAGTGATAGTTAATGGAAAGGAAGTAGAGAATAAAGTGGGATTATTGGAGGTTAAAGGTAATGAAAATGTTGAAAAGAAGTTAATTTTGTTGGGGCATAAAGCTGATGATGTTGAAGGAGACATTAATGGGTTAAATATTGAAGGTATTGATGAGCAGGGAGATGAAGTAGTGGGGAAAATAGGTGAGGTAGTAGCAAAAGTAAATGAAATAGAAAATAATGAAAGAATAGAAGAATTACAGAGAGGTGTTGTGAATCAAAATATGATAGAAATGTTTGTTTACAAAGATGAAGTGGGAACAGCTGATGGGAGCATGGCAATGAAAACATTAAGAAATATGGAAATAAAATTGATGATGATAAAGCAGATGGGATTTAGGAATTTGAAACAAGTTGTGGGGAGTATTGAATGTTATTTGAATATAGAATTTGGAAATAAGATTCTAACATTGGTGAATGAAGCAGGGGAAAAAGATGTAAACAAAGAACATCTCATCAGAAGTAAACATGGAACAGCTGGAGAATTCTGGCAGAATGCAGGTCAAGGCTTATTGGAATTTAGAGATACAGGATAGATTAAAGATTTTGATGTTAGAGAAAAAGGGGGGCGTGACATGTTTAAGCTGTCACATGAGAGAATTTAAGTCTTGAATGATTGCTCACTCACAGTTGAAATGATTTGAAAATGACGTTAATAAGTTTAGTGTAAATAGAGGAGAAGGTGTAGAATTAAGATGAAATAGTTAAAGATAAATTTTAAGAGATAAATTAAATGTTGAAAAAGAGAAAAAGGGGCGTGGCATGTTTATGCTGTCACATAAGATGAAATAGTTTAAGATAATTTTAAGAGATGTAAATTAAATGTTGAAAAAGATAAAAAGGGGCGTGGCATGTTAAGCTGTCACACTAGAATTTAATTTAAGTATTGAAAATGTTGTGAGGATGATTGAACATAGGCTAATGTGCAGAGAAAAAGGGGACGTGGCATGCTAAAGCTGTCACGTGGTTGATTTTAAATTTTGTGTTGATGTAGAAGGTGTGATGTCTTAAGTACTATCCATGTGATTTTTATTAATTTTAACCCCTTGTGGCACGAGGGTTGAGCACATTAAGGGGTGGCGGTGGAGGGGGTTTCCAAGTAAATAACGCTAAAAATACCGAGATTCGGGTCAATTCAAAGGTAATGGATGTCGCTGAGTTAATTTATGACAATCTGGACAACGCGCAGTTGTAGGATTGGATAGGAAGGGTTGGGCGGAGGGTAAAACTTTTAAAATAAGCTAACCAGCCGAATTTTGTATCAAATAAATATATTTAGGGTACAATGATATTCATAAAATTTCCCTACATGTTCTCCGTGTTTAATTTCAATCCATTTCGGGCTTGGGAGGGATGCTCCCTTAAGGGTAAGGGTGTACGGGCGTTACAAGAAAATAACGCGAATACAACCGAGATTAGAGTCAATTCAAAGTATTATGGATGTCAATAAGTTGAATTATGACATTAGAATTACCGTTTAACATTCCCAACGATGGGTTGGAGGGGTTGTAAATTTATAAACATGTTAACCGGTTGATGATCGTGTGGAATTAATATTCGGCATGCGTTAATGGAATTGATAGTATTTCTACTGGTGATGTTTGTGTATAATTTCAACTCCTTTCAGTCTGAGAGGGGAGGACGCCTAGGGGTGGGGTAGAGGGTAGTTACAATAAAATAATGCATAAACAAACGAGATTGAAGTAAAATCCAAGGAAATGCATGTCGCAGTGTTTATTTATGACAACCTGAGCAACGTGTGGGATAGGGCGGAAGTGGGAGGGTCTAGCCGTGGTGGGCGAGGGTAGAAATTTTCTAACGTTTTAACCGGCCGACTTTTGCGGCGAAGAAATATATTCCGGAACAGTGTGATTCTTTAAATTTCTCTACATGTTCTCCGTGTATAATTTCAAACCCTTTTGGGCTTGGGAGGGGAGCACCCTTAAGGATTTGGGTGTACGGGAGTAACAAGAAAATAATGCGACTACAACCAAGATTAGAGTCAAATCAATGATTATGGATGGCGCTGAGTTTAATCAAGACAATCAATTGGTGTTTTAACCGCCAGGAGCAACGGTGGACGGGGGTGGAAATTTCCAAACAAAATAAGCAGTCTATATTTGCGTCGAATAAATATTTTTCTGGTTCACTGATATTTATAAAATGTCTCTAAATGTTCCATATATTTAATATTAACCTCTTTCGTGGTTTGGGAGGAGCACCCTTAAGGGTGGGGGTGGAGTAGATATATATAAAAAATTTAAGTTGTTGTTTAGTGCCTCAAGCAGGAGTAGATGGGGTGGATATCTTTCAAACATGCTAACACGGCTGATATTTGAGTAGGATAAATATTTTCGGGGAAAAAGTGATTA
Organism: Zhengitettix transpicula; assembly: GCA_037074705.1. Lineage (NCBI taxonomy): Eukaryota > Metazoa > Arthropoda > Insecta > Orthoptera > Tetrigidae > Zhengitettix > Zhengitettix transpicula. Next base: position 68,655,634 of record CM073590.1, on the reverse strand, counting down.
ATAATGTTTACCAATGTATGTCAGTAAAATTTCAACCTCTTACAGAATGGGAAAGGAGCACCGTAGGGTTAGGGGTGGAGGGGTATTACAAGAAAATAACGCGAATACAACCGAGATTGGAGTCAAACCAAAGGTAATGCATGTCGCCGTGTTCAATTATGACATTCAATTGGCCTTTTAACCCCAAGGTTTGGGATGGATGGGGTGGACGGGGGTGGAATTTTTCTAACATGTTAAATGGTCGATATTTGCATTAAATAATTATTTGTCGAGGTCAGTAACATTGACAATATATCTACCGATGTTGTTTGTAAAATTTAACCTTTTTCGGCATTAGAGGGAAGCACACTTAGGAAAGGAGCTAGAAACATTCAAACATGCTAAAACAGCAGATATTTAGGCAGATAAACATTTTTGGGATCGAAGAGATAGATAGTGTTTTAACTGATGTTATCTGAGTGTAGTTTCAAACTCTTACAGCAAGAGAAAGGAGCACTCTTAGGGGTAAGGGAGGACGGGCATTACAATTAACTAACACGAATAAAACCAAAATTACAATCAAACACAGGTTTTTGGATGTCGCAGAGTGTAATTATGATTTAATTTGGCCATTTAACCCCCAGGGGCGGAAGAGGATGGGGTTCGAAATTTTCAAACATGTTAAAAGGTCTATATTTGCGGAAAATAATTTTTTTTCAGGAATAATTAGATTTATAGTATTTTACCCATTTTATGTCAATAGAATTTCAACCTCTTGCGACATGAGGGTGCAGAACGCTTAGGGGGCGGCGTGGACTTGTGTTACAAGAAAATATCTCGAAAACAACCAAAATTCGAGTAAGTCTAAAATACTTAATGTCGCTGAGTTCGTTTATGACAATTTGAGCAACGCGCGGGTTTGGGCTGGACTGGGGTAGGAGGGGTTGGGTGGAGGTGAGTGGGGAATATAAATTTTAAAGTAAGTTAAGCGGTTGAATTTTGCGACGATTACATATATTTCTGGAACAATGAGATTATTAAAATTTAACTACACGTTCTCTGAGTTTAATTTGAATCGCTTTTGGGATTAATAGGGAGTTAAAAATAAATAACGCGAATAAAACCGAGATTAGAGTTTAATTATGACATTTAATTTGTCATTTAACTCCCGAGGAGTGGTGTTTGACGGGAGTGGAAATATTGAAACATGAAATCACGACCGATATTAGAGGTGAATAATATTTTCAGAGTTAATTAGATTTAAAGTAATTCTACCCAAGTTGTGTGTGTAAAAATTGAACCCCTCTTTCGGCATGAGGGCGATGCATGGGGGTAGAGGGGACTGACAAGAAAAAAACGAGTCAAATCGAAGGATGTCGCTGAATTTATTTATGACATTCTGGACAACGCGTGAGGGGTGGGCTGAGGTGGGAGGAGTTGGGTGAGTTTTTAAAAAAATGTTGACCGGTTGTTATTAAATATATTTCTGGATCAATTTGATTAATAAAATTTATCTACATTTTCTCCGCGTATAATTTCAACCCCTTTTGGGATTAGGAATGGAGCTCCCCTTAAGGGTGGGGGTGGAGTGTAATTACAATATAATGATGCAAAAACAATCGAAATTGGAGTCGAACTCACGGTCATGGATGTCAATGAGTTTAATTATTACACTTAACTAATCGTTTAACTCTCCCCAAGGACGGGTTGGCGGGGGTGTTAATTTTAAAACATGTTTAACGGTCAATTTTTGAAAGGAATGAATATTTATCGAGGTCAATGTACTGATAATATTTCTACCGATTCTGTTTTTAATTTAAATCTCTTAAGGACGTGAAAGATCACACTTTGGGCTGGGGGTTTGAGGGCGTTACAAGAAAATAAATCCCAGATTGGAGTCAAATTCAAGTTATGGATGTCACTGAGTTTATTTATGACAACCATTGGGAAAGTGACTGGGGGTGGTAGGTTCTGGGCGGGGGTATAAATTTTCAGAAATGTATAATGGCCGATATTTGCGTGAAATAAATATTTTACTCTGTCAATGTCATTGATAGTATTTCTATCGATTTTGTTTGAGTTTAATTTCAACACCTTACGGCATGGTAGGGAAGTACGCGTAGAGATGGAGGTGAGTTCCATAAAAATAACAGAAAAAAACGAGATTTGAGTCAAACCATAGTTATCGATTTATGTGAATGTATTTATGACAACGTGGGCAATGCACGGGGTTGGGTTGTGGTGTGCGATGGTGTGTGAGGCCACGCGTAGTTGGGCGGGGGTGGAAATTTTCAAATATTCTAAACGGTCGATATTTGCGTTAAATAATTATTTCCCGGGGTTAATGACTTTGATAGTATTTTTACCGATGTCGTTTGTGTACAATTTCAACCCCTGTGAGGGGAGCAAGGTTAGCGGTTGGGGTGGATTTACGTTAAATAAAAATAACGCTAAAACAACAGAGATTCGAATCAATGCAGAAACTATGAATGTCGCCGAGTCTAATTGGGACAACCTTGGTAACGCGACGGGTTTGGGAGGTGGTGGGCGGGGGTAGAAATTTCCAGACAATGTAATCGGTCGATTTTTGCGTGGAATAAATACTGTTTGATTATCGCACATTTGTGGGGGTGGTCATCTTCTAACATGTATAAACGGCCGATATATTATGTCAATGAGTTCAACCTACTTCGGCATCGGAGGGTGCACATTTAGGGATAGGGTTCGAGGAGCGTTACATAAAAATAGCGCAAAAGCAACCGAAATTGGAGTAATATCGGGAGTTATAGATAAATGACGTCTCGGGCAACGCCGGGCACCCAGCTAGTCTAATAAATAAAGCAGAGAGTTTGTATATTTGTATGTTCCTAATACAAATTTTATCGCGTGGACAGAATTCAACAAAAATTGGTATATATATTCTGCCGAAATCGAGAACCAATACTGTGGGGGTGAGAAACGCCTAGAATAAACGTGGAAATAATTATAGTTGAAATAAGTTACGAATTGGTGTTAAATTACTGCGCGCCAAGAGACGGTGACGTCATTGGAAAAACATTGACGCATCATAAAAAATATAGTTCTGTATTTCGTAATGAAATAAAGCAGAAATATTTTGATTGAATAAAAAGTATAACTTTTTCCAGTAATACTCCATCGAATAGATAAAAAACAATACGAAATACTTTACCATCTTTGCTCAAAGTTAATTTGGAAAAGTTAATTACGCCGCCGTACTTAAAAAAGCCAATATGGCGCCTTATAATACATTCAAATATGTGTCGGCCGAGATTTTAAAGTTTCATAATATAACGTACTATTGTATCCTGTATAATATTTCAGAAGATAATAAGATTTGTCTAAGGTACGTCTGCTGAATTATGTGTTTGTAACTATAAAAGTATTCAAAATGACGTACGGAACTCTGAAAGTTTTTATGGTCGTTATTAAATTAATGCACTCTCAGTCAAAGGTTTGTACAGAAATAGAAACATTTATATTGAATTAAAAGTACAATTAATTGTACTTTACGCAACGTATTTCTATAAATTTGTATAAATGTAAACAAATTATTGCGTGCAATTTGTGTCGTGAAACAAAAATTTTAGGTTAGGATAGCAGAATTTGTTTTCCATTTTTGGGAACGACGTTGTAGATGTTCAATTTCTGAGAAATGAAGTAAAGCAAAAATATTTTGATTGAATAATAAGTATAATTAAATCTACCACCACCAGTGATAAATATAATTTATTATGAAAGGTTATACAATCCATTGCGTTAATTTTCTTTTAAATAACTTGACTTTTGACGTGAAATATTTCACGGGATCAGGGACCAATATGTTGCCAAATTATATCTTGCAATACGCACTGGAAGATACATAAAAATTATGATAAAAACAATACATAAATGTTCAAAATTGATATTTTTCTATTGAAGACAGCGTATTTCGTAACGTTTTGTATTAATTTTAAACAATGCTACCAACTGCAGACAGCTAAAACAACCAAATAGTTTATTTTCATTATATCTTGCAATACGCACGGGAAGATACATAGAATTATGATAAGAACAATACTTAAATGTTAAAAACTAATATTTTTCTATTAAAGAAAGCGTATTTCGTAATGTTTTGCACTCATTTTATACTATGCTGCCAACTGCAGATTGCTAAAACCACCAAATAGTTTATTTTCAGATGGAAAAATTATATATCTACAAATTTAGTAATTGTTTTAAATAGTGTATATATATATATATATATATATATATATATACACTATTTAAAACTAGCTTCTATTATATAAAATTGCCTTATACGGGTATGTATGTGTGTATACATGAGGGTATGTATATGATTATGTTCCGCTTACAAATCTACACCCTCGAAGCATTTTCACCAAATTTCGTACACGTGTTCTTTGCGACAGGGAAACAAATATTGTGCGGGTGTAACACGCCTACCACCCCTAGGAGAATGATTGTGCTGGAAATCTTCAAACATGCTAAAATGTCCTATATTTGCGTTGCATAAATATTTTTCAGGGTTAATTAGATTTATAGTATTTCTACTCATGTGATTTTTATTAATTTTAATCCATTGTGGCACGAGGGTTGAGCACATTAAGGGGTGGCGGTGGAGGAGGGTTTCCAAGTAAATAACGCTAAAAATACCGAGATTCAAGTCAACTCAAAGGTAATGGATGTCGCTGAGTTCATTTATGACAATCTGGGCAACGCGCAGTTGTAGGATTGGGTAGGTAGGGTTGGGCGGAGGGTAGAACTTTTAAAATAAGCTAACCAGCCGAATTTTGTATCAAATAAATATATTTCGGGAACAATTATATTCATAAATTTTCCCTACATGTTCTCCGTGTTTAATTTCAACCCATTTCTGGCTTGGGAGGGATGCGCCCTTAAGGGTAAGGGTGAACGGGCGTTACAAGAAAATAACGCGAATACAACCGAGATTAGAGTCAAATCAAAGGATTATGGATGTCAATAAGTTTAATTATGACATTAGAATTACCGTTTAACATTCCCAACGAGGGGTTGGAGGGGTTGTAAATTATCAAACATGTTAACCGGTTGATGATCGTGTGGAATTAATATTCCCCAGGCGTTAATGGAATTGATAGTATTTCTACTGGTGATGTTTGTGTATAATTTCAACTCTTTTCAGTATGAGAGGGGAGGACGCCTAGGGGTGGGGGTAGAGGGGAGTTACAATAAAATATATAAAAAACAAACGAGATTGACGTAAAATCCAAGGAAATGCATGTCGCTGTGTTTATTTATGACAACCTGAGCAACGTGTGGGATTGGGCGGAAGTGGGAGGGTCTAGCCGTGGTGGGCGAGGGTAGAAATTTTTAAACGTTTTAACCGGCCGACTTTTGCTGTGAATAAATATATTTCGGGAACAGTGTGATTCATAAAATTTCTCTACATGTTCTCCGTGTATAATTTCAAACTCTTTTGGGCTTAGGAGGGGAGCACCCTTAAGGATGGGGGTGGACGGGAGTTACAAGAAAATAATGCGAATACAACCAAGATTAGAGTCAAATCAATGATTATGGATGGCGCTGAGTTTAATTAAGACAATCAATTGGTGTTTTAACCACCAGGAGCAATGGTGGACGGGGGTTGAAATTTTCAAACATAATAAGCAGCCGATATTTGCGTCGAATAATATTTTTCTGGTTCACTGATATTTATAAAAGGTCTCTAAATGTTCCATATATTTAATATTAACCTCTTTCGTGGTTTGGGAGGAGCACCCTTAAGGGTGAGGGTGGAGTAGATTTATATAAAAATAGTGCAAACACAATCTAGATTGGACTCAAATCCAGGGTTATTGTTGTCAGTCAGTTTAATTATGATATTCAAGTTGTTGTTTAGTGCCTCAAGCAGGAGTAGATGGGGTGGATATCTTTCAAACATACTAACACGGTTGATATTTGAGTAGGATAAATATTTTCTGGGAAAAAGTGATTAATAATCTTTGTACCAATGTATGTCAGTAAAATTTCAACCTCTTACGGAATGGGAAAGGAGCACCGTAGGGTTAGGGGTGGAGGGGTATTACAAGAAAATAACGCGAATACAACCGAGATTGGTGTCCAACCAAAGGAGCACCGTAGGGTTAGGGGTGGAGGGGTATTACAAGTAAATAACGCGAATACAACCGAGATTGGAGTCAAACCATAGGTAATGGAAGTCGCCGTGTTCAATTCTGACATTCAATTGGCCTTTTAACCCCAAGGGTTGGGGTGGAATTTTTCTAACATGTTAAACGGTCGATATTTGCATTAAATAATTATTTGTCGAGGTCAGTAACATTGACAATATATCTACCGATGTTGTTTGTAACATTTAACCTTTTTCGGTATTAGAGGAAAGCACACTTAGGAGAGGAGCTGGAAACATTCAAACATGCTAAAACAGCAGATGTTTAGGCATTTTTGGGATCAAAGAGATAGATAGTACTTTTATCGATGTTATTTGAGTATGGTTTCAACCCCTTACATCATCATTTAGGGGTGAGGGTGGACGGGCATTATAAATAAATAACGCGATTAAAACCAATATTACAGTCAAACCCAGGTTTCTGGGTGTCGCAAAATGTAATTATGATATTCAATTGCTCACTTAACCCCCAGGGGCGGGAGAGGATGGGGTTGAAAATTTTCAAACATGTTAAAAGGTCTATATTAACCGAAAATTATTTTTTTTTCACGGTTAATTAATTTATAGTATTTATACCCATTTTATGTATTACAATTTCAACCTCTTGCGACATGAGGGTGAAGAACGCTTAGGGGAGGGGGGAGACGTGTGTTTCAAGAAAAAAACTCGAAAACAACCAACATTCGAATGAGTCGAACGTAATTAATGTCGCTGAGTTAATTTATGACAATTTGAGCAACGCGCAGGGTTGGGCTGGACTAGGGTGGGAGGGTTTGGGTGGAGGTGAGTGGAGAATACAAATTTTAAAGGAACTTAAGCGGCTGAATTTTGCAACGATTACATATATTTCTGGAACAATGAGATTATTAAAATCTCACTACACGTTCTCTGAGTTTAATTTGAATCCCATTCGGGATTGAGAGGGAGCTCACATTAGGGGTGGGGGTCAACGGGTGTTAAAAATAAATAACGAGATTAGAGTCAAATACAGGGTTATGAATGTCACTGAGTTTAATTATGACATTTAATTTGTCATTTAACTCCCGAGGAGTGGTGTTTGACGGGAGTGGAAATATTGAAACATGAAATCACGACCGATATTAGAAGTGAATAATATTTTCAGGGTTAATTAGATTTAAAGTAATTCTACCCAAGTTGTGTGTGTAAAAATTGAACCCCTCTTTCGGCATGAGGGTGATGCATGGGGGTAGAGGGCACAAGCAAGAAAAAAACGAGTCAAATCGAAGGATGACGCTGAATTTATTTATGACAATCTGGACAACGCGTGAGGGGTGGGCTGAGGTGGGAGGAGTTGGGTGAATTTATTTATGACATTCTGGACAACGCGTGAGGGGTGGGCTGAGGTGGGAGGAGTTGGGTGAATTTTTAAAAAAAATGTTGACCGGTCGTTATTAAATATATTTCTGGATCAATTTGATTAATAAAATTTATCTACATTTTCTCCGCGTATAATTTCAACCCCTTTTGGGATTGGGAATGGAGCTTCCCTTAAGGGTGGGGGTGGAGTGTAATTACAATATAATGATGCAAAAACAATCGAAATTGGAGTCGAACTCACGGTCATGGATGTCAATGAGTTTAATGATTACACTCAACTAATCATTTAACTCTCCCCAAGGAAGGGTTGGCGGGGGTGTTAATTTTAAAACATGTTTAACGATCCATTTTTGAAAGGAATGAATATCTATCGAGGTCAATGTACTGATAATATTTCTACCGATTCTGTTTTTAATTTAAACCTCTTTAGGACGTGAAATATCACACTTATGGGTGGGAGTATGAGGGGCGTTACAAGAAAATAAATCCCAGATTGGAGTAAAATTCAAGTTATGGATGTCACTGAGTTTATTTATGACAACCATTGGGAAAGTGACTGGGGGAGGTAAGTTCTGGGCGGGGGTATAAATTTTCAGAAATGTATAATGGCCGATATTTGCGTGAAATAAATATTTTACGCAGGCAGTGTCATTGATAGTATTTCTACCGATTTTGATTGAGTATAATTACAACACCTTACGGCATGGTAGGGAAGTACGCGTAGAGATGGAGGTGTGTTTCATAAAACTAACCTCAAAAAACGAGATTCGAGTCACTTGGTAACATGGGCAATGCGCGAGGTTTGGTGGGGGTGTGAGGGGCCTCGCGGAGTTGGGCGCGGGAGGAAATTTTCAAACATTTTAAACGGTCGATATTTGCGTTAAATAATTATTTCCCGGGGTTCATGACTTTGATAGTATTTTTACCTATGTTGTTTGTGTACAATTTCAACCCCTGTGAGGGGAGCAAGGTTAGCGGTTGGGGTGGAATTACGTTAAATAAAAATAACGCTAAAACAACCCAGATTCGAATCAATTCAGAAACTATGAATGTCGCCGAGTCTAATTTGGACGGGTTTGGGAGGTGGTGGGCGGGGGTAGAAATTCCCAAACAATGTAATCGGTCGATTTTTGCGTGGAATAAATACTGTTTGATTATCGCACATTTGTGGGGGTGGTCATCTTCTAACATGTATAAACGGCCGATATATTATGTCAATGAGTTCAACCTCCTTCGGCATCGGAGGGTGCACATTTAGGGATAGGGTTCGTGGAGCGTTACATAAAAATAGCGCAAAAGCAACCGAAATTGGAGACATATTGGGGATTATAGATAAATGACATCTCGGGCAACGCCGGGCACCCAGCTAGTTGAGAATAAAGCTAAGAATTTCATCAATTTAACCTTTCGTAATGTCTGAATACTGAGCGACAATTATATCCTGCAATACTTGAGGAATATATTTAAGAAGAAATTTCTAATTTGTTGGGATCGATGCAATAAAATTCAATGTATTTTATAGCTCTTAAATTAATGCACTATTGACCAAAAGTGTTTACGGAACTAGGAACAGTAAAATGGTATTAAAAGTACAATTAATGTACTTTATGCAACGTATTCTCTAAATTCGTATAAATATAAAAAATAAATGTGTGTAATCTGTTACGTATAACAAAAATTTCAGGTTAGGATCTCAGAATTTTGTCTCATTAAACTGTTTACGTATGATAATAAATCATCTAATTTATATTCCCTGTTTGGGAAGAACGTTTTAAGTCGTATTTAATAAACATAAAAACTGACGAATTATTTCAAGTGAGATTCTTGAAAAAATTCGTTATGTGTGTATATCATTATAATTTCACATATTTGAATGTAAATGTGTAAAATAATTCGAAGTGAGAACTGTTGAGAATTAACGACATTTCACAAACTTGACATTTTTCTATTGAACAGAGTTGACGTATTCAGTTATTTTTTGCATTTATTTTGTACAAAGCTACCAACGTCAGACAGTAGAATCCGCCCAAGAGTATTTGATTTCTTTCAGTTATCGGGAGTATGTATGGTTATATTCATAAAGATTATGGTTATATACCATAAATGTACCGGAATATTTTTTACACACTTAAGGTATCGTGATTATTGTTAACCGCAAAAAATACACATCCTATGGGACTGGGAAGTGGTATTTTTTAAACATATAAAACGGTCGATTCAATAATTTTCTAGGTAAATGCGATTGATAGTATTTGTACTGATGTTTTCTGTATAATTTCAACCCCTTTCGGCATAGGAGGGAAGCACATGTGGGGGTGGATAGGCGTTACAAGAAAATAACGCGAAAACTACCAAGATTGGTGTCGCTGAGTATAATTATTACATTCTACTTGGCGGGTGTGGACGGATGTGCAAATTTTCACACATGTTAAAAAACCAATATTTATGTCGGATAAATATATTTTTGAGATTAATGACATTGATAGTGTTTCTTCCTATGTATGTTGTTAATATTTTAAATCTCTTTCAGCAAAGGAGGGAAGGACCATTAGGTGTTGGGGTGGAGGTTCGTTAAATAATAAAAAATAAGCGAGATTGCAGTCGAATCTGGGGTTATGGATATCACTGAGTTTAATTATGGTATTTAACATGCCGAATAATCGCCAGGAGCGGGAAGGGGAGGAAATTTTCAAACATGTTAAAGGGTCGGTATTTGAATCAAATAAATATTTTTGGGGTTCAATGAAACTGATAGTACTTTTCCCAGTGTTGTTATTGTATGATTTCTACCCCTTTCGGCATAGGAGTGGAGTATTCTTAGGGGTGTGGTTGGAGGGGTGTTGTAAAAAATAACGTGAAAACAACAGATATTTGTGTCGAATCCGTGATTATGGTAGTAGCTAAGTTTAATAATGATTTTCTAAATGCCGGTTAAGTTGCAGTTATGCCCTAGAAGTGGGGTTGAAAGGGGAAAACAATGTTCCGCGAACAATCTTAAAAAAGTATAGCCATATTTTGTACAGATAATACTTACTTTAAAAGTCATACATTGTATTGGTAAAACACTTCTATCACCCATAGAGGTTGGGGTAGAAGGACTGGAATTTTAAATACATTCTATATCACAGGGAGTATTTTTAATAGAGTATTTATTTTTGTGTCTCTCAAGGTATCGGGACTATTTTTCACTCTCTGAAATACTTTAAGTATTTGACTTCCATAAAGTACCACGGTAATATTTTATTCTGTTAGGGTACTGAGACTCTTTTTGACTCTCTTAACGTACTATTTTTGTCTTTCTTAAATAAGTATTTTTGCTTCCCTTAGTGTCCCGATAGTGTTTTGAACTCTCTTAGGCTTGATAAGCCTAATAAAACAAATAATCATAAAGCACGTGCACAGAGGCGGTACCAATATGCACGCACTCAGGTAGTCTTAGGATGAATCCCGGTCTTCTTGCTAAGCATGTCCGCATGGGTTCAGACTTTATGCTTCCACGAACCCAGGAGCTAGACAGGGCTGAGGTTGGTGCCCTCTATAAAGAACTCTGGGGTACTAGAGTTCCTACGTGTCTAGAAAATCCTACAGATGGGCCGGCGATTGGCTTGGACCAATTTCCGCCAATTGAAGTCGCGGAGGTCAGCAAGCGATTTCGTATTACCACAGCTCCGGGCCCTGATGGAATTAAAAAGCATTGCCTATCAGGGACCCGAAACGAAGAGCTGTTGGCCGGGTTGCTCAACGTTGTGCTGGCTAGTGGTCTTCTGCCGACCAAATGGAAGGAGTACCGAACCACGCTCATCCCCAAGAATGGGGGTGATTTGATCACGATCACGATCTCGTCCCTCATCAGAAGGGATCTGGGGGATCGTTGATCAAAGGGTGACAAGCGTGGTTCATTTCAACCCTAGGCAGAAGGGTTTCGTGGCGGAGGCGGGCTGCTTCGCTAACGTTCAGCAAGGGGAGAAGATCCGTGTGGCCATAGCGGAGGATACCCTCACTTACTTGGGTGTGAGGTACTCCCTATGGAATGGCATGGACTCAAAAAGGATAAGGGAAGGACTAACGGCGGTCCTTCACAGGGTCGAACACCTCGCCCTTAAGCCATTCCAAAAACTTGAACTACTTAAAACCTATATAATCCAAGGCTACCTTCATGAGCTGGTAATTGCCTCACCATCCAAATCTGTTCTTAACCGGATAGATCAGGAGTTGAGGATAACGCTTTATGCACCTCCCGCAATCAATATGTAATGGCGTCATATACTGCGGGAGGGGAGATGGGGGATTAGGTATTGCTAGGTTGGAACATCTTATACCTAGGGTGGCATTAACGGTGGGTCTACGGTTCCTAAACTCAATAGACCCGGCAGTTACAGCTCTGAAAAACTGTGGGGGGCTACTGCTCGTCTTCGTAGTCTTGCTCACAGTGTAAGAGTACCCTTCCCTTACGCCGCCAGCGATTTACGGCAATACAAAAATCGCTGCGCGAGGTCAGAGCTGGAAGCGTGGGAAAGCGTGACAGCTCAGGGGAAGGCTGTCTCGACCTTCACGGTTGACAAAGTAAGGAACTGTTTCCTTCAGAACCCCGCTTTGTTAAAGTCTTCAAGACTGACTACAGCCCTGCAGCTCCGTACCAATACATCAGGGAATAGAACCACCATGAGAAGAGGTTACCCATAGACGGATATGCGCTGCCGGGGGTGTGGCTTTGGGTTGGAGACCCTAAACCACATCTTAGGGAATTGTATTTTCACCAAATCCCAGCGTATCCGTCGTCACGATGAAATCGTTGATTTCATCGAGACCCACGTTTTGATGGACGAGGCAGCAGAGGTTTCGAAAGAACCGCTGCTCTCTCTGGGAGAGGGGGTGAACCTCAAACCCGACCTGGTCATCAAAAACCGGGTCGGGGTCGACGTGACAGTCCGCCACGAAGACCGGGGAAACCTTCTTCTAGCCAGGGAAGAGAAGGTCGCCAAATACAGCGGTCTGCTGCCTCAACTGCTGGAGAAATTCTGCAGCTTAAGTGGGGAGGTCCTAGCCATTGTGGTTGGGACATTAGGGGCCATGCCCTTCTCCACCCTCGAGGCACTGGGGTGGCTTGGGATGGAGGCAGATGACATGAAGAGTATATCTCTAATGGCACTTAGATCTTCTATAGAGATATACCACGGGTTCCTGGATTATACCTGAAGCCGTAGGAAGTCGTCCCCAATGACCCTGGCAAGCCAGCAGCACGATCCTACCTATTTTAATCTGCTTCCGTAATTTTATCATCAAGACTGGGGTTATATTTATTTACTTTTGGGGGTATTTATTGGGGTGTTTTGACGAGCTGTACAGCGAGGGGTTTACTATCGAGTAAATTTACATACTCTTATATGGCTAATCCAAGCCACCACTTGGATACACGGAAGTTTTATTGAGTGCATAGGTGAGACGCGCTAGTCAGAGGAGACCCTATACATCTCCGCTGGCGCGGGTAGTCTTTCCAGCGGAAGACTGGTGGGTACCTCTGCGAGGTTTTCCCTAGGTACCTTCGGGTAGCTGAATCTCACTCCCCAACAGTTAGCTGATGGGGGCCCGTTACCTAATTTTTCGAAGCGAGAAGCATAAGTCCCGCAGTGGGGCTGCCCGCCGGAATGTAGATAGTGTCAGGTATTTGCCGTCATTATTAGATGACAGAAGGGAGGCGGGCGAAATGGTGGCAGCCCGTCTCCCAAATTTTACCACCAAGGTGACGCCCACCGATGGCGAGACAGCCTTCCCCTGAGCTGTCACGCTTTCCCACGCTTCCAGTGCGGGCATTTTTGATTGATTTAGGGTACCAACTATATTTTTTGAAGAGTATTTTTCTTAACATTATCTATTGGGAATATTTATGCTTTTCTAACGGCTCTGATGTGTTATGATGAAATTAACATTCGCTCTGCATAGTTCGATAAATCACTTCCTGACTAACAGATTAATGTGGAATGAAATACCTCTTTTGGCTTGTATAAATAAATACACGGGCAACACCGGACACCCAGTCCCTGCGCGACAAATCAACAGAGAATTCAGCATACGTGCACTTTAGAAGGCGGAGCAATTATTTGTAATTATTAATGTATCGAAATACAGAAAAAAAAATCAATAATCAATTGTTAATATATACTAAATAATAGTTTAGCAATTACATTCTCATATTTAAAAATTTCGAGGCATTGATTTTGTATGTCACGTGTCACTTTATGTCCAATAATAAAAAAAGCGAATACTTTTGCGTGACGTCACAACCAGCTTTTACTTGTAGCTGCCCCGTGTTGAGCGAGTTTCCCTGCACAACAAATGAGTCTAGAATTAAGCATACGTGAACTTTAGGAGGCTCGTTGTATATACTTCTTGAAATTGAGATCGAAGCAACTGTTCGGAACTCTCCGTTTGCCACTACTTGCATTTTAATTCGCACGTCTCTACGTATTTCGAGATAAGCTAAATAGCTTGAAATTGTTTCGTGTATCTTTTGTATCGTGGACAGTAATTTATGTCTATAGCATTTGGCTTGGGGCATAAATGTTTCTTAAACAATTTAACCATTTCGTAATACGTAATATCACCGACTGCTTTTGGCGAGACGAGCCGTGAGAGAAGCGAATACTACTTCGCACCCACACAATTTATAAGAATTTAATTGTCCTTACTCGCAGTAATTATTGTTAACGTTACCTTCGATTGTTAAACCGGTACCTTCTTGTGTATGTACAGCTGTTGATACATTCGCACCATTTCATAATGAAACAGAACATAAGTGTTCGGCTAATTTTAGCCATTACCTCTTCCCGGACGCCTCCATATACAATTTTAAATCTGCTTGTAACATGTTGATTATTGTAACCGCGAAGCGTATTTCTTGATACGAATTCTCAATAAAAATTAATACCGAACTGACCTGAATTGTAGATGTCGATTTTGTTAAATTTTAGGATTACTTGCAGATTGTAAATTGTTTTGCTGTCTGATGAAATCTTGATTATTGTCGAAATATTTTAGATCCGTCCTCGTCGCCATTGTACTTTTTTTTATTATTTTCTTAGATTAGGCCAAACTTTACACACACTGATGGAAATGAATTTAATCTGACTATTTTATAAATATTTACAATACAACTAGTACCATGAACACACTTTAGCCAACTGTTCAACAACATACATGTATCTGATCAATTGTATGTTGTTAATTTGATAAATATATTAACACTTTATCAGTTAACTTACTCTCCTCTTTGGCACTAACTAATGTTTATAGGTTATGTCCCAGCTACAACTGGAAAAATAATACCACTTCAATAGATGATGACTTATGACAGACACCTTCATGGGAACTCTGATAACTCACAATTGAATAAACAAAAACTACATGGCAACTCCTAACTGACAAAACAAACTTCATTGCAACTCCTGGCCATCTCTACTCCAGTATTTCTTGACAACTTAACTAAAGACTGATGATTGATATCATTGCTCCTTTTCATATTAATTATTCTGTGGCTTTTAGAAACAGGGTTCTTCCTTTTACTCACATTGACCTAACTCTTTTACGGGTAGCATACTCTACAACACACATTAATTTTCATGCCAAATTGCTTAATTATGTTACTAGCAACTTGTCTTCTTATTTTGTCAGTCACTGCCCTACTACTCCATGAACAATACGATGCCATTTCAATTTTCTTTTCTTTAATTTCTGGTAACCAATCAATCATCCCTTAAAGTTCACTGTCCATAATCCTTTTGCTGTGAATTCAGGAAATGAATTATGTCGTGTATTGATATGGTACATTAAAACAAGGTCGAACACAGTTTAAAGCTTTTTATTTTGTCTATTCGTGGCTACACTTATCTCAACAATTAACAACTAATTAACTAAACAAAGAGACTCGAACGCGAAGTTACTTCGTGGAAAGTAGAGACATCTGTGTATCTAATTCTGAAACTTTTTGATTTTAATATTTGAAATTATGAATTAATCAATAACTTGATTAATATTACTATACATATATAACAAATTATTTGTTCCTTACTATCGTATGTTGGTGTTTATTTCCAAAACTTACCACACACAGTGGATATATTATAATTCATAAAGGGTGTGAAATCAAGCACATTTCTAAACTCCTCAATTCTATTTACATTTATTATATGTCAAATGTGCTCAATTTTGTATGTACAGGATGTTCTAAAATTTTTAGTTTGTGTTACAGATCAAACTATTGAATTTTACAATATCAATTATAAGATCAGTATTGAACTAAACTTTAAAAACTTTTAAAATAAGAGATGAAACAGATTTTATTTAGATCAACTAGAAACAGTTGAGGATCAAAATGAAAACTGTTTTCATAGAAAATTCTTTCCAGCATAATGAAAAAATGATAAACAATTCACAACAACTTAGCTCAAGACTATTAACTGTAGAAAATTCTTTTCCTTCTCATATACATTAAGTTAATTTATTTAGAAGAATTAATACTGAGCAAAATTTTAAGCAAAATTGAACTTCAAGCTGTAATATTTCCAAATTTACTTCCAACTAATAATTGATGTTTCATTCATTTTCCATAATCTCATTTTTAATATTCCAGGTGACATTGACTCAAGAACTATTGACTCTATTATTTACATTCCAAGTTATATGCAATAATGTATATACAACAAAATAAAGCATAATAAATGAAATGTCATTACTTGTTATGCAGTGAATAATATAGCTATATGCCTTATGGAAAGAATTTATGCACAATTGAATACGCCATAATAAATACAATGTCATTTTGTAATATAATTAAGAAAAGTATCTGCCTTACTGAAAATCAAGAAGTGAATACAAATCTAAATTAAAGTGGAAAAACATATCACAATATTTTCACTATATTAATACAAAATGTAAACAGTAATACATCTTGATAATATCTGAAGAAGATCTTCTGTGGTAAAAATAAAATTGCCATTAAAAATAATTATATTTGTGAATAAACATGATGTGAAACTTGTTGATTTTTCTTCACCAAGCATATATAGATTAATGCACACATCTGACTAGAGCTTTAATAATTTAAATGTTTCATACACAGTAAGAAAGCTAATATTCAACTTAAAATATCAGTAATTTAAGTTCAACATGTTACATACTGTGGTAAGGCCACTCCTGTTTCTATTCATGTGAAATTTTGATTTATTAATATTTTGCTCTGGTACATTATCTTATTTTATGTAAAATATTGCGCCTTTCAAGCAGACATTTGCAAAGTGTGCACCTTCAATTTAACATCTCCAGGTGCAAATCGAACAAACTAAAATTTAAATGGCAATTGAAATCTTTTTAAAAAAATGTAAAGGAAGCTAACCGCGGCATTTGTCACGCACAAGTGCCGGTGGCCTCCAGTAAATAGCAGGCAGCGTCACTTCTTTTTCTGTCCATCCAGTTGTCGGGTCCCACTTGGTTGTTGTCCCCAATGGTCATTAGCTGCCAACTCGCCTCTCCGTCCGTCCTGTTACTTTTTGCGTTACTCCGTCTTTGCCGTCCTCTGAGCGACTGTCCCTTAACATCTGGGCTGACCATTCACTCAGATTCCTACCAGCCACGTCAAGACAAAAATGTGGTTCCTTCCGCTACCTGCCCTGGCGCATAGCATTGTTTACGCGAGCAAATTCTTTTCTGTTGGTGAGCACTTTATATATGCTGGTGTGAAGGCAAAATCATGATTGTATTATATGCTTGGTGAAATATATGGCACAAATTCAATAACATTTTCTGGTTCTAAATGCATGGAAGAATAAAATGAAAGTTTTTACAAGCAGACAACCACTATATTTTAATTACACTGATAAAAAAGACATGAATCTGATTTAGATATGTTTATGTGAAACTAAATCAGAAGTGAAAGCTATCCTGTTCTCATATTCTAAATTCCATTAGATTTTATTAAGTGGGTTATTATGTATCCTATTAAAAAGTGTACACTACTTGTCACCTCTATATTTCTCTTTAACCATTTCAAAATTAAACTATATTAATCAACTCTTTTTTATTCAAAATTTTATATTACATTTGACTGTTGAATTAAGCTGTTACAATTTAAGCAATTACAGTGCTAAGACAATAATGATTTGAAAACAAATTTATCAGTACTAGATCGATTGCATGTTTCAGATGCAATATCTAAATATTATTAAGTGTATATTTTTACATTTAATGCAAGTGTTTATCGAAGATAAATACTCCCAAACTTTCTCCAACTCGGCCTAAATTAGTAACATGATCTGCAATCTCTTTAATTGAATCAACTTGTTCTTGCAAAAATTCAGTTTCCAGAAAGTCACAAAAGTTGGCATCATCATGTAATGACGCAACTTTATGCAAATCAAGGAGTTTCTGTAATGAAAACATGTCTTTATTTCAAAATATTTATTAACCTATAAAGAAACATGTAATATATCTATTTGTCATAAATAACTGTTTGAATTCTGAATATTTATAAAAATTACCATAATCCACATAGCTTTAAAAATTCAATGCATGCATTGTAAAACAGTCACTATTTAAATAAAAAAACCTGCTGATTTTATGATGAGTTGCCAATTTATGCTCTAGTCAAATGTAAAAACACAATAAATAGCATCTATTGTTAGATTTATAAATGCTGTCAAGAATTTGTGCATCTCATGAGATAAACAATGTATTGTTAGTACTATGACATTTTATAAATCAGCCTAATTTTAATGGCATTTTTACCAGTTGTAAATAATTTCCCTATGGGACATTATCATAATGAAATCTTGCAACAGATTGTCACAATCAGTCCAATTAAAACATATACCTGAATAATCTTTCATACCATACATATACCACTAATCTAGCAAAGGTAAATAATGAAAGCAATGCATTTTTGATGAGGAAATTGAAGCAAGTCAGAAGTAGGTTATGCGAATTAATGTACATTATTGTAATTAGCAATATTTCTGGGTGTGGTTGATTCTTTGATCTGAGGATGTTCTCTGTGTATGCTGCTACTGAATTCCAGGATTATGGACTCCTCAGCATAAAATGAATGATGGGCTCTTGTGTTAGTCGGTTGGTTTTAAGTCTGTTGTATGTCATCTGCTTGACCATGGCACAAGCATGTCAGACTGTGAGCTTACCCTTTGAAGTGCTGGAAGTTGCAGAAATACCAGTGGCCCATAAAAATCTGAGAGTTGATAGTGTGGTGGATGCTATGTAAGAGTGAGGTTCCATTAATGACTCGGACACATGAGAAGAGTTACTGAATATGTTTATTATACCTTCTGGAACATCATTGCTTCTAAACACTGTTGTAAGGATGGAGTTCTTTACTTTTAAAACTTAAAATGGGCACATGTAACCCAGTTTCAACTCCCATGGTTGCAGGTCTTCAATTGAAAATGAATGAAGATAAAAATTTCCAAATCTGCCATATCAGAACTTGATTGATGGACTCTTATACCTTTCAGTTGCTTCACACCAGATATTAGTAACAAAGTGAGCTTTCTAAGTCAATTCAATACATGTTTTGGTGAACTACACTAGCTTGCAGCAAAAAGAGTCTTACATTATTTAAAAGACAGATGAGATTTTATCTTGATTTTAAAAACTGCAAGCAACCCATAAATGGATATGCTGACACAAACAAGCTTCGTGTACAGTAGATAGGTCATATAATTGATTTTGCTTTAAATTTTCCAGAACTCTTGTTATCTGGGTGCCAAGGGAACAAAGAATAGTTTCTCTGTCCACTCAGGAAGCAGAGTATATGGCTCTGACAGAGGCTGCAAAAGACACTCTACACATCTAACAAATGCTTACAGACATGGGCGGTCCACTACAACAGATATTAATTTATAATGACAATACTGCTGCTCAAAACTTAACTAGAAATCAAATAATAAATTCTTGATCAAAACATAATATAAAAGAACATTTCATTACAGACAAGGTGCAAAATGGAGAAATTTCAGTCTACTACAAACCCTCTCAGGAGATGGAAGCAGATATGTTTACAAACAATTATTGCCATGTCACAACAGCATATGCAAATATAATGGACTCTGTAAAATATTGAAGTGAGGGGAGTGTTAAGATATTTGAACTTTCAGTATTTCTTCAAATGTTTATAAAACTTTCTTAATTAATATTTTAAAAAGTTGTAATTTCACTTATCTCTCTTACAATGTTTGCACAACTCGGAAATATTTTCTTACTTAATTAAAGCATATTTTGTAGTTAAAATGTGATTAATAAATAAAAGATTATTTTTCAATTATTTTATTAGCTTTTACTGATGCTAATTACTGTTTTGTCATGATTGATGTAGGTCATTATGGCATATTCAAACATGTTTCACTAATCTACACGACATCAATTGTTAACTAGTATATATATATATATATATATATATATATATATATATATATTTAACTACTGACTATCAAGGACATGAAGATTTGTTGAATGTACTTATGGTTGCTTGCAAATAAGTGGTGAGCGTTTTATTCGTCAATCGATTTGGACCCTCATTTTGTTGAAAAAATTGCATTACTGTTTTATGTAATTTTGACTGTGAGAGAGATGGTTACCAGTTCGATGATACATTACATGACCCATGACCCAGTCTTAGTGCTAATATGCTAAGAATATCTGATAACTCTTTTCAGGTTATTTCATTGTTTGGCAATTTGTCCCAGTTTGCAATGGCAGTTGTTAAAAGAGAGAGAAACGTTGAAAGTTAGGGTTACATGAAAAAATCTTATGATGATGGGACTAAACAACAGTTTTTAATTTGAGCTAACCGAAATTTGTGTTAACTGATAAAACTTTGCATAAGATCATGTACATTTCTGCTGGGACCGAAATTTTGTTTGTGTTAACCTTGTGTTCAGCTTACTGTAGTAAATCAGTGCATGGGAGGGGTGTGGGGAAGTTGGTTATATAGAGAAATTAGAGATGAGCACAAGATTGGATACTTTTAATTCAGTTAATTAGAGGTGTCACAAATCCCAATGTCTTCAAGGTTACAAATCAGATGTTCATGGTTAATACTGTAAACAAATATGTCAAGTCCAAAAATGGGTATGCTGCCTTTCTACCTCTATCAAGTTTGTGCTCAGGTCTGTGTATGAAGTCTATAATTGGACTTATCATACTAAAAGCTATTCTGAAACCACATTGTAGCAATGAGAGGAATTCCTTAATGGAAGCTCCTAATACTTAATTCCCTCTACTCTATCCATTCCTCCACAAAAACTACTAATTGTCCACAATAAGACTGTCTATATTTGCCTGGTCAGGAACTTGACCCGGTGGCTGAGATGGTAAAGGCGTCTGTGTAGTAAGCAGAATACGTGGGTTCAAGTCCCGCCTGGGTCAAATATTTTCAGTCTTTCCTTCTTCTTCCATCCTTCTCTCTGCTTTGAACATATACTTTTCTATGTGCGTAATTCTTCGCCTGAGCATATGAATTCACATAAAGCGCAATCCTCCTATTTCTCCTATTTATTTCTATCCTTCCTCACTATCCAAAGTTTGAATATGAATTAGTTCCTTAATGGATTCTCCTAATATTATATATATATATATATATATATATATATATATATATATATATATAATTTCAATATTGGTATGGAGGGGACAGAGAGATAGGTTGTGGCTTACCTGAATGTGAAGTGCGGTGTCGCCATAAGAAACTGAGGGTATTTCTACAAATTTTCGGAGGCTCTCAGCCTTTTTCTTCAGGAAGGAGTGTTACACCATTCCGTGCACCGGCCGGCTGTGGACTGCACTGCACTTCACATTCAGGTAAGCCAGAACCTATCTCTCTGTCCTCTCCATACCAATATTGCAATTATTTTTGACAATGTCACATCCTTACTAATTTAATTAATATATATATTATTATATATTTAATATATATATATATATATATATATATATATATATATATATATATATATATATGTATATATATATTGTGAGATGAAGTTTTTAAATACTTTTATTATCTTTGCAAGGTATAGTTAGTATTTTTAACAAAGTATAATGAAATTGGTACCAGTTTTTCTTGTTTCTTTCATGCTTTTTCTCATCCTAAACAATGTATCACTTTATTTTAAATTATTTTTAAATATCAATTTCCAATTTTCAAAATTTTTCCATAATTTATTACATTCATGTTACTCATCATTCAATAAAATTAAGGATGTGGACTACCTTGTTGCATACTTTATCATATATATGTCATAACTACTATTAATGAATTTATCACATAAAATGTTTAAATTTAGAGAGACAATATTTTAATGTCAAATTTAATAAGAAAATTATAGTATTGAAAAAAATGATTACCTGATATACTCTTTGTATATTCAAATTTTTGCAAATGAGCCATAAAATTTGCCTAAAATTAATAAATAGTGTATTATATAAATAAGTAGGAAGTTGTTTTAAATGACATTACTTACTCAGTATTTCTCATCTTATTTGAAATCATAAACTTCAAGTAGAAATCAAGAAACAGTTTCACATAAAGTAACAGTGCACATATATTCTTCTTCTAAGTGCTTTAATAAAATAAAACAAAAGCTGTTAATTCTCATTACAACAATGCAACTTATTTTGCTCTACAGAAATATTTAAAAGAACAAGTATTGTAATTCATGCACAGATAATAATATTCAAGCAAAGACTTTAGACAAACATATATGGCTTTAGTGTCAAGTATTATGTAAATATGAAATTACTTAGGTTTAATTAATCTTCTTACCTAGTTGAAATACCAAATGAATTTATTAATATAGGTTCAACATGAGACATGCAGCACTGGTATACATTCAGGAAAGTGTAAACTATGTAGATTCCAAAGTTCTTTTACAACAAAACTAATGAACATAAAAATGTTGAGTAATAGAAAATAGAAATAATATTAATAAATATATTAAAACAGACAGCAAAAATATATTATTAATGGCCAGTTATAATACCTGATTAACTATTTTTTCTAATTCTAATGCAGATTTCATTGCATCCTCTCCAGTACCCCATTCATCACGATCTGGAGCATTTATATTTTTTAGGAGAATATGTCCTCCTCTTTTATTTAAATAGAGCATCAGCTTCATAGCATGTTCTCTCTCATCATCAGAAGCTTTTTTGAAATAATTATGAAATCCTGGTAATGCAATATCATCTCTGTTAAAGTAGTATGCCTAAATTAATATAGAAAAGAAGCAACAATTAAAGTAATAAAAAGTCAATTTAGTAAAGAAAATAATGACACTTCACAGAAAATCTCAAAACTTGGAATTAGTCAACATGCGATTTGTGAAATGTTAGTAATGCTGAAACTGAACAAAAGTAAATATATTACCTATAATTTATTACACAAAGTAAAAATAATAACTATATAAACTTATGTGACAGTTGATTATTTTTCACAGAAACTAATTTCATGTAGAAGTTACTTTTAACAAGATAAATACTTTTTATTTAACAATTACAATTTATGTTCATAGAAAATAATCAGATTATTACAACCACTCAATCAGTTTTTTTTGGACCACCTTTAACCAAAAATAGTGATTCTTCTTGACATTGACTCTGTGAGTTGTTGAAATGTGATGCAATGAATCTGGCACCATTCCTGATGAATAGCATTTCCCAGTAACATGACATATGCCAATGAGTTATGCATCTAGCTGTCATCTAGCCTAGCTCTTTCAACTTTGTTACACAAATGCTCACTTGGATTGAGATCTGATATTTGTTGGAGCCAAATAAGCAAGGTAGTCTCACTCAAATTCCTGAAACCACCGGCCGGTGCACGGAATGGTGTAACACTCCTTCCTGAAGAAGGAGGCTGAGAGCCTCCGAAAATTTGAAGAACAACCTTCAGTTCCTCATGGCGACACCGTACTTCACTTTCAGGTAAGCCATAACCTATCTCTCTATCCTTTCCATACCAATGTTTTTGACAATGTCACATTCTCACTATTACAATATATATATATATATATATATATATATATATATATATATATATATATATATATATACATTCCGAATAATAAAAACATTGATATATAAACAGAAGAGAGAAAGTTGGTGGCTTACCTGAAATTGAAGCTTGGGGTCCTTATTCAGGACAGGAGGAAGTACTTCAAACTTTTGAAGGTGTTAGCCCACTCCATAGCAGGTCTGCTCATGGGATGTGTGTTGTTTTTTCTGAAAATTTGAGGAACATCCTCCTGTCCTGAATCATGACACGATACTAACTTCAGGTAACATATCACATTTCTCTCTTTCCTTTCCATAATATATATAATGAAAAAGTATGACAAAGTCAAATAAAATCCCATTTAGATAGGAAAGATAGATAGTTGACTTACCAGAATTCAATAGTTGTTCCAGTTGGGATGAGGAATTTAAAAATTCTCAAATTTTCAACAATCCGAGTCCCCTTTACAGGAGAGAAGGTCGAAACTACATGCTGGCAAGGCATGAACTGACTAATTCAAACTAAGGTGCACCACCTGCTAGACAGCAACAATCGACACACAACAAAGCCAACAACTCTCTGTCTCTTTCTCAAGTAAGGGTCACAATGATGGAAACATAACAAAAAAATACATACATGAATACGTACATACAACAAAACACATTAGAGTGCAAGGTAAAAAGTAAAGAAAAAAGTTAAAGTAAAAGAATGATAGCCTCCGAAAATTTGAAGAACAACCTTTGGTTCCTCATGGCAACCCCGCACTTCACTTTCAGGTAAGCCACAATCTATCTCTCTTTCCTTTCCATACCAATATTTCAATTATATAAATATATATATATATCTCCTGGCATGCAGAGTTCAGATCTTCCTTTCTAATAAAAGGGAGTCAACCCTTCAACTGTTTATCTCAGGTAAGTTAACTTTGCTGTCTCTTTTTCCTATATAAATATGTTTATATATATATATATATATATATATATATATATATATATATATATATATATATATACACACTTAAGGTAAGTGTGATGAGGTTAAATTCTCTTTTTCCTATCTATTACATTAGATAGTAGAAAGAGACAGTGATGCTGACTTACCTGAAATCAATAGTTGATCCAGTTGGGCAGAGGTGACAGAAAAATACCAATTTTTTCAGGATCTGAGCCTCTTTGCCAGGAAGGAAGGTCTGAACTGGCTGGGCACAAACTGATGAATTCAAACCCATGTGCACCAGCCGTTAACAACAATCAACACCCAACAACACTGTCTCTCTCTCTCTCACAAGAAAAGGTCAAAAACAATAGAAAAATAACTGAAAAAAGCATACATGGTTCCATAATACACACATACAACAAACACATAAGAATGGAAGGTAAACAATAAAGAAAAGAAAAAAATGAAGTTAAAAAGTGAAAGATTGATAACAGGGAAAGAATGGAACAGATAGTTATAATAGTAATCATTATAACAATTATCATAATATTATTTTGGTATAAGATTTCAACACAATACCATAACTGTTGCAACAATGACCACTATAAAAATATATGAGGACGAGTCTAGGACTTTGCCTAGACTGTAAGATCCCAAAGATGGAGTTCAGCGGGTAAGGCTTTAAGGAGAGTCAGTATGTCGTATTGGTCGAAATTGTTGGAGTAGTGACTTTGGGCATGAGCAGCTATTGGAAATTGGATAGTTTGATGGTACTGCAGTGGCTAGCAATGCGTTACAAGAGTGGTCATTTGGTTTGGCTGATATAGAAAGCAGGGCAGAGTATGCAATTAATTTGATAGAGGACATGGGAGGAGACGCAGGTAATGTTTCCTTTGATGTTGTAGGTGACCATTTGTAAGGACTGTAGGATGGGGCAGACATGGCACCCGTTCCTACCACAAGGTTGGCAACCTGGCTTAAGTAGGAGAGTTTTAGGATAGGGCCTGCAAGGGTGGACAAGGATATTGCGGAGATTGGGACAGCACCAGAAAGCAACTCTTGGGTGGGTGGGGAGTATTGTGGGAAGGATATTTTTAAGATCTGATTTGATTGCAGTCCAGTTTAGGCCAGTAGTATTGTTGTCCAGGAAAGTAGGCTGTGGTAAGGGGTGGACTACATTTCTTGCATTGATAAAGGATGCGTTTTGGTAGTTGGCCAGTGAATAGTGCACAGGATATTTGTTTCTGGAGGAGGTAACTAGGGTATTTTCTGTGCATTGAGGATCCACTTAGTGTAGGTGGTGAGACTGTACCAAGAAGAGCAAATTCGAGCTCCCCTGAAGGCTAAAGTATATAGGAGAGAGCATTTGGTGTGTTCAGTGTGACAACTGGTGAAGATATTGTAACATGTTGGTGGGTTTAATGTGGACTGATGTGTTTAGGCCAGAATTGAGGTGTATAACAACATCGAGGAAGGTGATGGTGGGGGAGTACTTCAAGGTAAACTTAACAGGTAATTTGGTGTTTAGGTTTTCAAATAAATCCGAAAGGACATTGGTCTACAGTATAAAAATATCATCTATGAACTGGAACCAGTTTAAGGGTTTTGAAGAAGAGTATTTTAGGTGTTGCTGTTCCAGTTGTCCCATGAAGACGTTGGCATAGGAGGGGTCCATCTGGGTACTCATTTGGTGGTAGATGATGTTTTGAAAAGAGAAGTAATTTTGGGTGAGGGAAATCAGAATATTAGTGGTGGGCAAAGAATTTGGTCACCTGCATGACAGGAAATAATTAAGTGCTGACAGGACACTAGTACGGGGGATATTGGTGTACAGGGAGACAACATCTTTGGTAACAAGGAAGGTGTCAGGTGGAGTGATTTTTAGAGTTCACACAGTGAATTATTTAGGTAGTTTTTCTACTAATGGTTGTAGGGATTCATCCACCAAGACAGAAATCCTTTCGGAAAAGGAGTTGTAGTCAGCAAGAATTGTGTGATCTGGGACACCTGGTTTGTGGATTTTTGGGAGCAGGTAAAAGGTGGGTGTTCTAGGATTTTTTGGAGTTTGATAGAATGTGATAATTTTTTAAGAGGGCCGTGTGTTCAAACAAACTTGTCTATATCATAAGTTATAGAAGGATTGGGGTCAGTAGGGGCTGGTTTATAAGTTTTGTTATTCCCCAGCTGGTAAAATGGCTTAGTCGTGTAACTCTCCACATTCATTACGATGGTGATAAAGCCCTTGTCAGCTGGAAGAATGACAATATCAGCACAGTGTAATAGATTAAAAACTTCTTTAAACTTATAAAGACAGGAAACAATGCTGTTGCATGTATCTGGGCTAGTTTGGGGGTTCTTAGTAAAATGTAGCTTCCACTGGACTGTTTCGCAGAATTTCAGGGTATCTAATATGGTCCAATGTGGGGAGTGGGGGTGAAAGACAGACCCTTATATCCTTACCCCTGACTTAGCAGATGCTGAATTCCATCTTTGGGAACTACTTTTCCAGCACATCCTACAGTCTAGGCAAAGTCCTGAAGTGATGATATTATGCAGAAATCTTATATTAACATAATATTATGATAATTGTCATAATGATCTGTTCAATCCTTACTCTATTCTCATTCTTTTTAACTTCCAATAATTTTCTTTACTTTTTACCTTCCACTCTAATGTGTTTGTTTGTATATATTTATTGTTCTGTTGTTGTGACCTTTCCTTGAGAGTTGTTACCTTTGTTGGGTGTCAATTGATGCTGATTAACAGTTGGTGCACCGTAGTACGAATTCATCAATTTTGTGTCCAGTATGCATGCAGTTCAGATCTTTCTTCCTGACAATGGGGATGGACCAGACCCTCGAAAATTTGTATTATTCTGTCACCTCTGCCCGACTGGACCAACTATTGATCAGCTAAGTTGTCCACTCTTAGCACTGGAATCTCATTAAGATGAACACTGCCTTGGAATAATGTTTATCCAAATAACATCCTTAGTTGCTTCTGACACTGCTGTGATTTCAGCTTCAATTGTTTAAGTGGCTACTACAGATTGTCTTTTACTTTTCTATAAAACTGAACCTCCAGCATGCACTATAACAACTCCAGAAGACCTTTCCCTTTCACATCCTGATTTGTAGGATTATACAGAGACCTGGACAGGTAACCGACACAGTATGCAGGATCTCATCATGTACCCACAATTAGTTTCATTAGAACTCCAACAGCCTGGCGATTATGGAAATTTTAAACAACATGCTCACTTTATTTTTTAACTTCAATTTTCTTCACTTTTTGCCTTACACCTCACATATGTGTAAATATATTATTATGTTATTTTTCCATTGCCATGAATTTTCTTGAGAGAGACTTGTTGGGTGTTGATTATTGTTGTCTAATGGCTGATGCACCAGGGTTTGAATTATACACTGAGAGGTTGGCTGGCGTGATGTTCACACCTACTGTCCTGAAGAATGGGATTCAGAAACACGTTAAGTTGGCAAATTATTTATTCTTAGCCTGGATACACCAACTACCAATTTAAGTTGAGTCAGCTGTTTTGTCCAACTTTTCTAACCATTACGAAGGTGGCTCAGGCCTTCAAAAATTACCTCACCGCTTTCAGAATGGGCCAACTATCGATTTCATATATATATATATTCAAACTTGGATAGTGAGGAAGGATAGAAATAATTATACACTATCCAAGTTTGAATGTGAATTAGTTCCTTAATGGATTCTCCTAATATTGTATTTATTCCTTAATGGAAGCTCCTAATACTTCATTCCCTCTACTCTATCCATTCCTCCACTAAAAACTATTAATTGTCCACAATAAGACTGTCTATATTTGCCTGGTCAGGAACTTGACCCAGTGGCCGAGATGGTTAAGGCGTCTGTGTACTAAGCAGAATACGTGGGTTCAAGTCCCGCCTGGGTCAAATATTTTCAGTCTTTCCTTCTTCTTCCATCCTTCTCTCTGCTTTGAACATATGCTTTTCTATGTGCGTAATTCTTCGCCCGAGCATATGAATTCACATAAAGCGCAATCCTCCTATTTCTCCTATTTATTTCTATCCTTCCTCACTATCCAAGTTTGAATGTGAATTAGTTCCTTAATGGATTCTCCTAATATTGTATTTATTCCTTAATGGAAGCTCCTAATACTTCATTCCCTCTATTCTATCCATTCCTCCACTAAAAACTATTAATTGTCCACAATAAGACTGTCTATATTTGCCTGGTCAGGAACTTGACCCGGTGGCTGAGATGGTTAAGGCGTCTGTGTACTAAGCAGAATACGTGGGTTCAAGTCCTGCCTGGGTCAAATATTTTCAGTCTTTCCTTCTTCTTCCATCCTTCTCTCTGCTTTGAACATATGCTTTTCTATGTGCGTAATTCTTCGCCCGAGCATATGAATTCACATAAAGCGCAATCCTCCTATTTCTCCTATTTATTTCTATCCTTCCTCACTATCCAAGTTTGAATGTGAATTAGTTCCTTAATGGATTCTCCTAATATTGTATATATATATATATATATATATATATATATATATATATATATATATATATATATATATATAGGAATTCATGCTGCCCAGTATGCAGTTAAGACCTTCCTGGGAAAGGGGGCTCAGGCCCTCGAAAATTTGTTGTTTTCCCTCACTACTGCCAGATATATTATACATAATTACGATAATTGGGGTGGGAAGGAAAGAGAGGTGAGTTTGTGGCTTACCTGAAATTGAAGCAGCCGGCCAGTGCACAGAATGGTGTAACACTCTTTCCTGAAGGAGAAGGTTGATAGCCTCCAAAAATTTGAAGAACTACCTTCAGGCCTGTGTGGCTACACCATGCTTCAATTTCAGGTAAGCAACAAACTATAAATAACTCTTTCCTTGCCATACCAATAATCACAATTATTTTGAAAATGTCATATCTTTATGCATATATATATATATATATATATATATATATATATATATATAATTGATTGGATAGTGAGGAAAGATGGAAACTGCATTTAAGTGAATGCATATGCTCAGACCTAGAAATATGCACAAAGAAAAGCATATGTTCAATGCACAGAGAAGGAAGGAATAAGTGACTTCATCACCTAATTAAAGCTCTTTACATTGTGTTTGTGTGTGTGTATATATATATAATTCACAGTCTATGCCAATGTAATTTTGTCTGCAGTGGGTGTTATGTTAATCTAAATTCTCATATCATAAATTATAACTTAATTTTAATTAAAATAGTACACCTCAAGAGGTCCCATTTAGGGATGAAATGTTGTGTTTTTTAAATATAATGTTTTGAATTTGATTTTGTATATTAAGTATATTAAATTATCATGTTCAAAACCATGTAGACAAGTGTATTTTGCATATGATTACAAATTCAATATTAACAAATGTAGTTTTTTACACTTAATGTGACGAATATATAGTTCTCAAGTTTTAAATCCAGCTATGTCTTGTAGAATACAACATTTATTTTGAATGAACAACCTGATGACAATAATGGAACTAGCTATTTAAATGTTATGTTCCATTAAGATATGTATAGAGAATGTTGGTTTTTCTATTGTAACTGTTGTAATCTGTTTAATGTATGGCTAAAACAGAGCATGCACTCCTGATAGGTCACAGCATTTATTTCAGTAAGACTGAGATATTGAACCCAATTAACAATTTTTGGGGCAGCATGCTTGTGGAAGCAGTGGCAATAAGGATGGCCACATGCGGTTTAATTAAAAGGAACACTGGGTTCCATCTCAGCAAGGCTTGGGACCCAGCCATCACAATGCTACGCAGGAACAATGTTGAACCAGACATCCTGTGGGGTACGCCTGCCAAGGGAATCATAGATAAGCCGCAGTCACATGCTGGAAAGACAACAGGGAGGTGATATCACGAATGACCCACCCCTATCATCAACAGACTAGGACCAATCAGAATAACCTCTGCTCAGGGTCTACCGAAGAAGACTATATAAACGATCAAATCTGACTCCAATGGCACTTCCCTGAAGATGGTGATGACAGATATCGAAATGTTGTGGAAAAATAACGGTAACACCCCGTTAGAATCCCAAGAACACTTCATGCTAGATATATATAACTCAGGTTAACATACAAAAACTCTATAGTTCAATATGTGACTTGTTCTTTTTTTGTTTCTTTGGAAATGTACAGTTTTAATTTTCACTAATTATACTTTTAATCATTTTAAATACTTCCATTTGAGCCTATTCAAAAAAGGGCATGCATTCAATCAAGCATTATTTTTAAAATTATTATGAAATATTTTACAAAATGCATGTTATTATAATTGAACAATTATAAAATGAAAATCAATTAAGGCACATCCAAGGCTTTTGATTATCAATATGGGTTAGGATTTATGATATTTATTTTTGAAAATATATATATACTAAATCCTCAAATTATCATCTAAAACAGATACTTTCGAGCATCTCAGGCCCAATTCAATATCAGAGGAGATCCTGAATGCCCAGGAGAGACAGAGCATGTCTTCTTCTACTGTCACTGCTTCTGTGAGGACAGGACAAGAGTACAGATATGCCTCCAACATCCAATAGGACCAGAAACCCTGATGTTATTTCCCCAGGATACATTCACATGCACACATTTAAAAATATATACACACATGCAAATATAGTCCGCAGCCGGCCGGTGCACGGAATGGTGTAACACTCCTTCCTGAAGAAGGAGGCTGAGAGCCTCCGAAAATTTGAAGAACAACCTTCAGTTCCTCATGGCGACACCGCACTTCACTTTCAGGTAAGCCACAACCTATCTCTCTATCCTTTCCATACCAATATTTTTGACAATGTCACATTCTTACTATTACAATATATATATATACATGCTTGTACACACACATTCATACTTATGCATACTAACATGTACTTGTGCATGTAAGGGTAGAAATTAGGAAAGGCACTATATAGAAAATGTTGAGTCTAGGGCTTTGTCTGGACTATATGACATGTTGGAACTAGAGTTTGCACAGAGTACAGCCTCTGACACCCTGGACATGACATTCCCTAAATAGTGCCATTCTTACTTCCCACCCCTACTTGCATGAGTACATGTGATTATGTATAGTCACCTAAGATCAAGGAAAAGTGAGGAAAGATAGAAATAAATAGAAGAAAGTTGGAATACACTTTATGTGAAAGCATATGGTTATGCATAGAAATGCACACAAAGAAAAGCGTTCTAAGTATGGAGAACAAAGGAAGAATAAGAAGGAAAGGCGGGTCTTGAACCCACATATTCTGCTCAGTATGCAAACTCCTAAACCATCTCAGCCACCAGGGTAAGTCCTGGACTAGGTGAATATAAACAGTCTTATTGGGTTTTAAAAGGAGAGGAGGAATGGATAGAGAAGAGGGAGTCAAGGATTAGGAGTATCCACAAAAGAATAATTACAATGTTAGGAACTTTAATTTGTTGACGATATTCAAGTGTGTCGATGTGTATATATAAAATAGTATGTATGAATGATTTCTTACGGATATCTAGTAACTATCAGCTTTCTTATGCCATGACTTTCCCTTCAGTCAGAAGGTTTGTCGGGTGTCTTTTGTTTATGTGTAACAGCTAGCAAAGTGTCAGTGAAAACTACACACACAGTAACCAGCCGACATATGGAATGTATCTCTTTCTTTAAGAAGGGGGCTGAGAGCCTTTGAAAATTTGAATTACCTCCTGTCCTGAGTTGCAACACCAAGCTTTAATTTTGGGTAAGCCAACAACTATCTCTATGTTCTTTCTATATCAATTATCTACACTTACAAGGTGTTTCAAAAATAGAGGGCATCATTTCAGGTATGTATACCCATATGTAGACAATAAAAGTTCATTGCAACATGTGTCCAGAAATGCTTGGTTTCTGAGTATGGCCTTCAAAACAGTGATATTCAATGTAATGTTTTTATTTCCATGTTTAGTTTCCTTTATTGAAGATCTTAAAAAAGGATACAGTTAATTCCGAGGCATTGTGTTTGACTGTGTGACGTACTCAAATCAGGACCTGGCAAAAGTGTACTTAATGTACAGTAAGGCAGAAGGTTATGATGTGCTGGCTTGTTGTTTGTACCAGGAGAGGTATCCACAGTGAAGATGTCCAGATCAGAAGACATTTGAGCATCTCCATTGCTGTCTGTGTGCTCACGGGAAGTTTACATCTCTTTTGGTTTGAAGAGGGGATGACTATGATCTATAACTCCAGATGTAGAGGATGAGATTCTGGGTTCTGTGCAGATGAAGTCTTTCAAAAGGGGTCTTAGAATTTCGTCTAGTATCCAGAAAACCAACTAAAAATTTTTTTGAAGAAGTTCTGTACAGTTAAGATTAACCGCCTGTTGTATTATATTTGTTTAATATTTTTTTGATACGACTAAAGGGGACCCTGAACATAGAGAATAAAAATTTAACACTATGAGAATATTCAGGACCAACGTACGACAATAAATGTAACGTTATTGTAAATACAAACAGGGTTGGCTAACTAACGCCGTGCCTAAACAATGTAACTCGTTGCAATTTTTGTATGAACTCATATTGAATGATTAATTTCAAATTTTGATTCCATAGCTATATAAATGAGACAGTTTAAACAAGTACGTTCCGCGTGTTCCAGATGATCAAAAACAGGGTTAGATTAAATATTTACACAAGTTGAAAATTAAAAGTATAATGATTTAAAAATTAATAAGAAGACTACTTTAATGGCAACTACATTTAGTTATCACTATTAATCGAATTTTGTAATAACATGTAGTTCTTAGAATTACCAACCATAGATAAATAGACGTAGCTAGCATACAATTCTGTGTTTATTTGGTCATTAATACCATATTCGCATTCTTCGTGAAAATTTTGACGCACTTTAGTTCCCGACATAGTTTATAACCTGAGCTTAAATTGAACCGAGTCGAGATATGAATTCAATAGACTTTCGACAGCTTATTTCTAAAAAAAAGTCAAATGAAAATATGATTCTTAATGTTCAAACAGATACAAATATCTGTTTTTCTTTCACAATTTGACAAAAAGAAGAACTGTCCATCAAATTAGTGCGTAATAAATTCTTCCGTCATATGATTGCAACAATTTTGTATCTTAAATGCATTGTACGAAGTAATCTGAAATATAGATTTAACTTTTTCAGGCCGAAATTAAAAATTATTTCCAATTGTTTAACATAAGCAGAAATTACATTTTGAATTATTATGAATACAGTAGTATATGGTAGTATACCACCTTTGTTTTCCCATCTTTCCTTTTGACAGCCAAGAACTATTTAAAAAATATGGTTGGTGTTCGAAGTTGGAACACAATTCTTGTGTTAATCACAATATTAGGAAACTCTTGGGCATCTACACATTGGATTGTCACAGAAAATGGTCGCATTCAGGCTCAGGTAAAAATGAACAATCATCTAGTTGTATTTTTCAGGTCTGGTAAACGAAGAACCTTAACTATCATTTTAAATAGTCAGCTCATAACCTAAACTGTTATAATGCATTTGTAAACAGAACGTATAGTGGCATTTAAATATGTTGTTATAACGTTTTTATACTAGGTAAACGTTTAAAAAATCTGCTTTTCAATTCGTAGGTTGATTCTGCATTTCACCTTCGGCGCCCATATGATTTACTGGCGCTTCTAGAGCAAGAGCATCGTGTGCAGACGATAGATAATTTGTATCAAGAATTAGTTTCTCGTAAGACATCAATTGACTCTCAGTGGTCTAGCTTGCAGGGTGCTACAGACTTGGAAACTCGGCTTTATTCCGAAGATGGAGACTGTGTGCGAGCAGGACGTCATCTTCCAGATGAAGAATTATTTGAAAAACATTTTGGAAATTTGAATGAGCGATTAAGGTAATTGACTACTGCTTTCATGTAATTAAAAAGTGTATATTGTTTTCGTTTATGAGATAGTTATTATTTAGGAATATTAGTTGCTATTTTATGTAGGAAAGTTTAATGTACTTTTATCCCACATTGTTTAATTTGCATTTAAAATACGGGAAACTGAAAAGTAACACAATTAATAATAGCCTGTGCCCATCATGATTGTCGTAGTTGTGTTTATGTTCAGAATTTGTCGATTAACTATGGGCCTAGGATTAAATTAGTATTGATGATCTTCCATCTCAACTTCTACCTTTTTTCAATATTTGTGTATATAGGAATATACTTCCTTCTTGTCAGGTTGATTCAACTAGCCATTAAGGGAAATGTAAGGAGCTGATATTTTCCATTATCACAGAATAATAATGTTCTATTTTTATTTATTTATAAATAATAGCTTCATAATACATAGCATTTCAAGTAATTTCATCAACAATTATTCTTGTCAATACATTAGTAAACCAGGAAAAGCCAAAAAATTAAAAGACCAATTTTTAAGGTGAAAAACATTTAGCTTGTCATTTTTAAGGATTACACTTTAACTCAACAGTTTTTGAGGAAGGTATGTTCCATATTTATTAAAATATTTTCGTAGAAATGTTACCTTACATATATAAACTTGAGCAAAAATTTTATAGTTTAGAAGTTTTTGTGAGAGGAAAATTGAAAAAGATTTCTTTCTTATAAATGAATAGATTTTGAACAATTTCAAGCTAATAAAAATATTTTATCAAGTTTTAATGGAAGAAAAAAATCTGTCATTTGACAAATTTCTCTACATGCTTATTGATATAATGGAATATGATAATTAGATAAAATAGCCAAAAAAAGACAAAATTAAGTGATGATATAAATACCACACAACTTTTCTGGGATCCTTGTCCCCTTTTGTCAGATGGTTGGAAAAAAAACTTGAGAGCCAGGACCAAAACAACAGCACAATTACAGTTGACAAACGTCCTTTTTTCCAATCATCTGACGAAAGGCACAAGGATCGCGGAAAAGTTGTGTGGTATTTGTATCATCACATGGAATAGGCGTATCAGACTGGCTGTCACAGACGAACGGTGTACTCCAAGGCGACCCACTCAGCCCTATCCTGTTTAACGTTCTCACGAACGATGTTACCAAAGGAATGGCAGGAACAAGCACGTACATATACGCTGATGACATGGCCATCGCAGCGACAGATATCGACAATCTACAAGCATCGCTAAACACACTAAGTAAATGGGCGGAGAGAAATGACGTTCAGATAAATGAAGAGAAGACGGAGTTGGTAGTGTTCAGGAAAGGTGGAAGACTCACTGAAGCAGAGAACATAAAATGCAATGGTAAAGTACTCAAGAGGGCTAACAACTTTAAATATCTAGGCATCACAATCCAAACAACGGGAAGGAGTTTTAGACTGCATATAAGATCTAGAGCAGTGGCGGCCACTACAGCTATGAATGAAATCAGAAACATTACACAATTATCGATCAGCACAGCGATGGACCTGTTTAGGCTAAAGATACTACCTGTTCTGACGTATGGCCTAGAATTTGTAGGAGAATACCTCACGTACAGACAACTGGAAGAACTGGAGCGAGTAAAGGCTAGATACCTGAAAAGAATTTTAGGAGTTCCACAAAATTCAAGATCGAGGCTAGTGTACGAGCTTACCAGGGGATAATAGAGGATTTAAGATATGATCTGATACTACCAGCTGGTTCCAGCTTCAGACAGCTTTTACAGGATCTGTATGAGAACAGGACAGGACATGGATGGAAGCCAACCATGAACTACGCCACACGAAGACGAGACTGGCGATCCATGGCTTTCACCATAAAGTGTGCTTAAACAAAGTATTTCATGAACCAAAAGACGAATGTGTGTGTGAATTGTGTTTAGAAGCTTGTGAGAGATATCATATTGTAAAATGTAGGAATAGACGTAAATCTATCGTAGCTTACAGCAAGGAAAGGTTGTAATGTAATGCACGGCATGTGTGTGCTTCCAATATATTATTATTATATCATCACTTAATTTTGTTTGTTTTTGGCTATTTTATCAAAGTATTATATTTTATACAGTTGTATTATATTCTTATTTTAATGGATAATGACTTTATAATTTTGAAAAAATATGTTTCTAAGGGAGAATTTTTTAAAAAATTTTTTATAAATTATCTTGATGATAAATAATAATATAATGTAATTCCCCAATTATACAGTTATTTACTGTAGTGTATCATTTAATGTCCAAATTAATTATGTTTCAAATAATTTGCATTCTAATCAGTTTGTAAAAGAGTAATTGAGGATTTGTTATCAATATCACAATGGGGTACTTGAATACTTAGTTACCATCATAAAACATGACACATTAAGTCTTAATTAGCTCTAGATTCAAGTAACACTTCTTTCAACTAAGTAGTTTTTTACTGCAAATTAAAATTAATACAGTCTTTTCTTGTGTAATATGTCATTCATCTGATATTAACTCTGCATCTAATGTACTAAAAGCAAACATTGTTTTAAATATGTGATGTTGTTTCTAAAGTTAGAATCATAGAACTTTTTTAAAATGTATTGTAATAAGATCACATTTGTGTACAGAATTTGCCTATTTAGAATACTGTTACAATGTTCAGTATTTTATACAAATTCCTCGTCATTATAAGATTTTTTAAATTAATGTTAGGAAACAGATCTAACAAATTTTTTCTCTCTGTGTTAATGTTTTACCCCATGTTATTATTTTGTTCAACTGATGTATTTGGCTATCTGGGAGTTGAGATTATTTTATTTGCTTCCAACACGTGCTGCATTACGTCTGTTATTGCCTACATTTAGAGATTAACTCCATAAGGTCAAAGTACTGATTGGAGTCGAATAAAATTAAAACATCAAAAGTGAACAAACCCTGTTTGCAAGCCATATTTGTGGAAGATTTACTCATTTTTATTTTAACGCTACACTGAGCAACATGCTGTAATTTCTCAAGATAACATTGAATTCCAGGTAAGAAAAACAATCTTTTTTATTTTTATTAGTTTATTAGTTTTATTAGTTCATTGAATAAAATGGAAAAAGCAACAAAGTTTGTCACAAATATATTTTTATAAAATAAACTGGAAAATTTTTAAAAAATTGCACAACTCTTTGGGTGCAAATATAAAAATTTTACAAGTATGAATATAATTTATTTAATGAAAAATCAATTAATCTAAATTCTTCTTCTAATAAATAAAATGGGCTAGTAGCTATTTTCAAACATGTATACTGGCTGATTTGTGTCGATTAAATATTTTTCGAGGTCAATGAGATAGACTGTGTTTCCCAAGATATTCTTGTATATAATTTCAACCAGTTTCAGCATGTGAGGGGAGCATCTTTAGGGTAGGGGGTTGTGAGGCATTACATAAAAATAATTCAAAAATTACTGAGATGTTAGTCAAATTGTGTGGTTATGACAATTTGGGCAATGCCAGGCAGCCAGCTAGTATACAATTAAAATTTGACGGAGAAACTTTGTAAACAGTGTGTGCTTTACCCACATTTATTATTGCTTATTAGTACATGGTTCAAAATAGACGCTTGTGTTATTGAAATAGTTTGTTTTAATATTTTTATTTTCTGAAACAGATAAATAAGGTGTTCAGGAATATTTCCCCACTGCCATACAATCTTGCCATACAATCTTGCTCTAATTTATTTGGGTTCTTCGGGTATGTTTGTACTCTTTGTTTCTTTGCAACAACTTATATGGGTAATTATCCACTGTTTCCCTACTAAATGGAAATAATTTTCTTCTGTAAAAATTGTGCAGATAATAGAAAGATAAAGTTCCTATAACAGATGATTCTATAGGATCCAAACAAATGAAAGATTCTGAAATCTGATTGCCAAATGCAAAATTGTTTCCAACAACAAAACAAATAGCACTTAATTTATTGTTGAAAACAACTCTTTCTTCATTTATACTTTCTGATTGTACAGTTTCATAAATTTTTATCCAGTGCAAATTCTTCATCACCAGTATAAAAGTAAGTAAATTACAAGAACCATTTTACTGAGGAGAGATATATGGCAGATTGTGTCTTTAAGTTTGAAACAGTTCTCCAATTTTTAAGTGAAAAAATACTCCCTTCTGATATAATTATCTCTACTTTTAAGATCTTTATATTAACATTTACCATTGCTAAAAGAACAGCACTGAAGAAATCTTTGTAAATAAATAGGTTATGTCAGAATGAGCTGCTTTTCTTACTGTAATATGTTTCGCATCTATAGCTAAAACACAATGCACATAGTTGAATTAAGTTTTGAACTCCTAGGCAACTTTCTTTCTGTTCTTCAGTTATAGAGTGCCTGAAACAAAATTATTTTACATAAGTCAATCAATTTAGGTATGTATGTTTTGTTGCAGACGTCACCTGAAACTGAGCCACATGAAAACTGTGTTCCCCCAAGTAACAAGTACAGCATCCCTTACTTCTATTACAAATATAAATCCTCCAAGAAACAAAACCAAAGAACTTGGTCCTCCAAAAAACCCAGAATGAACTTCATCATGTTGCATGCAAATATCTGTCTGCTGATCTTGCAAACACAGCTGATGAGTACTTCAATTCTGAAAAGGTTTGGGCCAATAAATTGAATAATATTGATTAAAATCAAAGGAAGTTGGCTGAGAAGGCTGTGAATGATATTTTATTTGTGGCAGACATTGGGAATCTATATAAAGATATCTGTGGATATGCAACAACACAGCAGAATCCATGAGTTAGCCTATCAGCTATGTCATAGGAGTAACAGTAATTATGTAGCTCATACACCAAATTCAGCGCCAATCCTTCATTTATGTCTGACATCGGTCTCCACGACATAATGATGCTGTTGCTACCAGATCAACAGCCTGACATTTTCAATCTTATTTTTGTCATTTTACAAACAACTGATTATTTTAATTTTATCTATTTTGTGTTTATATACTTGAAATGTGTAAATTTGTTTCAATAAAAATAATCAGTAATTACAGGTTATTTCAATTATGATCTTACCTTGATGTCATTTTGGAGAATATAGATGATTACTTTAAAGGTTTGTAAAATGGATTAAAAAAATTCTGATTCTGAAATTATAGCAGTAAATTTAATCTCCATAACTCCCATTTGTAAGGTTAGCAACACCAATAGTTCTTTTGCTGATAAACGTACTCTCATAACTATATTTTTCCTGATGTGTGTATGTTGTGTACTGAACTGAGTAATTTATTCATCAGTATGGTAATAGTTATTATAATAATTGTCTGCATTAGTATCTCTAATTTCTCCAAGCAGGTTAATGTGGCAATGGTTAGATAGATTATTTTTGTTGAGTTGTTAAGAGTTGATTCTCTTAAATGACTCTCCAAATACCATCATATTCTATTATAAAGGTTGAACATTGATGAATACACACAAAAATTAAGAAACAAAATGGGGAACAATTACGTAAATTAATTTGTGAAAACAATTAAATATATTTCTACAACTATTTTACAGAGTTAATATTACTATTAAGATAAAGCAATTTGTAAAGTTTATGGGAAGTAAGCCTACTCCTTTTTTTTCATCATGATCTGATCTAAGTAAATTCTCCAATTTTACATTCGGGATAAACCAGCAGTTCCTTCTAAATATAGATTGACAACTTCACAGGGGTTAATCCCTTGGTTAGGGCATTGACCTCATCCTAGCCGACCTTCCAGGATTTATTGGAAATGAAACATTCAACACAAATAATGTGTGAAATAATTTTCAATATTATCTACATTGCAACCTTTATATCTGGATAAAATTTATTTTGCATATTCATTGTACATAAAATTGTAAATTAAAACTATTAATGTTTATATGTGAGTGGGTTAGTGACTTGAGAACAACATAAAAAATTATTCAAGTGGTTGTCAAAACTGTCTACATCAAAAGGACAAAAAAATTGCCAACATAATATGTTAACTAAGGTCTTAAGAATAACAAATCAAAATTAAGTTTTTTTCTGTTAAAGGAACTAAGCCTATCACTTCAAAATTTATTAAGAGTGTTATTTTTTATTAATTCATTGAGAGTGCCGTTCATAACTTTTTCGATTCAGAACCAGAGTAAAATCTTTCTACAACTCGACTTGTAGCTCAAGGGTTCTTCAATGGCTAAACACTAGACTTGTTCACAATAGCCTACTAGAGCAACTTTACCACGAGCCAACTCAAGCAACTTGCTCACTATTGTGTGCGCCTTGAACTGTGAGCTGTAACTCTATTACTAAATTGTTTTTGAGAATTGTTCTTTTTCCCACCCATACTACAGCAATCGTAGCATACAGTCCATGGCTCTAAATTAATATTTATTCTATTTTAGCGTGTATACTTTTAAATCTGTATATTACTCGATTATCTGAAGTCCAAAAATTGTGGATAAAAA
The DNA here is from genome assembly GCA_037074705.1 of Zhengitettix transpicula. Taxonomy (NCBI): domain Eukaryota; kingdom Metazoa; phylum Arthropoda; class Insecta; order Orthoptera; family Tetrigidae; genus Zhengitettix; species Zhengitettix transpicula. The sequence goes on along the minus strand of CM073590.1, from coordinate 68,614,742 downwards.
CTAATTTTTTGTTAAATTAATTAAGATTTTTTTTGACATATTGGCTGTATTGCTTCTTTATTTATTAAATGATAATTGCCAGATTATCTTAAATAACCAGGTTGATTTTAGAAACTGAAATAGACAATATAAACTATTGACAGGGTTGTCAAGACTGCAAGAGTGTTGTCTCTGGTAAAAGGTGGAAGAGAAAATTGAAGTAGGGATCTGGACATTTGTTTGACATTATCTGAAAACATTGTATACCAAAAATAAATACCTTACATGCAAATATCCCAAACTGAACTTTTTTTTGCAACAAGTACAGTAGATTGAAATAAATCACGAAATCTATCTTCCCAACAATTAAATTTCTCTGAAGTGTTCAAAATCCTGAAGGTAGAATTTTTGGTTTGTAAAGTACAAAGTTATCAAAATTCGGGAGACAGAGAGTGAAAACTGCATTTGATGCTCATTAGTTTTATAGCTAATCAAATATGAGTTGTTAAAGTAATAAAACACTTATAAGTAGCTCTGTATAGACTACACACACGAGTCATCACTCTCACTTCTTTTGAACTATTTGACAATATTAACATATCAAGATAAGACACGCCCAATCATGAAAACTACAAATAACTCGTGTCATCTGAATGTAATAATATAAGTATTACACCTATCTAGGCAAATCACAGTGGCTTATAAGACTATCAGATATTAGAATATCTAGCATAACTTGTTTCAGGAAACTTTTAATCAGAAAATGCCAAATTTATGGCATTATTGTTTCAGGAAAACAAACCCATCGCAACATACTTGAGAAAAATATCTTGTTATGGTAAGTCTGGCAAGTGTCTTATAAGGATTTATTTACAAACTTGAAGTGCTTTGCTATTATGGCGTAGGATGTCAAGAATGTCTTCAATAGTTCTGTAGAAACATGAAACGGCTTGCACAATATGATACTATGGTTGGAAATACCCTTCAGTGTTCAACAATTTGGCTTTTCAGATTTGGCTGTTGTCACAGTAGCATAGATCTTGGAGGATGTGCAATGAAACTTTCAGATGCATCCACCAAATGAAGACACTTTTCATTATTATCAGGAAATGGTGACCGTAACCTTTACTTTGGGTTACTATTAAATCCAATCTCAAGTAGCATTGAATACCATACTGCATTTAGACAGGTGCTGAGAAAGGCATTGCGGGAAAACTTCAATAGGTCACATAATACAAAATGTCTATGAGCTGAAGACCAGAAGTCCTATGTCAGAAGTAGTCAAGCTGACAAGTGATGTATGCAGCACCATTCTGGGCCAGAGCAATGAAAATGAAGTGGTACAATTTAAGGCAGTCTTCCATATAATCATAATTTAAGTACATTTTGCTTAGTATTGTTTGACAAGATTTACTGGCGATTTCAGGAAGGCCTACAGGCTGCTCACCTTATTGCCAAACAGGAGGATAAGTCCATTAGTCACTCCTGTTCATGCTTTTTTTCTGGTGATTCCAATTGAAGGGGCATTGCATTGTAAGGAGCTGGCTGGTGAAAAATACAATAATAAAATTTATTAAGATGAACAGAGATACCAGCAGCTTCTCAGTCAATAAAATTTTAATGCCATGTTTGGCTTATGGAATTTTTAAAATTTTTAACTTCTGTAATTATATTAATCAATTGCAGATATCTATCAAATATTAAACCAACAAATAAATTGTGTGAATGATAAAAACATGCTATGTTACATTTTGTCTAGCTGTCTGTTGCATCCTCAGGCATGAAATTTAAGAAAATTTGTAAATAAGTTGTCACGTAAAAACCTTTGTTTTTGTGCATTTCACTTGTTGCAATTCAAAAGCTTATACCAATTTTCTTAAATTTCACACTCTAGGAAACTAAAAGTTTACCAGAATGATAAATATTGTGTTTTTAATTCACATAATTTTTTTTTTCATAATTTGTTATGCAATTGTTCTCTTGGGATTTATCCATGAACTCAGAGTAATCTTTCAGATTGTTTTGAGCTTATCTTATCCCAGTTAAGTTTACAACATACATGATTGTATGCAAATTGTGAAAGTTTTTTTTACATTACATAGATAAGATTTTAAATATTTGGTATAAAGTCAACTTATTCATTTCTAGATTGGAGACGTACTTGTCAGCAGAAGCAGTTTCAGAAAATGATCCAAAAGAGCCAGACTGTATTAATACTGTTTCACTTGACTTCAGTATGCACACATTTGAGCATCTGCATGTGAGTAATTTGATTTATAACTTATTTGGAAAATGAATTCATTTTTTAAATTATTCTGAACTAAAATTTTGCAGTTGAATAATTACATTTCTGTTTTTTATAGTGTATAGTTTTTGTATGACTGATATAGCTAATTGAATTTGGTGCAAACAAAACTGTAATTTTTTCAATCATAATATTTATTCATCAAGTTCTATTTCTTATTCAATATTTTTTTCAACACGAAATACCTTTTCAGAGATTACTTTTCATTTTTTCCATTGTCTTTGAGTCGAGAAACTATCACAGAGGAAAAATAGGTATTTCTCAAAATCTGTAATTGGAACTAAGGTATTTTAAGGAAATTTTATAGGTTCTTTTCTATTTAAAACAATATATTTTTTAAAGATTAAATTCAACATTTTATTGGTAAACATGAACTCAAGCTGTTTTTAAAAGAACGACAAACAATATTACTTCATATTTAAATAATATTATTCATATTTAAATTAAATGATAATACTAGCAACCTTTAGTCAGATTTTTTTTAAAAAAAATATTCAAGTTTTAAACTCTGTGTTTTGTCCCATTTAAGACCACTTCAAATATATGGATGTTACAATTATAAAAAACATTTAAGATGACAAAATTTTCTAACATACGGATTGCCCACATGTTGTTGACAAAAATATTGGCCATATTGCAATGGGTAATTCAATACCATAGATGGGTTGCTTTTGGTTCTGACTACAAATTGGTGAAAAATGTCCAAGTAATGATGAAATCTCCTCTTCAAATCTTGTTAAAAAATTTAGTTTAACTCCTGGTTAGAAAGTACCCTTATTTTTATTCTACTTGATTGTAATGGGGTTGTTGTTAGTAATAGTGAAAGGTTGTTCATTATCAATAATTAAGACAGGTAATGATTATAAAATTAATTGAACATATAACATTATTACACACTGTCTCACTCATTTTGACTAATTCGTATTTATTAAATTCTTTCAAACATTTACACGTAATGTTTTCTAGCTGCTTAAAGTATCAAATACGTTAGTAGGACAATCCAATGACTGTTGAAGGACAGCCTTATATATATTGTAGTGCATATAATATAATGCATTGGATTGAAGGCAGCGCACGTGTTGTGGAGAGAATGCGAGGGAAAAGAAACCGTGGGTCCTGTCACGAGGTGACAAGACGGAGCGGTAAGACATTTGTTTGGGATGAGTGCTGGTGAGCGGCAGAGAGGAAGCCGTAATTTGTAGACAGAGTGTGACGATGCGACAATTGGGTCTAAAGAGTGATTGCGGGCCCAGTGCTCTGAATGTCAACGTGAAGAATTCGTAAGGCAGAACGTGGGCGAGCAGATGTTCCAAAAGGGGCTATGTTAGAGCAGGCTTTTGTCTCTGACGAATGACCTGACAAGTACAAGTGCTTGGGACTTGCAAGAAAAGATTTTGTCTGAGTCGGACAAAAGAGAGCAGCCGACAAGTCATGAGTGATTGCGGGAACGAGGTACAGCAGCTGCGAGCGTGTCGAATGGTGCAATTACTTGGGATGATGAGGGTCCAGGCACTTGTTGACCTAGGATTTGGAGAAATTAGTATCGCGCACTTGTGAGCGGAGAGGTCCAAAGACAAATTGGTCCTGTCACGATTATCGGGGTTCGGAGGGCAGAAAGACTCCAGTGGCCGGAACGAATATTAGAGTAATGGGATTCTGTCACCGCGCCGTTGTGACGTAATTTTGCAGCAAGTGAAAAACAAGAGGGCTAGGGGTATATATATATGGGAAATCACCTATTGTACGGACAGTTGGAGTTAGCGTGGGAGAGGAGAGAGTTGGCAGTTAGCACAGGAGAAAGACTGAGGACACAGCGAAGAGTTGGACAGTAGAGAGTTGGCAGTTAGCACAGGAGAAAGATGGAGGACGCAGCGAAGAGTTGGACAGTTAGACAGTTAGATAGAGACAATTAGCGTGGGAGAGGAGATAGAGACAGTCAGCAAAACTAAAACAGCTATGAACATTTTTAACATACAGAAGCTCTATCTGTATGAGTACGAGAATTTGACCTGTCTTCGATGGTAGGCGACCTGCATGCAGCAAACGACGTCAAGGAGTGGCACAACGAACACCTGAAATATTTCACTGTATATGGAGAACCAGATATCGGCGAACCAGTGATATTGTGTTAGAGTCAGTGAGTGAATGTCAAGGCTATAAAGTGTGTGTCTAAAGAACAAGTCGAAGTAGACCTGAGAAACCGTAAGTTGGAATGTACAATATTAACTAATGTAAACGTTATTAAAGGATACCAGTCAGATCTCGTTCTCTTCTTTTGATAATAAAGTTAGAAGCAAGCTATAGGTTAAGTTTATTAATAAATTTAGTAAATACTTTTGTTTAATTTAAAACGTAAATGTTGGGTCTTTTTAATAGTGATTCTGTCCGTTGTCAAACCCAGTAGAGACCCAGGAGAGCAAGAGTTTCATATTATAATGGTAAAAGAGTAAATTCATTTGTAATTTCTTCTTGTGTTAATAAATTTGTTTGTTAAAATCAAAGCTTATATATTTTTTTTTATTTATGACCCTGTGTGGTTATTACAATATATTGCGGTAATTAAAAGAAATCGTTAATTAATGAACAAATATTTGGACTCGTGGTCAATGGCAGAAGGCACTCAGGTTGTACCCCAAGGATATAATGATGGGATAATTGAGCGACAGATGGCAAATTAAAAGTTAAGCGTGTGTACGCCTGGATCTGTGCAGTGGTGATGTGTGCAAATGGTTGTCCTGAGTTGTAGTTTGGACGCGTATTATCAGTGGTTGAAGGTACACAAGCTGTACAAAAGGACGAGGTAATGGGGAATAATTGAGAGAGAGATGGAAAATTAGATGATGGTGTGGGGAGAAGTGCACTCGACTTTGTGGTGGTCTTTGTAAAAAGAAAGAGATTCAGTCTGTTAACAGCAATCGTTGGTCGTGGTCCTCGAGGCCGGATTGGGCCAAGTTAGGTGGCCGAAATAAATAGGAGTTTGTCGTGAAAATCAGTCTATTAGCAGTGATCTAAGGTGGTGGTTCTTGTAGCTGTTGGGCCAAGACAGGTGGCCAAAATAAATCTTAAGTCATCATGAGAAGTTCGTCTTGTGGTGATAGTCTGCGGTTACGTGAACAATCTGCGTAGTTATACTGACTAAAGTGTTTAGTGTAAAGTGTGTGCACAACTTGGCCTGTATAAAGTGAGTGAGTGTTAGTATGCGAGTGAGCAAAATTTAATGGATTACCAGAGACTGTAAGTTAATATTTCACAGTATTCATAGTTGTAAACTTTTAAGTTTAGGTATAATCGTCAGATTTCGAATTTGGTTATTGTATGTGTTTTCTTTATTGCATTGTAAAAATTGGCTAACAAGTATCTGTTTTATTAAAGGCCCAGTAAACGATCCTGAGAAAGATTAAATTTCATTTTAAAACATTAATTACTAACTGTTGTAAAATTTCATTTGATTACTTGTGTAAATGTAAATTGCATTTAATAAATAATAATTGTTTGTTTAAACTGCTTGTGTCTCATATTATAATATAAAACCGATTACTACAATATATATTGTAATGCATTGAGGGAATGCATTGTTTCGGAACAGCGCACATGTTGGGAGGAAGATGCAAGTGCAAAGTAATTATGGGTCCTGTTTCGATGTGACAAGACAGAGTGGCAAGACATTTGTTTCAGATGAATGGTCTTGGCCAGCACAGGAAGTTGCAATGTGTACTTAGGATTTGTAAAGCAAAAAAAGGACACGCGGGTGGCCAGTCGCAAGAGGTATCGGTTTAAGGCAGGCTATTGTCTCTGATTAATGGCCTGACAAGTGGCGTATTTACTTAGGATTTGTAAGGAGGGGCCAACGCAAGTCTTGTGAGGACGACAAGTCCAGAGTAATGGAGGGTGCAAAGTAATTGCGGGTCCTGTCTCGATGTGATATGACGGAGGGGCTAGCTATTTGCTAAGGAACTGCAGCTGCAGAATGTAAATCTCAGAAATGGAGATTCTGTCACCGCGCCGTTGCGACGTAGTCTTGAAACGAAGGGAAAAACAAAGAGGCTAGTAGTATGTAAGCGAGAGATAAGCTATTGTGAGTTAGTCAGCGTGGGAGAGGGGTGCTGTATGCATCGAGGAGTCAGAGTCAGTCAGCGAGAGTCAGAGTTAATCAGCGTGGGAGAGGGGTGCTGTATGCATCGAGGAGTCAAAGCCAGTCAGCGTGGAGGAGGGATGCTGTGGGCATCGAACTTGGAAGTTAGTTGGAGTTGAGTGTCAGAGCGGAGGGAATGGAGAAAATTTGCAGCCTGCGAGAGAAATAGAAAATTATTCAACTATAAACATTTTCATATGCAGAAGTTCAATCTGTATTAGTATCAAAATTTGACCACTGTCTTCAATGGTAGGAGACCAGGACACAGCATCCAGCGTCGAGTAGTTTTCCCCACGAGCAACTGGGATGTACTTCACCGAGTATGGAGAACCAGCTATCGTCGAACCAATAATATGTGTTAGTGTCAGTGTGTGTAAGCGTCCAGTCTATAAAGTGTGAGTTTAATGAACGAGCCAAAGGTTCCTGAGAAATCGTGAGTTGAAATTTATGGTATTAACATGTGTAAACATAATTAAAAGATACAGTCAGATATCGTTCTCTTCTTGTGTTAATAAAATAAACTCTTGTAAATTTAGAAGCAATCTGTAGAATAAGTTCGTTCATAAGTTTCGTCGATGCCTAGACGATTAAATACTTCTGTGTAATTTAAAGATAAATGTTGGGTTCTTTGATTATTTAAGTTCTGTCCGTTATCAGTAAAGACCCGTGAGAGCAAGAGATCTTTTTATAATATTAAATGCATAATTGTAAATTCTGATAATTTTTAATAAAATATAAATATAAATATAAAATCTAATCTTTTTATTTTGACACAACGTTTGTTTATTACAATATATATATTATACATTTTTAGGCACTGCTAGATAGAGTAAATCTTAGCACTGACCCTCAACCACGTTTATTATTTGGTGTATTTGGAATTCATAGTGAGATTACTGAATTTGGAAAGCAGATTGCTCATGCACTCCTCAAGAACAATACGTCTTGGTTACATCACAACTTGGCTGCATTGTATTGGCGAATTCAGGGTGATGGCTTCAGGGCTGCAGAATGTGCACGCAGAGCCATTCATTATTCTCCAAGGTAAATACTATTATAAGTTCAATATTTATTTATTCTGTGTTTAAATTACAACTCTTTTACTCTTAATTTTGCCATGAGTTCTTATTTGTTTTTATGTGCAACCCAACACACAAAAATATGTAAGATGTAACATTTTCAAAATAATTGGTTTGGAAGCAAAGATAGAAGTATCTGGCATTACTGGTTTTCAAGATTTTATTTTTTATATATGATAAACTACTCTATGAATGGTCCTCAATGTCAGGTAAGCAATCTGCCATCTTTCTTTCCTTTTCATAACAATGAAAAGTGGCACAGCCACGGGCACCTGGATAGCCCATTCTATGTCAATCTTTTCAGGGGGCAATTGGACCAGGACCACTTAAATTTCTCCCTGCTGAAGCTTTTAATGTGGATCTGGTTCTGATTATATCTTCATTCTATGGAACTAAGGGCCAGATATCCTTTGACACACCCATAAAACCTAAATATCAAATTTAACTACTGTCCATTTACTGAAATCAAGGCCCAGTGTCCTGATCAGTCATTTGGCATATTGTTTCTTTCCATCAGAAGAGGGCAAACATTTCTAACGTAACACTATTATTTGATTTTGGGTAAACCATCCACTATCCCTTTTTCATTTTGATACCAACTATTTTAATTATTTTGAATGTGTCACATTCTTACTCACTTTATCTGAAATTATTGACTTATTTTGAAAACTACCCATTGAATCGAAAGTGGGTAATAAAATTTGTGCATCTCAAAGGCTGACATCCGTTCATATGAAACTTGACTCACCACTTCCTCTGAGGTGGTGGAGGAGGGACATAAAATACTTAAATGAGAAACCCCATTTTTTAATTCAGATTTGAAATCTGCAGGAAAAAAGAATCGATTTGACCATATATTTGATATAATTTCTTTCACGACTGTTATAATTTTGCACAGACGTGACTTTTAAGACTATCAATGCTTTATTTAGTAATAAAAATTGTACATAATACTAGTAGCTATTAACAAAGGTCAAATATGTACAAACAGAAGGTACTGACAACCCAACTACATGCTTTTTTTTAAAAAAAAATATCTGTACAATTTTTTTTATGAACTAAATGATATTACTTTAGCAGTCAAAAATGATAATTATATTAACATGTAAATAAAAATGAAAATCATCTTAACATGTAAATAAAAATGAAAATTATCTTAACATGTAAATAAAAATGAAAATTATCTTAACATGTAAATAAAAATGAAATTACAGTAATATTTTAATCTATTTGGTGCTTTGGATCTCCTACCTCACTTTGCCCTATGTTATTTTCAATTTAAAATTGTGAATAACCTGGGGTTGACCAACTAATTGTTGGCATGTCCTTATATGATTCTAAATTGGAATGTGGCAAGTATGGCTTATCATATGTTTCCGATTTCTTCTGTACTCTACCACCTATGTTGATTTTACTAGATAATATCAAGGTGCAATGTTACACTGAAGAACAGAGCAGATAACCAGTGACTTTTCAGATTCAGCTTGAAGTATGCCCTTTCACCCTGTTTCAATTCTTGCAATGCCTTTGCTGTTCTATTGTAAATCTTTGTATCTTACTTGTTTTTCTAGAGTAAACTGTACCTGTTCCATGATATTTTGTAAAGTAGGCTTAAGGAACTTAACATTCATATGTATATTACACTGTTACCTGCGAAACATCAGTAATTGAGAAGGTGGTAGCATTCCATCTTTAGAAGTATTTTTTTATTCAACAATGCCAAATACGTATCTGTACTGGAATACTTTCATTTAAGTAATATATTTTTCACTATATTTAACTCTTTACTGTACTTTCTACCTTACCATTTTATTTGGGATAACGGGAACCACTTTTAATGTGTTCAATTTCCCATGCTCATTGAAACAAATTTTCTGAAATTAAATGGTTGGCAAAACTAACTTCAATACCAATGTGACCGAAAATAGATTTGAGGTGTAATTTGACATTTTATGCAATTAAATATGCTAATTGAGACATTTCTATCTATGTAGAGTAGTAGTTTACCATAAACAATTTATTTTTTGTTATTAAAGTCCAAGAAGTCACATCCACTTTTTTCCCCAAGGTAAAAATGGAAAGTTAGGTAACCATCCCTAAGAACTGTTATAATCCTTTTTTGTCATTAGGATATGACATTCCACAAATGGCCTCAATCCTACCTTTTTCAGGAGACATGACCCATGTATTTTACTTGATTTACCCCAAATATGCATTTTGACCTATTTAATCTTATTATCTTTCTTTAGTCTCTACATGAACGAGAAGATCAACTAGGTAAATGCAAACATCTGGAAGATTTCCAAAACATTCTACCATTGTTCTATGGAACAATTCTGGTGCTACACTTGTCCAAAATGGCATTCTTTTGAAATTTTACCTCCCAAATTGTGTAGTAAATGTCGATAATTTAGAGCTTTGTATTGACAGGGATGAGCCAAGGCCCTGAATTGGCATCTAATGTGGAATAAGTGACTACGTCATTAGAACTAATATCTTTGGTGTATGTAATTGATAATATGACCTTAATAAAGACTTTTTGTAGAATGTGCACTCTGTGATTACTAATGAGAAGCAGAAACCCTTCTAGGCTATTCGACACGTTCTGCAAAACCTTCTTGCATCATTTGAAGAGACTGAATATATCCCTGAGAATTATTTGTATAGTCCTTTCTAGAGTTGGGTAATTTTATTGCAATAATCTTCTTTCATAAATTAATTTGACTGATTCACCAATCAAGTACAACAATTAATTTCAATATTGTAAAAGAGCTGACGAGGATGCTATGAATCCCTACACAACTACTAATGTCCGTAACAAACATCTGACTGCTGTAGAGTTAAAGGATTAATATTGTCTGATTATAACAGTAATATGGATAAGGAGGTAAAGTCTGAATTAGATATAGGAAGAAAGATCAATTCTTAAAATTATTGAACAGACAAAATGATGAATTTAAGGTAGAATGAAATTAATGAAGTAATGAATTAAAATCTGAGTTCAGTAACCAAAATGATAATTTTAATAAGATGGTTAATCAAATAATTCTGATTTAGACAGTAAACTAAATATCATGCAGAAAGAATTAGAAGGTACAGGTAAAAAATGTGAGGAGCGCTTCACCTCCCGTGCCAAAAGGTGTTGAACTAATTGATCCTTAAAAGTTTATTTCGACGAATATATCGGCCGTTTTAACATGATCGAAACCCCTTCCCTCCCGGTCCAGCCCCTCTACTGTGAGTTAAACAAACAGGTGAATGTCATAATTAAACTTTAAACTCCTCAGTTATTTTTATGTAATTCAACTCCATCCCTCACCTTAAAGGTGCTGACCTTCCAAGCCGATAGGGGTTAGAAATATATACAGAGAACATCTAGAGAAATATTATGAATCTCGTCGACACCAAAAATATTTATTCGACGCAAATATCGGCCGGTTAACATGTTTGACAATTTCGACCTCCGCCCACCCCTTCTTGGGTGAGTTAAACGGTAAGTCGAATGTCGTAATTCAACTCTGTGACATCCATAACCCCGGATTCGACTCTAATCTCGATTGTTTTTGCATTATTTTTTATGTTATGCCACTCCACCCCATCCTTAAGGGTGTGCCTCTCCAAATCATGAAAGTGGTTAAAATTAAATACTGAGAACATTTACAGAAATTTTTATGAACATCATTGATCCCGAAATATATTTATTGGACGCAAAAATCGGGCGTTTAATTTGTTTTAAAATTTCTACCCTCGCCCACCGCGGGTTGGCCAGATTATCGTAAAGTAACTTGGCGATATACATTAACACCAGTAGACTCGAATTTCGGTAGTTTTTGCGTTATTTTCTTGTAACCCCCTCTCCACTCTCACCCCTAAGCGTGCTCACCTTTCATACCGAAAGGGGTTGAAATTTAACACACACAACATAGGTAGTAATACTATAAACCTCCTCGACCCAGAAATATATTTTTTCGACGCAAAAATCGGCCGGTTAATTTTTTCGATGCAATAATAGGCTTGTTAATATGTTTCAAAATTTCTATCCCCGTCCACCTTCGCCCAGTTCTTCCCAACCCTGCGCAATTCCCAGGTTGTGATAATTCAATACAGCGACGTCAATAACCTCGGATTTGACTCGAATCTCAGTTGTTTTTGCGTTAATTTTAAATAAAACCCCTCCACCTCTAAACGTGCTCCCCTCCCAATCTGAAGTGGTTGAAGCTATACACAGAGAACAAGTCGATTTTTTTTATGAATCTTCCTGATCTCAAAATATATTTAGTCTATACCCAAATCAGCCAGTTAGATTACTTGAAAATTTCTACGTCTGCCCAACACCTCCAACACTCTCCCACCCCAGAATGTTGCCCAGGTTATGGTTTTTGGAGAGGTATTGCTTGTACATATGTCTAAATAATTTTTGTATTGTATTATTTCATTCAATACCTTTCAATTTTTGTATGCCTTAAAATATTTTCAGTAATCACCTAAAAAATGTAAATGACTATCTCTGTAAGGTATTTTCTCTCTGTACATCATGTTGTTAATTCATTCTTGAGTGTATTTTGATGTTTGTTTAAAATTAATTTAATTAGGTAATAAAAAACCAAATAATAGACAAAATTAAGTGCTATAATAAATACCACACAATTGTTTTTGTCAGGTGATTCAAGGATGCAAGAATGACAACTGCACAAACCAGGTGACAAACTTCTAAGCCTCTGAGTTTATCACCTAGGTTGTGTGCTGTGTCGTTCATGCAGAACCTGTATTTTTGAATCACCTAACAAAAGCAACAACAATTATTTATCTAATTAGCATACTGTTTACATAGAATTTTATATTTTATAAAATTAATTTAAGTAAATATGAATTTGCTTAGCTTATTTATTTTGATATTAGTATAATTATAAAATAGATATGAGTCTGTAATGAAAGGATTAAAATTTGATTTAATTTCCCTCAGTTTATACCAGATTTACAGGTATGCTTTATGAATTACCACTTTCACTTCCACTTTTTATATAATATCAGCCTAAAAGACTTTCATATACACACAGTAATTTCAATTATATTTCATACTAATGGCATGAGCATTGATTTTAAGGGTTTATTTTAAATTTATAGGCATTACAGAGACCTACCATTGCTGACGTTGGGTGAACTATTGTATCAAGCTCATCACCCAGCAGAAGCAGCAATAGTTTTACATGCTGCTGTTGATCACGCACCCAATACTCCACTAAGTCATTTGGCTTTGGGAAATGTTTATGCTGTATTAGGTGACTACAACAGGTAATTTTTCCTTTTTATGATAAACAGAAGAATAAAATATTGTTCTATGTATGTATACTTTTAGGTATAAATCATTTCTGGCCAAGCATCTATTTAATAATGATGTATATATACCTCCTATTTATTTCTATCCTTCCTCACTATCCAAGTTTGAATGTGAATTAGTTCCTTAATGGATTCTCCTAATATTGTATTTATTCCTTAATGGAAGCTCCTAATACTTCATTCCATCTACTCTATCCATTCCTCCACTAAAACTATTAATTGTCCACAATAAGACTGTCTATATTTGCCTGGTCAGGAACTTGACCCGGTGGCCGAGATGGTTAAGGCGTCTGTGTACTAAGCAGAATACGTGGGTTCAAGTCCCGCCTGGCTCAAATATTTTCAGTCTTTCCTTCTTCTTCCATCCTTCTCTCTGCTTTGAACATATGCTTTTCTATGTGCGTAATTCTTCGCCCGAGCATATGAATTCACATAAAGCGCAATCCTCCTATTTCTCCTATTTATTTCTATCCTTCCTCACTATCCATGTTTGAATGTGAATTTGTTCCTTAATGGATTCTCCTAATATTGTGTATATATATATATATATATATGTTGCAGCCGCTCCGTTACCCTCCTTGCGTTTTTCGTTGTTTATTTATAATGTTTGGGCGCCAGGTAATTTTTGGGAGAAAATCACCATAACAACTTTTTCAAAATAGATTTATTTATTGTTTGAACATGAGGCACAAGTTAACTTCAGGGTGTGGTTTACCACAATTGGTATCTTCAATCCTAGGACGTCCGTCCTTCCTCGAGTCCAGCTTCGGACTGCCCCTACATTTGTCCCCTTGGCTGGCGCCTAAAAAAACACTGTGGTCCTGCACGTACATAAACACAGCAGTCCCCCCTGCTAAGGGCCCTCGACCGTACCTCACAACAATCATGTTACAATATATATATACATACATATGTATGTATGCATTCTGACTATTGAGAAAACTAATAAATAAATAAACATCAGCCAATTTAAAGTCAGAAAAAAGAATTTATTAAATTAACAATATTACATTGCTTAATTTGTGACCTCGATTGGCTGATGTTTATTTATTTTCTTTAGAATTTCAAAATATGATGAAAACTAACATTAAAGAATATATATTATCATATTCAATTCAAAATTGAAAAAGTTGTAGAAAACATGCACATATTGGACTATCATTTTATTAGACACAAACATGCATAATAGTTGTTCCAAAAATTATTTTCTGTCATAAGGGTGCAACTGTCTTTGTTGCCTTTGGTGCCTTTGTTATAGAATTACCAAAGATGAGCAATAATGAATTCCAACTTGCATTAATGGACTTTACTTAACTGTGCTATTTATTGTATTATTTCTTATTATTTACAACTACAGTAAATAAATATAAAAGAGATGGAGGTAAGGAAATTAGTATTTGTTTTTATTCCGTACACCTATTGAGATGCTGTGTTGGAAGGAGTTGAAAGAGACATACATTTTTTTTAATTTTTTATTTATTTATTAGACAAAACTTTTATCTTACGATTATTTGTTGTTACATAAAATATTATAGTATATACAATTAAAATTATGTACATAATTAACCTGGGAACTTGGCACTTAAGTTAATCCAGCAATTAACATAATTTTGCATTTTCTTGTATTTTGCTTTGGGTGTCTGAGGGGCATACTTTGTTGAGTTATGAGGGATCCCTGGTGTTGTTCAATATGATGGGATGGATTGAATGGGTGGGTGCGGTCTGCGGGTATGAAGATGGGGTGGGTTAGGAGGTGCCAGAGTGTTCTGGGGGAAGGATGAGGTCGATAGGGCGTTTTCTCTTGAGGCGACGTGTGCGTGGGGGTGGGGGAGGGTTGCTATGGAATTGCTGGATCGTGGTGTTGGGATGATTGAAGGTGCCTTTGATTAATGAGGTTACGGATTTGGTGATTATTGAGTTGACTTGGGGAAGTTTAATGTTGTGGTGGATGATGGAATTTCTGAGGTACCAGGGAGAGTTAGTGATGGTGCGAAGGATTATGTTTTGTTTGGTTTGGTTTGGATTTTGGCTGAATGGGTTTTGGCTGTTGCTCCCCATATGGATGAGGTGTAGGACCAGGTGGGTTGAATTATGGAGAGATATATTAGGCGTTTTGTGTTGAGGGCGAGTGGGGATTTTCTGTTTAGGAGAGGATATAAAGTTCTGAATTTAAGGTTAATTTTAGAGAGGAGGTGTTTAATGCGGGGTTTCCAAGAGAGTTTTGAATCGAAGAGGAGTCTTAGGTAGGTGGTTTCTGTTTTTGTTTTTGTGGGTATTTCGGCGTTGTTTAGATAGAGGGGGATGTGCGGAGGAGGATTTTTGGATAGTGTGAATGGGACGGTTACTGATTTGGAGAGATTTATGCTGATTCGCCATTGTTTGGACCAGTGTTCTAGGTGGTTGAGCGCTGACTGAAGAGGTTGGATATTGGAGGTGAGAGAGGAGGTTTGGTAGGAGATGGTGATGTCGTCTGCGAAAAAGATTGTGCTTGTGGCGGGATGTTGTGGAATATCGTGGGAGAAGATGTTGTATAGGATGGGGGCAATGACGCTTCCTTGGGGGACTCCTGCAGCGATGGGGTGGGGTTGAGAGATGTGGTTATTTATTTTGATGGAGAAGGTTCTGTTGGAGAGGTAGTTGAGGAGTATTCTATAATGGGTGCCATTTAAGTAATCTTTGATTTTTGAGAGAAGGGAAAGATGATGAATTTTGTCGAACGCTTTTTCTATGTCAAGAAAAGTGGTGATACAGGATTTACGTTGTTCGAAGGAGTTGTTTATGAGGTTGGAGAGGGAGTATAATTGATGGCAGCAGGAATGTTTTGGACAAAAACCGTATTGTGTGTCAGCAACTAGGAAGGAGAGTTGGTTGATTAGATGAGGGAGAAGTAATTTTTCAAATAGTTTGGAGATTGTAGGAAGGAGACTTATTGGTCGGTAATTTTCAGGGTGGGATTTTGGTTTGTTGGGTTTTGGTAACATGATTATGGTAGCATGTTTCCATTTGGTTGGGTAGTAGGTGGTTCTGAGGATGGCGTTGAAGATATAGGTGATTAGGATTATTGTTTTTTGGGGGAGATGTTTTAGATGGAGGTTGGTGATGTGGTCATGTCCTGGGGAGGCTTTGTTTTTTAGTTTTTTTTATTGCGGTTTTGATTTGGGAAGGGGTGAAAAGTTTAGGGAGGGAGGATAGTTGTAGGGGCTGCTGGAGTTTTGTTGCTATGGTGTGATTGTGATTGGTGTAAAAGGAGGAGTTTGGGGAAAATTGGTTGGTCAAAATTTGGGCGAATATGTTTGCTTTTTGTGAGGGGGTGGTGTGCTATTGGTTGTCTTTTTTTAGTGGGGGAATGTCAGTTTTCTTTTTGGTCAGATATTTAGTTTTTTGCCATAGTGATTTGTCAGCTGCGTTGAGTTGTTGAAGGTAGTTGTAATGTTTGGAGTCGCTGGTGTCTTTTAGTAGTTTTTGTAGTTGTCTGGTGACGTCATTGTATTGGCGTTTGACTGTGGAATTTTTGGTGTAGTACCATTGTTTTCGCAAAGCTTTTTTCTCTTGGAGTAGGTTTTCAATTTGGTTTTGGTGTGGGTTTTTTGGGTGGGGTTTTGGTGGGAGGCTATAGCGGCAGAGGTGAGGATGATTTAGGGCTAAGTCTATGTCTGAGGGCGTCTTCAGTGGGATATTGAGGATTGTTAGTTTTTCTATTATTTGAGAGAAGTGGATCCAGTTAGTGAATGTGTTACTGGGTCTGTGAATGGTGGTATTGGGAGGAAGGGATAGATTTAGCTGTGCTATGACTGGTAGGTGATCGGAACTGAGTTCATGGAGTATTTGTGGGTTGGAAAGGTATTGAGTGGTTTTGTGGCAGATGAAGAAATCTAGTATGTCTGGTGATTTGAGGCTGTCTGGGTAGTAAGTTGGTTCGGTTGGATGTATTATTTGGATATGGAGTTTGGAGAGGATGTAGTTGAGGTCTTTACCTCTGGTATTGGAAGTTCTGGATCCGAAGTTCGGGTGTTTAGCGTTGTAATCTCCTCCTATTATGTAGGGAGAGACGCAGGAGGAGAGTAGCCTTTTCCAGGTGTCAGATGTGATTTGGTTGGCTAGAGCAGAGTAGAATGAGGAGATGTTAATGTGGATATTAGTGGTTGTGTTGAGTGTTATTTGAGTTAGTTGCAGATCTGGAAGGGATATGGAAGGCAGTTGGTTGTGGTTTATAGAGCTTTTGATTAGTATTGCAGAACCGCCTTTTCTGGAGGAGCTGGGATGGTCGGCTCTGTAGGTTTTATAATTTGGGAAGTTGTAAGGCTGTGTGGGGATGAGTTTGGATTCGGTTAATAGCAGGAGGTCGATGTTGTTTTTTTGTAGGAAAAGGTTAATTTCGTGGTATTTGTTGGTAGCTCCCCGGGCGTTCCAAGTGCATATGGTAAGGTATTGTGGGTGTGGATGCGTCATTTTTGGGTGTCCATTAGCTTGGGGATTATTGTGGTTAGGAATTGGATTAAAGGTGTGATGATGGAGATGAGGTTGTCTATTTTAGAACACAAGGAGTAGAGAAGGTTATTTTGGTTAGGCGAGTCAGCATTTGTTTGTTGTGGGATTCTTGGGGTGTAAGTGGGGTGAGTTTGTTTGACGACATTGGCGTAGGATTTAGCGCCAGTGTTGCTTTGTGGAGTTTGGGATGTTGAGGGAGGAGTTTGTGGACTGAGGAGATGTGGTTGCTGTGGTTTTTGAAGTGCAGGTAGATTGGTTGTGATAGGTTTTGTGTAGGATGATTGGAGAGATTTGAATATTGGGCAGCCTTTGTAGTTTGCCGTATGGTTACCACGGCAGTTTATGCATACGGGTGGAGTGGTTTTTGGGATTGGGCATTTAGTGGGTGGGTGGTTGGTATCACAGCGCACACAGCGGGGGGGATTAAAGCAGTAGTTTTTTGTATGACCATAGTTCTGGCATCGGAGGCACTGTGGGATGAATTTTTTTGGTTTGGGAGGTTCAACTTTTATTTGACAATGATATAGGTGGGTAAGGTTGTAAATGGTGTGGTTCTTGGGGTCGGGGAGAAGGTCGAGAAAGAATAAGGGGAGTTCAATTTTGGTGATGGGGTGCCTTACTGGAAGGAGTTGTGCAGGGGAGTATCCCAGTTCTTTCAGTTCTGAGATGATTATGTTTTGGTCGGCTTTTGGATGTATGCCCCTCAGAACAACGCGGAGGTTTCTCTGATTTTATTTGAAAAGTATAAAATTCGGCGTTGTTATTTTGGAGATAGGTTATGGCGTTTCTAAAATCGGGGATGGTGCTGGTTTTTAGTTTGAGTTTTTGATCCTGCATGATGTAGGTAAAGGGCGAAGCACAGATTGATTTCATTTGTTGGAGCATTATGTTTATATTGTCTGTATTATTGATGAAGATTGGAGGTGGTTTTTGGGAGTATCTATAGAGATTTGGTTAATTGTAGGTTCGTCGTCAAGGTTTTGTAATAGTTCAAACCTGTTAGTGGTGGTGAATGGTGTGCTGGATATGGTTTTGGAAGACGAATTTGCACTAGTGGAAGGGAGGCTGGATAGATTGTTAGTGGTTTTCCGTTTTTTTGTTTGGATTTGGGGAGAGAAAGGGGTGGAAGGATAGTCCGTTGATTCGGCACTTAACGCACTCACTGTATCGTCGTCGGAGAAGTCCATGATGGCGGCTGGTTGTTCGATGTGGTGATGTGGAGACGGGTCTTGTATTTTGCTGATTTGATGTTCTTGCTGTGCGGATTCTGGATGGGTAGCTGATTTCCTGGTTGCAGATTGGAGACTGAAGATGTTGTGGGACGAGGCGGCGTGTTGATCTTCTGTGACGTCGTCTACGACGTCCATTTAGATGGTGTAGATTTAGACTCGATGCTTTGTCGTGTGGGGGTGACCCCATGGATGTAGTAGTTGTAATTCTCGATGATTTGTAATGATTTCTGTTGGTTTCTTCTGCGATGAAAAACGATGAATAGCGGGTCCGATAGCTTGCGGTTTAAGCGGCCTGGGTCGCTGTCTATAACCGGTAGTAGATTGTAAACAAGATCGTGCTCGGCTAGTTGCAAGGTTAGATGTGTAACGTTGCACGGCCGGGCTGGAAGTGATACATTGTACAAATACCCTATTATTATTATTATAGTGCTCTTTACAGCCAATAGAAGATGAGAAAAGATATAATAAATGGTTAAATGCAAAGCCAGATAATAATTGGTGATAATAGAGAGAGAGAAGAAAGTTAATAATTTGAAAGATAGCCAAATACAGACAAAAGAAGTGATAATGTAAATACCACACAACTTTTCTGGAAGCCTTGTTCCTTTCTTCAGTGCAGGAAAAAAAATGCAAGAGCCTAGAGAGAGAGAGAGAGACAACTCCACAACTCAGTTTACAAAACTCAAAAGCTGTCAGATATTTTGATAAACATATTTTCGAGCCACATAATATTTATATATGATGTGTAAACATACAGGTTCCCAGTTGACCCTGAGATTTTCTTTTTATTAATATTATTTATTCCTAAAATATAAATCAGAAGATTTTACAATTCTGTTGACTTTAACAAGTAAAAGCAATATCTAACTTGGACACTTGAACAGGTGGAAGGTTTATTGACTTTCTTGCCCTTGTGTTCATTGTTGTTGTTTTCCTGAGGGGGTAGGGGTGGGAGTTGGGACATGTATTAGTGGAACTATTGAGTTGGATTGTTGTGTAGGGAATGTTGAGGTAGGAAGGTATAGTTTTTGAGGGAAGGTAATTGTGGAGTGTATGGTGAAGTTAGGTGTCAGGAGATGCCTGAGTACTCATGGGAGGCTATGTTGTTGGGGAGTTTACTCTTGTGGCATTGGGCTGGAGGAGGTAAGGGGGGGGGGGGTGGTTATGTAGAATTATTCTATTTTGGGATTAGGGTGATTGATGATTAATTTGATCAGGGAAGAGATAGTTTTGTTGACTCTGGTAGTGGTGATGGTATCCCTGAGATGAGGAAATAATTTCAAGTTTAGTTCAGAATACATAATAATAATAATAATAATAACCCTTTGCAATCGAGGGCTCCGGAGCGGAGCCATTTAAAATTGTCTTCAAGCTTGAGGGCTCCATAGCGGATCCCTCGAGTGCAAAGGGTTAATAACAAAAAATTGTATTCATTCCAAGATAACAGAACAATAAAATTAAAATTTATGCATTACAATTGTAGAAACCACTCGCCACTGCTTTGATACTGTATATTATGAAATGAGAATACATACTCTTCTCTGCCTTCTTGAAATTATATAGAAAAATTGTTAATTGAATTTTAATTAAATGAAATTGTTAATAATTAGATAAATAAACAGCTAAATAATCGACAAAAATAAGTGCTAAATTCAATATAATACCACACAATGTTTCTGCAATCTTTGTTGCTTTTTCCAAGAGATTAAAAAAAAGCAAGAGTCAAATTACACCAATTTGATTATTTCATTTTTAGCAACTTCTGTAATTGAGTCTTAAAAAAATTCTATAATTGTTGGGTGATCAGTATAATGAAAATCATTCAACACATATCTCTTGGTGAACCAATGATATAAC
This sequence comes from Zhengitettix transpicula, assembly GCA_037074705.1. NCBI lineage: Eukaryota > Metazoa > Arthropoda > Insecta > Orthoptera > Tetrigidae > Zhengitettix > Zhengitettix transpicula. The sequence continues at coordinate 68,594,333 of CM073590.1, read as the reverse complement.
TGACTTTGGGCATGTCATTGTTGATCAGAATGACACTGAAAATTATGGATTTGACACTAATATGGGCCATTTAGGATATTTTATCCCCTCATCACCCCCCCTTCCATCTGTTGCTACTAGTGGTGATGGGGGTTCACACTAACTAGCATGATGATTGTCACTATCAAACTCAGTGAACCTTAATACTCGCAATAGGCTATCAAGTTTCCACCAACTTTGACAAGTCTAGAAAAAAATGCTTATAAGTAGTGTGCATTACCACTGTGTACAAATACTTCTATGTCTGTTCCAAGAAATGCCAAAATGCAAAAGAAGTTGATGCCACTTTTTTGGTGAAACCAGAAGGATATAAAGAACCATTCAAATGTATTTTTCTCTGAAGATCACTGTTTTGCAAGTAAATGTTTTATATTTTATTTTACTTTGAAATAATTCTGTATTGAACTATATTAAAACATTATTTAAACATTATTTTACTTCGAAATATTGTTATTGGATACTATATTTTGCTACTTTTTATGTCAGAATGTTAAAACATAGGTGTGCAATAATACCTAATTAATACACTGTGTATTAATAAATTGTAAATAATATAAAGTTTTCCAATAAATAGCAGATACAATAAATGCAAATTATACAAATACAAGCTGAAAATAATTAACTTCACTTGTTTCATGTTACTGAGAAATACACAGAGGTAAAAATTAACTCACGTCATAGATTGAAGAGCATATGGTAAACTACATTCAGTGCAAAATGGGTTTCAGATGACATAATCAATGGTGGGTGGAGGTTCATTGTGTAAATTTGATTGTCAACCAGATCAATTTTGCTAAAGATTATGATCAAGAAATTCACTTTACTGCAGCAAATCTGACTGAGCTTTGTACATCCAATGATGATAATGTGACAGAGGAAACTATTGAAATGGAATACTTTTGTGATAAGACTGATAAAAGAGAATAGCTACAGTTTGTTATGTACACATAATTAGTTTTAAAATATAATACATATAACATGTAAACGATGACCATTCAGTATCTATATGTATTAACTTTATAATTAATATATTGTAGAAGTCGAAAATCTTATGGTTCTTGCTTGGAAACTCAGCGTTTTCATATTTCTTAGTTGAGTGTCAGGTAATTTTTAGGTAAAATTACCAAAACAAGAATTATTTATTGATGTTGAAATTTTTATTAAATCTCTTTTTATATCTCAGTCATGTCTATTTTTTTATCATATAATCCAAATTCAATTACATTGCAAACAACAAACTTCCTTTTACAACATCTCCACCAAAGATCATCCTCCATCCACCAAAACAAAAAAACTGTTGCTTAGCAACCATCCTTATTTTACTTCTTTTACCAATGTATAAAAAAAACTAAATCAATTACTACAATATATATATATATATATATATATATATATATATATATATATATATATATATTAATTGTAATAGTGAGAATGTGACATTGTCAAAAATATTGGTATGAAAAGGATAGAGAGATAGGTTGTGGCTTACCTGAAAGTGAAGTGCGGTGTCGCCATGAGGAACTGAAGGTTGTTCTTCAAATTTTCGGAGGCTCTCAGCCTCCTTCTTCAGGAAGGAGTGTTACACCATTCCGTGCACCGGCCAGCTGCGGACTGCGGAGATTTGACCGCCGCACGGCCAGTAGCCCATAAACAATCAACACCCCCACCAAGCCACTAACTTTCTCTCTCAGGGGAAGGTTGTGGCATAGGAAAGCTTAGGATACAGATCATTCATACAAAGCATCCCATGTATACATGTATGCTTGAACATACAAATACACATGAACATGCACACACACACATGTATGCATACTTACACATACATGAGCATGCTCATACATACTCACATGGTCTCGTGAAAGAGGGGATGGTACGTAGGAAGGGCACTAATTACAGGATGTTGAGTCCAGGGCTTTGCCTGGACTGCAAGACATGTTGGAAAGATAGTTCCCATAGATGGAGTTCTGCTTCTGATGAATCGGGGGGTAGAGCTTTAAGGATGGTGAGTGTGAAGCATTGGTCGAAATTGTTTATGTTGTGGTTTTGGGCGTGAGCAGCTACTGGGAATTGGATTTTAGATAGTTTGACAGTGCTGTGGTGGTTGGCTATATGTTCAGGGAGGGGTCTTTTGGTTTGGCCTATATAGAAGGCAGGGCAGAGTCTGCAGTTAATTTGGTAGATGGTGTGGGAGGAGAGGACGGTGATATTTTCTTTGATTTTGAAGGTTTTTGTGTGATTATGAAAGGTTGTGGTGGGCTGTAAGATAGGGCAAACATGGCATCTGCTCCTACCACAAGGTTTGCAACCCGGCAGGGGTGGGCGGGTGGTGGTGTGGGTTTTGCAAGGGTGTACAAGTAAATTTCGGAGGTTGGGTGGGCGCCTGAAGGCAACCCTTGGGCAGGTGAGGAGTATAGTGGGGAGGATGGTTTTCAATTCAGGGTTGGATTGCAGTCCAGTGTAAGCTAGGCGGAGAATGGAATTAATTTTTTTTTTTGTAGTCCAGGGAAGTAGGTTGTCGTGAGGGGTGGGCTACTTTTTTTGTTTTGGACAAGAGTGGGTGTGGTTGTTTGGAGGTTTGATAGGGCCCAGGTTATCTGTTTTTGGAGGAGGTCGCTGGGATAGTTTCTGTTGATGAAGGCATTAAGGATCCGGTTGGTGTAAGAGGCGAGGCTGTTCCAGGTGGAGCAAATACGTGCTCCCCTGAGGGCTAGACTATATGGGAGGGAGCATTTTGTGTGGTGTGGGTGGCAACTAGTGAAGTGCAAATATTGAAGTGTGTTTGTAGGTTTGATGTAGACAGATGTGTTGATCGTGCCCGAGCTCAGGTGTACGTCAACGTCTAGGAAGGTGACTTTGGTTGGGGAGTGGTTCCAGGTGAATTTAACGGGGTGTTTGGTGTTCAGGGTGTGGAGAAATTCGGATAGGGAGTCTGGTCCGTGAGTCCATAGCATGAAGATGTCATCTATGAACCTGAACCAGGCCAGGGGTTTTAATGGGGAGGAATTTAGGTGGGCCTGTTCCAGGCGTCCCATGAACAGGTTGGCATAGGAGGGGGCCATCTGGGTGCCCATAGCTGTGCCACTGGTTTGATGGTAAATGTTGTCCTGGAAGGAGAAGTAATTTCTGGTGAGGACAAACTGGGTAAGAGAAACCAGAAAATTGGTGGTGGGGAGAGAATTTTGTGGCCTGTGGGACAAGAAGTGTTCAAGTGCCGCTAGTCCATTGGCATGGGGAATATTGGTGTAAAGTGACACTACATCTATAGTGACCAAAAGGGTGTCAGGTGGAAGAGGTTTTGGTAGTTCGTGGAGACGGCGTAGGAAGTGGTTGGTGTCTTGGATGAATGAGGGTAGGTTTTCTACTATTGGTTGGAGGGACTCATCCACCAATGCAGAAATCCTCTCAGTAGGGGAATTGTAGATGGCCCGGTATATTAGGTTTGTGGATTTTGGGGAGCAAGTAGAAGGTGGGTGTTCTGGGTTTTTTGGGGGTGAGGAGTTCAATGGAGGCTGATGATAATTTTTGAAGTTTTCCATGTGAACGGACAAATTGGTCTATTTCTGAGTTGATGGCCGGATTGGGGTCAGTGGGTACAGGTTTGTAGGTTCTGTCGTCTCTCAGCTGGCGAAGTGCCTCAGCCGTGTACTTCTCCAAGTCCATGACGACAACGGTGGAGCCCTTGTCAGCCAGGAGAATGACAATTTCTTTGTCATTTTTAAGGTTTTGGAGGGCTAAATGCTGGTTATGGGTCAGGTTAGGTTTATTGGGGAGCGAGTTAAGAAAGGATGGTGAGGTAACGTGGGAGACTAGGGTGCGGGTGAAGGTTTGAAGTGGGTGGTTGGGTGCGAGTTTTGGGGGTGACAGTTTGGATGCTTCTTTAAATTTGGATAGGCAGGGAGCTGTGGAGTTATGGGGATCTACGGTGATCGGGGTTTCTTGGTGAAATGTAGTTTCCACTGGACTGTTTGGCAGAATTTGAGGGTGTCTCGGGCAAGTCTGAAGGGGTCTAGGGTGGGGGTGGGGGAAAAGGTGAGACCCTTGTCCAGAACAGAAATTTCATCATTGGTTAGAATATATATATATATATATATATATATATATATATATATATATATATAAAAATTGTAATAGTGAGAATGTGACATTGTCAAAAATATTGGTATGGAAAGGATAGAGAGATAGGTTGTGGCTTACCTGAAAGTGAAGTACGGTGTCGCCATGAGGAACTGAAGGTTGTTCTTCAAATTTTCGGAGGCTCTCAGCCTGAAGAAGGAGGCTGAGAGCCTCCGAAAATTTGAAGAACAACCTTCAGTTCCTCATGGCGACACCGTACTTCACTTTCAGGTAAGCCACAACCTATCTCTCTATCCTTTCCATACCAATATATATATATATATATATATATACACACACGCACACAGTTAGGAACTAATTTGGTGATTTGGAGTTACATTTGATCTTGGATAGTGAGGAAGGATGGAAATAAATATGAGCATTACACTTTTTTTTAATGTGAATTCATATGCTGAGACACAGAATATTTGACCTAGGCAGGACTTGAACCTGCATGATCTGCTCAGTACACGGACATCTAAACCATCATGACCACCCGGTCAAGTTCCTGACTAGGAAAATATAGACAGTGTTATTATGGACAACTAGTTATTTAGATGAGGAATGGATAGAGTACAGGGAATGAAGTATTAGGAGGATCCATTAAGCCTATTTGTCACCAATCTTGGACTATTCTGACATTTAATAATTAACCACTTCCCACCTCCCCATCCTATACTGAAAGATTCCATTTTGAAGTTAACCACCAAAGTAAATGTTCACTTCAACTACAAAACTGTGGATCTGATAATGGTCTCAGTTTTGCATAATTTCTGTGCCAATCCCTTCCACCCTTCACCCTATCTACTTGAGGTGCTCCTTTCCAATGCCATTTACAGTTGAAATTACTATGTCAAGACTGACTTTTAATTTCATTGATCCCCAAAACTATTTATTCAACACAAATAATGGTTGTTTTTGTGTGATTTTTAAATGCCATCCTCATCCCTACCTCTATATAAGTTACATCAGCATTGTGAATGCCAATATTCAACTGTGCAAGATGCAAAACTATGCAACTCAGAAATCAAAGTATAATTTTTTCTCATCTCCATCTACCCCTAAACGTAGGGTCTGAACTTTAATTTTATTGAAATGGGTAATGTCAATTCCCATAACTGGATTTGAAACCATCTCAATTGTTTTTGCATTCTTGTTGTGTCCTCTTCCACCAAAAATTTTAGGGTTTGTTCTCCCCATGCCATTAGGGGTTGAAACTATACACTTATATTATTGAGTGTGACCCCAAAAAATATTTTTTCGACATTAATATTAGTAATTTTCACTTGTTTTCAAAATGCCAGTACCCAACCCAGGGGTGCTAGGGGTCTTGTGTTCACAGTATTAGTTACCAGATCATAGTTTAAATTGGTACATGCATTTAAGACATAAATGTACACACACACACACACATCCATCCATCCGTTTTTGTATATTTGAATTATCAAAGTAAATTTAATCCTTCATGTTATGCCTAGTGACACGTATCACAGATGTGGGGTAGGTGAATGTGAGCATTGTCCATATATTAGCTGAATTTAAATGGGACATGGCACATGCTGCAGATCCAGTGTGAGTGATATTTTGTCCCACATTTGTCGTGCAGGTTGCTGTGGGAAAACACAGCCTGCATGGGAGTAAGGTGGGGGAACATTATTACATTTGTAATCTTAATTGTGTAATAAAATAGGTTCATTGTTAAATTAAACATGAATATGTCAAAAGTTGCTAATAATGTTCATAAATAATTTGTTAAATCCACCAAAGACTTACGACTTGATAAAGGTACTAATCAGTACTGTAACATCATTTTAAATAAAATAAAATTAAAAATGGAAAGTTTATTCTTTATCTTTAAAAAGCAGATGTGAAAATAAAATCAAGAATGATCAATGTTAATGGACTTTTCCAGAAGTGGAGATGGATTACTAGATGAATCATGTTAGCACATATTTGTAGTGTAATTACATATTACTACTTATTTGTCATAAATCCTATTTCCTCATTTCTAATTTCTATTACACTCAAACATAGTTGATACATTGGGCTAAATTTCATATATATATATATATATATATATATATATATATATATATATATATATATATATACATACATACATACATACATACATACATACATACATACATATACACACACGCACAAATTAGGAGAATCCATTAAGGAATTGGAACTAATTTGGTGACAAAGTCACATTCAAACTTTGATAGTGAGGAAGGATAGAAATAAATAGGAGAAATAGGAGGATTATGCTTAATGTGAAGTCCTTTCCTTTCCATACCAATATCGCAATTATATAATATATATATAGTTTCTTAACATTAATCTTGTAATGACACGCAGAATTCATATATAGTGTTTTAACTTTAATTTATTTGTTAATTTATTTTATTTTCTACAATTATAAATAAGTGGAAAGTTGCATACCAGCCTGTGACGTCCTGATTATCTGCACTGCAACAAATTGTGGGCACGAGCGATTTGTGTCACTAGCCTAAGCCTTAATTTACTACTACAAATATACTGTAATAGAAATAAATATTATTATTATTATTACAGGATTAATCAATGCAAAGATCAATTAATAACAACATTTTGTTGTATTCCTGTTATCTTCTGCCAAGCCTCTTTATCCAGTGCATCTTCCTTGCATATGTTGCGATGCTCCATTACATCGTTTATGTGGTCTGTCCGAGAACGTAGCGTTTATGTCTGCCAGGTGGTTTCCATTCATAAATCTTCCTTGGCCACTGATGATCTGGCATTCTCCACATTTGTCCGTACCTCTTTAATGATTTTCTTTCAATTCTATCTATAACTGTCTCATTTGCCTTCATTCTAGCTCTTACTTCATTAGTTTTTCTTTCAATTCTTGATATTCTGGTACCCCTACGCAAATAATCCATTTCCACAGCTAATAGTCTTCTTTTGAGATCAGTATTTAAGATCCATAGCATAGCACTGATTCAATCATTATCTTACCCACTCTTTTCTTATTGCTGTTGGAAATGTTCTTGTCCACTCAAAAGGAAATCTTACACCCTAATACTTTCCTGCTTTGTTGTATTCTGTATTTGATTTCTGTGTGGGCCAATCCACCTTTATCAATATATGCACCTAGATATTTAAATTTTTCTACCCGTCTGATAACTGCTTTGCCATTGAAGTGAATTTCAAATTTAGCATCTCTATTCACCACCAAATGATCTGTTTTTGTTAGACTCATCTGTAGACCCCATCTGTCATATTCCTGATATAACTGTCATATCATGAATTCAAGATCAAAATCGTCTTGTGCTAATATGGCTTCATCATCAGCAAAACTTAATGAAAACATTGGTATATTTTTCAATCCTTTTGTGACACTAATAGGATCTGATAACTTCAAACCTATTTTAATCTGTACTGTATTTTCTCTGTACATTTCGATAACAATATGTAAAAGATGATCATCCATACCTAAAAATTTCATAGCTTCCCACAGTTTAGTTCTAGGGACTGAGCCATAGGCTTTTGCTAAATCTACAAAGGCAGTGTGTAGCTCCTTCCCTATTGCTATAAATTTCTCCATTAGCTGTTGTAAAATAAATAGGTTATCTGTACATGATCTGTTCTGCCTAAATCCACTCTGGTATTCCCCAATATAGTGGCCAATATTCTGTCTAATTTTTTCAAACATTATCTTGCTAAATAAGTGGCTCATTGTACAGTTCACACTAATGTCTCTGTAGCAGTTGGCGTCTTTTCTATTCCCTTTCTTGAAAATAGAAACCGTATATGACCCTTTCCATTTGGATGGAATTTCAATCCTTTGAAAACAGTTGTTCATAAGGCAGATTATTCGTTTCTTCAGATAATGTCCACCAGCTTTCAATAATTTGAGAGGAATATTTCCAGGACCAGGTGATCTGCCATTCTTCATTTTAGTCAAAGCACAATTCACTTCCTCTATAGTGATAGTTATATTTCAATCAGTTACTTCTGTCATGACTTCTTTTCCTTGGTTGTACTGGGGCCTGTCTTCTGTTAGAAGGTCTGCATAATGCTTATTCCATTCTTTTACATGAGTAAAGTTGTCTATTGCTTTGTTTAGTGGTGTTTTCTTCATATTAATAATTGTCTTCCATACTTCTTCTGTTTGTGATCCACCTATTAGACTCTCAATTTCAATACATTTCTGTTCCTACATCTTGTTCTTTTCTGATTTAATTCTGTTCTTTAACTCGTTGAAATAAATCCCTAATACTCAACCCTCATTGCAGGAAGTATAACTACATACAGTTCTTTTAAAACTGGCGAGCAATTGAACCTTTTACTGTGACACTTTACAGAGAAGTTGCTCTCTGAGATGCTCTTCCAGAATTCAGCGTCCACCATCTGCTCTCGTATCCAATCAAACCTTAGGATACAGTTGGGAACACATGACAAGTCCACCTATCTCAACACTCCTTACATCCCGCATGAATAATTGGTTTTTCTAGAACCTTACTTCTGACAAACCGAGGTGGTAATCCTCATAGTAACATCCGCAAACACATTATTCAACAATGTAGTCCGGTCCCCATCAATACCCAAGCTGCACGCCATTATAACCAACAATGAAGCTGTGTCCATAAACAAGACGTATAATTAAATTTTAAAACACCAAATTTGAAGTAAAGAATGGGTGTTCGTTACAATACTTATTTGTATCATTTGTTGAAATTCAAGGAAGCCATGAGGCTTTCTATTAAATGTTCACTGCTACTGTGCAGATATCACCAATTCAGTATTAGTTGGGACCTGCTGATATTCTGGGTTTATAGGTACATAAACAAAGTCAACAACATAAACCCATTCACCAAGGTGTAGCCTCTAACAGGTATGACTCGCCACACTGGCCCAATGCACGATTGGCGAGTATGTATGTATGTGTGTTTGTTAATTAGTAAATTTCTTGTTTCAATTACCTCCAAATTATTTCCACACCACAAATTTCCTGATTGCCATCATCAAATTTGTCCTCGCCACAAATTGATTTTCTTTCAAATACCCCATCTACCATCAGATAAACTGTGCAGCCATGAATCACATGTGCTCCTTCTTATGCTAATCCATTCATGGAACAGGACTTGCCATCAGAAACCTTAACTTGCTTCAAGTTCATTGATGATATCTTAGTTCTATGAATCCAACCTAAATACAAAACATTCAGTGAAGTTTGCATGGAACCACTGACCAGTATCCTGCAGCAATTGGGAATTGTATTTCCACACGTTTGACAGTACTGCATTGGTTTTCAAATCTCTTGGGAAGTGATATTTCATTTTAACAGTAGTAAAATTCATACAAGAATCTGCCATTTATTTGGCTCAATCATGTGGGTTTTTGTGTATATTTGTAGTGGGGGAGGGTTGTGATAAAATAATGATTTGAATAGGTGGCAATTTTTCCTCCCTTGAGGATGGAAACCAGGTTTTGACAGAGAAGTTAGAGTAGGTCTTTAAAGGTATTCATGTTTATCGTGTGCTAATGTAATAAATTATTAATAAAGTTGATGTTTGTCATTGAGCAATTAAATCTTTAAATTTCTGTTATCAAATTGCAGTATTAAGACATGCACTTTCTGAAATCAGATACAATGTAATTTATTGATAATTATTTTTTGATTACAGATCTGTGGCGTGTTATGAAAATGCCCTCAAATTACAGCCAGCTTTAGAAGAAATAACTTTTCATAGATATTCAATGCTATGCCGTTTGAAACTTGAAAGAGGCTTACTCGAGTTGCATGAGTTAGTACCAATATCAATGTAGAATTTATAATTAGACTTTAATCTTAGATTATTTGTACCATCAGTTATATATATATATATATATATATATATATATATATATATATATATATATATATTATATTATATTATATTATATATGAGTAAGGATGTGACATTGTCAAAAATAATTGCAATATTGGTATGGAGAGGACAGAGAGAGAGGTTGTGGCTTACCTGAAAGTGAAGTGTGGTGTCGCCATAAGGAACTGAAGGTATTTTTTCAAATTTTTGGATGCTCTCAGCCTCCTTCCTGAAGAAGATGTCTTTATGGTGACACTGCACTTCACTTTCAGGTAAGCCACAACCTATCTCTCTGACCTCTACATACCAATATTGCAATTATATGTATATATATATATATATATATATATATATATATATTTATACTGTAGCCGCTCCGATACCTTCCTTGCATTTTTTCGTTGATTATTCATGTTTGGGCGCCAGGTAATTTTTTGGAGAAAATCACCAAAACAACTTTTTAATCTTTCATAAATTTATTTAATCGAACACGAGATATAATAAATTTCAGAGCGTGGTTTATAAAACTTTTAAATCTGGTTGGACCACGTCCATCCGTGGTCGAGTCCAGTCTGGAACTGACCATTACGCTTCTCCCTTCGCCGGCCTAAAATAACATTGCATTTCCGGCACCTGCATAAACACAACCACTGCAGTCGCCCCCGCCAAGGGCGCTCGACCGTACCTCGCAACAATCATGTTACAATATATATATATATATATATATATATATATATATATATATATATATATATATATATATAGCCACATTATATAGCAAATAAGATTGTCTATATTTGCCTGGTCAGGAACTTGACCCGGTGGCCAAGATGGTTAAGGAGTCTGCGTACTGAGCAGAATACGTGGGTTCAAGTCCTGCGTGGGTCAAATATTTTCAGTCTTTCCTTCTTCCATCCTTCTCTCTGCTTTGAACATATGCTTTTCTATGTGTGTAATTCTTTGCCCGAGCATATGAATTCACATAAAGCGCAATCCTCCTATTTATTTATATCCTTCCTCACTATCCAAGTTTGAATGTGGCTTTGTCACCAAATTAGTTCCAATTCCTTAATGGATTCTCCTAATATTGTTTGTATGTATATAATATATATATATTCAAACTTGGATAGTGAGGAAGGATAGAAATAAATAGGAGAAATAGGAGGATTGCGCTTTATTTGAATTCATATGCTCGGGCGAAGAATTACGCAAATAGAAAAGCATATGTTCAAAGCAGAGAGAAGGATGGAAGAAGAAGGAAAGACTGAAAATATTTGACCCAGGCGGGACTTGAACCCACGTATTCTGCTTAGTACACAGACGCCTTAACCATCTCGGCCACCGGGTCAAGTTCCCGACCAGGCAAATATAGACAGTCTTATTGTGGACAATTAATCGTTTTAGTGGAGGAATGGATAGAGTAGAGGGAATGAAGTATTAGGAGCTTCCATTAGGAAATAAATACAATATTAGGAGAATCCATTTAAGGAACTAATTCACATTCAAACTTGGATAGTGAGGAAGGATAGAAATAAATAGGAGAAATAGGAGGATTGCGCTTTATTTGAATTCATATGCTCGGGCGAAGAATTACGCACATAGAAAAGCATATGTTCAAAGCAGAGAGAAGGATGGAAGAAGAAGGAAAGACTGAAAATATTTGACCCAGGCGGGACTTGAACCCACGTATTCTGCTTAGTACACAGACGCCTTAACCATCTCGGCCACCGGGTCAAGTTCCCGACCAGGCAAATATAGACAGTCTTATTGTGGACAATTAATCGTTTTAGTGGAGGAATGGATAGAGTAGAGGGAATGAAGTATTAGGAGCTTCCATTAGGAAATAAATACAATATTAGGAGAATCCATTTAAGGAACTAATTCACATTCAAACTTGGATAGTGAGGAAGGATAGAAATAAATAGGAGAAATAGGAGGATTGCGCTTTATTTGAATTCATATGCTCGGGCGAAGAATTACGCACATAGAAAAGCATATGTTCAAAGCAGAGAGAAGGATGGAAGAAGAAGGAAAGACTGAAAATATTTGACCCAGGCGGGACTTGAACCCACGTATTCTGCTTAGTACACAGACGCCTTAACCATCTCGGCCACCGGGTCAAGTTCCCGACCAGGCGTAATTCTTCGCCCGAGCATATGAATTCAAATAAAGCGCAATCCTCCTATTTCTCCTATTTATTTCTATCCTTCCTCACTATCCAAGTTTGAATGTGAATTAGTTCCTTAAATGGATTCTCCTAATATTGTATTTATTTCCTAATGGAAGCTCCTAATACTTCATTCCCTCTACTCTATCCATTCCTCCACTAAAACGATTAATTGTCCACAATAAGACTGTCTATATTTGCCTGGTCGGGAACTTGACCCGGTGGCCGAGATGGTTAAGGCGTCTGTGTACTAAGCAGAATACGTGGGTTCAAGTCCCGCCTGGGTCAAATATTTTCAGTCTTTCCTTCTTCTTCCATCCTTCTCTCTGCTTTGAACATATGCTTTTCTATGTGCGTAATTCTTCGCCCGAGCATATGAATTCAAATAAAGCGCAATCCTCCTATTTCTCCTATTTATTTCTATCCTTCCTCACTATCCAAGTTTGAATGTGAATTAGTTCCTTAAATGGATTCTCCTAATATTGTATTTATTTCCTAATGGAAGCTCCTAATACTTCATTCCCTCTACTCTATCCATTCCTCCACTAAAACGATTAATTGTCCACAATAAGACTGTCTATATTTGCCTGGTCGGGAACTTGACCCGGTGGCCGAGATGGTTAAGGCGTCTGTGTACTAAGCAGAATACGTGGGTTCAAGTCCCGCCTGGGTCAAATATTTTCAGTCTTTCCTTCTTCTTCCATCCTTCTCTCTGCTTTGAACATATGCTTTTCTATGTGCGTAATTCTTCGCCCGAGCATATGAATTCAAATAAAGCGCAATCCTCCTATTTCTCCTATTTATTTCTATCCTTCCTCACTATCCAAGTTTGAATGTGAATTAGTTCCTTAAATGGATTCTCCTAATATTGTATTTATTTCCTAATGGAAGCTCCTAATACTTCATTCCCTCTACTCTATCCATTCCTCCACTAAAACGATTAATTGTCCACAATAAGACTGTCTATATTTGCCTGGTCGGGAACTTGACCCGGTGGCCGAGATGGTTAAGGCGTCTGTGTACTAAGCAGAATACGTGGGTTCAAGTCCCGCCTGGGTCAAATATTTTCAGTCTTTCCTTCTTCTTCCATCCTTCTCTCTGCTTTGAACATATGCTTTTCTATGTGCGTAATTCTTCGCCCGAGCATATGAATTCAAATAAAGCGCAATCCTCCTATTTCTCCTATTTATTTCTATCCTTCCTCACTATCCAAGTTTGAATGTGAATTAGTTCCTTAAATGGATTCTCCTAATATTGTATTTATTTCCTAATGGAAGCTCCTAATACTTCATTCCCTCTACTCTATCCATTCCTCCACTAAAACGATTAATTGTCCACAATAAGACTGTCTATATTTGCCTGGTCGGGAACTTGACCCGGTGGCCGAGATGGTTAAGGCGTCTGTGTACTAAGCAGAATACGTGGGTTCAAGTCCCGCCTGGGTCAAATATTTTCAGTCTTTCCTTCTTCTTCCATCCTTCTCTCTGCTTTGAACATATGCTTTTCTATGTGCGTAATTCTTCGCCCGAGCATATGAATTCAAATAAAGCGCAATCCTCCTATTTCTCCTATTTATTTCTATCCTTCCTCACTATCCAAGTTTGAATGTGAATTAGTTCCTTAAATGGATTCTCCTAATATTGTATATATATATATATATATATATATATATATATATATATATAAACACACACACAAAAATGTTAAGTATATTAATTATTAGTGACAAAGTTGGGATTACACTTTGAAGAAAGCATATGCTTTAGGCATAGTAATACACTCAACGAATGCATATGTTCAAGGTGTAGAGAGGAAAGGAAGAAATGCTTGGTTCAACATTTGTGCACCTGCAGTGGTTTTCCAAAGTTTGAACTAAAGCTACACAAACTCTTTGCATAAATTATCAAGTCGTGCAACTAACAATGATGTAATACTCATTAAAAATAAGCATGACACACTGGTTTAGAATGGTTGTATGAAATACTCAACAGTAATGTTTTTGTCCGACCTTCGAGGGCTTACGTAGTAGTTCTATGATGTACTGTCATTCAGTGTATTCATGTATTTTCAGTGAACATGAAACAATTAAATGCTATTTGGAGGGGGTGGTGGAATTTCAGTATTGTTGTATGTAGTAACAATTACAAGTTTTAAAATTATTCCATGCTCATAAGTACTATTGATATCAATAAATCTAAAATAATATTATTTCACATAACTAACACTTGACAAAATGATAATTTGTTATTATAATTGTATTGAAAATCCTACAATATAAGTTATTTCATTTTTTAAATATACATTTAAATCACATACTTCTCATATATCAGATCTCTTCAAGGCATTGTAAATGAATTGCATGAATACCACAGCAAACATAAAATATGGCTAAAACATCAAGAGGAGCTCATGTGGCAGCAAGCTCCACTTGAAGTTAGGTTATTGAACAATAACCAACAGCTTACATCAACAATTCTGGAAAGCAGAGGTATGAATTGAGTTTTTACATTACAATATTATTAAAAATATTGAATATTAAGAATAGAAAAATATATTTATAATATGATATTTAGAGGTATTGTACATTTATCAGGTTTATTACTTTCTTATGAAACTTCCGAGAGTTTATTAAATACCCAAAAGAACATTAGGTGGATAATATTTTTATTGGACAGTTATCTTGGGCATACATTTCTCATATAGTGGAAGCTTATTATGTAGGTTTGTACCAAAATTTAACACACTTTTCATATATATTGTAGTTCTGTTTTGGATAATGAAATTAAAAAATATATCATCTACAAAATGTTACACATAAAAAGAAACCTTAATTCTATAAATTTCGAACATGATACTGTCAGCCCAACGTCTATGAATTTTTGCTAAAGAATCTCTGAAGTGTCATATTGTTTTTATATCTTTGTATCCACATATTTTCTTTTTATCTTTAAAATGAACAAAAATTTACATCTGATTGAAATTAATGAATATGAAAGATAGCCAATTCAGACAAAAAGGTAATATAAATATCACACAACGTTTCTGGGATCCCTATTCCTTTCGTCAGGTGCTAAGAAGAGCCTTCTTAGGCTTTTCTTATAATATGATATATATTAGGCCTTCTTAGGCTTTTTTTATAATATTATATATATTAGGCGCACACACACACACCACACACACACACAAACACACCACACACACACACAAACACACCACACACACACACACACCACACACACACACCACACACACACCACACACGCACACACCACACACGCACACACCACACACACACACACCACACACACACACACACACACACCACACAACGCGCACCACACAACACACACCACACAACACACCAACCACACAACACACACACAACACAACACACCAACCACACACACACCAACCACACACACACACACACACAACACAACACACCAACCACACACACACACACACACAACACAACACCAACCACACACACACACACACACACAACACAACACACCAACCACACACACACACACAACACAACACACCAACCACACACACACACACACACAACACAACACACCAACCACACACACACACAACACAACACACCAACCACACACACACACAACACAACACACCAACCACACACACACACACACGGTAAGAATGTGCCCAGCACCCGTACTGAACGGACGTGTCTTCGCAGCTACCGTTTGTTTACGGAACATAGTGTTCGAGCATTCGGCGGACCTCTGAATCAAGTGCGCCGGGCCACCGTGGCCGCAAAAATCCACAGACTAGATTAATTTATCAATTATCAATTATCCAGCAGTATTAAAGTGCAACGAGTGTAAAATCAGTGTTCAAGTGCTTTCGCGTACTATTGCGAATTCAGTGTTTTGACATCGGTGTCCAGTACGCGTAAGATAACAGCTTAGCGCCAGATGGAGGATTCCCTCCCGGCGGCGCTCTCTCAACAAGTAACCCCTCATTCAACAATCAAGAAAACCAAGAAAAGCCAACTCGCCAAGAAACCTTCGGACGACAATACTAAAATGCAGAGCCTACCGCCAACAAAACGGAGCCTCCCGCAGCAGCTAAGTCAAAACGAACTATATTCCTCTGTTTCGCCCCTCCAACACAATCCAACTTATGCACCATTGCTAAATATACCTCATACCATGTCTCAATTCACACCAACCGCTAGTAATATCACTTCAGCTTACTTCCAACCCGCACAAAATTGCCAAAATAGTGACACTATTAGCATCGAAAATATGAGCACAGATCCAGAAACTGAATCTGAAATCGAAGCTGACAATGACAAACATCCCTGGCAATATATGAATAAAAAGCGAAAAACTACAAGTATATCAAAGTTAAGTGACGACATGACTGTACTTAATACAACCAACAGATTTAAGATACTTGCAGAAATTGAAACCACCGCCCAAACTACAAATAATCCCACCAAAAATAACTTATTACATTCAGAACAGAGACCTCCGCCTGTATTTATCTATGGTGTAACTGATTTCAAAGCAATGACCGAAGAATTAAACGTAGCAATCGGGAATGAAAGATTCTACTCTAAATCATTAGCCAACAACACAGTAAAAATAAACATAAAAACCATAGAAGCCTACAGGAAACTGATAAACCACTTGCGTAAAGAAAATATTGTCCACCATACTTATCAGATCAATCAAGAAAGAGCCTACCGGATTGTTATTCGCGATCTTCATCACTCAATACTTCCTGAAGACATTAAGGTCGAACTAAGTAGACTTGGACACCCCGTTAGAAACCTGATTAACATTCGACATAGAATAACCAAGGAACCCCTGCCAATGTTTTTTATAGACCTTGAACCTCAAGCTAACAACAGAGAAATCTATAAATTAGAATTCATTCTAAACACCAAAATTCGAATTGAAGCACCCCGAATTAAGAACAACATTATTCAGTGTATTCGTTGCCAGGCATATGGCCACTCGAAGACCTACTGTACTAAGCCCTATCAATGCGTCAAATGTGGAGGACCCCACGACAGCAAAACATGCAAAAAGTCAAAAAATACTCCCGCTACATGCGCCCTGTGTAGTGGTAATCATCCCGCGAATTATAAAGGCTGCACAATATACAGAGACTTAAAAAATAGGAATACACCAATAGCATCAAATAAAAAATCATATATCCATAATACCAACCCAGTGACAGACAAACCAATCACCCAACAACCCTGCTATAATCCCCCCCAAACCACTCCTAGCTATTCTCAAGTTGTAGCTGGTCGAACTAACAATGACATCACAATCAACCAAGTAGCACAACGAGGCATCGAACAAAATCATACGCAAGACCTAACCTTACACAATTTCCTAGAAGAATTTAAAGGTATGTTTTCCCAACTTATGCAACAAAATAGCATGATAATTAACATGCTATCCACGGTCCTCAATAAACTCATACACTAATGGCTAAAACCATACGTATCAGCTTATGGAACGCAAATGGAATCCTTACCAAAATATATGAAACTGAATTGTTCCTAAAATTAAATAACATTGATATATTACTGGTATCAGAAACGCACTTTACGGACAGATCATACCTTAGAATACCACACTATACGTGTTACCATACCGAACACCCAGATGGAACAGCCCATGGAGGCACGGCTATATTAATTAAAAGTTCAATTGTCCACCAAGAATTGCATCACTATGCTGAACCGTTTCTTCAAGCAACTGTAATCCAAATTGAGAAACTACCAAATCCAATAACAATATCTTCTGTGTACTGCCCACCTCGGCACAGACTTAGCAAGGACATCCTTCGACCATTCTTCCAATCACTCGGTAATACTTTCATATGTGGTGGAGACTTCAATTGCAAGCATACCTACTGGGGATCTCGACTCATCTCGACAAGGGGTAGTGCATTATACAACTTGATACGTGAACAAGACTACGGATACCTCTCTACTGGCGAGCCCACATATTGGCCCACAGATTTGGCGAAAATACCAGACTTACTAGACTTTTTTGTGACTAAAGGAATGTCCTCCAATTATTTTGACATCGTCAACAACTATGATCTGTCATCCGATCATACAGCAGTTACAGCTACAATTAGTACAACAATAATCAAAAAGTCACCTAGACCGTCGCTATATAACCAAAAAACAGACTGGGAAACATTTAGGACAGTGGTTGAAGAAAATCTACAGTATAATATTAGCCTACGTAGCTTTCATGAGTTGGAAGAAGCTGTCGCTCACTTCACTGATACTGTTCAAAACGCAGCATGGAATGCTACACCTGAGATCACCAAACAAGTACGGGATGATATAAATATCCCCAACGAAATTCTGACTCTAGTACGACAAAAACGCAGAGCAAGAGCAAAATGGCATCGATCCCGAAACCCATTAGACAAAACAATATTTAATAGATTAGCAAAAATTATTAAGAATAAATTAAAAACGCTAAAACAAGAAACTTTTAACCACTATTTAACAACACTCTCACGCACGGACCACAGTATCTGGAAGATAGCAAAAACAAACAAGAGACCACAAACAACAAATCCTCCGTTAAGAAAAACAAATAATGATTGGGCCAGAACTGACCAAGAAAAGGCAGAACTGTTTGCTCAACATTTCGCCAAAGTTTTCACACCACACTCCGTCGAACCAAACGAGGAAGTAAAGCGCCTGCTAGATGCACCTCTGGAGCTGTCACTACCTATTAAAAACTTTTCCACTGTAGAGATAGACACTGAAATTCAACATCTTAATCAAAAGAAAGCGCCAGGTTACGATCTAATAACAGGAAAGGTCCTTGCCGAGTTACCGAAAACAGCAATAATATTCCTAAGAAATCTATTCAACTCCATCTTACGTTTTAAATACTGGCCTGCACCACTTAAATTTGCGCAGGTAATACTAATACTAAAACCTGGTAAACCCGCCGAAGAAGTCTCATCATATCGCCCAATCAGTTTATTGTCACAAATTTCTAAATTATTGGAGAAACTTTTACTAAAAAGATTAAAGGAAACTGATTCACTAGAGAACTGGATCCCGAATCACCAATTTGGATTCAGAAAGTTCCATTCCACAATTCAACAATGCCATCGAGTAGTAAACATAATCTCAACGACGTTTGAAAATAAAGCGTATTGCCCAGCAGTCTTTATAGATATACAGCAGGCTTTTGACAAGGTGTGGCACGATGGGCTCCTACTCAAGATAAAGTCTTCTCTGACAAGCGAAGTTTATCTTCTTATGAAGTCATACTTGTCCGACAGATTCTTCCAAATTAAATATGGTCAATGCTATTCCATAATCCACCCGATTGCTTCCGGTGTACCCCAGGGAAGTGTGCTGGGACCTATACTCTATCAATTATATACAGCCGACATCCCCACAACAGCTGACACATATATAGGTACTTTTGCTGACGACACCGTCCTCCTATCTCAACATACCGACCCACACATGGCCTCCTCAAACCTTCAAACCCATCTATCCCTTCTCCAAGTATGGCTCAATAAATGGCGGATCAAAGTTAACGAAGCAAAAAGTACTCAAGTTAACTTTACATTAAATCGATCAGAATGTCCATCAGTGTCCCTAAATAATATAGAAATTCCAAAATCAAACGAAGTTCGCTATCTGGGTCTACATTTGGACAAAAAACTAACGTGGAAAAAACATATATTAAAAAAAAGGAAGGAATCCGACCTGCGACTGAGAAAAATGTACTGGGCACTGGGGAGAAAACGTGTTTATCGCTTGAAAACAAAATCTTACTTTACAAAGCTATAATAAAACCAATTTGGACATATGGCATTGAGCTATGGGGCTGCTCTTGCAAATCCAACGTCAACATCATCCAACGATTTCAATCGAAAACACTCAGAATGCTTGTAAATGCACCTTGGTACGTCAGCAATCGAACATTACATACGGACCTCGGAATGCCAACCGTTCAAGAAGAATGCACCAACCGGAGTGCCAGCCACTTCCTGCGTCTCCAACTTCACTCAAACGAACTAGCGTCCACCCTGCAACATGACCCTCCCTACAGAAGACTTCAGAACAAGAAATGGCCGAATGACCTGAAAGCAGTATAAGTTCACAATCCGGATAACGTCATTGGATGGGTATCCGCTCACGTTATTGTATTATTGTGTCATCACATTAACTCATGGAACATGTACTATATAGTTCCGATTGTTAATTTTCTAATAAATTTAAAAAAAAAAAAAAAATTAAAAAAAAAACACACACACACAACACAACACACCAACCACACACACACACACACACACAACACAACACACCAACCACACACACACACACACACACACAACACAACACACCAACCACACACACACACACACACAACACAACACACCAACCACACACACACACACACAACACACCAACCACACACACACACACACAACACAACACACCAACCACACACACACACACAACACAACACACCAACCACACACACACACACAACACAACACAACACAACACACACACACACAACACAACACACCAACCACACACACACACACACAACACAACACAACACACCAACCACACACACACACACACACACAACACAACACACCAACCACACACACACACAACACAACACACCAACCACACACACACACACACACAACACAACACACACACACAACACAACACACCAACCACACACACACACACACAACACAACACACCAACCACACACACACACAACACAACACACCAACCACACACACACACACAACACACCAACCACACACACAACACACCAACCACACACACACACACACAACACACCAACCACACACACACACACACACACACAACACACCAACCACACAACACACCAACCACACACACACCAACCACACACACACACACACACACACACAACACACCAACCACACACACACACACAACACACCAACCACACACACACACACAACACACCAACCACACACACACACACAACACACCAACCACACTAACACACACAACACACCAACCACACACACACACACAAATATATATTGAAAATATAACTGAAGATGGGTTCAATGTAGTTTACTCATACATTTCTTTGTAAAAGTTTAACTGTAATTTGTTTAAATATGTACTTATTAAAATATGTGCTTATTAAATATTTTTCTGTTTTAGGTCAGAGTTGTGTACAAAAAGTGTTGGACGGTCAGACAGTACTCAGTTGTGATGTAAATAATGATAATCATCTGTTGGCACAGAGTATTACACTTAGCCTACAAATGCTTTTAAAAAGTGTTGAATCACAGGTAATTTGTAATGTTTCATAATTAACATTTAGTAGAATTAATGTTTCAGGTCTGTAAGATTTCTGTCAATTTCTTTTTATTTATACCATCCTCTTGTATCCTCCATTGAACACATACACTATTCTTAAACTTGAAAATATATTGGGTTCAGAAGATACTCAGGCATTGAAAACGTATACGTTGAGTTTAATACATGTTTATTACAAAACAATTGGAAAAATATAGGCTCAACAAACAGTGAAAAGAATCATATGTCTCTGAATGTGCATGCCCTCTCATAGCGAATACACAAACTGCATAGTATTATAATCCCAAAACTCCCCTTGGAATGGTGATCTTTTCAATTAAATAATAAACAAAAATTTCGTAAGTTGCCAGGCCAAGATGATCTTGACACCATTAAAACTTGACTCATGGAAGGATCTAGAGTGGACATCCTACACATTGCAGTTTTATGTGCAATTGATTCTCTGCAACATTTTCTTAAACTATTTTACAAAAATGGTTGTGTTTCATCTATCTTTAATCTTATTTTATGTTATTCTATTTCCTTAATTCATCTGCTTGTAAGATGTTCCCAATAATTTAATTCGCTGAAAGTGTCACTACTAAAGAAGAAAGTTATTAACAATTTTCCCTTTACTATTTTTTTATTAAATTTGAAAATGTGGTTTTCATTGTTAATGACCAATTTTTATTCCACTGTTAGGCCATGGTTCTTTTTCAGCTTTACTACTAACCATTTCAATCTCTAACACTAAGGATTCATAAGGGAACTCACTTAAGTAAAACCAACAACTTCAGTAATGGTCTGGCATTCAGTTTGTATGACACTTACAAGGAACGCAGTGGAAAAGCTTTAAAGACCATAAATCAATGCTGAATAACAATTAGTTTAACTTATTTTAGAACCAAGGTTTTCCTGGAGTGAACTAGAAAATCTTGGAATACCATCTGGATAAACTCTCTAAAAATATTCATTTTGATGACTGAAGTTGATTCGCCAGAAGATGATTACATGGACAGCCATCAAAGCATCGTGTATTATCGCTGAGTTTGCCCTTCTGGAATCCTCAGAAGACTTTATCCATTAATTGAAGACTTAATTTATCATCTCAATAATGCTTTGTGAGAACTCAGAAGACTTATCTTACAGTCAACCATGCTACTCTGAACTTCAACATAGTGAGGAAAGAACAGACTGGGTTATGACAACTACGGAAAATGCAACAAATATACTACCCTGTTACTATCACAACCAGCTCAGGATCTTGTACTTTAGATTTCCTATGCAACTTCTGGTTCACACAAACAAATGACCATCTTCAAAACACAATGTAATTAATGCCAGTAACATATCAGAGTATAACAAAACAACAAACTAGTACAGACTGTCCACCCTAGACTCTTATAACTGAGCAGCTCCCCCCTCCTCGTGCATTGGTGGCATCTGTTATCCCATGTTCCAATCTAAGATGAACAACCCTAGACTACCTACCTATGTAGATATTATGAGACAATTACTAGTTGAATGTAGCTGTCAAAGGATCCCATATCTTGTATTGTAAGGACTGTGAAACTAAGGAGATCTTCTGTCATTCCAAGTGAGATAGCCAAAGGACTCCAACCCATAGTTGCTGCATGAAGTAGCACAATATATTTACATAAAATATGTGAATCAGATATACCACTCCACCCAATTGTTGGTGAAGAATACTATCGAGTCAACACTTTAGAAGAACTGAGGATAGGATAATAGAACCTAATTGTTAGTTTTTATGTAATTTATTTACTTACTCAGGTTCCCATCATTGATAAGATGAAGTTTTTGGAAGAAAATTTTCCAAGGGTTTCAACATTTTCTAACATTTCAAGGGCTTAGATGAATGACCATATCATGGACTCACAACTATCAACTGTTAATGAATTTCTACATTGTACATTTTAGAGACCAGACAGTTTTGTATAACTATAACTATGTAGATGGTATTTTTAATCTTGCCACAAGGTATGGTTAAACAGAACATATTTCTAGAACAACTCAATGGTATAAATAAAAAATCCAGTTTACTCTGGAAGTTTATAAGGACAGAGTACTATCACTTCAGGATATTCTAATTAAATGAAAAGTAGATGTTAGTGTACTATCATATTTTAATTAAATGAAAGGCAGATTGTAGTTTGGGCCATAGTGAATACAAGAAACCTACAGACACAGATTTTCTCTGTATTACAATAGCTGCCTCCATCCAACTACATTAATAAACAGAGCCTGTTCTGTATTGAATGTAAACAATTTGTCAGAAATTGTGAAATAAATTTTCGAAACATTCACAATTTCAAAGGGCTTACTAGCTACAGTTAAGAAAATAAGTGTGGAAATGACCATAACCTCAGAGGTTTTTCCTGTGCATTACATGGAAGATCAGCAGTATTTTGTTCTGTTTGCAGATAAAAATCTGTGAATTGCTGAGTCCTATAAAGGATGACTTGGGTTTGAAGAATCCTGGAATTGATAGCATCTCATGGTAATGTGTATCACATTATATTAGCCAAACTACACAACAGATATACACTGAACATAAAAGGCACATAAAATTCTTTCAATACACAACATCTAAATTAGCAGAACCACCATGATGGGACTCAAAAAATAATTTGAAAAAATAGAAGTGTGGTCCCATGCATGTGTTTTATGGGAAAGTGTGCTAAAAGAGGTAATAATAATTTGGACCGGTAGCAACTTATTCAAACGAGACTCAGGTTTTCACTTGAGTGAAGTTGTCACTCATCCTACAGGGGTTGAAGAAACTTCTCCCCAACCCTTCTCATTCTCATGCAAATTACAATCTCTTGAAATTCAGATTCAACACTACTCAAATTTGGATGATTCCAATTCTTGTTCCACACTACTTCATTTATGTTTACATAGTCAACTCCTATTCTGTTTCAACGCTACTACTTCAGTTCCAATTCTTTGACCTTTTCTCGACTTTTGCTCTGCCTTGAGTTTTCTACACGAATCTAGAATTTTCTGTCACGGTTGCAAGCTCTATTTATTAAAAAGGCCCGCATGAAATTTGGCATTCTCAGACTTCTTGACAAGTTTTAATCCCTTAAATCTGTCATGTCCTGAGACCACTATTCATGACATGGTTGCTCCAGGTTCCTTACCTGCTTTCTTAAACAATTTGACTCCTGAGAAAACATTCTGAATGTAATTAAAACCAATAAATATAATATTTTTTAAAATTTGATTAGAAATCATTTCAGGATAATATTATATGCCTTCCAATTGAACATAACACTGGCCCATTAGAGAATGTAATGTGTTGGGTGTTTTTCTGTTAGACAACCCAAAAGGAACTCATCCCCTTACACCCTCACTGATATACAAGGACACATCCAATTCTCTCTCAATCTAACATACATAAAGTTACACTTACAGGAAATAACTGGTGCAGAAGATGTGTGAGTAGGATCTAGGACGACCTGGTTATCAAGCCTCTGGTCTTGTGTCTCAGTTGTTATAATCCTGGTTCTTCAAGACCTTTCAGTAAGACAAAAAGTGCAGCTAGCAATGAGAACACCTGCTGTCTAGGTCACTTGGTAGAACTTAGAAGGGGTATAGCCATCAGGAGGGGGAAATAGTGCAGGCACATCATTGAAATTAATGTACCAGCACAACCTCCCGCTCCCTAAGCAGTTGCTGGCGACACTGCCAAGGTATGGGAAAAACAAAACAGTGTTTTCTTACTCCAATTCTCAATTACAATCTAAACAAAAATATCAATCACTGCAATGATAACAAGCCTTATAATTATTACTATGAGGACTATCCACAAAGTTGATTACATTTTGGGATAGGAAAAACAAAGTATGGGAAAAAAATTATATTATATACATTTGACAAAGTGACACTTAAATACTACTTTTCAACACTTCTTCCCACAGTTCTGCGTCATCATCAAAACGCTGTGTTGCAAGCCAGGTCTTCATCCTTGAAACAAATGGTAGTCGCTTGGTGCAGGATCAGTACCGCTGAGAGTTTGTTTCACCACGTTACAGTTAAATGATAAGAAGCAAACATTGCCTATCCCCCCCCCCTCTCCAAAAAAAAGACTGCCATAATCTTCCTTGCAGATAACATTTGCAAATATTTCCTTGTTTTTTGGGGGAATTTAGTCGCCCAGGTCACATGCTTGACTCAAGTCTCGTCTTCAGCAACGATTCGATTAAGAAATGAATCACCATGTTTGTCGTTAGATTCCAGAAATGTCAATGATGGAGCCATACATTGACTTGTGTTTTTTACTGTCAGAATTTTTTACATCCATCTTGCACAAAATTTGTGGTAGCCTAGCTTTTGTGGAACAGTTTGTTGCAACAAACTTTGTGAAATTTGTGGCAAACTAAGCACAATTTCTGTTATTCATGAATGCTACAATGCTTGGATGTACACACCAGTCTTCATCATGAACTTTAGACCCATCACATTTTTAAATCTATGCACCACTGACACACTCCACCTTCAGAGATTGTTGTTCCCGAACACTTCAGACAGTTGCTGATAATTTGCAATCGGTTTATAGTTTTTTGCCAACAAAAGCCTTATCACTAAGTGGACATCATAACTCACGGGATTTTCAATTGTAGCATACATTTGAAATGTTTACTGTGAAGTAACGGGAGACAGTATGAACTTCGTGCTAGCACGGCTGGATGCCGACTGAGATACCGAACGCCCAGACACACAGATGTCTGCTCTAGCTCCGGAAACGACGACGTTTTGACTAAAACGTAATGTACTTTGTTGACAGTTCTCGTATTACACACACAACACTATGTACGTGATATCAGTAAAGAGAAATTTTGAATGTTTGGGAAACATGTACAGTATATAATATTTAATATATAAATTATTTAAGCATTATATAATTATGTGTAATATGTAAAATCAAGATATCACTGGTTGATATAATAAAACTATCATGTAAGAAAACTGAATGAAACTAAAAGAACACAGCCATGGCTCCACCGAGAGATGTCATACAACAGGCACCTCAAGTCCACAAACTCATTTAGTAAGTATTGGAGTGTCTGCTCTGGCCATTGTTGGATATGGTTGTTGGATAGCCATAAATGTGATCTTTCTCACAAACTAGGCAGTACCCATGTATTTGGCAATGAGCACTTTTGACGAACATTGTAGCTTTAGACTGAAGGTTTTCCTGGCATAGATAGTTGATGAAATTCCCTTGGGATTCCAACTGGGTAAGTTTGATGACTGTCCACATCATCATCTTCTGGTACAGTTCTATAAGATCTCCCAAGACCCTACACATTCCATTGCACAACAGACGAATGCACTTCTGGAGGCTTCAGGTATTCCAGAGGAATGAGTCAATGGACTGCGTCCTTCTGAATCAGCTCCACCACAGATATGCAGGCTGCCTAAGGTTCAAAAAGCAAATATACGTATAAGAGCCATTGTAAGCACTAAAAGGTCTCCGACTTATAAGGTGGAAAAGTTTCTTACAGAGGTCTTGTGACCATGGGTCGACAGATGTGAACATCACATTAAAAACTCATCAGAATTTGTCCAAATATTGCATGGCATAGACAGACTGAAAGACATCATGGTCAGTTTTGATATGGCCCTTTTGATCACAAGGGTTCCTGTGAATGAAATGCTCCAACTATTGAAGAAACATTTACCAAAAATCACAAAATGTTTAATCATGTCCTGACAACAATGTATTTTCTACATCAGAGTAAATACTTCAAGCAAATTGATGGTGTTGCCATAGGGTATATACTTTCACCTGCCATCACAAATTTTTACATGAAGCTCTTTGAGGAGGATAGACCTGCTGAAGTCATCCTGCTTTTATTGACACCTTGACGACACCTTTGTCATCTGGTCTCATGGTTAGCTATCTGGGTCCCATCCACCCCCTGAAGCACCAACTAATCAGAGTGGTAGTGCAACTCCAGGTCCCCTCCATGAACTAATTCACCAACAAATTGGAGACAAGTGTATCCCTTCAGTTGCTGCCACCAGGCTATATAAAATGGTTCTAACCCAAATAGAGGACCCAAAAGCCAGAACGTCAAAAGGGCTAACTTTCTGCTTGGATTTTTCTTCTCCCTGACTATACACCAGGGCTTTAAACTAAGGTTTCCATAAGCCGTGACACCTAGTCTAGATTTGAGGGGTATATGTTCTGTGTTGTACGGCAAGAGTTATTCACTGTTCCCATTGGACCGCTTGGCCATCTGCCCTTCAATTTTGTCGAGGAATGTAGTCGGAAATACTGCATCTCCAAAGCAACTCCTGTTGATGAAAGGATGTGGGATGAAGTACCAAATGTCCAACCTACCTGATGCAGTTTATTTTGTGATTTCCCGAAAAACAGTTAGATAAATTGTTGGGCAGGATCCCTAGACTACGTCCTGGTCCTAGATAAACCTTGGCTACCTTGCAACACCTTTCTGCATCCCTCTTTAAGTGACTTCCTACGAGGGAAGTGGCCAGACCCTGGATTACACTATACGTAGGCTGTTATACACACCACCTCACTCAGGACTTTGCCAAAAGATGACATATAAAGTAATTGAAATGTTACGTGTTTTTGACAAACTTACCTGGTTGATATCACGAGAGAAAATCATAAAAAAACATTGTGGTATTAATGCATCCTGACTTGGATTTTGGAAACTAAAGAGACTTTTTATACATAATCTTCACCTGAAAAACTACATTATCTAATTACTCTGATTTGTTTATGAAAAATATGCAATAATTGATTTTAGATATTCATATTGTTTTTATGAACATGAATTGATAATTAATTGAAAATTTTGGCCAAATACAAATATTTTATGTGGATTAAATTATTTAAAATAAACTTTTAAAGTATAAATCAATATAATTATTTTCAATCTCAAATATTTCCATTTTTTTGTAATATGTATTCAAGTTACCCCCATTAATTTATGTATTTATCTAAAACACTCAAGGAAAATGTGACAAGGGCAAATTAAATGCACATTCAAGTGGTTTATACCTTAATGCTTGCTCCTGACTTCTTTTCCACTTCTGAATTTAAATTTTGCTGATCTTTCTCATTTTACTTCCACTTACTGACTGTAAACCTTAACTTTCCATTTGACCCCTGCTTCTTACGGCCTACTTTCTCCCTTGTAATATGTTGTACATGCTAAAACTCTGAGATCGAAATTGGATGGAAGTCAATAAATTTTAGTTTGAGCTAAGGTATGGAAATGATCAGACTAAATGATCAGGTTGGAGGAAAATCCAACACCATCTCTTCTTCAGAGTTGAGAGGAAGATTCTAGGATAGGAAAATAGGAAAGTTGATAATGTGGGGTTCTTGGTATTAAGTACCGTTCAGAGACATGAAAAAATCAGAAAGTGCTATGAAGTTAAAGATATAGTTTAATATAGACAAAGAAAGACTGAGCAGAGAGTGCCCAGATAAAACCCTCTCCCAAGTGAAAATTCACTTGCTAGAAGGCGGGGAACCAATCAAAAGCTCCAAATCAGCCCATGTGATCTGTAGTGGGGTCCCTCTGAACTAGTTACCATATGGTTTCTATACAGTTTGCATTGTAATTTGAACTGACTGAAAATCTTTTAACATAGTGTTTCAAAAAGAGGTGCACACATCCTCCGGCCCAAGTGAAGATAAATTTCTCACAGATGTGCAGTATAGTCCAAAATAATAAAACAAATTAATAAATCTACATGACATTCTCACTTGGTTGTAATGATCTAACCATTTAATATTAATGCAATAAAAATACTTTCTTAACAATGTTTTGTAGCTCTTGTAATTTTTGTGCACATATTTTCATCTCCTTTTTGAATCAGATTGTGAGGTAGTAAATTTTTCTTGTTGTTTCATTTTTTCAAACCAAAATTCTGTCCTTAAGAATATTAGGTTAAAATATTATGTTGTGAAATGTTTTGAACTTGATAACTGACTCAACGTATCTACAGGAATTTCTGATTGTTCACCTCTTCACTCTTCCAATTTAATTTTTATGTAATTTATGAAAGTTCAAATTGAGGGTACAGATGCATTATGGACTTATTTGATTATTTAACGATATGTCTACACAAATTCATTTGTTGTTTGAGTCTGTCATTTTTATATTAGTCTTTTTTAATGTTTCCCGCAGGCTAAACTCATAAGTGATCATGTTACAATGAGGAGTCCTCAAATTTATCAACATGAAAAAAGAGTATCTGCAACCTCAAAAGTTGATCCTCTTTCATTGCCTAACATGAGCCAATCAGAAAATGAAAAGAGTAATTCAGTTAGAACAAGAGCTGTGTTTGAACAAGATGGATGGCCAAGTAAGAGTGAATGTGTTGCAAATTCTGGTAAATTTCCACCATCAAATGGTGTACCTTCAATGTACTTACCTCCAGAAAATAGAGGCTTTCAGTAAGTACTAACTTAACTTATTCAGTTAATTTTATGATTCAACATCTTCTTTCTCTTAAAAGTTGTATGAGGGTGGTTTGAAAATTTTCTTATCTCAATATGAAGATATCAGCAATTGAATACTTCTAATAGAGAATGGGTTTATGCATGTCTTGAAGGCACTCTTCAAAATTTCAGCCATTTTGTATGTGCAATTGTGTTTTGACAATAGTTTGAGTAAGTCTATTTGAGTGATTTTATGAAACTTGAAAAAATTGAGTATTGAGCTGTAGTTAAATATTTGTTTTTAAAAGGCAATACACCTACATAAATCAAAGTCAATTTTGATGTGTATGGGGACTCTGTACCATCATTTACCACCATTAAATTTTGGGTACCTGAATTTAAATTTGACTGTAGCAGTTTGGGTGATGTTCGAAAACCGCAACCACTGACAATAACATCAAAGTCACCAAATTGTGCTAGACAAGCATCAAATGAAAGTGAGAAAGATTGCAGTGTCCAAAGAACGTGTTTGTCACATATTGAATTAAAATTTAGGCATGAGAAAGCTGTCTGCGTGTGTTGGGTGCTGTGCAGACTCAATTAATTACTGTAGATGAAACTTTGATACACTATATACCTCAGAAACCAAAATACAGTCATTACAGTAGACTGAAAGGTGTGATTCTGCTCCAAAAAAAAAGCAAAAACTGTTTTTTTGGCTGGGAAAGTAACGTTAATAGTTTTTTTGGCACATTCATTATCTTATCTTAATTAGTTATATTCAAAAAGGAAAAACCACTACTGGAGCATACTATTCATCATTACTTGACAAGCTGAAGGTAGAAATTGTGGAAAAATGGGTCATATTTGCAGCAAAAAATTGTTTCACCAAGTCAGTGCAGTCGCCATAATGAAAATCCAGGAATTAGAGTTTGAACTTCTTGACCTCCCTCCTTACCATATCTAGCCCCAAGTGACTTATTTTTGTTCCCTAAGCTAAAAGTTGTGTTTCGAGGACAGAGATTTTTGTCAAATGAGGAGACCATCACCTTCATAAACAATTATTTTGCAGAGAAAGATGATGAGTACTATTTGGACATGTTAAGAGATGGAAGCATCACTGGGAAAAAGTGCATAGATTTACAAGCTGACTATGTAGAAGAATATAAATAAATTTGTAGAAAAAAAATGTCTTGTGTATATTGTTTTGTGACAAACTTTTCAGACCACCCCCTTAATAACGTTAAAATATATTTGTGTATTTCTTGCTTCTTTATTATAAATTTATAATTACTTTATATATTACTAGCTCCAATTAGAGAGTAGCAAAAATATAAATTAATTTAGACTGTTACTTAGGTTTTTGTAGTGTAAACATAAAAACTGAAAGAACACAAACACTCCTTATGTCATAAACAGCTTGAAAACAACTTTAAAAATGAATTGCTGAGCTCCAGTATCTTATTAAGTCATGATCTATCAAACATTCAATTTAAAAACATTTGACATTCTTAAAATATAATTATTAATGGCCACATAAGTCAGAAAAGTAAAGTTGAATGAAATAATGAAATATTACAATTTCTTCTTATAAAAATTTATTTTTATCAATGCTAAGTATAAATGAAATAAGTAAAGGAAGACAATGAAGTCAGAAAAATTTGAACTTAATACCATTAATTAAAGAACTACATCTGATGAAAATCAACATTTTGATCCAATTTTTGGTCCTCATAATTTATTATATTAATAACAATACAACAAAATACTTTTTGTGACCCTGTGAAGCCAAATTTTGGTTCAAAAAGATGTAAAAATTATATTACCAATTTCCAAACACATTAACAAATTTTACAATGAATGTACTACTCCTCAGGCAAGTAGATTCAAAAAGTGATTAATAATCTTTTCTTCAAGAGTGTTTGTTTAAAATTCAATTCAACAATATAAATATTTTTAACTTTATATTATTTGATTGTTTACATAATTTATGCAGACTTCTTTTTGACACAGTCCAAAAATTGCACAAAATTAAAATCTAGTTTTTGCTTATAATTATGAATGTTGGCAAATTATTTTAATTGCACATAATTGATATTGTATATAAGATTCATTTAGATTTAAAGTTCCCCTAACTATTTATAGCCATTATCTGAAGAGGTCATAATTTTAGGAATAAACAATATAGGTTTGTATGGAGACATTGTAATATTTCAGTAAACTTTATTTTTGTGACTATTATGACCATAATATTTACACTATGAA
Organism: Zhengitettix transpicula; assembly: GCA_037074705.1. Taxonomy (NCBI): domain Eukaryota; kingdom Metazoa; phylum Arthropoda; class Insecta; order Orthoptera; family Tetrigidae; genus Zhengitettix; species Zhengitettix transpicula. Next base: position 68,562,063 of record CM073590.1, on the reverse strand, counting down.
ATAATAATTGGACATTAATTAATTAATTAACACTGAAAATGAAAACGTAACTCCGACCATATTAATAGCAATAATACTGAACAAATTAGAAAAATCTTGGCTTAATTATTCCTATCAAAATCACAGTTTTTAATACAGTCTGTTCACTTTATAATTTTAATTTAGTGGCAATAAGAATGAGTTATTCTTATGGCTTATAGTCTTTCATATCTAACAGCATACACTTGTAACTTCGTATACCACAGTCAGTTCCCTGCAGCATATGTCTACTAAGTCCTTGTTGATGAAGACCCAACGGCAGTGTTCCATTCCTTGCTCAATCTTCATAGACATGCTCTGTCTAGATACTATAGACAAACAATCTGTAGTCTGCAAACTTATCAACAATTTGAAACATTTATTTTATTGGAAAAATTCAAAAAATTTAGATGTTGACACCAGGTACTATTCCAAAATTATATTTGAAATGCTTCATATTAAATTTAACATCACTGCAATTAATATACAAACTGATACTCTGAAACTCAACAGTGACTATGATCCCTTATTGTTAGGCTAATTTTCATATAAACATCGTGTTAAACTTAATTTTAACCTTGCAGTTGATTTCATTACCTAGTTTTTGTGGTGTGTTGTTCTTGCAACTTTTGAGTTTTTGAAACATGTGACAAAAGCACAAGAATTGCAGAAATGTTGTGAGTTATTTATTTTTTATCACTTAATTTGGTTACTTATTTATTTAATTAATACTGCTTTAACACAGGTGTTTTATATTTCATTCGTTCATATGAAATGCCCACCACAACAAACATTCTGATTGTTGGCAAGAGGTCACTGATGACATGGCTTCCATCCAATCACATTTATCTCCAATATATATTACAAGTTATACATTTTATATATCACAAAAGGTTTGTTCAGTTTTGAGGGTAAAGAGAATAAAAGAAGATTTGGATGGATTTATACATACTCCACATTTTTTTCCCATCTGTCAATGTTGTTTAGGGCTTTTTGAAACATTCAGGAGCCCAAGTTGGAGGAAGGAGTTTGTACAATTAAGGCTATGTAATCAGCAAAGAGTAAAGTTTTTGTGGAAAGTTGTGGTATTCCTGGATGTAAAGATTGAATAAGAAGAGGGCATGGATGCTAGTTTGAAACACACAAAATTGGACCTTTTGAAAAATTTTACAATTGGTTTTGAACTGATTGAAACTTTCAGGTAATATATGTCCATTAGTTTAAAAATCAAAAGCATCTCATATAAATATACCTCTGTATTATCTTTCTGATGTTTTATTATTATTGTTGTTTTTGTAATGGCCAGTTGCCTTCAAATCTGATATCTGAACTGTCATGTCATCATTGTATTTAGGTTTATAAAAGAAAAATGGTAGACATAGCTCATATGAGCAATCTTCAGCAATGCACCGTACAACTTCTGCAACTATAACCATAGAGTCCTTGGACCTGAGATTCTTGTAAGCTACTCTATCTGCACATCACCTATTCTGTTTGTCAGCACAATCATCACACACAACTGAACTTTCCTTAATTTTTCAACCTCTTTTTATTGTATTGAGATTTCTCAACTTTTTGCTGTGGCATCCAGAATCAACTGTTCAATAAGCATACTTTCCAAGACTTCTGCTGCTCCTATGAATGCTTTCAGTTTCACCATTATTCTGTACCTCCAAGTTGACCAATTATTCTTACCATTTAAAATCTTAATGACTGCCGACCAGCTAACTGAATTTGTGCCTTTTCTTGCAGTGAAACATTAAGTTGGCAAACTGTTATACTATTATTATAACTAAAACAAAAATCATTCAGTTTCACAGTAAAATTTTTTTTAGAAGACACTGGCCTAAGGAATGTTTTACCATTTAACTTTGCTGATAGCTAACATGATGTGCATTATATTAGTTACCAGACAAAATAAGTGTGATGAAGCATTCAAGTCTTCAGTTGAAAAAAAAATCATTATCAGTTTACTGAAAACATGACTGACTTTACAATTACTCAAACATCAATGTGTAAATACAAACATATTGTTGCTATTTCATCGAAACTACTGCTATTCCAAAAGATATTAAACATTGTGATAAATTTTCTAAACATTATATGTATAGACCAAATGACATAAATAAATTTAATATGATCTGTCATTTAGTATTAATTGAAAACAAGTTTGTCTTTTACCACATTTCGTTCTATACTGCATTTTTTTCAGTGATCACTGGTACTTTTTTAATGTGTTATTTAATATGTTTGAATACATTCAAAGTATTTATTTTAACAAAATTTGTTCAGAGTCATTACAGGGTCTCCCATTAAAAACAATATAATTACTGTACAGTATGAGGATAAAGCAACTAATTAAATGGCAGAATCATTCCAACTCTTGAGTTGTTATTCTCCACTAGGACCTTAGTGTGGCGAAAGAGCATGGGTGTTAGGCCTACACACTTGTGCACAAAGTCGAGTGATTTTGTATCTAGATAATGTCTATAGACAATTATATGACAAATTATTGTATATAGCCATACTTTCAGAACAAAATCACAGAACATTGGTCTCCTGTCAGAAATAGGAGATTTGAGACATGGTTGTGCAACCTTTCATAGTGTGAACACAGTCCCCAATTATCCTCTGTGAATTGTAGAGAAGGTTTCATTATTTTATTTTATTATTGCTTTGTTATTATCAAGATGTGGCCAAGGAAGAAAATTTAACTTTTAATTATCATCTTGTTTGTGGGACATGACTAATCCAGAATATAAAAATCATACTAAGAAGATAATACTTATTGAAAAGCTGGCCAAAAATATTATAGTGTCTGCAGGTAAGGTAGAAAAAAACAATTTGAAAACAACTTTTCATTGGGAGCATAAAAAATTAGGTGAAGAAGAGCAGAGCATCTTCTGTAAAAAAAATTCTTGGTTTGCTTAGAAACACCTATTATTAGTAGTAGTAGGCCTAACAATTCTGAGAATTGTCTCAAGTCTCCCATTTCAGACAGGAAACCAATGTTCTGTAATTTTGTTCTGAAAGAGTGTCTATATACAAGAATTTGTCACTCGATTGTCTATAGACAAAATCACTCGACTTTATATACAATATATAAAATACAACATGAATACAACCATATGGGGCGGATTAAGGATAGAAAGAGTAGTCTTTTGGTGCTAAGAGATATGGGAGATTTTCTGTTGATAAGAGGGAGAAGTTGTTTTATTTTGTTGTTCATTCTGGAGGTAATGTGGGCTATATGTTGTTTCCATGATAATTTGGAATTGAGGATAAGGCCATGGTATGGTGTAGTTTGTTGGATAGATATTTTTGTGCTGTTCACAAAGGAGTGGTTGAAGGAATGTTTGGTTTTAAGGGTAATTTAAATAATTGTGGATTTGGTTGGGTTTATACTGATTCTCCATTTTTTGGCCCAGTTTTCTATATAATTTAGGGCAATTTGTATCTTTCTGTAGTCTGAGTCTAGAGATGATGTTTGAAGGAGTATGGCAAGATCATCTGCAAAAAGTAGTGTTTTAGTAGACTTGTTTTGAGGTATGTCGTGGAAATAGAGGTTGAAGAGGAAAGGGCCTAGGATGCTGCCTTGGGGGATGCCAGAGGAAATAGCGGGAACGCTTCCATAGGATGAGCCCCATTACTCACACAAAAAGACGCACATTTGGGAGAAAACAAGCAAAAAGTGAAAAAAACAGAAAAACGCCTTTAGCTCCTAAACGGCTGCAGCTAGCCACCTGCGGGTGACGGCAACGTCTTCATCGGGAACGCTTCCATAGGATGAGACCCATAACTCATGTGAAAGCATAATGTTAAATAATACAGGAGTGGTTAGTAAGATAGTAAGGATTCTGAATCCTTAATTATGTGGTTCTTTGATTTGGGAAAGTAGTGATTGGTGGTGTACTTTATCAAAAGCTTTTTCTGCCATTTGGAAGGCAAATATGTGCACAAGCTATTGGTGTCGAAGGAAATGTTGATGTAGAATGCCACCGAGTGTTTGGGTCTGAAGCTGTATTGAGCAGGAGGAATGAGGTGGTTAATTCTTTACCAAGGAGGGGAATAAGGAGTTTTTTGAACGATTTGGATAAAGAGGGGAGGAGACTGATGGGTGTAACTATTAGGACAGGATTTGCATTTGTTTGGCTTAGGGATCATTATTATATGTGTGATTCCAGCTGTTTGATAATATGTTGTTCAAATGATTGAATTGAAAATGATTGTGATTAAGGTGGAAGCTTTTTTAGGAAGGTATTTTAGGTGGAGGGGAGTGATAAGGTCATGACTGGCAGTGTGTTTATTTTTGAGTTTGTTTAGGGTTGAGTGGATTTGGGGAGGAGTAAATAGTTTGTGTATAGGTGTCAGTTGAAAAGGTTGGAGGAGAGTGTTCTTAATCTTGTTATTGTGGTGGAAGTTGATGGTTGGGTTTGGAGAGAATTGGGATGTGAGAATGTTTGTGAATAGATTAGCTTTATGGACTGGAAAGTTACACCATTGGTTTTGATGTTTGAGAGGAGGGATGATATAATAAGGTTTGGTGATGGTTTTGGTTTTGTTCCATATGGAGTAATCAGAGGAATTCAGTTTCAAACATAACATACGGTTTGCAGTTTTTGTGACATATAATTTTATTTAACAATTAATATATTTTTAATGATAATATGAACAAATTTGAAGGAATTGTTAATAGGTTGCTACCTTTCTCAATTATTGTTAAAAAATGTTTCATATTTCTTAAACTTCAATAGATTTAATCAAAAATGGCATGTTTTGTTTCTAAGTAAAAGTTGCAAATCTATTACTGTTTTTAGAGTTCATCTGTATTTGAGCCAGCTTATTGACCTGCCAGTTGGCACTGAGCATGCCTTGCCATGGTATCCTCCGGTATGTACTGAGCAGCAGAAAGAAGACATTATATTCAGTCATGATCAAGGATTTGTTCCAGAAACAGATCTCAGGCCACAATTACTGAAATATGGAGATGAGGGGCACAGTGTTGAAGCAGAAATAGGACAAAGAATATTAACGGCTATTACTAAGGTCAGATATTTAAAGATTTTAAATTTAAATTAAGCAATGGTATCCAGGTACTTCTTATGAATGAGATACAAAGTTTAACTAAATTGAGTTTTGCAGATTAAAATAGATGATGATGTGTGCAATAACAAACTATGGTCATGTCGTCATTATAAAAACAATTTTTTCATTGGTATATCATATATCTATATATTAGCATCCAAATTTTTGTAATGCATGAAATAATAATTGTTTTGAAACAATTTAAGGTACATAACATTTCATATTACTTTATGGACAGCAATTATAATATGATTTTATATATAAAAATCAATTGAATTTAAATAATATATACATTTAATTATAATAAAACCACTACAAATGCAAATAAAATGAATGAATTATGCAATTAATAAACAGAAATGAAAAGGAGGTTTGTACTCTCAGGGTCATTTTGTGGACCAGACCCAGAACACTTATCTATATAATAAAAAAGGATGTATATTTGTATGTATGTATGTATTTATTTATTTATTTACGTTGTTCTTTATACAAATTTTATCGCGTGGACAGAATGCAACAAAAATTGGTACACATATTCTTCAAAACATGAGAAACGGTACTGTGAGGGTGAGAAACGCCTAGCATACATGTGGAAAGAATTATAATTAAAAACCGTGATCATAAAATATTAAATTACTGCGCGCCAAGAGACAATGACGTCACGCTAGAGAAAGACGTTACTACGCAACGAACAAAGGAAATATTTCCTTTATTAGGAATGAAATAAAGCAGAAATATTTTCTTTAAATAAAAAGTATAATTTTGTACAGCAATACTCCATCGAATGGTAATAAAGAAGAATACGAATTACTTTACCATCCTTGCGTAAAATGTAAGTTAATTTTCGCGCTATATTAGTTGTGAGTCTAGCTAACAATTTAATCAATGTAATATTTCATAATGTATGAAGACTGAGTGACAATTGACAATTATATCCTGAAATACTCAAGGAATATATTTAAGTATTCAATAAAATACTTTTTCGAATTTTTATAAATAAGTACACGAGCAATGCCGCACCCAGCTAGTATAAAATATAAAAAACAAATAATCAGCTGTGTTGGTATTGACATTGGTTGTATTTCGTTAAGTTGATTTCAACTTACATACCACATGACTATGAACACCATGACCAAAAGCTTGTATGCATTTTCTGAACCCATTGGAATGACCTGCCAATCTTCACAATACTCCAAAGACCACAATCTGGGAATCCCTCCCATATGATACAGTGGTCCAGCTCTCTGAAGACTACAATATTAATGTCCTGTCTTCCTCTTCACCAAATGTATATATACTTATTGATGACTTCTGTATTTCAAAAGTGTAGAGTAATTCTACCACTTTTATCTTTCCACCCACAGTGATGAAACTATTCTTTAAACACATTGTTCCCATTGATCCCCCTTTTTTGGTGTACGCATAATTATTTCATGTAGAATTGAAGACGGTTAATAGTTTTGTGCTAATTTCAGAATAACTTTTGGTAGGGTTCACCAAAAATGTCAATGCATTATTCAGTTTGTTTCCCTATTACACCTTTGCATATTTGGCATGCTGGTCTTGTTGAATTAAGTTTAAAGATAGATAGATAGACTTATTCACCATTGGCCCTCTAATGAGGAAATAGGATTCGTCACAAAAGTACAGTAGATAAATTACATATAAACAGAATTAATATTATTAGGTTACACACACACACAAAAATTCATATCTGTTCACATTTGTCTACTCACTACAATCATACACACTGTCTTTAGGAAACACGCACACGACACTAATCACTTCCTGGTAATCATCTCCTGTCGCTAGGTACGGAGGGATGTCGTTATGGATATTTACTAAAACAGAAAGCAGAGGCAGGAAAAACAGAACCAAAAGGGGAAAACTGGACAAACTATTTACATATTTATAGCATATACAGCAATTTTGTAGGCAAGGCAGTTCAACGAATGTGAGACCGATTCAAAATTCGTGTACGGAGTAATAAGTTCCATTTACAAGAAAAGTTTTACAATCCTTGACGAATGAGTTGTAATTGTTGATGTCCTTTACATGTTCAGGAAGGCTGTTAAATAGTGCGATACCAGAATAATGAACGCTAGACTCGTAGAGACTGAGGCTGAGAACTTCCACGATTGTCCCCGTAACTTGCAAAAAGGTTCATGTTGTGTTTAACAAATTTTAGTACTTCTAATATGTAAGCGCTAGGTAGAGTCAGAATATGAAGTCTTTTGAACAGCGGCCTGCAGCTTTCACTAGCATCTGAACCTGATATAATTCTAATGTCTCGTTTTTTCAGTTTGAAAACATCCACACTACGAGAACAATTGCCCCAGTTGGTAATACCGTAACACATATGTGAATGAAAGTAGGCAAAATAGATTAGAGAAGCAGTTTTGGTATCAACTTGTTGCATCAATAGTCTCAATGAGTAACAAACAGAACTAAGTTTGCACACGAGGCGATCAATGTGCAAGTTCCATTTTAATTTACTGATGACCTGCAAACCGAGGAAAGTCGCATGATCTGAGAACTTATCTGTTACGATGTTGTTGGTTTCTGTTGTAAAACGAAGTAACTTAGTTTTCTGTACATTGAGCGTTAATTTATTGGCGGCGAACCAAGTATTTAGGTTTCTAGATGCAGTCTCAATCTTCACATTGAGATTATTTAAATCAATGTCCGTAATTAACAAATTAGTGTCATCTGCGTATAAGACAGATTTTATATTCCATATATTCTGGCAGATCATTAATATACAAAAGAAAAAGCAGTGGACCTAATATTTAACCCTGAGCCAAGTAATGCCTGACAAGTGCACCTCACAAGCTTTGTTTTTTAAGGCCACCTTCTGTTTCCGATTGTTGAGGTATGATTTGAAGAGTACCAAAGCGTTGCCTCTGATCCAATAATATTCTAATTTTTGGAGGAGTATGCTGTGATCTACTAGATCAAATGCCTTTGAAAGATCAGCAAAAATTCCGGCTACTTTCAGTTTTTCATCAAGGGAATTTGGTATACTTTGAATGAACTCGTACATAGCAGTGCTCATGGATTTTTGTTTGAGGAAGCCGTGTTGAGCAGGAGTAATTACTTTATACTTCGTCAAGAATTCGAGTAACTTTTTGTGTAGAATTTTTTCTAGTACTTTTGAAAATATCGGAAGTAGGGAAATTGGTCTGTAATTTGATGCGTTGCTGGGCGAACCCTTCTTGAAGATCGGAATAACTTTTGCAGCTTTAAGGGAGTCGGGAAAAATGCCGGTAGAAAGACACGCTTTGAATATTATTTAAAGGGGAGTAGCTATGACATCGGCTCAGTGATTCACAACTTTGCTTGAGATGCCATATTTATCCGCAGATTGAGTACATTTTAACTTTCTTATTACGTTTATTTTTTCGACATTGGTAACCAGTTGAAGGAAAATGGAATTCTGAACACTCGGCATGGCGTTTTGTAGCAGCTTATAAAAAGCACGACCTTCTGATGGCTTATTGTTAGAAAATTGATCCAACACATGAACAAAATATGAATTAAATATACCCGCAGCGCCTCTGTTGGTGAAAGTTTTACCGTTGTCGACAAGCTTTATATCTGTCACATTATAATTGACTTTACCTGAGATATTTTTAATCACCTCCCAAGTTGCTTTCATTTTGTTATTTGAGTTTGCTATATACTCCAATGTATGTAATTATTTAGCAGCTACAAGCATTTTACTGTAGATACGTCTATAAGATCGGAAGAAAGTCAAGAATTGTGGCGAAGAATTAATATTTTTAAATTTATTCATTTGGCAGAGCCTTTCGCGAGAAACTTGTATGCCTTTAGTTATCAAATTTTTTACTTTGGTATTGGGTCTATTCTTTAATTTTAGTGGAGCTGTCTCGTTGATGACTAATAAGAAATAATTTAGAAAAGTTTTGAACATATCATTAGCATTCTTAGTTTTATTAACATCTAAAATAAAATACTATTGTATGGTCTCTAGTCTATTTGTGATAATTTTGAGTTTTGCAGAGTTAAGGTTTCTAGTAAGTAGTACTGAATCTTTAGGGCTAGGTTTGCAGATGATTTCACACTTTATGTTCATGAATATACCCTTGTGATCAGATAACCCTGTTTCTATTACATTAACATTGTAAGAATCTATGTGAAGGTTACACAACATATAGTCATATTTTAAAGGCCAGTTGAAGCTAGTAAAATAATCTGCAATTGAATACCATGAGATGATCGGTACTCATCCATATTGAATGGCGGTTCTGTGGCATGCTTTTGTTGCAGACGTTTGGATTGCAAGTCAATAATATTTGTGAAAGCATGAAGTAATTAATTTGGTGCCAGGAGATATCTAATTTTACATGAACTGTAGTCTGCTGTTTATGAGTCTTGTCAACTGTCTAGAGACGATTGTATGATGTAAATGTTCCACAGTATTAATGTTTTTACTTAAGTACACAGAGTATTAAAATTAATTAATGTGTGTAAGACTTTATATTAATGATAAAAATATAGCTAATGATTACATTACAAAATTACAGGGAGTTGGTCCAAAATGGCTCTTACATACTCTTGGATCACTGTACTGGAGAATAAAAGGAAATCCTCGTAATGCATTGGCGTGTCTTCAAGTTGCCCTGGATTCATGTCCCTGGCAGTTTCGTGACATTGTACTTGTATCACAAGGAGCAGTTCTTCACAGACTTGGCCAAACAGATGAAGCGCTGGTTGCGGTTACTGAAGCTCTGTCCATTAAGAGTGATGAAGTAAGCTTAGTATAAATTGTCTATTGTTAACTAATATTTTTATCAATATAACCTTTATGTAATAGACATTAGTAATATGCATCTTTGGGCAGCTGTTATTGTATAAGTTAAATCAAGAAATATTATCATACACAGTGTGTATACTTAGAAGACAGATTACACAGAGTGATTAAGAAGACTGCTGTTTTATGAATCAAAAAAATTGAACTGAACAAGCATTACATACATTATCAATCTTAGTTAATGTGATTAAAATAATTTCATATATTTACTTATGCAACTTTTTTTATTTCCCTTGAAAAGATGTGCATAATTTGATCATTGAAAGGTAACCACTTTAGTATTAGCTAGATTTCTGAGGGAACTGTCCATGGTGAAAAAGATCCAGGATCTCACTTCAAAAGAAGTTTGTATCCAGTCCTCAACTGTAATTCTGTAATTCACAACTTTTGACTTTCACACCTACTCTGAGTTGTGTTTCACATTTTTAGTATTGTGCAATCCATCAGAAAGCAGTCATGTACTAATTTATTTTAATTATTTTTTCTCCCTTGCTTCAGGTCCCAGTTGGTATAAAATGTTCAATAAATCTTAATAGAATGGAATCCTACTGCAGTTAGTATTTTTTTTCATCATCTAGAAAAGATGGTGCATTTTGTGTAATTATCACAATTGTAAGTGTTGTGGTAGTTTTGATATTTGGTTCTATTATGTTTCTGGGGCCATTGATCAGAAATTTAAACTTTTCCAACACCTTTGCTGCAGACCAAGTTAGCTGTATATTAGAAGAAAAAGCAGGCTAAAGATTTTAAGTTTCCCCCATTTTTTCAAAATTACTTGGAAACTAAGAATTAAAGGTATAAATAAATTAAATTAAATTTTGTGTTTGTAAGGTCTTTTTTTCATACTAACTATTTCACAGTGGCCGTATCTTAGAAACTAAGAGACATGTGCAGCATGAAGCAACTATGTTGCTGTGTCAATAACCATATGCTAATCCCCACCACCCAGTTCTCCCTTCCAGCTCTCTTATAAGTAACGGACATAATATCACATCTACATGATAATAAATATGACTTTTAAACTGTTCTACAATTTAATTTTAAAAAAGAAAAAGCTACAAAATATTAAAGCAAAAGTAATTATAAAAATATCAAGTACATATTTGCAAGATTTTAATTATGTAGTAGATATATTCCTTTTTCACATACTGTAATCGCCTACCCGCTCCCTCGGATCCTTATAATGGACGAATGCCAGCCCAGGCGCCACTGCATGAGCAGAAAAGATTTATTTTAAATTATACAAACAACAATCGTCTCATTAATTAACATTCGCGATCCACACCAGGGAGCCGAAAAACCATTTTTGCCAGGACTCGTGAGAATGAGACTCTCAATAACTATATCTTTACATAAGGATGGATTCACTGAATGAAAACAAAATGTAAACATAAAATTCAGTTTAATGCACAAATTGGGGTTAATACAAATACTCATCACGACTCCTAAATCGCTAAATGTTGCCTTTTCATACACTCTTATTCATAAACTTAAATGTAACAGGTCTCCGTAAATTTACTATTTTGACAAAATTTTTCAAACTTAATATGTCCTTTACAAACACAGTCGGTCATTGGTCCCACAATTCTTAATTCGCACTACTTTCACACGATGCAGGGAAAGGGAGAGAAGTTTGCTTACTGTGCTGCGACGCGTTTTTTCCGATGACGTCCAGGTTCAGGTGCCTGGCCGGTCGGCTGACCAAATCCTCGCACGCAGAGAAGTGGCTAAAACCCATAGGCGCGACGGCTTACGTATGCTCTGCAATTCACTGTTCTCTCCTCCAAGAACCTCCTCACCAAAATCTCCTACGCGTCCGTCCCTTAGAGTTCACAAAGGATTGACGATGCCCGCTCTCCTGCCTTCCAGGACGTGACTCAACTCCACCACACTACTCTGGTCAAACATGTCGGCTCTCCTTGCTGACGAGCCGAATGTTGGGAAACAACTGTCCCGTCTCCTGGCCCATCGCTTCTCCTTTGCCGTCCAGGACCCGTCTTTTACTATAACCGCCCCAGCTGTGTCTAGCCACAGTCACCTTTGTCCGAGCACATTCACTCCTATGGTCAGAAAATGACCTGCCAAGGTGTCCCTCGCAAACCCACTTCCTGTTGCCGTAAACTTGGTCCCAATGACCGGCCATGTGAAAAATTTTATCTCCAACATTCCCACGCAAAGACAACTAGTATTAATGTTTAAAATCACTAATTACAATACATCTCCCTTTTAAAGATGACAACAAAATGTTGTGTAGAAGCCTGAGTACAATTTATTTAATCAGTGTTGTTTCAATTCCTTCAAATTTCAAAAAGTTCTAGCTCTTTAGAACTGCTTTTTTTTTTACAAATAATTTGGTACATTTTCTTACATCTGCATGAACCAGCTTCATGTGCTGTGGTAGAAATACCATTTTTTGTTCTTCTCAAGTTCCAGTATTATGGATTCCTGATATATATAGTTAGAAAGTGGTGATGTTTCTGATGGTGGTAATGTGGCAATATTTGCATTATTCTTAATCATTTGAAGCATAGGACCATTAGTTTTGTGATTTTGTAATCAAACAGTAAAATCACTGTGTCACAAAAGATTAATTGCAGCTTTAATTTAATTAAGATAATATTGTGACCTGACCAAGAAAAGCTAAAATAAGTGAAATGTAGTCAATTATATTCTCTTTGTTTGTAAATAATTATTCTATTTTGATTGAAATCATATGCAAAAGCACCTTTCTGCAATAAAATTAAATTTGTAGGGTTATTTTTGATTATTGATCAGTCTTCTATGTCCAGCTCTGGTTGCTATTCATCTTCCATGAAGACAAACATACCTTTTTATTGTTCAAAACATCTGACTGTACCTTTTAGACAATGGAGAAACCAAACAACAATACAATGATGTAATGTTATTATTTCAACTTTTATAAAAATGTACACGGCATTAGAGACATAAGTAGTTTTATACAGTAATAAATTGTGTCATCCTGAAGTTTTACCAATTTCTGACTTTCACCCTTTGGAATAAATGTATGCAGAGTAAATTATAAACTTTCTTTTACCATCTCTTCTGTTTCAGACCTCTCTTCTTTAATTATGAACTTTTAACTTTCTCATCTAAGATTAATAGGTCACCTGCCTTGTTATCTTGTTTATTCGCTGACCCCTGAATTGAGAAAAGAATTTTCAACTGAGAAAGCAATCTATACTCTTTTATATTAAATCTTACAAAGGTTGAATAATTATTATTAGGTATATTTGGTAACTTATGACTATGTAAATCATAACATTCTGTTACAAAAGATAAAATATTTTGGCATTACTTGAACTCCCTTTCCTTGGGTTAAATGTTTTCTAGAAAGTAGAATGGAGTGTATGGAATTAAAGGATTCCTTCTTAGCTAAAATATGTGAATCAGATTGGGGAATTATTACGACTTATGTCCCACCGAGCTTAATATTAGGGCCTTGACATTGTCAAGTTAATTAACTCATATTAACAGGAAACAGATCAAAAGTGACTGACATATCATAAATTGTTTGTTGTTGTCGCCAGCTTAGGTAGTAATGAAAGCAAATTAATTGGACTGATCATACTAATCAATTACTAAATTTCTCAGCCACATAAACAGTAAGAATTATATCTAATTTCAAAGATTTAAACAACAATTAAACTAGTTTACTTTGTATATTTTCATTCTGTTATGTCCCATGAAATTATATTCTGTGGCAAGATGCACCCATGAAAAAATATAATCTATACAAAAAATGTAATAATTGTCAATTGCACAGGCTGGTGTCCACTATTTACACATTTGTATATTTAACAAGCTGCCACAATAACCAAAGTAATCTATTCAGTAAAAGAATATAGAAGAATCTGAATTAATAATCTGAGATGTAGAATTAATTTTTAATGGAAGCAGTTAGCATGAACTATTAACCCTTCAGCAGTCGTGTACTTGGTTCACAGTTGTCTTGTGGGATGTGTAGTGGCCCTATCACTTTTTGCAAATGCCATATTGAATTGTTCTTTATTACAGTAAGTAAGTATTAATATTTGATATTAAAAATCTATTAGTAACGTTTTTTGTATTGTATTCATATTTATGAATGTGTCTTTCTCTTGAAAATTTTTCTGCAATAGTGTCTATTTAAATTTGAAATGATGTATCATGTCTTATTGTAATTTCATCTATAATCAAGAAATATCAAAGAATAGATGATTTTGTATTTTTCCAGCACTTTTTTAAAGGTAGATAGATATGTCTGACAAAGTTCACTTTTCATGTCTGAGCATATTGTGGATAAGGATTTGTTCTACCTCTACCATTTTTGCTATCCTTTCTGTTTCAAAAGTTAGTTACATAATATGCCATATCAGAGGTTTCATTATCTCCATATTCTATTTCACTCCAAATCATTATGAAATATTGGTCACAAATATCAACTTCATGTTTAGGCCCACCATCATAATTACTTCTACACTATGTAATACAGCATCATGATTGCATATCATCTAAAAATAAATGCTAAAAGCAACACTCCAGGAAAACAATAACAAACATAATGGCACTGGCTCACTTTACATAGGTCTTCCTGAAGTGACATCACAAACACTTTCTGTTGAGCTGTTCAAGCCATCTAAGTACAGGTGGCATTGGGTGACTGTTGGCTAGTATTGTGTCATTCAAGAATACGATGGGTGGTTACAGCAAATTTCTTATTCTCTGACTCGGCTCTCCAAACATGTTGCAGGTAACCCCCTGTACTTTTGTACTGAAAATGAACACTGTTCAAAGAGAAGTACTTTTATCTCTGGCTCTGAGAGATGTGTTTCTCCTTCCTTGTCTCTCACACTTCTCTCCCTCAATCATCTTGTTTGAATCTATCAAAACTTGGTTTAATATCTGGGTCTCCAATCATTTCCTTCCTTTCCTACAATCACTTCTTCATGTTGGCTGTGATTTTTAGAAATTTTCCTACATGTTTTCCTTATATGGTCACTTGCTGTAGTGGTGCTTTAATTTATTCAGCAATATGTGCAGTCAGGTAAAAGAAGCATCTCGCACTTTATTAATATTTGAAATTTGCTAATAGCCTGTTTTGCTCATAGCCATGGGACTTTTCCTGAATACATGTCCCCAATTATCCTCATGCTGAGCTGATCAGAAATCATAACAAAAGCCATATCGGTTAATGCCATTAGCAAAATTTGAAAATAAACTTTAAAGTGATGCCTCTCTTGTAATATGTGGTTTTCTAAATTATTTTCTTAGCTTAGCAAAAATAAAACAAATGAAATACTTAAAACTAAAAACATGAAATATGTAGTTTACTGCACTACAAATATTAATATTATATATTTTTATAATAATAAAAAACTGATAGAAAACATTTCTGGAATAGTACACCACAAAAATGGTATTACACATTTATTTTTCTACAAGAGTGGTGAATGTGTGAATGAAAGGTACATAGGGATCAAGATATATAAGAATGGTATATTTTCTTTAGCAGGGCTTAGACGTACGTTGGGGATGCTGTACAGCTCATGTGATTACTTAATCATCATGTGCACTAGGCATTATTAATTTTTTATTATTAAAATTATCTCTTAGTCCAGAGACTTTACAGTTGTGATAATTTAACATAATAATAGTATTTACAATTTGTAAATATTTAACAAGTAAACTTGGGGTCTTGGATGTGACCCTTGTCATTCCAAGTTAGAGACAAGAGAAACCGACTAACTTGTTCACAACATATTAATGAAGGTTTGCCAGGCTGATGTTTGGGATCAAACTGATCATCGAGGAAACTTCATGTTATGAAATGCATTAAGAATGTTATGGGGATGATGGGAAGAATGGATATTTAGGGACTATGTAGTGCCAGTTGGTAGATGAGGGTTAGAGTTAGGTAATTCCAGAGTGATTTAGGGGGAGGGTGATATCAATTGGGAATTTATGTTTGAGTCTGCAGTTTTGTGAAGGAGGGGATGGGTTGCTGTAGAGGAGCTCAATGGTTGGATTGGGTGGTTGATGGAGCTATTTATTACAGATTTATGAATTATGGTAGGAATTAGGTGAATTTCAAGGACTTTATGGATAACTAAATGCGAAGGTACAAGGGGAATTTGAAATTAATCAGAGAATTTTGTTTTGTTTTTGTGGTTTGTATTTTGTTGGAGTTGGAATAGGCAGTGGATCCCCATATGGCACATGAATACAACCATATGGGGCAGATTGAGGATAGATAGAGTAGTCTTTTGGTGCTAAGAGGTATGGGAGATTTTCTGTTGATAAAAGAGAGAAATTGTTTTATTTCGTTCTTGATTCTGGAGGTAATGTGGGCTATATGATGTTTCCATGATAATTTGGAATTGAGTATTAGGTATGTTGTAGTTGGATAGGTAATTTGTTGCTGTTCAGAAATAAGTAGTGGTTGTAAAGGGAATAATTGTGGATTTGGTAGGGTTTATACTTAATCTCCATTTTTGGCCCAGTTTTCAATATAATTTAGGGCAATTTGTAGTGTACTGGAGCAAAAGTCTAGAGAGGATGATTGTAGTAGTATGGCAAGGTCATCTGCAAAAATTACTGTTTTAGTAGATTGGTTTTAGGGTATGTCGTGGAAATAGAGATTGAAGAAGAAAGACCCTAGGAAAGTAGTGACTGGTGGTGTACTTTATCAAAAGCTTTTTTTACATCTAGGAAGGCAGCAAGTCTTTGCTAATGATATTAAAATCTAAATAGCAAGCATGGGTTATTCAACTATCTAAGTTTATGTTATTATTATATCACAATTTGAAGAGTGTAAATAACTAGTATGTAATATTTTGAACATATTCAACTTAAAAATTGTATGCCATTATATAGTAGTAGTATAAAATATCTCATAAATTTTTCTCTTTGTAGTGGAAGATTCTAGGGATAAACAAAATCATAATATTTTATGTGTTAATTTTTTCAAATATTGAATGGTATATTTAATTGCTATTTAATGTTGTACAATATTATATTTCTGGCTCCAATCAATAAATTATTTCTTTTATATATAGTTTTTTAGAATGGTGAATCATGATTGTGAACACTTAAATAAACATATATTTTAATGTTTGATCTATGATCACTCTCATTCTAATTGATACTGAAAATAAATCTTTAATTGAATAAATCAAGATTAATTTTATTTTATAGTTTTCATACTCATAAAACATTACCATTTATATCGTAGGGTGTATTTTGTTTTCTAAAAAAAGTACTGAGTGTTTGTTTTATATATTAATTGGTATATTAGTATACATTGATGCAACAATTAATTTGGTCCTTTTTTCTATTTCAGCCAATTTCTAATTTTCTTATGGCAACACTTTTAAATGATAAAGGTAATTACTCAGGAGCGGCATTCCATTTATTGCAAACTTTAATTAAAGCACCCAATTACCTGAATGGTTTGGCTTTAAATTTTCTAAGACATACTTCATGTAAACAGAAATATGGTTTGCAACATCCTACTGCCACACCAAATTCAGAGGTTAGTTTCATTCAGAATATATCTTTCACTCTTATTTTTATATTTTATTTCATTTCAATTAGTCTTATATTAATAAACTATATTATTCATATAGATGTGTTATATATACAGTGTGTCACCGGAATCCGAAAAAATTTAAATTTAATTTCCCACCACATATTTCTTCCACCAGAGGTCATTGTCATTGATCTGCATTGGCTAACATTTGTAGTAAGCTGTTTCAATTTCAAAATGCCTACAATGTTAAAAGAAAGTGTGGGGTATGATAGAAGAGATGCAATTGTCAAAGGCCTCCATGCTAGCAGTTCTGTAGTAAATATATTAATTTCTTTAAGTATGCAAAATCAACAGTTTATGATGTTGAGGTGAAATATCAGGCTTTAGAAGAATCAAACAAAGATTTCAGTGCACCAGCTAGGAAGCATCACTCAAAGGACCACATCGTGAGGATATCTGAAGTTGTTGAAAGAGTGAAATCGCTGATTTCGGAGAATCCAAAACAATCATTTGCAATGGTTGGTGTAAATTAACCTTTGATATGTAGAATTTGTCGAAGAAAATCTTTGATAAAAAACCTTCACATTGAAGGTAAAGCAAATGCTATCTGGTGCTACTAGGACAAAATGTTTGTCTATTCAATTTGCTTCTGTCTTCATTGAAAAATGACACTGCGAGGTGAATTGGATTCTTTTCTGATGAAAATATTTTTACAGTTGACACAAAAACCAACAGAAGAAAGTACTGCTGGTTTGCATATGACGCCTCTTTTGTTGCCAAATCAAAAGTTGATACCAATGTTCACATGTTAAGTGTTGTGTCCAGCGATGGTCATATCATGGCCCTAAATTTTTGAAAACCAAAGAAACTGTAAAAAAGAAGTTTATTTCAATGTTATTTCAAATGTTGTGAATTTGTGGATGGAAACAGTGGCATCTGGAACTCTGAATATTTTTCATCATATGATGCACTGGCCCACACGAACCAATGCAGAACTGGATGTCAGACAATTTGGACATGTTCGTGTCAAAGGAATTTTGACTTCCCAACTGTCCTGATTTAAAAAATAAAGGATATGAAATGATTTTTTTGTTATATATAATATTTTGTTAATAACATTTTATTTTAAGAATCTGTTTATCCAGTTTTTGTTTATGCACTTTGTATATATATAACACATTTGGATCAAGTTCGAATGTGACTTAGTCACCAAATTAGTTCCAATTCCTTAATGTATTCTCCTAATATTGTATTTATTCCTTATTGGATGCTCCTAATACTTCATTCCCTCTACTCTATCCATCCCTCCACTAAACTACTATTGATCCTTAATAAGACTGTCTATATTTGTCTGGTCAGGACCTTGACCCAGTGACCAAGATGGTTAAGGTGTCTGTGTACTCAGCAGATCACACAGTTTCAAGTCCTGCCTGGGTCAAATATTTTCAGTCTTCCATTCTTCTTCCATCCTTCTCCCTGCTTTTTTATGTGCGTCATTCTACACCTGAGCATATGAATTCACATAAAGCGTATTCTTCCTATTTAGTTCTATCCTTCCTCACTATCCAAGTTCAAATGTGCCTTTGTCACCAAATTAGTTCCAATTCCTTAATGGATTCTCCTAATATTGTGTATGAGTGTGTGTGTGTGTGTTTATATATATATATATAATATTAGTAAGGATATGACATTGTCATAAATAATTGCAAAATTGGTATGGAAAGGAAAGAGAGATATGTTGCGATTTACCTGGAAAGTGAAGTACAGTGTCGCCATAAGAAACTGAAGGTTGTTCTTCAAATTTTCAGTGGCTCTCAGCCTCCTGCTTCAGGAAGGACTGTTACACCATTCCGTGCACCTTCAGTTCCTTATGGTGACACTGTACTTCACTTTCAGGTAAGCCACAACCTATCTCTCTTTCCTTTCCATACCAATTTTGCAATTATATATATATATATATATATATATATATATATATATATATGGTGTTTATTTTAGAATTATATAAATAACAAATCACTTATACAACACACACAAAAAAAATTATTACTATAAATAAAAATACAATAAATTTGGTGATCCTTACTTTGTCATCAAACAGCTGTCCTGTAGCGGATCACCAGCTAAGCACTCTACAATTCCTCGAGCTGGGTCACAAGGCTAATTCTTCACCCTCTTGCAATCCTCTCCTAATTTCAAGTTCCTAACTTCTCACAGATGTGGAGCATCTACTCTGCTCCCCCACACAATGCAAAAAAGGATGGTGCATCTGACTAATATTTTCAGTCTTTCCTTCTTTTTCCTTTCCTCTCTACACCTTGAACATATGCTTCCTTTGAGAGTATTACTATGCCTATAGCATATGCTTTCTTCAAAGATATGTTTCCTTTGAGAGTATTTATTACTGTGCCTATAGCTTATGCTTTCTTCAAAGATATTATATATAACACATTTGGAATAGGAAGGAGAGATAGCGATGCCGACTTACCTAAAAACAACAGTTGGTCCAATCTGGCATAGGTGGAAGTTCAAATTTTCAAGGGCCCACACAGCACGCAGTTTAGATCTTCCTTCCTAACACAGGGGACTCAGGCCCTTGAAAATTTGAAGTTCAACATATGCCAGACTGGACTAACTATTGATTTCAGGTAAGTCAACATCACTGACTCTCCTTCCTATCCAAATGTGTTATTTAATTTGACCTTGTCAGATTTTCCTTATAAGAATCCATACATTGTCTGTGCCGCTTTTCTTGATGCTGTAACTCCATACCTACTTTCCAAATGTATTGTAATATG
This sequence comes from Zhengitettix transpicula, assembly GCA_037074705.1. Taxonomy (NCBI): domain Eukaryota; kingdom Metazoa; phylum Arthropoda; class Insecta; order Orthoptera; family Tetrigidae; genus Zhengitettix; species Zhengitettix transpicula. The sequence continues at coordinate 68,541,800 of CM073590.1, read as the reverse complement.
ACAAAGTTAATACCTGTAATCGCATTTCGAATCTTGAGGAGTTTCTTTATAAGAGCAAGACGTATGTGTATCTGTGAAGAGGATTTTTTTTTATGTCAGGCAGTATTGTTGGTACAAGTGATCTGTACATTTGATGAATTATTAAAATAGTCTAAATATTTATAATCAGCAATAATCATTTGATGTATGTGGAAGAGTGAATCCTTAGGAAATGCTTATAAAAGCAGAAGTAAGTTTAATGTTCAAATAATATGTCTATTTAGCATTATTCGTCATTCACGTAGCTTTAGTCAGTTTTTTTATTGATCAATTTGGTGGCAGTATCAAATATTATTTTATATTCAAAAGAAATTAAGTTTATGCAATGATAATTAAAGCAGATTAAATATGTAATACTAGTTATTATAAGAGTAATTTTAGAAGACTGAATTGATATTAGATTGACGACATATGTCAACAGTATGTCTTCGCTATAGTTATAAATGAGCAATATATGCAATTTAATGTGTGTGTTGTATTCTTATAAGAATAAGTCTGCCTTACAGGAACAGAAACTTCAAAAGACAATTTTATATTATTAATAAGGAATGTAACTATCTGTATATATCACATATTCTTGGAAAAACATACCAGGGAACAGCACAGATTAATACAAATACATTATTCTTTTTGATATCTCAAACTGTCATACAGTTGTTCATATCCCACTACTTTGCATATGTCTATAAACTACTTATTTTCAAGAGGATGGATATTTTTCTTAGACATGCTCCAATTTCTCTTAGATTATTGTGGCTGTGTTGTGTCAGTCAGCAAGAAGAACACTGGTTGAACTTCATCCCTGAATAAATAACAAATAATCATTTGTCTCCCCTAAAGCAGAAATTATAAAGACATTCAAGAGTCTCTTGAACTTTTTGTGTGTGGTTCTCTTTTTATTAATCTTTTCAATGAACTGATTGTATTTAACAAATTCCTGAATCTTTCAACAGGAGAGCCCGATGCAATTTTCCACAACTCTTTCCATTAAATGTGCTAATTTCTCACCCTCTCCAATTATTGGGTTGATCATTCTACACAATCCCTGATCACTTTTGATGAACAACTGTGAGCTCCATCTGAGCCCAGTTCTTGTGTAGCTTGCTGCACATGCTGCTTGGTGTCACAAAACTTTCTTAATTTTCATCTCAAAATTGTCCAAGTGACTAGTTTGTCATCCAAGTTCACAGTCATCTCCAGATAGCACACATTAGCAAGGCACTTTGTGTCATCCCATTCATTAAATTTGGGAACTAATAGATATCCTTTTAGTCATTTTCCCAGCTCTTGTGCTGTGTCACTCATGAAGTTGTATAATTTCTTATTTTCTGCTGGAATGCAGGTTGGTGTGCTTTCTTTCAACTGCATTGTTCCTTGAGCCTCAAATATGGTACAAATTTTGGAAATATGAGAATCTGTCAGTCTGATTGGAGCTACTATGTGTTTAACAGCTTAGAGAACCCAGCACCTCCACGAGAAATGTCATGTAGTTGACTGGTATATACGATCAAAAGATAGCAAAGTCATAGATGGATGGTGTTTATTTCATACAAAGCTGCACACAAGCTCAAACTAAACTGAATGGAGATGAACTATGTCTTCTTCAAAATTTATACAATAATGGAAGATAATAATCTCTGAACATTCTATTAACAGAAGATTCTTGAAAGTAATCAAAATAATTTTTTTTGTAGTTGTTGGCAATCAAACCCTGGTTTGTTGGAGTAACAGACAACCACAATATCACCTGTGGGCCATGACATGTGCCAATATCCATTTGTGTGTGCACCTGTGTGCATGTGTCTTCCTGTGTGTGTATGTGTCTGCTTGTGTGTGTATGCATGCAGGTTTTTTAAATTTATTCACACCATGTCATCATCACCCATGTATTACTTTGTGCATTTGATGCTCGTCAAGGTCAGAGAAAAGGACACGCTCAAATCACACATGCTATACCAACAGGTTTGATAAACTCTACTAAGCACAAAAGGCATTCAAGGTATGTTAGACAACTACTTGTAATTACTCAAAATAATGCCTACATATAAAACTAGATTTGATCAAGATTGTTTTAAAAAGCAAATGGATCTCATTTCTTTCTTTTGCTTTGTATTTTGTCCATAGCATTAACTGTCAGTGTGGTATTACATTTAGTCTTTAATTCCATTTGTACAAAACATACCCATATCTTCTGTCAATACTGATTTCTGCTTGAAAAAAATCACATATATAACATTTATGTAGAAAATAAGAACAATGCATTGTAATTTTGTATCAGAAAATTTTAATTAATATTCTTCAGCAGGAAATGTGTAGAGCAGCCAATGTAAAACTAGGAGATTTAGTGGGTGAAACAGTTCTCTGCACTCCTGATGGTGGTCAATGTCGTGCAGTTAAATGCTTTTCTACTAATCAGGAACCTGGTAATTCATATATAGATTTTTATTTCTATTTTTACTTTGTTGTATATAATATTTCATGGATGAAATTATCAGTGTGAGATATTTTAATATATTTCTTCCTGTACATCAACAACTTGTTGAGGTAACCCTTCTTCTTGACTAAAGTGAAATTTAGGCAATTAGTTACATATAAAATTAGAAACCTTGTTATTGGATTTTATGTCTATGGTACATTTGATCTGTGGTTCACTATAGCTTTTTTGTTAGAATGTTCGTTACAGATATATTTTTAATTAAGAACTCCATGCCCAAAATCTCCTTTTCTCTGTTAATTAGGGTGTCCAAATCTACATTGTTCTATGCTCTTCCATAATCCAATCTCAAATATCTAACATTTTCAATAACTACCTAAGCATAATTATTTTTCTTCCTTTGCCACATAAGAATAGCCTCTTTTCTTTTCTTTCCAAGCTGTGAAAAACCTTTAAGAATATCTATGAACAATTTGGGCTTTGTCAGGGTCACAACAAAGTGAAATGAAAATATTATACATCTATTTTAAAAATATAATAATTAAATAAAATAGCCTAATGTCAGATAAAATGAAGTGATTATATAAATACTACACAACATTTCTGGAATCATTGTACCTTGAATCAGGTAATTAAAACCTCAAGAATTACAGAATTGGGATTTATATCATCACTTCATTTTGTCTGTCATTTGATTGATACCTTATCTAATTATTATAAAGCATTATACCTTTATAATTTTCATAAAATGACTTTTACCGGCTGGTGGCTCGATGGAGTGCTTTACAAAGATATTTATACCATACAACAAATTCTTTACACCGAGACTTAAAAAAATTGACACTTTTACATCTTTTGGGGTTGAAAGTCTGGGAACTCAAAGTGGAATCATACAAGGCACTTGAAATGTATTAGATGGGGAAAATGCCATATTGTGAATATCAGAACAGTGGTAACCAAATTCCTGTAGACAAGTATGAAAAGTACTAACAACTAAGAATGGACATGTTTCTGTCATTTGAAAGGTTTATTAAAAAGGCCAGTTGATTATATAAAAAGTGTACTTGTTCAATGATTGAAGCCTTTCTCGGCGTAGTTGTTCAATATATTGTTCTCGGAGTTCAACCGGGTTTTGCATAATTATATTAGAACGCGACGTTTCGACGACTAAAAGCTCTGTCGTCATCTTTCGCCTAGAAGATGACGACAGAGCTTTTAGTCGTCGAAACGTTGCGTTCTAATATAATTATGCAAAACCCAGTTGAACTCCGAGAACAATATATTGAGTGTACTTGATGTTTAAAAGCCTTCTCTTTGCCTACAAACTAAGACCACTCAACAGTTTATGATGCATGCTAGCACAATCGAGGGTGTAGGACTTGATTCCACATGAAAAAGGGCCAAGCAGTAAAATATGTTGCATCAGAGTGATATTGGATGTGATGCCAATGACTTGAATGGAATATATTAGCTCAGGCTTAGAACAAATTACAAACAACTAGGGCAACAAATTGTCACATCTTGTGAAAAAATGAAAGTATCCCAACAAAAATCCATAATCAAATTGAAAGTTGGGAACCCTGCTTTAGTATAGATCACGAATTTGTTGGAAGTATTTAATAAAAATACAGCACTGACTATGTATTTAAGAATGTATTATCAAATCTGAACATGTACATCAAGCACGTTAACAAGCACAATACTAACTGACAACAGTAGCCAAAGAATATAACATATAAGAGATAATTTATAGTACTCTCAAAAGAGAAAACAATCACAACTATTAAATAATTAGTAAAATATAATTTTCACTAACACTCTCCCTTATTTAATAGCTTACATTGTTCACATAAATCTCTAAAACGAATTGAAAACAATGGTTTTGTTAGTATGTCTGCAAGTTGTTTCTCTGAATCAAGTTTTGTTACATTAATTTCCTTAGAAGAAACCAATTCGCGAACAAAAAAAATGTCTAATACGGTTGTGCTTAGTTCTTCTATGGAATTCAGGGTTCTGCGCGAGTCTAACGGCAGCCTCGTTGTCAACTTGAAGAGTCGGTATTGTTTTCAACTGGTCCAACTCGGTTATCAGTCTCTTGAGCCAGATAATTTTCCGAGCAGCCTTGCTGGCAGCTACAATCTCAGCCTCAGTCGTAGATATGACAACAGTTGGTTGCATTTGACTCATCCAGGAGATGGGCTCTCCAGAATAGAGGCACAGCACCCCTGAGGTAGATCGTCCCGTGCTGAGGTCACCACCGTGGTCTGCATCACTGAAACAAATAAACTTAGCACCATGGTTCTTGTACAGAAGACCATGGTCCATTGTACCCTTCAAGTACCGAAGAATCCTCTTAACTCTGACTACATCATTATCTGTTGGCTTCTCAAGATTTCTAGATGCAACACTGACAGCATATGCAATGTCAGGTCGAGTACCACACATGAGGTACATCAGTGCTCCAACAGCCTGCCTGTATGGAAACACTGTGTTTCTTTGGCTTTCTTCCACATCACTGTCTTTGATGATGGAGGTAGATACTGATTTGCATCCACTCATGTTGAATTGCTCCAGCAGATTGGCTGTGTAATGAGTCTGGCTGACAAAGATAGAGCCATCCTTGCCAAGTTCAATTTCCAGTCCAAGAAAGTATGATGCTGGCTGAGAAGTAACTTTGAATTTTCTTTTCGTACTATTAATAAACTGTTGTAGTTCATTTTCATCATCAGCTGCTATCAGTCCATCATCTACTTAGAGCACAAAGAACATCCTCTTTGAGCCCTTCTTTCTTACAAAGAGACAGGGATCTGCTTCACTGCGCTGAAATTCCATATCAAGAATGAACTGGCTAAACTTTTCATTCTAGCAATGAGGGGCTTGTTTCAGTTTGTACAGGTTCTTCTTTCGGCGACTTACTCTCCCTGAGCCATCACAGTGTCCTTCAGGTTGCTGCATATATATATATATATATATATATATATATATATATATATATATATATATATATAGTTTCTTTTAAATCCCCATAAAGAAAAGCTGTAGATACATCAATTTGTGCTAACTGCATTTGCTCTCTTGCAGCCACACTTAGTAGAGTACGAATTGTTGATGTTCTAGCTACTGGACTAAAGGTTTGTTCATAGTCAACTCCCTTTTGCTGTGAACATCCTTTTATTACTAATCTAGCCTTGAACTTATCTATTGAGCCATCAGCTTTGGTCTTAACTTTGTAGACCCATCTGTTTGAGATAGCCCTTTTTCCTGTAGGTAAATCTACTAACTCCCAAGTTTTATTTTCTTGGAGTGCCTCCATTTCACAAACCTTTCAATAATATTTTTGTTCTGATATCATGGCTTCGTTGTAGGTTTCTGGTTCTTCAGGATTTGTCGAAGTGTTCATGACATAATCTTGAAATCTTGATGGAGCTCTGAGAGTTGCCCAGTTGCGGAGACCTCTGCTTGCATGCTCCTCACCATCGGCGTTTGGAATTTCTGTGACTTCTTCTGTACTTTCTTGACGATCCACACTTTTTCATCTGAGAAATCCCCTTCATTTATATCAAGCATCTCTTGATGTTGATTAGAATTTTCAACAGTCACTGAAATAGTAGTGTCTCTCCTTCCAGGTAACAACCTTTCCTCGAAGATTACACCCCTTGATCTGATGAGTTTATGGTCTTTCTCACAGTAAATTCTGTACCCGTCATCATGGTCATAGCCAATGAGAAGCCCTTTTGTTGCCTTTCTATCCATTTTCTTCCTCTTCTGCTTCGGAACATGGGCATAACAAGTTGACCCTATAATACGAAGATGTTTCACTCCAGGTTTCTTCCCGTACCACAGTTCATATGGGGAGACTCCTACCTCATTTGAAGGTTCTGTCCAGTTCAATATGTAGCTAGAAGTTGTCAGCCCAAAGTTGTTGTGGAATATTACCTTGAGCATGCATGATTGCGCTAGCAGTTTCCACAAATATGCGATTTTCTCTCTCACTGGATCCATTTTGCTCTGAACAATTCCTTCTTTTTGAAGAATTTTCCTGACTTGTTGATTGTCGAATTCAAGACCGTTGTCACTTAGCAGCTCCTTGATGATATGACCTGTAGTCTTCACTTCAGCTATAAATTGACAGATTATTTCAGTAACATCAGATTTCTCCTTCAAAAAATAAACTGTTCTGAACTTTGTGAAGTCATCCTTGAAAACTATGAAGTAACGATATCCAGTCATTGAAGGTTGAAATGGACCACACAAGTCTGTGTGAATTCTCTCTCCCGGTTTGGATGCTCTTGACCGCCTTCCGAAAGGTAAATGCGGAGTTTTGCCATAAATGCAACCTTCACAGAGCTCACTGTCCATTTCTAAATTTATGTTCATCTTCCTGCTCAGCAGAGACTTCACATAACGTTTGTTTTGATGTCCAAATCGTTCATGGTACAACTGCAATAAATTGCAGTGATTTATTGTGTTTGCTTCACTCGACATAGGTTTCATACCCCTTACTTCCAACTTGAAGAGACCTCCATGACGTTTACGAACACCAAGTAATTTCACCTCTCCATTGACACTGAAGTTGCAAACTTCTGCAGTTGAGGAGAACCAACTATTGGAGTGCTTATCATGTGTTGCTATAACTGAAAAATTCTTTTGAACTCCTGGTACATACCAAACATCTCGCAAGGTGATCTTATGCTATTTTCCTTTGACTAAGGATTCAATTTCAACAGTTCATTTTCCAATGGCTTCAATCTTGTCACAATTTGCAGTGGTCACTGAATGCACTGATGAGAATGATTCAAAAGTCTTGAAAAAGCTCCTGTCTTTCAAAATGTGATTTGTTGCACCATTGTCTATATACCAAACATCACTGTCACACTCAGAATTCATCACTGTAGATGAGGCAGCAGAAAGAATTATATTAGTGTCTTGTTCAGTTTTAGTTGGTTTAGGTGGTCTACCATCAGTGATTGATTTCCTGCACACTTTTACACAATGGTTAGGCTTTTTACAATAATTACAGATGATCTTTTTCTTTACCTTTGCATGGGTTAAATTTTCTTGTTGAAGTGACATTCTATTTGAATGCAAGACAAGTTCTTCCTGTTCACTTGATCCACATGCCTTGTTCCTCAAAGCCCTTTCATAAGCACACAGTTGATTCGTCAAATTATCAACTGTTCTGTCACTTTTCGACATCAGCATCCAGCTGGACTTAAAAAGAAAAATATTCTTCTGGCAAAGTGTCAAGAATTTTGCAAATTAAAAATACATCTGACATCTCTGTTTGTAATTTTGACTCCGTGGTCATTTCTCGTCTCAGCTCACTCCACAAATTTTTCAGTTTGGAAATATGTGTTGCAATATCATCATCATGTTTCTTTCTCAAACTAAAGAAATTCATGCACACATTATATACTTTATCTTCAGAGACGTCATCGAATAATTTATGTAACTCTAACCAAACTTCCCGGCACGTGTTCAGACGCATAATATCTGTAACGTTTCTTCGGTCATATTTGAAGAAACTACAAGTAAAGCAACGCTTTCTGCCTTATTATATATCTCTAATGCGATTTTATGCACTGCGATTTCATCTGTGGTTTCACTTCCCGTAAGTGGAGGAGGTTTTACTAACTTGCCATCAATTACTTTGAGTGCTCCAGGGATTCCTCGTAAATAAATACTTATTTTGTATTTCCATGTGCTCCACTTTGATTTTCCTTCCAGAAGTCCAACATTGATTATCCTAGTTAAATCCATCACTTAGCCAAGTCACGTGACAGGATAATCTGGAAAGTGAACTACGTGGAGATTTCTTTAAATACTGCTTTTGCTGTTTATATATACACTTTTACGCACAACTTCAATGCGCAGCTGGTCCCCATAACCTGTTGGAAGTATTTAATAAAAATACAGCACTGACTATGTATTTAAGAATGTATTATCAAATCTGAGCATGTACATCAAGCACGTTAACAAGCACGATACTAACTGACAACAGTAGCCAAAGAATATAACATATAAGAGATACTTTATAGTACTCTCAAAAGAGAAAACAATCACAACTATTAAATAATTAGTAAAATATAATTTTCACTAACAGAATTAACTTAAAATTATGAAAAACAATTATTAAAACATTTTAATATACTTACAAATACACAAATCTAAATAATTATAACTATCAAAGAAGTAATTGTCTAGTGCTTGTGAATATAATGCACAAATGCTCTTAATTAATTAGTTTGGATGATGATAATTGTTGGTGTTTAATTATTTAATATTGATTCATGTGGGAAGGTTATGTTGATTAGAGGCTAGCTAGGCTTCACTTCCACATCAATCCGGTCGACAACTTCTGCAAAATCAACATGGTATCAGAGGATTGAAAAGAAGAGAACCAGCTGATCTTGTGCAGTTTATAAAAGTAGAGCGCAGTGTGTGAATGAAGTTTAGCCAGACCAAAAGAAATAGAAGACACTATTGGATAGGTCTCTAGTAATTAAGTATGTAGTTTAAGATTTTTAGAAGAAAATTATTGGTTAGTCTTTTAAAGACTAGTTTTAATTGCAGACACAATGATTCTGTTAATCAGTTAATCAGTCGAGGAATGATATGGGGGAATAGGAGAGAGAAATTATTGTGACTAAACAGGGCATTAGATATACTCAGCCAGATACAGAATTATGAGAAAGTTTTGGAGGTGTTATCCCCCTTCTTTTGCAGTTAGTAAATGTGATGATCTCAGTTGTTTTCTAAATGATTGAGAAAAAATATGAACCTAAAGAATGCTTAGTCATTGGCTTTGGCAAGACTTAGGATACTTTGGAATGATAGTGTCCAGAAATGGAGTTCACCATTATAGCAGGCACTGATAGACTATTTTGGAGAATTCAGATGTGTAAGTCTAGTTATTCGAACCATGATTTGCAATTGGAACCATGATTTGCATGATAAATCTACTAACACGTCCCTAAAATTTCATAAAATATTTTTCTAAATTAAGTTTAATCTAGTTGACGACAATTTGGATAATCAATCTTGATCCTCCATTGCATTGTGGACAGTATTTGTTGATTGAAGTTGCAGTCTGCTGAAGTATTGGTTCCAATTTTTATATTATAGTATTGCTTGAGTTGTTTCAATAATAGCTGTTGTCCATATTGATTATTTCTTAGCCTCATCATTGTACATTATAAATCAAGGTTTGTGAAGTACCAAATAAGTTTGGTATGCATACATTTAGCACAAAAACTTTTGCAACTTATTTGCTGCAGTTGACAGTCCATCTCTCCTTTAACATTTCAAGCTATGCACACTTAAAAACAAGTTTCCTAGATATTAGAGATCTAATAAAAGATGTATGCCACAGGAAAGATAATTCAAATAAATTTTTGGGTGTGTTCTCTCCTTTATTCACTAGTTAATAGGTCTGTGACATTTGACTGCAAAGTGTTAAGTTTCTTTAAAAAACAATGCAAGAATTTGTGTAGTATGTATTGTTATGCAGACATATTTTCTCATTTTTAGGTGAAGTGTTAATGATAGAACCATCTTCAGTTCAGCAGATGCTTTCGAAAGGTCCTGAAGCTGAGTGTGGTAATGCTCGTATTCCTTCAGGAAATGAGCACAATTTGTGGACAGCTCCAACGGATCAATCTAAGGTTAGTAACTTTTTTTTTATAAATTTTGCATTAAATACTACAAAGTAATGAATATAATTACTTTGTATGATCAAGCATTAACAGTGTGTAAAGTTACTTTGACACAGTTTTACATTTAATATGTATTAAAACATTGGTAAAAGTTCCTAATGGTTTTCATGTTCATATTAATATCAATATCCCTGTTAATAATAGCTGTGGAATTCCCTTTGTCAGTCAGCATTATTACAAAAACAAGGAGTATAAGGAAAAAATTAACATGGTACTTGTGGACGGCTCCTACAAAGTTGTAAACAAATTACAATGTAACTTACATCTGGACCTCAGTAGGGCTTAATGAATGTACGGCATAATGAAGCAAAATTCTAAATGCCTGAAAGTAATTAAGTAAAATTGTCAAGGATTGGAGCATCTTTGAAAAGAAGAAATATGGGGGTTTCTGGGGCACGAGTGACAGCGGTCAGCTTTTGTTGAGAAAATTGATGGCGGCCACTTTCACACATGTGTTTGGCAAAACTAGTTAGTACAGTAGCTGGTCAGAGTCCGTCATGAGCAGAAGAAATTTAGATATAAGATGTAAAGTTGTCTAGGCAACTCCTGGGAAGAAAAAATAGTTGGGACGGTTTTGTCAGTGGAGAGAAATATGAGTTATGAGTTGAAGAGTGAATATAGTTAAAATTTGAAATGCAAAATTTAATGTGGAAGGAATACTACTAAGCGAGAATAATAGTGTGACATGTATATGGAAAAGTTGTGTTATAAAGTAAAAAGCAGAGAAAAAGTGTAATTTAATTAGAGCAGTATAAAGTGAAATTCAAAGATGTGAAGGTAGCGAGAGAATAGGAGAATAGAGAGTGGTTAATGGAGTAACAGATTCACCAATGACATCCAGAAACCATACCAGTAAACAGATAAGCTCTAACTACATAAACTGTGTATCAGAAATTCTTTTATATTGACACTTATGTTTTGCCAAATCTTCCCATGAAAATCTACCCTGAGAGAAAAAAAAGTCACATGTTCTAAACTTAGTTATGTAAAAGTTTGTAATTTTACTGTAATTTTGATTTATTTGTTTGATATTAAAAGTAGATATTTATATGAATAAATAAATTTGTTTTATTTATAATAAATAAAATATAATAAAAAAACATTCATTACAACGAATTACTTAAAGTACACAAAGACGTAATACCACTGAGATCAATTGTAAGTGCTATTAACTCACCCACCTACTAATTAGCTCAGTACCTGTCTCAAACTCTAAAACTAATTATAGGACAAACTAAGTCATACATCAAAGATTCGTTTGACTTCATTGTAAGTATTGTAGGAATACAACTGGGTCAAGTGGTCCAGAAAAAAACTTAATTTCCACACAGTCTCGGAAAAATATCATTTTGATGATGCTTTCCCTTGTGTTTTGATAATTTAGAACTAATATTGTTTGATTTTTATTGTCTCTGTTTAAAAATTGTGACCATTTTTGTCGTACGCCTCATGCTGTTTTTTTGCATTTGCAAGTATCTACAATTTTTTTTCTGCTTTTATATGTTACTTTATATAAACGAACAATGGTAACTGACATACCATTTACAAGTTACACCCATTTAAAAACAGAAGAATTCAATTTTTTTTTTTTGCAAAGCTCAAGTTCCAATATCTATGTTAGTGGACCAGATAAAAATCTAAAAATTGCACACACGAAAGGTCTGAATAGTATCAAACTATAAATTTCAGCTTTCAGATTCAACTCAAAGTTGGTATAGAAAGTTGTTAAAAATAGCCAAATGCTCATTTCCACACATGGGATTAAGTGGGTATCTGTATAATTCTAATTCTAAGAAATTATGTGATAAATATTCTTGCACTATTGTATAATGTTAATTTCAAAACCCTTAATGAAATACAAAAATCTTCTAAACCAAAATTAAAATAACAGTCAGATAAAATGAAATAAATCATTTCCCTGAATTTTTTTCAAACAATTTATTAATTGACAACTATAAATTGTCTTGTTTCCTTCAAATGTTTTTAATGCTGATTTATCAGACCTGATATTTCTTCACAAAGTTGGCGCCTGGTCAGGGTGGTGACCTCTAGGATAGTAAGCATCTTCAATATATTTCTGATTGACACCTAAACTCAGTTCTTTTCATTTTTTTGGAATAAAGTCATTGATCCGTGTGGATTATAAAATATAACATGTACATTTTTGGTTTGGCCATCCATGTTGATGACTTCCACATTGCACCACTAGCATTCATAAATCATCCAACTGTGTCTTTCTTTTGTGGTGTAAATGGCATGCTTTTTTCAACTTGATGAAGTTTACTTAATGTATACTCAAACTTTAACAAAGCACAATAATTATAGGGGGAAAAAACAATTAAATGATTTAGTTCCTTTATTTTCAGACAGGAGTTGTACCTTTTCTGTAATTTCCTAGAACTAATTTCTTTGGTATCCTCAGTACTCATAAAAAAATTGTGTAATTCCATAACATTTTCTTTGCAAAAACAAAACATTTACCAATGAGTCAGGATTTGATTCTTATAAAGTCACTATGAACTATCCTTTGTCATGGATGGTTACATACTACCCCAATGCCATCACAGGTATTTTTCCCATGACACAATGCAAGAAATGCTATTCTATTTCTAATTCAAAATATACTATGGTAATCCAAAAGTAAGGGCTCCTATATTTTTAGATATTTTCTATACTAGATTCATCATTTTAAAGATTGAAGAATGCTTTCTACATAATCACTATTGCACATGATACATTTTTGTAGACGCAGTGATAATTTTACAATGCTCATGTCAAAACAGCTCACAACCATGTACTTCAGGAAGCGAAAAGGACAACTTCCTGGACTCAATTGTCTTGAGTGATGAAATTTGGTAATTGAAGTTGAATTGTATGCATTGTTACGGTAACATGTTCTATAACATCACTTATTAAGCAATAGCTGTGGCTCCTTAATTTCTCCTGATCTTTATAATAAAACACAAATGGATTAACTGTAGCCTCTTTGTATACCCAGTGATACCTTTGTGCTTTGTTTTGTACAAGAAAGGAATAATTTTCCGAAAAGTCAGCTAAAACAATGAGATTTGTTTTCTGTTTCATAAAGTTTCCTTTTGCAAAAAAAAGAAAAAAAAATATGAATCTTTAAATATCAAAGTTTACCAATCAATATTTAAAAAAATCTTCTCTTTGTTTTATAATTGTAGTTATGTCAGTTCTGTCTTGTGTCACTCATTGCTTGTATTCTATGCTTCTGGACATTGAGTCTTCAACCACGTCAATGAAGGCCTTATCAATTATTGACATTTTCCCTTCATACACTCATAATTACCTGTTGTGCATATCAGAATTTTCGAACCATCTTTATAACCAATGTTAAGATTAGTACAATTAATAATCAGCTTTACACCCTGGTGATATAAACAGACACATAATTTATAAGCACCAGATGCCCCCACAAAAAACACTATATTAATAATTATATTATGTGTTATCAAAATATTTTTCTAAGTTTGAGACATTTAACTAATTTAATAAAAGCTTCTTGGGTTTCCACCTGGGTGATGTTAAAAAGTGACATTTTTAGTGCTATCACTGCCATCATTCCTTCACCTTCTAAGGTGAAGTGTTCTACCAGGCCTAAGGTCCCGTTTATATACCCTCCTGGGAACCCTGACCAGCAGTATGAAAGCGTCCTAATTGACTAACACACATGTGTGGTGGGAGTGTCCCCTTCCCCAGCATCCCCAATTGCTAGTAGTCAGAAATGGACCGTGACGTGGTGTTCATCATTCCATTTGTAACTTTACATGGATTATTTTGAGGATGAGAGTTGTCACCAAAAGTGGAGGGCAAGGTGAATTGTTCCATCATTCTCGTTGGTGTAAACGTTTTCCCCATGATCTCGGCGAGTACTCTCAATTATTTCAACAAAATTTTAATTTTCTGGGTCCAATAAAACAGGGCCCACGAGGGTGTTTGTAAGCTTTTTGAAGCATATGAATTGAATCCAATACATTCGGACATTCAGGATCCATATTTTAAAAAAACTCTTGTGATCGTGACAGACTTCAATTGTCTGGCCCTGAAATTACTAGGAAACTACACAATTTAAGACATCAGGTCATTTATTTTTAGTTTACATTTTTTACAAACATTACAACATTATCATGAACTAATTTCAAATGATGTCTCTCTTTGAGCGAGAGTAATTACTAAGGTGAATAATAATTTGTGAAGACATGCAACAAAGTTCCAACTTCTTTACAAAACACACTTTCAACCACAACCCCTCTTTGAACGATAAAAAAAAGATATTCTCAGAACAATAATGGTAATAAATAATTCTCACATAAAAAGATAATATACAATTTTTAAAATGAAATATTGAAATGCAGTTTTCTGACCATTAACAGAAAATATTTTTATTGATTTAAGACATTTTGGTATGTGTTTCACAGATTGTATCACGTGGCCAACATCATCACACCTCTCAGTAAGTAAAAGTCTCCCACTGCTCAGAGAAACTGGATTTTGGTGACCCAAAAAATATTTTTCGGTGACTAACATATATAGCCAGTCCATGTTATGACTCCACTCAGTGCGAGGCACAGAGAGTGTAAAAAGTGTGTAGTACAAGACTTCTACTGAAAGCCACATGTCGTATGAACCATGATCTGAGATATATGTAAACTCATGTCTTCAAAAGTTATTGTAGTTTTTTTTTAAAGTTTAAAAATTATCTGGCTACCCTTATTGGGGAACTTCAAGAGAGTTGGATGAGTCGGCAAATTCAAAGCACTATTGCTATATATTATCGCCAAAAATCTACCCGAGGTCTATTTACTACTATATATATATATATATATATCGTAGTATAGAAGTTTGGGTACCATGTTATTTTTTCCAAGTAATAAACAAACTTGAATGATTTTTAATATTTTATTCAATGAACATGAAACAGAGATTCCTCAGGTGTGGTTTGAATTAATCAACATGTGGCTTTCCTACACGTTTGTAGAGTTTCTACTCCCTTCTGCTCTCGACATGGAACTGCGCCTTCAAGATGCCTACATTAAAGCTCACCTGGCTAAATTGTTAAGAGCCCACCAATACACACACACACACAAAATTACTTCTATATCAACAGACACTACCGCATATAAAAACAATTTAATTTGGCCTCGTCTCATTTTTCTTAAAGGATAGAAGGACAGAGATCAGGTGAGTTACCTTAAATCAACAGGTGGTTTAGTCAGCTAAGACTAAATAAAATTTCAAATTTTCCAGGGTCTTCTTCAAAAAGAGTAGGTCTGAACTGCTTGCCGGCAGTGCACTAATTATATATAAATAACTGTGTTTGTGTGTGTCTATTTTTGTTCTCCATCTACTACTGGGCTCGTTCCCAATTTTTTTAACCATAAATGCAAAATAACTATGCCTGCTAAGTGTTTGTGATATGTATTCATGAATCGCCATATGAAATAGTTTGTCAAAGATTTCAGAATTTTGTACTCTGATTATGGTTGGTTTTTGTAATTTTATTTTCATTTTTTAGCATTTTCTTTTCCGCATTTCACTGGGGGAAGATCCTTCACCACACAATTTGCCACCAGTTAGAGAATACATTGGTGAGTGAATTAATTTTTTAATTATACTTATTAATGTTGATGACAACAATCTTAACAAAGTTTCATTTAATGATTTTATATTTTAAGAGTGTAGTTTGAGGAGAAATGTGCTTGAAACAATGTAACAATTTATTAATTTTGACAGTCTTAAACTGTAATGCTTTTTCGTCTGTGCACAAGGAAAGTATATGAAAATACTAAATTGCTGATGGTTTTTATTAACTTTCTCAGTATATTATTTAATATATAATATATTAATATATTTTATTAAACATTAAAATTATCAAATGATTATTTGTCACAATTTATTCCTGCATGTTTACCAATATTTTACATAATTGCTCTGAGCATTCTTAAGGCTAGGCCCCTGGGCAAACTTTTTTCACAGGCCAGACGAAATATTAAAATTAAAAATTGTAAATACAAGAATGATTCATTTAAATAAACAAAATTTTATAATGTAATTTGTTTATTAATAAATGTAACTTAGTACAATGAATTAACAAAATAACTAATGTGACCTGTTGAGGCGCTTTGCATCGCTTATTATTTTTAAACATATCTGGTTCTATACTGGTAGTAGTTAATCTAAACACTGCCTCCAAATGTAAATCATTGAATCTCTTATTTATTTACTTTTATTTAGATACATTAAGAAAAAGTTTGTTCACACATATAAGTTGAGCTTACAATTACCAAATATGTTCTAGTAAGTTTTTTTAAATATCCCATATTTTTCATCATGCAACTGCTTATAAAATTGCACATATCTTCTTGCTCTTCTCAATATTTCTCATGTAATAATTCACCACATTGCAAATTAATTATTTCTAATTGAATATCAACAGGAACGTCATCTACATGTACAGAAAATGGATTTAGGATAATAGATAAAATTTTATCAATTTTCTTGAAGCAATTGAATCACAGCTCGAAATCTGTCTGTGTAAGGATATTGTTATTAAATACTTGATCCTTTATTCTTGAAATATTTAAAGATACCATCTCCAATGTTGGAATATGATGAAATTTGCATTCAGCCAGATTTATAGAAAACAGTCTTCTAAGGTCATTAGAAAAGATTTTAACCTTTGTATTAAATCATGAACCTATAAATATACATTACATTCGTTGAAATGTGTAAGAATATCCAAAGAAAATGCTAAATTACAAATCCATTTTGGTTCTGTTATTTGAGGAAAATCCTCATTTTCTTTAAGTGTTAAAAACATTTTTATTTCTTCTTGAAGATCCCATACACGTCTTAAAACTTTTCCCGTGCTTAACCAACAGTTTTGTTATTGTGATATAATACATCTGGTATTTAAAATGAAATAAATTATGTCTGATTGAAAATAATTAATAAGAAAGATAGCCAATTTAGACAAAATAAGTGATAATATAAATACCACACAAAGTTTCTGGAATCCTTGTCCCTTTCTTCAGGAGCGAAGAAGAGCCTAGAGCAACGCAACTGCACTCGTCAGTTGTGTGGCATTTATATTATCACTTATTCTGTCTTAATTGGCTGTCTTTCTTATTAATAATATTTAGTTCAAGTAGTCCAATACATTGCCTGTGTTTTAATCCCTTTGATAGAAGGAAATTCACCAGTTTCACAACTATGTTTGTAATATTATCAATTTTTAAAATATTTTGGCATAATGCATGTTGATAAATAATGCAATGTATGGTATAAATTTACGATTTGGATCCATTTATAAAATTTTGTATTCAATTCGTCTTATGACACCAGTATTTTTTCCAGTCAATATTGTAATTTTTAAAAAAATTTCAACCTATCGGAAAATATCCTCACCCTTTGTTGTGTCTTTCATAGGAGCAATTGTCAAAACTTCTTCTGAAATTGGAAAAAATCTTCAGTGAATTCGCTGATAAAAATTAATAACTTTACCTTTACATCGTAACTTTCGTCAGAGATATTGCATAAAAATGGGCCGATTATAATTTATTCAGTAATTGATCATTTAAATTAGCATTCATATCTTCTATTCTTCGGTCAATAGTTTGCCTAGACCTTATATTTTCAATTTTATATTTATCTTCTGGTCACATTACGTCACAATCATCCAAATTTTTACAAATTCTCCTTCGGCAAAAGGTTTTCCACTTTGAGCAATCTGTTTTGCTACTAGAAAACTTTCTTCAGTAGCAGATTCGTGTAATTGATTTTGCAGTATAAATACATTTTGTTTCTGGGTTAATTTTACTATGAAATCTGTGGCTTAATTTTTTCTTCTTCCTTTTTTTAAATGTTGTGTGTATCTTACATGTTCATTTCAAAATGTCTTTTCATGTCATATTGTTCTAAAACAGCTACACTCAATTTTTTAAATAAAACCAAAGGCGTTTTTAATCTAAAAAAATATATCCACTTCCATTTGTTATGAAATATACGACATTCGAGATCATTTTTTTGTTTTCTGGAAGCCATCCTTTTATTATTATTATTATTATTATTATTATTGTTCAGTTAACTTTTTATCTATGATTTTACAGTTCTGTTAATATTGATTAAGTATTCTAATAAAATTAACATGGTAACATTCCAACCATAAGATTGTCCATAACAATTATCACTTATTAATTTACATTGAATTATTTTAATTAAGGTCTAAGTTTAGTAAGCTATAAATTTTGACAAGATTAGTAGAGGAGGTCTGGTGGATGTTTTATTTTAAGTCTTCTTTGTTGGGGCTCTGGAGGAGTTGAAGGTGTAATTTCAGCTATAGTTGGATTGGTTTGTGCTGTAAGGACAAGGATTCCAGAAACATTGTATGGTATTTATATCATATAATTTTGTCTGTTTTTAGCTATTTCATCTAATTATTGTATTTTATACAAACGTATTATATTTATCTAAAATGTTAATCTTGTCTTTAATATTTGTAACTGCATTTAATTTATTGATAGTTTAAAAAATAGTATAAATGCTATATAATAATTCTTAAACATATCAACAACAAATCTGATAATAAATATTTCTGACTTTTCGTGTGGTTTTTTTCACATTTATTATGTGTGTTCAGAAATAGTGACCTTTTTTGTAGTCCTCTTGCTGTTTTTCACATTTGCCTGTGTCAATGAATTCAGTAATTACTCAGCATTGCACCAAACACACAAGACGATGGCAGTGGTAGCCGTCAAATCATCGCTTTTTAACAACTTCACCCGGGTGGAAACCTGAGAAACCTTTCTTAATGCAATTCACCGCAAAATCCTTCTATCATTAATAACCATCCTTGCCTTTGCTTATACTTGGCATTCATCAGCACAAATGTCAGATTCTCTTCCAGGTTCTATTTTCAACTTCCAGAACATTTTTATTCATTGTTATGTGTAGCTGTCGACTTAAATTTTACTTTACCTATTTTGTATATTTACAGAAAATCTCATCTCTTCTGATCTCCTTTACAGACAATATTTGATTCCATTATTATCATCTATTCTACCTGTGATTGCATGTGTCAATATTGATCTTGCCTCAGAAATTTTCCAGTTGGCTAAGTGTTTTTTGACTATGACTGTTTCTAAAATGGTCAGATTAATGGCCTTCACTATTACTGTTTTTACGATCTTTTATCATATGATCAGTTCCTCCACAGCCAAAACATATACTGGTTTTATTTTTCTGATATTCCATTTTCATAATTTCTTCTCTAAGTTTATTTTGTGATGAGCTAACTATAATGTTTCTAACTACGTTTTCCTTTCTATTTGGCCTCTACAATAACTCAACTTTTTCTCCGATTTTAGATCCTGTGCTTTTTGTTTAAATTTCCTCCTGTAATGCTCTTTCACATTGTGTAAAACTAATATTCTCTTTTGCTGTTTATCTATGTACCTAATTTGTTGCTCATGGACTCCTAGTTCTTGCCCTCCTCTGAAATATTTGTTAGATGGAGCACTAACTCTTTGTTCTGAGTTTGTCATGCTATCCTTAACCTCCCTCCTAATATTGCCAGCCAATTTATCTATCATAGCAGCCCATTCACAAACAGTTTCAATTTATCTTTGCTTACTAAAAAATAAACTGAACTGTTCAAACATTTGTCTAGCCAGATAATTTTCTTCTAAACAACCTTAAATATCATCCCACGTATCCCTCTAATAATCTTGAAATGAATTTTCTTTAGGTTTTTATAGACTTTACAAACTTAAAAAAATATCCATGAATTATAATGTGGATTCTATGCATTTAGTAAAATTTCTGATTAGGAAAGGAGTTCCATTTAAAGGAGCCTTCAGCATCAAAATAGATTAATATGTTGAAAATAAATAACTAAAGCTTCTGTAAATAATTTTAATGAATGGATATCTTATATCTATGAAATTTATATATTTTTATGATTAAAGGTTAATTTTAACATTGAATTTTCACCTGTTTTAAATTGGATTCAAATATTAACTGCTTGTGTAACCCATAAATAATTTTCTTCATTCATGATGTTATAATTTCTATTCTCTAACTATTTCTGTGTACCTATACCGATTTTTGTGCATTTTTGTTCTCCAAGCTTCTGTGTTTTTGTGGTTTGAAAGTAAGTTAATGGCATAGTCACAGTTACAGATAATTAATTTGTTTAAAATATTTGCAAGACTCGCTGTGTAGAAATATGAAAACAGGGAGAAATCTATTGAGCTCTTCTCCTGAAGACAAGCTGTCACATATGGCAAAAATTCCTCACCATCTAAGTTTCCATGTGCAGTGCTGGTACTTGGGTCAGTGTCCTTTCTTCATGGTGAAGTAGGGTGTCTGTGAAGGTCACTGTTGTGATGACGTCATACTCATAGCTGCCTTGACTCTTATCTCTATCAAGTCGGCATACATGTTAAGTTCCAGGTTAGTTATGAGTCAGTTCCCCACTAGGTTGCTGTTATTTCTTTGGATCGAAGCTCAAATTTCAGGAATTTGGATCTCATATTTCCAAAGTTCAGACTAACTGATCTGTAGTATTTATGCTATATTTCTCAAACATTTCTGTTACTTGATCATCTGTTACATCTACATTGGGATACATAAAAACTACATGTGTTCAAAGCCACATTCACTTAGATATTAGAAAGTTTCTAAGAATCCAACTCTCATAGTTCACTGAATGATATGTAAGATAGTTATTTTGGGAAATTAAAATGCTTTATCTAACTATACCAAATGCTAACAACATGCAGCAGATGTCTGGCAAGTTAAGGCTAGGCGAAATGGAGAACTAAGGAAAGGAAACAGGAATGTGTAGGATTAGTGAGTGCCTCGGCACTTAAACTAAGTGAAAGGTATGTTAGGTCACAACACTTAAAGTAAAACATAAGATAAATTTAAATGAACAGAAAATACAGAAAAACCAAGAGCCTTAATTTTGGTCGATCATCCAATAGTGACTCTGGATTTTTCAGAGCTTTGTGACCTTTCATATTTAAAACCCATGGAGATGACCCAATTATAATTCAAAAATGGCTGCCAAAAGATAAAACAGTCAGATTTTAATGTAGATTTACATTCTCATGTCGGAAGCAAAATGCAAGAGATAGGCCATTGGATTTTAGATAAGGGAGGAGGGACACTGTTTATGTTAGCTTCCATCCTT